>CM031629.1:11311958-11356958 GCA_018398815.1 Conus ventricosus | reverse complement strand
GGGAATGGGTTGTGTGACTCCACAGAAGGCAGGGAATGGGTTGTGTGACTCTACAGAAGGCAGGGAATGGGTTGTGTGGCTCCACAGAAGGTAGGGAATGGGTTGTGGGACTCCACAGAAGGTAGGGAATGGGTTGTGTGACTCCACAGAAGGCAGGGAATGGGTTGTGTGACTCCACAGAAGGCAGGGAATGGGTTGTGGGACTCCACAGTAGGTAGGGAATGGGTTGTGGGACTCCACAGAAGGTAGGGAATGGGTTGTGGGACTCCACAGAAGGTAGGGAATGGGTTGTGCTACTCCACAGAAGGTAGGGAATGGGTTGTGGGACTCCACAGAAGGCAGGGAATGGGTTGTGTGGCTCCACAGAAGGCAGGGAATGGGTTGTGTGACTACACACAGAAGATAGGGAATGGGTTGTGTGACTCCACAGAAGGTAGGGAATGGGTTGTGTGACTACACAGAAGATAGGGAATGGGTTGTGTGACTACACAGAAGGTAGGAATGGGTTGTGTGACTACACAGAAGATAGGGAATGGGTTGTGTGACTACACACAGAAGATAGGGAATGGGTTGTGTGACTCCACAGAAGGTAGGGAATGGGTTGTGCTACTCCACAGAAGGCAGGGAATGGGTTGTGTGACTCCACAGAAGGTAGGGAATGGGTTGTGGGACTCCACAGAAGGCAGGGAATGGGTTGTGTGACTCCACAGAAGGCAGGGAATGGGTTGTATGACTCCACAGAAGGTAGGGAATGGGTTGTATGACTCCACAGAAGGCAGGGAATGGGTTGTGTGACTCCACAGAAGGTAGGGAATGGGTTGTGCTACTCCACAGTTGGTAGGGAATGGGCTGTGCTACTCCACAGTTGGTAGGGAATGGGTTGTGCTACTCCACAGAAGGTAGGGAATGGGTTGTGCTACTCCACAGAAGGTAGGGAATGGGTTGTGCTACTCCACAGAAGGTAGGGAATGGGTTGTGTGACTACACAGAAGATAGGGAATGGGTTTGTGCTACTCCACAGAAGGTAGGGAATGGGTTGTGCTACTCCACAGAAGGTAGGGAATGGGTTGTGCTACTCCACAGAAGGTAGGGAATGGGTTGTATGGCTTCTCAGAAGGCAGGGGATGGGTTCTTACTCCTTTCATTGCTGTGGTCCTGTTTTTTCCATTCTGTTGTCTTTTTCGGAACTGTTCGTATTCCTTTATCACTGTTTTCCTGTTATTTCCCATTCTGTTGTCTGTTTCGGAACTGTTCGTATTCCTTTATCACTGTTTTCCTGTTATTTCCCATTCTGTTGTCTGTTTCTTTACTGTTCTTACTCCTTCACTTCTCTTTTCCTTTATTTCCATTCTGTCGGAGAGGGATGGGTTCAAGCAGTTTCATGGCATGTTACTTGTGAAGTCTGAAAGAAGACATTGTTGTCACTGGTTCGCTTGCCTGTGTCTGTCATGGGTTCGCTTGCCTGTGTCTGTCATGGGTTCGCTTGCCTGTGTCTGTCATGGGTTCACTTGCCTGTGTCTGTCATGGGTTCACTTGCCTGTGTCTGTCACAGGTTCACTTGCCTGTGTCTGTCATGGGTTCGCTTGCCTGTGTCTGTCACTTGCCTGTGTCTGTCATGGGGTCACTTGCCTGTGTCTGTCACTTGCCTGTGTCTGTCATGGGTTCACTTGCCTGTGTCTGTCATGGGTTCACTTGCCTGTGTCTGTCATGGGTTCACTTCACGGGTTTGCTTGCCTGTGTCTGTCATGGGTTCACTTGCCTGTGTCTGTCATGGGGTCACTTGCCTGTGTCTGTCACTTGCCTGTGTCTGTCATGGGTTCACTTGCCTGTGTCTGTCATGGGTTCACTTGCCTGTGTCTGTCATGGGTTCACTTGCCTGTGTCTGTCATGGGTTCACTTGCCTGTGTCTGTCATGGGTTCCCTTGCCTGTGTCTGTCATGGGTTCATTTGCCTGTGTCTTTGATTGGTTCAAATAAGCAACACATTCCTCCTTTTGTGTACTTATTTCTGTTGCGCCATCACACAAGGGAGACAAATTTCCTCTGGAGAACTTAAGCATGTAACGATTGTCTCCCTTCCACAGAGGTTTTGCTGAAGAAAACCACTATTATTGCCTCTTGATGTTGACATTCTTGAGATCCTTATTTCCTTCCCACAAAGATGTGCGTATTTGTGTGTGCGTGTGTGTGTGCGTGTGTAAAGGAAGGAGGGGTGGTCTTCAGTGCACCACATGTTAATTGAAAATTATTCAAATGAGAAAAGTGGAAGGTGCTTAAATGTGTTTTTGAATATGGATATGTACATGGATGTAAGCATTATCACCATTGTTTAACTGTTAATTAAAGTTTCCTGTGGTTTGTTTGTTTGTTTTTCAAGTACACACTTTCTGTGACCATTAAAAAGGAATACAATACACTTGAAAACAGTTTTCAGAACGAAAGTTTTTTCTTCTGGTGCCAAAGTTTTTGTTGAAAACACCATCATTTCATTGGAGTTGAAGTACACAGTTGGTCTTTGAATTTTCGAGTCTCCGACTGAAACACAAATTCAACACCAGACATGTGCAGAGGAGTCAACCGTGTCTGATTTCAGGCAAGTTCCAGACACAGACGGTGCAATCCTGGCATCAGCAGCTGCAGTCAGTGAGGCGGCCATCGCTATCCCAGCAGGCCCACCCACCGCCCGCCAACCAGGCCTCGGGACACTCCTCAGACACCCCTGGGATCTGTCAGTCAGTGTCTTCACAGGACAGGCCTGCCACTGGGGGTGTGGCAGATGGCAGGGGGGAGGACGGCGGCCATGATGTGGCAACAGAGAAGAGGAGGAGAGTGGCGACGACGGATTCAGAGAAAGCGTCGACAGGATTGGCAGGAAGTGACACGGAGGGCAAAGGACATGCTACTGCAGGGAGGGCAGAGAAAGATTTGCCGTCGGTGAACGTTGGAGAGCATGCGAAGAATCGGGATTGAAATGTGTGTGTCTGTCTGTGTGAATGAGGGTGCACTAGGGCTTGTTTTGCTTGTGAATGTTCCTTGAATGCAACATTTGCTGCAAAGAAGTACAATCCTACACCGTGGAAAACAGCTGCCACGGTGTGTTCTTGTTATGGGCCATTGGTTCGCTGTGGTTGGTGAGCATGTCACCTGACATGCCAGACATTTATTTGTTTGCTTTTGGATACTTTCATTTGGATGAGGGAAGGAAATTTTTTTTTAATTTCTTTTTCTTTGCAAATTTCGCAAAGCTCAGGGTAGTGGATGATGCATATGTTGTGTGTATGTCACGCTTTGCAGCTAATTCCATTCCAGTCACTTCCAGTGTGCAAGTGGGATTCACTCTTTGAAAAGCGTCTTAGTGTGTTTGATCACTCTTTAAAAGCGTGGTGATTGTATACAAACACAAAAGTGAGCAGCAAAGTTGAAAGCCTCATTCATCAGAGTGTTAAAAGTGACACAAGCAAGTTACCCAGCCTGCCAGGTTAGCGCTGTGGCCACACAACTCTGAGCTGAAAATGACTAGGCACTGTGGCCGCACAACTCTGAGCTGAAAATGACTAGGCGCTGTGGCCGCACAACTCTGAGCTGAAAATGACGAGGCGCTGTGGCCGCACAACTCTGAGCTGAAAATGACTAGGCGCTGTAGCCGCACAACTCTGAGCTGAAAATGACTAGGCGCTGTAGCCACACAACTCTGAGCTGAAAATGACTAGGCGCTGTGGCCGCACAACTCTGAGCTGAAAATGACTAGGCGCTGTGGCCGCACAAATCTGAGCTGAAAATGACTAGGCGCTGTGGCCGCACAACTCTGAGCTGAAAATGACTAGGCGCTGTGGCCGCACAACTCTGAGCTGGAAATGACTAGGCCTGTGGCCGCACAACTCTGAGCTGAAAATGACTAGGCGCTGTGGCCGCACAACTCTGAGCTGAAAATGACTAGGTGCTGTGGCCGCACAACTCTGAGCTGAAAATGACTAGGCGCTGTGGCTGTCATGTTGGCCAGGCTTTGACCTGCAGCATGAAGTTTTGGTTGGAGAGAAGATGGAGGGAACAAAACTTCTGTCCGATTTATCCAGTGTGGTCATTTTCGCATGTTTTGTCCACTTTTCATACAATCCAAAGAAACCATCTCCTCATTGTCTCTCTGGAGATGGCTCAAAGGAAGTGGTAAAGGAACAAGTGGAGCAGGTGCTGTGTTGTCTGCAAAGAGAGAGAAGCAGCCAGAACAGACAGTCAGGATGGGGGGGGGGGGGGGGGGGGGGACGCCAGTTGTTGCCTCCATCAACACGCCTGTGAACAGGCTTAGTTCATTTTCTGCAGATTGGCAATCCTTGCAAGTAGCTGGAAAAAAAAAGTCTTGAAACTGGTGCATGTCTGTTTAGGTCCTTTGATGACTTGTCAGTTGAGATAAGGCTGCTGGCGCCTTGTACCATGAGGGCCCAGTTCCAGTTTGGCCCAGTTTGGTGCTTGTTGGCTCTGAGGCCTATTGAAATGTTTTTCTTTAGAAAACAAGATTCCAGTACATCACGGTACCATTTCGTCACAGCGCTGGACCCATTACAATTTGATCTTAAGGACACTGGAACACAGTGGAATCAGTCCGAGTGACAGCCATTCCCCGGTCCCTGTCCTGTCAAGGCTGAGCAAGGTCTCACATCAATGAGCGACAGCTACGTATGTGATAAAGATGCAACATTAAAAAAGAGAGAGGTACAGGAACAAAGACAGAGAGAGAGAGAGAGGAAGGGGGGGGGGGGGGGAGGGGGAGAGTGGAGATGGGGTGTGAATGGAAGGAGAGACAGGAAAGAGTATATCTCTGGATGTTACTATCGCTGTTACTGTTTAGGTCACCGTCTCTGATTCATGGGCTCTCTGTGTCTGTCTGTCTGTCTCCCCACTCCATGTTTACGGCTGCTGATTGATGTGGGATAGTATATCAATAGTGTAAAAAATGGAAGAGGGGATTATGATGGCATTTCTCTCTCTCTCTGTGTCTCTGTCTCACAGACACACACACACACACGCACACACACACACACGCACATGCACACGCACACACACACGCACACACACGCACATGTACAAACATCATGATAGATAAGTGTTAAACATTTATTGATGTTATGAATGCATTGTTGCTAATTGACAGCTGATTTCTACTACTGTTCATTCTCTCCATGCATTGTAGTCACAACATGAAAATGTGTATAATATGTTGGTATTATTGATGCATTGTAGTTGTCTGATTAACATCTTGAGCAGTATGTAGTAAACTGATATTTTGGAAAAGGAATGTAAAGATTTTCTGTCTGTCAGCGTCTCTGTCTCTCTCAGTCTGGCTCCGTTGATACTTAGTAAGAAGATTGCTTTCTGTATGTCCGAGTGTGTGCAGTTTTTTCTTCTTCATAATCAATTCATTTGTTTTTGTTTGTTGTTTCACTGGCTTTTCTTCATTTCTTTAAATTCATCTATGCGTCAGTGTTGATTGAGAAACAACTCATCCGCAGTTTTATGTATTTTTGAAGATATGTATGTTTGTTAAAAGTTTTGTTAAGTTTTAGTTGCTAGCCATGCTTAGTTAGGCCCTTAGTGGGGCAAGGGCCAGATGAAAAAAAAAAGCATGTTTGCTTATCTGTTACCCTTGGAAATTAAGGTGACCAATCATTATCAACCATTCAGTTTCTCTGTTTCTGACTATGGGAGAGCAGATTTCTTTGTTCAACTCTTTTAGCCCCCAGAGAAAGCGACTGGCAGTGAGACAGTCCCAGCCTGGTATGTGTCAGATGTTCATTGGAATGACTGGCTGTGTGAGAATCCAGCCTGGTATGTGTCAGATGTTCATTGGAACGACTGGCTGTGAGACAGTCCCAGCCTGGTATGTGTCAGATGTTCATTGGAATGACTGGCTGTGAGACAGTCCAGCCTGGTATGTGTCAGATGTTCATTGGAATGACTGGCTGTGTGAGAATCCCAGCCTGGTATGTGTCAGATGTTCATTGGAACGACTGGCTGTGAGACAGTCCCAGCCTGGTATGTGTCAGATGTTCATTGGAACGACTGGCTGAGAGAACGGGAAAACGTTCATTCTAGCTTCCCCGCCCTCAACTAGTTTCGGGGCGGGGAAGCTATAATAAACGTTTTCCCGTTCTCTGACAAGTAAGACTTCAACAATGAATTAAAAATGATAATCCATCACACATTTTTTACAAACAAACTTACTGTGTAGGATTATCGTTTTCAATACTAATTTACTAAACTTTTCAGATTTTAGTTTTTGCTTAATCCTGCGTTTTTCCTGATCATTTTCAATATCATCATTTTCGCGCAAACATTCATCAAATGAGTCTCTGTCTTTCACGTGAAATAAAACTACAGTCTTTAACTGTTCTCTAAAGTCTTTTAAAACCGAGTTATATTTTTGACATAAAATCCACACACTTATCCCATCATGTCTTCCACTGAAAGCCAGTTTTGACAAAGTATTTCTTTTTTTTAACTATGTCTCTTTCTGCCGAACAGTCATCTATAATAAATAGTGTCTGCGTTCCTTCAAACAGTCTATAAAAGTGTTCTAAACAGTCACTCAGTTTATTGCTAGGATCAACTAAATATATTTCATCATCTGTCCATATAAACCTTCTATCATGATATGCTTTGTTCCGTTTAAGTGTTGGACAGAAAATCACAATATGATCAAAATTATAGCGATAAACTGTTTGTAATAGGTCTAGGACAAATATTGTTTTTCCAAACCAGTCTGCCCACAAATCAATGAACAATGAGGAGTTTTTGTCATAAAGTTTAACTGCTCCATAGTTTTTATAACAGAATTTAATTTAATTTAATCCAGTTATTATGTTTATCATACTCTCTGTCAAAACTTGTTCAGTATAATAAAATCCTATAAGATCTAAATGTGTAAGATTAACCCATTTCAGCTCTGTAAGATTGTTTCTATTTAGACTAATATTGATTTTTTTGCTTGTTGTTATGACCTTAATATCCTCACCATTGTGAAGAATGACGACGGTAACTTTAAGACTGTCAACATCTAAGTTTTGCCAGCTAATTAGAATTCCTTTTAGAAGGACGTCACTAACCCCCACAACCCCATCCCTCTCTTATCTTTTAAGACAGAAATTTCAAATATCATGTGAACGTGTCTCCTAATTTCATTTGCGGAATGAACTGTAATTTGTAGAAGCATCTTTCAAAACTGATTCTCTTCTGTGGAGGATGTACTGTTTATTCCATACGGCTTTATTTCACATCTCTTTTCGACTATTGTCCTCTGGCATAAGACTTACATGTAAAGGGCCAGAGTTGAATGCTTTTCTGAAACTTTTTTGGCGGTCAAAAAATGTAAATGGGCTTATGAATTCAAATTTTATATCCATTCTAAATATGGTTCTAAGTGCCATTTGCTGTCAGGTTTTCGAACTATTTTATATTCATACTGGCCAGCATTATTTGCTTCTACATTGCGCAGTTGTTCTAGTTTAGGAAACTTTTTGTTGTCGCCAACCTCTTTGCGTTTATAATCACCATCTTTAGTGTACTCAAAACCATACAAAGCGCCTATCTCACCATTCTGTTCAAAGTCCGTAACGTCTGCAAGGTCTTTTAATTCTAAGGTTATACACCTTACAGGCGCTAATGTAACTCTGATTCTTCTGGCCACGCGACATTATTTTTTTAGAACAACTAATTATTTTATTTCCAGAACAATGTGCAGGTTATCACATTTCACGACTTTCCCCTTTTTTTGTCTGCAATTTTTTTTAAATGATCCGACCCCTCCCACAAACTAATTTTTTTAAACTGTAAATTTGGGAAATTTGTATAATTTCATAATCGCAATATGCAGTTTTTCCCTGACGGAAAGAGCTCTTAAAAACATTTGAGGGCCTTCCATTATATAAGTTTTCATCAGTGCTAAGCTCGTCTAAATGACATAGAGCAATGAATGTAATGCAAGATCGAGCGGACTTTCTCCTCATAATTTAGTTTTGTCTGGTGTAACTCAAAATCTATGATTGTCAGCTGCAAAGCCTAAATTTTAGCTAGCTCTTTATCAAAATAGTAACCTACTTCTTCTTCAGGCTTGAATTGTTAACATTGTTTTCAGATTCGATTGTTAAGTTTGAGAGTAATGTTGAAGTTACTCATTGCTTCTTTTAGTGAGCAAAACCCGTAATAAAACCCTCAGGTATTGTTAACTGGCTAACTTTGGCCCCTGATTTGTCAACTTTTAGAATCGTTATTATTATTCTTGGATTTAGTAATATTAAACCATACGACTTTGTAAAATATTTCATGGAGCGCGACCGTTCTGGTTCCGCAATCGTTATCAATAGCATGTTCTAAAAACGAAGGGCGGTCTTGGGTTGTTACTGTTACAAACATTTTTTAAACGAAATAGAAAATGAGCGCATTTAAATATACTGATGCAAATATTCTGCTGGGCCGCACTACAATCTTAAAAATATAACAACTGACACCCTTGTCATTTCTGTGACTCAGTCTGAAGCCTTTCAAGTAAAGGTGAGTACCATTGAACAGCTATCTTAACCTTCTATTCAAACGACCCCATCCCGAAAGTGTGGTTTAGTCATCCGATGCAGTTTTATCAGAACCAGTTAAACTTTGCTGTGTTTTGTGCATCAATGGGTGTGGAGTGTCGTATGCCGATCACTTAAATCATCCTGATCCTTTGGTGAGGTCAGTGTAAGATTTCATTTTTATTACACCTTTAGGGTATTTTGACTGAACTGCAAGCCCCATTTAAAAATGACAAACCGTTTTAATCATTCAGCATTAGAATAGACATGAAGGGTTTTGAAAGGATCTGTAACGAATTCAATATTAAGGCCAAGACAGACTTTAGACAAAAGTCGGATCTTATCATGGTCTAGGCACCCCTTATTTTTGGGGCGTGCACAGAAAGTATAACTATGACTGGAATCCTCCTTACACATCTTTCTCTTCAGGCACAGCTGTTCACCTAGGGTCCATAGAGCCAGAGCATAAAAAAAGCATGGACAACATTTATCCTAGACACTTCTAAGGGCCTAACTAAAGCAGGAATGAACGAATAAACGACCCCTGTTGTACTTCGTTTGGTGTTTGCTAGGTTCGCAAGCACAACGAGATCGAACATAACAGATCCTTCTACTGGCTTTGACGCACAAAAACAATACTTAGCAAATTTGAGGACGCCATTAATTCTACAGTTGATTTACCTTCAAGTATAAAAAGGTACCAAAATGTTTTACATATGCAAGATCGAAAATAGACTTTGCTGTTGGGACTGGTTTAATAAAGCTGCCTTCTGACCTCAGACTCCAGATAGGCACAATAATAAACTACAATAATGAATCCTTGTGGCAGGCAATGAACAGAAGGTCGGAAAAAAACGAAATAAATTCTGAGCCTGTAATATTGCAAGCAGTAAACAAACAAGTCGACCCCCCAAGAATAAGTCATCCAATCCCCGTGGTCCAAAGCCCGAAGGCCGTTGAAGACCACGAAGTCAAAAAAAATAATGACCACGAATATGAAAAGACAGCACTTGTTCTTGGATTAACTGGCCTAGGATTACTTGGTCTTTATCTTACAAAAAATTTAAACCCCAACTATTAAGAGAACTATGTCCATAAGTGCTCGGCCATAAAGCCAACTACTTTGCCTGCAGTAGACAAAAGCCAGCTAACAACACCCAGCTAACAACACCCCCTAATATACCTGGTAAAGCGTTCGCGGCTTTACTGGCTAATTTTTTAATAAACCCGCAAGATGATCAAGCTGTTTTTTTTACCCATGATTTATCAGGCGGAGATGGAGTGATGGCAGTGGAGGCACTGACCCGGAACCACCACCGCCTGTAATAGCCATCACCAGTGTACTTATTGCAAAACCTAAGGCCGTTATAACGCTTGCTAATGTGACTCCTTGCTCTCTAAACAGCGTTCGTATTCGTTCTGCTAGTGTTGTGTCTTCATATAAAATTTTTTCGATAGTTTCTCTTATTCTGGTCGCTTGAGATCGTCATTGTTCTTGGTTAGTAGTCACCAATGTTAGTATTGCCGATCTTTGTTTTTTAAGATCTTTTAGTCTTTGGGTTATTCCTTCTTTAATATCACGCCCTAAGTTGGCGTCATCAGCCTCAACGAGTTTTTCTTTTTCTTTTTTTATACGCTCATCTAGTTCATCCAGTTTTGCTGAGTTGTTTGTTAATTCGTCTCTGATGGTTCTCAAAGAATGATCAAGGCCACTAGGTCTCGCTCGGGTATCGGTGGGTCGTGGATAGTTTTTAATGCTGTTTCTTCTGAAAAACTGGTTTCTGCTTCTATTATTTTGTCTGCCGCCTGACTTAAATCTTAAGTTCCATGTTTTGTATTTTGGTTATCTGTTGGGAGATCTTGTAGTGTGTTTTGAAGTTTAGAAACTGCCTCCCCCTTAATTTTGGTCCAACAAGGCCAAGGCGATTTTGATCACCCACCCTAAGTCTTTGTCTAATTGTATCCATGCTTAAAAACTTTAATGGGTCTCGTTTATCTGTAAGCGGAACACGTTGTCCTTGATCGTTGTTCACATACAAATGGCCGCCTTTTACTTCAAATCATCAGGGGCTATAAATTCGGGAGGTTCTAGGCCTAAACTTCTATAAAATGATATGACCTTAGGTTCTGTTAATTCATGCCACATTGAGGCTGTTGAGCGATGCTGTATCAAAGGAGTCATTTCACTCATGTCGTCTCCAGGATCAGGAACATCATGATCTTCTTCAACTTCAATTCCTGCCATTTTTTTTAAATAATTAACTTTTTATTTTGTTTTATAAAAATGTCGCAAACATATGGTTCAATTCTTGACCCGCATAGAAGACTGAAAGAGCCCTTTGGCGTGAAGGGAAATAAACGGAATATTATTGTTCCAAATAATCCATCTACTATTGATGCAGATCAAATTCTTACTGTTAAATTTCCAGACCTAGGAGCAGATGAAGTGATTGTGCCAGGCTCTGCGCGACTTACTTTCAAAATAGAACTCGAAGCAGCAACAGATGCAAACAGGACAGTTGTCCAGAATCTGGGACGGGGAATCGTTAAGAAAATTTCTATAAAACTTGAGGGGCAAGAAATATTTTCTTTACACAATGCAGACATATTTTTAATCTATTCTGATCTATGGCTAACCGCGAATGAAAGGGATGATCTTGCGTTTCAAGGAATCGAAAATAAGGATTCACTAAAACACAGAATAGGCGCCGCAGATGCTAAAGACGGTAACAAGCCCGAAGCTGTAAGTTATGCGTATGGAAATCGCTTTTCCATCCCCTTAGATTTTGAGTTGTTAAGTGCGCATGCACCGTACTTTCAAAGAGCATTAAAAGACAGATTGTCATATGAACTAACTTTTAATGAATACAAACGTGTTATCAGATCATCAGACACCGAAGCAAAGTACAGCATTTCTGACATCGCGTTAGAGTTTGACATTGTTAGCAACCCTCACTTAGCAAGGCTGATTGAGCAACAATATCAGTCAAAATTAGCAATATATTACGAAAGAGTGATTCATCATACAACATATCCCAAAAGCAAGAATGACACTATATGGAATTTTAGTTTTAGTGCCACAGCAAGATCACTTAAAGGTATTTTATTGCTGTGTGAAGATGAAGGACCATTCGTAAGACAAACTGAAAAGTTTATTAATCCTAAAATAACGAAAGTACAATGTTCGATGAGGGTAGTCCTAACCAAATCTACGCTAGCGGGCTTAAACCTTATCAGCATTTTGACGAAATAAGAAAATTGTTCGGAGGTGGGAGGCATAGAAGTCCAACAGTAGACCTTGTGTCTAAAGATTTACACCTTCACAGTGTTAGACTTGATGATTATTTAACAACGAAATACGGTTTATGGATTGACCTAAGGTCAACTGAGGATAATCAGTTGCATGGAAGTGGGAGAACGGTTAAAGACGTAATAAACATTCAAATTGACAAAGAAAAAGATGGGATAAACTGCTTAATGCACATTTGTTTTTAATATATGATGCGCAGCTGAATATTCAAGATAACAGATTAAAAGATATACATTACTAAATTATTTTTATTCTAAAAAAGCATGTCTATTAAGCATTATCCAAAAGTACCTACAGCGCCAGAGCCGCCAAAAGAAGGGATAGTAGAAACCCCTGACATAAAAACCTTTAGATTAACAAACATTACACAAATGCAACAAAAACTAGAGCAGGACCTTTCAAAATACGGCAAAACCAAACGAAGGTATTCTGCTGCCTTTAATGCTGTTACATATGTTAATACTGGAGCATCGACTTTTAGTGCTCTATCAGCAGGAACAAGTGTAGGTCTCTTAGCAACAGGCGTAGGTGTACCGTTAGCTATACCTCTAGGCGGTTTGTCTTTAAGTCTCGGCGTGTGTTCATTAGCTGTAAGTGCTGCCAGCAAAAAATTAAAAACTAAACTCCAAAAGCACACAGCTATGGTTCAACTAATAACAGCTAAAGTTAGTTCGTTCAAACTGACAATAAATAAAGCACTAGTTGACTCGCACATCAGGGATGAAGAATTTAGTCGTTTACAGGCCGATTTTGATGACTATAAAAGACAAAAGTTTGATCTTCAAAAAAAGGCGAGGGCAAGTTTTTCTCAACAGCCAGACACCGAGCAGATAAAAAAGGAATGTTTAAAAAAAAGTAAACGAGACATTAAACTCTGTTCTAAACAGCTCGCATTAACAACATCAAAGGGCGTTTATACTTTAGTTTATGAGTCCAAGCACAAAAAGACCGTTGATATTAATTCTGATTAAGTATTTTTTTTAATTTAAATAAATAGTTTGAGTTAGAATAGAACACTCAACATGGCTAGGATATATGAAGGACCGGACGAATTGTTTGAAGGAATGCTCGAGGGAGAGCGTTTGTCAAAAGCTTTAAATGATATTAATCTAGAAGTCATTGATCCAACAAACGTACAGGCAAGTGTTGTTCATGCTATTTCTCAAGTTCCAGGTAAACTAACAATAGACCCGCCAGTTAAAGTAATGTTAACTGTTTTAATCGACTATATAACAATAAATGAAGAAAATCTAGAAGTCTGGGTCTCAACTAAACAACAGGTTATTCTTTCTCATAATGACTTAACACCTGGTTGGGCAGACCAAATGCTTACACGGTTTGACGAAGCTGCTGAAGAAGCCAACTGAGAGGCTCCGGTTGGTCAGCGGGTGAAGTCTTAGAGATCAGATTAAAACAGGCTAAGTATAAGCCGATCGTAGGCAAGTCTCACATTCCACTGCCTCCAGCATTAGTCGCAAAAAGAGCAGTTCTAAACATAAAGAATTCAGACAACAAATGTTTCATGTGGTGTGTTCTTGCAAGGCTGCATTACGTCCGCAAAAACGCAGAGAAAGTATCTAACTATGAACCTTACATCAATGATCTTAACTTTAGTGGAATATCCTTTCCTGTTAGCGTGGACAAAATTGATCAGTTTGAAGAACAAAACAAACCAATAACTGTTAATGTATACACGTGGTCTGAGGAAACAAATTTGGTGCCTATTAGAGTGTCTAAAGACAGCCCAACAATAGGTGATCCGGCCAAAAGCCATGTGGACTTACTACTAATGTTTTCATCAGCAGGGCTACCACATTACACATTGATATGAACAATGAGTAGACTAATGCGGCATACTTCAAAAAATCATGGCAAACAAGAATTCTGTAGAAAATGTTTAACAAGAATTCCATCCTTTAAAGCCGCGAGTGAACATATAAAACATTGTAAAAGTTCTGTAGACTGTAATACAGAACTAATTACACCCCACCTGGATCAAAAGTTAGTTTTAATAACCGGAAACGACTACAAACTAGTCCATATGTTGTTTACGCAGACTTCGAGTCGCTTATTGTTCCTTATGAAGGGCCAACCCCACAGAAACTTCCAAAAACTGTCTTTATGAGTAATCACCAGATTTGTTCCTATGCTTTTATCATTGTTAGGTCGGATGGTGTCCATTCAGAACCAGAATTGTATAGAGGACCAGATGCTGCAGAAACATTCTTAGAATGCATGCAGCAAGTGCGTAACGCCTGTTCTAATAATCTAAACTTATCTGAAATCATAATGACGCCTGAAGACCAAGAACAGTATGACTCAGCCACACATTGTTGGATTTGTGGGGCGGCCTTGGTTGCCGACGGTTTAGGCCTCTCATCAGACGCAGAGAATCCAACAGTAAGAGACCATGATCACATTAGCGGAAAGTTCAGAGGAGCAGCGCACAGTAAATGCAATCTTCAACTAAAGTTTGATCCTAAGACATGGAAGCTGCCCATCTTCTTTCATAACTTGCGAGGTTACGACTCTCATCTTATAATGCAAGCAGTAACCGACGCCTTCAGGGTGTCATGCATTGCACAGTCATCAGAAAAGTACATGTGTTTCACTTTAAATAACATGTCTTTTTATGACTCTATGCAACACCTGATGGGATCATTAGAGTCGCTGGCTATGTCCTTAAAGTCCTGCCCAATAACAGAAGAATATTTTCACCCAACTCTTGTCAGAAAGGGCGTTTATCCTTATGAGTACATGAACAGTTGGCAAAGGTTTGACGAAGATACACTTCCACCTAAAGATGCGTTCTTTTCTAGTCTTAGAGGAAAGGGCATCAGTGATTCTGATTACCAGCATGCTCAAGAAGCATGGCAGAAGTTAGATTCTAAAACGATGGAGACTATCATGATTCCTACTTGATGCCGACGTTTGTTTGTTGGCGGACGTCTTTGAAAATTATAGAAAGACCTGCATGAAACATTATAGCCTGGATCCTGCGCATTACATTTCTGCGCCCGGGATGAGTTGGGACGCTTTCTTAAAATTTACAGGAATACAGATTGATTTATTGTCAGATTTACCAATGATTCAGATGATTGAAAACGGATTGCGTGGAGGAATTAGTATGGCGTCGCATCATTACTGTAAAGCAAACAACAAATACCTAGATGATTATGATCCGAGTAAAAGGTCTAACTATCTCATGTATTTAGATGCAAACAATCTGTATGGTTGGGCTATGGCGCAATCACTTCCATTACGTAACTTTAAAATGTACACTGGTGGTATTAAAAACATTCAAGGATTTGTAGAACAACTGCATACTCTTACAGCCGATCGTAAAAGAGGTCTTATTCTAGAAGTTGACTTAGAATATCCTCATGAACTCCATGACCTACATAATGACTACCCATTAGCAGCAGAAAGTCTAAAGATGAATCCAACAGAGCCACCTAAACTTGTGCCTAATCTTCGCGGCAAAAAAAATTATGTCTGTCATTACAGACTTCTACAATTTTATTTAAGACATGGTTTGAAGTTGACAGCTGTTCATCGTATAATTGCTTTTGATCAAGAACAGTTCATGAAACCATACATCATGAAGAACACTAATCTCAGAACTAAATCCACAGATGCTTCAGAAAAAGACTTTTTCAAGCTGATGAACAACAGCTGTTTCGGAAAGACTATGGAAAATCCGCACAAGCGTAAAGATGTTAGATTGGTCACCAAAGAGAACGAAGCAATTAAGCTGACTTCAAAACCAAATTATCAGGACTTTAGAAGATTTCATGATGGGCTTTTTGGCATAATGATGAAAAAAAAAGAAAGTCAAATTGGACAAACCTGTATTTATCGGGTTTACTGTTTTTGAATTATCAAAGCTTTTGATGTTAGAATTTCTTATTGACTACTTTAAACCCTTGTATCCAGAGTCTAAAGTACTTTACACAGATACAGATAGTTTTGTTATAGATATCCCTACTGAAGACATCTATAAAGACATGAAAGTAGAAGTAGCTAAAGGGCATGCAGGATGGTACGACACATCTGATTACCCTAAAGATTCGCCTTTACATTCAACCGTTAACAAGAAGGTTTTAGGAAAGATGAAGGATGAATTATCTGGAGGGGTGATTAAGGAGTTTATTGGTTTAAGGTAAAAAATGTACAGTATTTCGAGCCAGGAGAAAACCATTAAGAAAGCAAAGCGAATATCTCGCAGTGTTGTGCAGTCAAACATATCACATGACAACTACAAAGAAGCATTGTTTGACAATAAGACTTTTCATCATGACAACGTAAAACTACGATCTAATCTGCATAAGATCAACACAACAGCTGTAACAAAGAAGTCATTAGATAGAACAAACACTAAACGAGTATTTGTTAATCCAGAGTTTTCATATGCAATCGGGCACTGGAAAACAGCATAAACAGAGGGGTTTATATTTTTCATCAGCTTTAATTATAAGATCAATCATATCTTCATCCAATTCAGCTAAATCTTTTTTCATGTTTGCTTGATGTGCTCGAATTTTTTTTTTTATTATTTCAAGATATTCTTTTCCCCAATCAAAATTTGGGATTTTGGGTTGTAGGTGATCTGGATGTTTTAGCATCTCTTGATAAATCTTCGCAAGTGTTTCTTTAATAACAGAATTCATATCATATGATTCCCGTATCAATTCCAAGGTCTCTTTCTTTATCATTCTTGTTTCGTCCTGTGCTTCCTTCTGAGCTTCCATTTTAAACTTAAATATATTTATGTAAATTAAAAATTAATTAGCAACTGGAACTGTGTCTGGTGGGATTATCTGCAGTTCTTCCTTCACAAAAGATCTTTGGGGAGCTGGTTGTTTTGTTGTGTCAGTTTCTCGTAAATAATACACGGGCGGATTCATTTTTACAATTCTTTTTATTTCATATGGATCAACACTCCAAACTGGATCGGTTGCCCTGATGCGAGTGTCCCCTTCTGCTTCCCCCGGTAAATAAAGGTACCTTACTTTTAAACCAAACGGCAATAGTTTGCCGGATGAACTGGCGTCTCCTTCAGCAACATTTATTGTTTGTTTTTTGATTGCTTGTACTGGTTTTAGCCCTTTAAATTCTTCATTATTCATTGCGCGCAAAACTGAGGGGAGTCTTCTAACCCATTCTGTGTTGCGAGAATTGTCAACCAGCTCTCTGTGATACTGGTAGGAAAAAAGTCTTTCAGATAACTGTTTGTTAAAGTTTTCAACTAAAGCCTGCGATCTGTGAACTCCTGGAATGCCTCTTTTAATGGTAACTCTATGTTTTAACAATAATTGATTCACTCAACCTTTAAATTCTTTTCCATCATCGACTTGAATCATGCGAGGATAAGTTAGCGGGCCTCGTTGGTATATAAGTTGTATGGCAACAGCAACAGCAGAAGCACTCTTTTGTGTTAATGGTTCCGCATCTTTGTATCTTGAAGCTATGTCAATGACTGTGAGTGCGTACTTAAATCTTTTTCGTCTAATCGTGTCATGGGGTAAATATAGAAGGTCCATTTGATGGGTGTCGTTCGGTATTGTATTCACAAAGTGTGGTCTCTGTATTCGTCTAGGTGCAGGTAAATAAATTTGCCAAATCGCTTGTTTAGATAACCATTCCTTTGCTGTTTGTTCACTGACTCCCGCTGCTTGGCTTAGCTTTTTTATTGCCATGATTCCCTTCCAATATCCTTTCGGTGAATAATAGATTTTGTTCATTTTTATTCAGCCAATTTTATGTGCAACAAAATACACAACGGTCATACCAAAGACGATAAACACGATTTCTTGCATCTTTTGTTTTTCTGATGGTTGATAAAAGTCACTGAATTTTGGTGGGGGCAATGTCTCGATTGGTTTGCCTGTTACAAGAAAATATTCTTTTATTGCTTGATCAACATCTTTAAATGTGTAAGCTGCATGTCCCTGTTTTTTCAGTTTGTCGTTAATAAAATCTAACTGCTCAATTCTCTGCTTTTCATAGTAATCTTGTGCAGCCGCTAGTTGCTCCATAGCTTTGTTATTCTTTTTCTCTCGCCGCCATCCTGCAGTTTACTAAACGCGTAATTACTTCCGCTAAAAGCAAGCGCATTAACCACAGCGCCGCCTATCATCATTACGAATGAAGCCATTTTTATAAATGTATTTTTTAAAATTTTACATATGTATACTGCAGTGTTGATTCTAGAGCGCGCCCTTGCGGGATTCCCGCAATATTTTTCTGAAGGCCGCAAAAAATCGCGAAAGACGCGGCCCAAAAGCCGCAAAAAAAAGAGAACGAACGCGTTTTTGCACAACCAGCCCGGCTTCGCCGCTGCCATGTGTATAGCCTCCTGAGCAATTCCTTTAGCCGAACGCGCGTTCTACCAAATTTTTTCATTGGCCGAGAAGCAGCAGTTGAGCCAATCAGCGGTACTGGCAGTTCAACAGTCCTCATGTCGGCTTCAACGATGAAGCGCGCGAAGCCAAACACTCTGTTTTCTTTCGCCTTCACGAAGAAAAAACGCACTGATATATCTAAAGATCATCAGCTGGAAGCCGATAATGAGTCTACAGCCACCGTTACGGCTACTCAGTCAAGCGATAGCGTGTCTCAGCCGATCGACGCCGGAGGCGAAACGGTTGAAAGTGCCAGTGAACCCGAAGATCAGCAAGATAATGAAGATGGTGAAAACGAAGCCGATCCCTCCAGTTCGAAAACGGAGGAGCAGAAGAAACTCTACAAGGCGTTTCAAGAATCATGGTTGAAAGACAGACCCTGGTTAAAGAAGGAAGAAGATGGAAGCATGATGTGCTCCTTGTGCCTGAAACACACAAAAAAAAAGAACACGTTCACGAAGCCGGGGTGCAAGAACTATCGAACATCGACTCTGACACGGCATGTTCCGACTGTGAGCGTGGTTTCAGTGCCCAAAATGCCATCAAGACAGCCAGGAGAAACGGGCTGAAAGAAGACAGCCTCAATGTGCTGATGACCATCAAATGTGAAGGTCCTCCCATCAATGACCATGACTTCACAGCTGCTGCAGCAGAGTGGAAGCAACAGAAGGATAGGAGGATCTACAAGAAATGAATGGAGTTCTGTGGGCTGTACATATGTATAAAGCTTTTCAGTTGTGTATGGTGAAGGTGTACACAGTGACTTTTCACAGTTAAAGGGTTTTCTTAAGGTGATGGTATATAAATCTTGACAATAGTGATGGTCACTTCATATAAAGAGACTGAATTAATTGTGGGGTAGGCTTAGAGTTGTTGGATTCTATGATGAGGTGACAACAGACTTGCTCACTTGCTGTATGACTGCCAAGAAGGGAGCTCAGCTGAGTACATGCACCACCAGAAAAAGACAAGTCTTCTAAGGTATGTCAGAATGTGTGTGTACTCTGTGTGTGTGTGTGTGTGTGTGTGTGTGTGTGTGTGTGTGTTTCTGTAATAAAATGTAACTCGTTTCTTGTTTCTTTTTGTTGTTTTAGTTTACTTTGGCCATAATGTAATCATTGTGATTAAGCTTTAAAATCTGAATTTTCACGCGTTTTGAGGGCCTCCCATTTTCACCCTATGGGCCCCCTTTTTTTATGTGAGGGGGCCCTTGGGCCCCCTTTTTTGAAATCCTAGAATCAACACTGATACTGTCTGGAATTATTCCTTGCTTAACTAGAAAATCTTTCGTAGCAAACGAAGCTGTAATGATAGCAATTAGCTTTGCCGAATCCTCAAAGTCTAGTTTGCCAAGATCAGCCGGTTTTATTTTTAACAAGCTTTTACCAAGCATTGTGTATCCTATACTTAGGCCTCCAATAACAGCAGAATGGTATACAAGATTGGTAACAGTCTTTTCGGCGCTCATTTTTAAAAACAAAATAATAATTATATTTAGTAATAAAACATGAACAGCGACGATCTGCTAAACATTCCTGAACTTGTGATTACAAATGAACAAGTTGATGACCAAGCTATTATGCCAAAAAAAGAAAGACTGTATTCTTTGGCAGCATGCGGAAAAACAAAACAGTTCCTCGGAAATGAATTCAGCATAGAACAGATTCAACAAATGTCGCCACAAGACATTGTAAAGTATCATAACGGGTATGAAGCGCAACTAGGGTCGAGAATGGTAAAAAGTGTCGGGCAAATGGTTCTTAGTTTGTACACTAAACTAGTAAGTAAATTTGCTCCCATTGATTCTGAACAAGATTTTATGTATGATTTAACGCAGGATCCAGTTTTAACAAAGTCATTAGAGTCTCTAGGATGTTATCTATATTACAGATTTGGAACATTATTGTCGACGCTAATCGCGGGATTAATTACTTTTAATCATATAGATTTTGTTTCCCTTAAAAATGACCGAGCCAGAAAATCAGCAGAATCAGAAAACACTGAATCGGGTGGAGAAAGTGATCAGTAAAAAGCCTCCTCATCCTGGGCGTGTTGCAGCAGGAAAAAGATTAGCAGAGTGGAACAAACGAACAAAATTAATGTTACAATCACAGAATATAGCCCATAATGAAAAAGTGCTAGAGCCGCAGCCAGTTGTTTCAACGCCAGCTATAAAAACACCAGAACAAGTTGATTCAAGACCTACGCCGCCAAAGTCTTCGCGGAATATTGTACTTAAAGCAATTGTCATTTTTGGCGGTATTGCTGCTGGGGGTGGTTATTACGGTTATAAAATATATAAACAACGACAGCAAAAACCAAAGCAGTCCAAACAATCTCTACCACTAAATACAGAAGCCGAACACAAAAGCATGCCAAAACCGCCAACAACAAAAGATCATTTTGATCCATTTAAGATGGAATAATACTTTAAGAGTAAGATAAGATAAGATAATGTTGCTTATAGCCCAGCCGACCGCAGAGGGCCACATCAGGGCTGTCACCACGTTAAAATCAACTCACCAGTCATTAAAAAAAACAAACAAAAAAAAAACAAAAAAAAAAAAAACCTTTCACACATCTCGTTAAATGACATCATCTACAAACGAACCAGAAACTTTGTTAAAAATCCTTCTTCCGTAAAATCTCAAATCAGATGAAAAATGTTAATTTCTCTCAAAAACCCAAGGATCACGTCAGGCGGGACATCCCTGAACAGGATCTTCATGGACTCTGCTGTAAAATGTTGTGTCTCACATCGTGCAAGTCCCAACACTCTAAAAGAACATGTTTCATTGTGAGTGGCGCATGACATGGAATACACCACGGAGCTTCTTCACTCTTTAAAAGGTAAGAATGGGTAAAATACGAATGGCCGGTGTGCAGCCGGCACAGAACCGTTTCCTCTTTACGACCACCCGACGTAGATGGGAGGAAGTCTTTAAGGTTTGGACGGATCTGAAAGAGTTTGTTATTCGTCTGTGTGTTCCAATCCTCCTGCCAGAGGTCTCTCACATAATCGTTAATTTTGGGTTTCACATCTGAGCAGGGATAAAAGTGTTGGACAGTTTCTCTCTTGTGGCGTTCTTGGCTAAACGATCAACCATTTCGTTCCCGCCGATGCCAACATGGCCAGGAACCCAAGCAAGAGTAATGTTGTAACCGTCCGCCTTCAACTTGCTAAAAAGTTCCCAAAAAAATAAAAGTTCTGGATGCTGAAGGTTGCGGCCAGCTATGGCCTCCAAAGCTGACAGCGAATCCGACAGAACCAGAAAGTCCCTCTTCGAAGAATGGGAGATTATCTTCAAAGCCAGTACTAGAGCAGTAAGTTCAGCAGAATAGACAGAAGCATCTGAATGTATATGTTCCAACAATATCTGAGAAGGAGCCCCAGGGCAGTAGGCTGCACAGGCCACTCCATCCTCAGACTTGGAACCGTCAGTGAAAACTTTTTGATAGGATGGGAATTTGGAACAGAGCTCGGCATACAAAGCCTTGTACGCCAGAGAGCTGGTAGACTCCTTACGGAAAGCTGCGAGATCAAAACGAATCTCTGGTGTGAAAAAGGTCCATGGAGGTTGATCCGGAAACTTGGAAAAATCGGAAACTACTCCCAGGTCTATACCTGCATTCCGCACGTGAGGCTGCATACGAAGCCCAAACGGCGGAATACATTTCGGGTTATTTTCAAACTTACTTTGGAACGGAGGGTCAAAAACACAGTCATAGGCAGGATTCTACGGTTCTGAGAACAGTCGGATGTAATAATTCAAAGACAGTTTCAGCCTGCGGTTGGACAGTGAAGGTTCACCTGCCTCTGCGTACAGGCTGTACACAGGGTGGTGCGGAACGCTCCAAGACAGAGACGAAGCCCTTGATGGTGGATAGGGTCCAAGAGTTTGAGGTAAGATGATCTTGCGGAGCCGTACACAGCACAACCGTAGTCCAGTTTGGAACGGACCAGGGCTCTGTAGAGGTGCAACAAAGTTTTCTTATCAGCGCCCCAGTCGGTGTGTGCTACGACCCGCAGAATATTCATGCCTTTTGGCAAGCAGTTTTGAGGTTTTAATATGGCTGAGAAAGTTAAGTTTTTGGTCAAAAATGACTCCCAGAAATTTGGCCTCTTTAACAGCTGGAATGGGAGATTTCCCTACTTGAAGTTCCGGATCTGGAAAAAACTGACGGAATTTATGGAAGTGAATACATTGGGTTTTTGTAGCAGAAAAGGTGAAACCGTTTTCATCCGCCCATCGATGGATTTTATCTACGCAAAGCTGGAGCCTGCGCTGGACACTCGGGTACAGGCTTCCAGTTGCGTAGACAGCAAAATCATCCACAAACAATGAGCAGTCTGAACCCTGCTGAACTGATTTCACAATGTGTGTTGATTTTAATACTAAAGAGGCAGGAGACAGTATGCTCCCCTGGGGAACACCCAACTCCTGCTCGTGGACGTCAGAGAGAGTGGTGCCAACCCGGACCTGAAACTGTCGTTCTGCCAAAAAATTTTGAATAAAAAGCGGAAGATGACCTCGAAAACCCAGATCGTGGAGATCATGAAGTATCCCCGACTTCCAGGGTATCGTAGGCCTTCTCCAAGTCGAAGAAAATTGCCACTGCATCTGTCTGTTTAAAAAAGCGTTCCTAAGTGTAGATTCCAGACGAATCAAATGGTCAACTGTACTACGATGTTTGCGGAAACCACACTGTTCTTTCGCCAAAAGGCCATCGGTTTCGAGTTTCCACATGAGCCTAGCATTGACCATTTTTTCCATCAATTTACAGACACAGCTGGTCAAAGCTATGGGACGGTAGTTAGATGGATTAGAAAGATCTTTTCCAGGTTTGGGGATGGGAAAAATGAGGGCTTTCCGCCAAGAGGGTGGAAAGCAACCTGTAGTCCACACGTGGTTGTATACCTGTAACAGGATGTTCAGACCTTCTTGGGGAAGATGTTTCAATAGTTGATAATGAATGTCATCTATACCTGGAGAGGAATCGCTGCAAGAGAGTAAGGCAGATTTCAGCTCGTTTAATGTGAAAGGAAGATTGTAGTCTTCCATGTTGTCGGATGAAAAGTTGCAGGGTGATTTTTCTTTAGGGCTTTGTTTTTGACAAAAGTGACTGATTTATTAGAAGAGGAGGAATTCTTTTCAATGGTAGAAGCAAGCAGATTAGCAACTGCTTTCTTCTCTGTTATTAAAGAATCCGAAAACTTGAGATGGTTCACAGTGGGACAGGTGTTCTTCCCTTTGATTTTCTTAATGATGTTCCACACTTTTTTCTTAGAAGTTTTTTGATGTCAGCCTGGAGCAGAAGCTTCTCCAGGACCGACGTTTACTGATTTTAAAAGTGTCTCGATTGGCACGGAGTTTTTGATGGGCTCGAGCGTTGGGACCCGAAGGTCGTTGGTATACCTGACGCTGAGCCCGTTTTCTAACTTTGGAAAGTTGTTGGCATTCTGAATCGAACCAGGTGTTTTGGCATTTGAAGTTTATTGGAAGACACTGGAATACAGGTCTTAGCACATTTAATCATAGTGTTAGTCAGTGATTCAGCTGGGTCAGGACTCTGAAAAAAATCAGTGTCCTGGAACTCCTTAGAAACAGTGGCTGCAAATAGATCCCAGTTTGCTTTCTTATAATTTAAATGCTGAGAGACAGAGACGTGTTCAGTTATTACAGGTTGTAGAAGGACAGGAAATGGTCACTTCCGTGCAGATCGTCATGGACAGACCACTCATAGTCCAGGACCACGAGGGTCACAAACCGACAAATCTAAACACGAAAGTGAACCTGTGGAAGAACTTTATAAATAATTATAAGTTGACTTGAATAAGAACTTGGTAGAACTTAGAGGATGACTTAGTTATGATCTTAGGTTGACTTGAGTAAGAACTTAGAAGTTACTTAGGATGACTTGAGTAAGAACTTAGAAGTGACTGAGGATGACTTGAGGATGACTTGAGTAAGAACTTAGAAGTGACTTGAGTAAGAACTTGAGGATGACTTGAGGATGACTTAAGGACGACTTGGGGATGACTTGAGTAAGAACTTAGAGGTGACTTGGGTAACTTAAGTTAAGAACTTAGAAGTGACTTGAGTGTGACTTGAGTGCGTGTGTGTGTGTGTGCGCGCGCCTTTGATTATTTATAAGAAACAGATGTTCAGAATATGATATAGTTATTATCAGTAAAAATGCTATAATTTAAAAACAACTACAAATTATAATAATAAACTTACCTTAAATGTCTTGTGAATCCTCTGCTACATCCCATTGAGTATTTAATTCATCAAGAGCAGCTTTCAATTTTGTTTCATTATCAATCAATGATTTTAATTTTTGTCCTTCTAGTTTTACTCTTTCTTCTTGTTTCACTCTTTGTCTCTTTATCTTTCTCAACTCTTTTCTCTTTTTCGCTATTTGCTCTTCCAAATGTTCTTTTTTAAATGGAATACTGGCCAAAAAACTTTCAACAGTTCTTGGTGTTTCCCGATGTTGTTGCCTGATCCGTCATTTTGAAACTAACTGCATGTCTCCAAGAACACGTAACTATAAACAGGTCAATACCTTTTTATATGTCAACAGCAAGAAATAGTGTCAACAGCAAGAAATAGTGTCACGGGTCAAACCGAAAATAAATGGGTCACACAAGCAGAAGTAAGTCACACAAGCAGAAGTAAGTCACAAAACTTGCTTTAGCATATATATTCTTACAGCAGAGCTAAGCTTGTCAACGCTGGCCGCCAAAGACTGTTTGGTGTCGTAGCAAGATAAGTGCTAGCAAAAATGATTAGCTTTGCTCTCCCGCGAAGGTTTGCAGTCAAATAATTACAGGTATCACAGGAACCACGGACCACTGTGCCTGTTCGCCATGTCATAAAACCCAACACCACAAATTAAGTAATGAGGCGTCAGCCTAATGACGGGCCTCTGTATTTCCATGCATAGGTCGACCCCGGAGATAAGAAAATCCAACTCCACACTTAACTCATTAAGCTCTCTGGTTTCAGAACTCCGCACAATAGTGGGGTGGGTAAGGCCGGCCGGATCATGTTTGTTTGTCTGTCTAACAGTTAAAGACTGTAGTTTTATTTCACATGAAAGACAGAGGCGCGTTTAATATATGTATGCATGAAAATGATGTTATTGAAAATGATCAGGAAAAACACAGGATTAAGCAAAAACTAAAATCTGAAAAGTTTAGTAAATTAGTATTGAAAACGGATAATCCTACACAGTATGTTTGTTTGTAAAAAATGTGTGATGGATTATCATTTTTAATTCATTGTTGAAGTCTTACTTGTCAGAGAACGGGAAAACATTTATTATAGCTTCCCCGCCCCGAAACTAGTTGAGGGCGGGGAAGCTAGAATGAACGTTTTCCCGTTCTCTGGCTGTGAGACAGTCCCAGCCTGGTATGTGTCAGATGTTCATTGGAACGACTGGCAGTGTGACAGTAACCAGCCTGGTATGTGTCAGATGTTCATTGGAATGACTGGCAGTGTGACAGTCCCAGCCTGGTATGTGTCAGATGTTCATTGGAACGACTGGCTGTGAGACAGTCCCAGCCTGGTATGTGTCAGATGTTCATTGGAACGACTGGCTGTGAGACAGTCCCAGCCTGGTATGTGTCAGATGTTCATTGGAACGACTGGCTGTGAGACAGTCCCAGCCTGGTATGTGTCAGATGTTCATTGGAACGACTGGCTGTGAGACAGTCCCAGCCTGGTATGTGTCAGATGTTCATTGGAACGACTGGCTGTGAGACAGTCCCAGCCTGGTATGTGTCAGATGTTCATTGGAACGACTGGCTGTGAGACAGTCCCAGCCTGGTATGTGTCAGATGTTCATTGGAATGACTGGCTGTGTGAGAATCCCAGCCTGGTATGTGTCAGATGTTCATTGGAACGACTGGCTGTGAGACAGTCCGAGCCTGGTATGTGTCAGATGTTCATTGGAACGACTGGCAGTGTGACAGTACCAACCTGGTATGTGTCAGATGTTCATTGGAATGACTGGCAGTGTGACAGTCCCAGCCTGGTATGTGTCAGATGTTCATTGGAACGACTGGCTGTGAGACAGTCCCAGCCTGGTATGTGTCAGATGTTCATTGGAACGACTGGCTGTGAGACAGTCCCAGCCTGGTATGTGTCAGATGTTCATTGGAACGACTGGCTGTGAGACAGTCCCAGCCTGGTATGTGTCAGATGTTCATTGGAACGACTGGCAGTGTGACAGTCCCAGCCTGGTATGTGTCAGATGTTCATTGGAACGACTGGCTGTGTGAGAATCCCAACCTGGAATGTGTCAGATGTTCATTGGAACGACTGGCTGTGAGACAGTCCCAGCCTGGTATGTGTCAGATGTTCATTGGAACGACTGGCTGTGTGAGAATCCCAACCTGGTATGTGTCAGATGTTCATTGGAATGACTGGCTGTGAGACAGTCCGAGCCTGGTATGTGTCAGATGTTCATTGGAACGACTGGCTGTGTGAGAATTCCAGCCTGGTATGTGTCAGATAAGTTTCAGTGTCCTCAAGGAGGCATCACTGCGTGCGGACTAGCCCATATATGCTACACCACATCCGCTAAGTTTTGAGACCACACTATGCATGACAGTCCCAGCCTGGTATGTGTCAGATGTTCATTTGAAAGATCAGGGTTACTTATTCAGACTGTCTTAACTCGAGATTGGTTTTTATTCCAGAGATGCATGGAGAAACAGGGTCCCAACAGATTCATTCAGCCTTCTTACTGTGAGAAGTTGTAGTACCAGAACATTTGTGATAAAATGCCAGTGAGGCATGACTATGTCATAGTTAAACACATTTTCTGCAAGAACATACATTTGTATGACTTTTGTAAGAATATTGCAAGAGTTAACGGCTACCAGACTAAACAGTTCACAAGAGTTGTTTGTGAAGACTTCCACTGTATGATTTCATCGCTGTGACACTTATTCTTTGGCTCATGGTGGTGGAACAAAACAGAATGAAAAACCCTCTCTAAATCATTTCAAATTCGCTTACACAAGTCAGCACGTGATACAAGTAGGAAATAGCCAAAAAAGAATACTGCCCCTGTGCTTGTTCTTTGTGCATGGCATAAGGGTTAAATGTGCTAGATGTAACCCTAGAGTAGGTCTGACCTCTGGTCAAGCTCAAGAGGCCACATTGCATTGGTAGGCAGTTGTGGTCAGGGTCAGGATGGAGCGAGTTAACTTATTGCATTGATTGTCAAGAGGAATACTTTAATGTCTTACACTGTTTAGTAAGCTGATAACTTATTGCATTGATTGTCAAGAGGAATACTTTAATGTTGTACACTGTTTAGTAAGCTGATGAACTTATTGCATTGTCAGGAGGAATACTTTAATGTCTTGTACTGTTGAGTAAGCTGATAACTTATTGCATTGATTGTCAAGAGGAAAACTTTAATGTTGTACGCTGTTTAGTAAGCTGATAACTTATTGCATTGATTGTAAAGAGGAAAACTTTAATGTTGTACACTGTTTAGTAAGCTGATAACCTTATTGCATTGATTGTAAAGAGGAAAACTTTAATGTTGTACACTGTTTTGTAAGCTGATAACTTATTGCATTGATTGTCAAGAGGAAAACGTTAATGTCTTAAACTGTTTAGTAAGCTGACTTCGATGTCTGCGCTATCCTAAACCTCAACCGTCAGAAATGAGTATTTCAGTTATATTTCATCCGTCTCTTACTCTCTCTAATATACATACATACATGCTTACATGCATACATACATATACATACACGTGTGTTTGTGTGCGTGCACATGCATGGATGTGTGTGTGTGTGTGTGTGTGTGTGTTGTGTGTGTGTGTGTGAGTGCATGCGTGTGTGTGTGTGTGTTCTGTTTGCTTATATGTCTCATTTTGTCTATCTGTTCGTCCATACGTCTGTCTCTCATCACTCTGTCTCTGTCTCTCGCATTCTCATTTTCTCCCCTCTGTATCTCTGTTTCTGTCTGTCAGTCTTTCTGTGTCTGTCTCTCTCATTCCATAATGGGATCAGGTAGGCCTATGAATCTACTCTGGGCCCGAATGGAATGGATTTCATCAGAACTCGGTCGTATTGGAACTGGACCTTATCGGCATTGGGACTGAATGGTAATGAACCATATTGGAATTGGCCCTTCTGATATGGGCTGTACCAGAACCCGGCCTGTTGGGAATCGGGCCTTAATGGTAGTAGGTCATATTGGAATTGGGCCCTAACAGAACTGAGGCCTTAATAGTAGTAGGTCATATTGGAATTGGGCCCTAACAGAACTGAGGCCTTAATAATAGTAGGTCATATTGGAATTGGGCCCTAACAGAACTGAGGCCTTAATAGTAGTAGGTCATATTGGAATTGGGCCCTAACAGAACTGAGGCCTTAATAATAGTAGGTCGTATTGGGATTGGGCCCTAACAGAACTGAGGCCTTAATGATAGTAGGTCGTATTGAATTGGGCCCTAACAGAACTGAGGCCTTAATAATAGTAGGTCATATTGGAATTGGGCCCTAACAGAACTGAGGCCTTAATAGTAGTAGGTCGTATTGGAATTGGGCCCTAACAGAACTGAGGCCTTAATAATAGTAGGTTGTATTGGAATTGGGCCCTAACAGAACTGAGGCCTTAATAGTAGTAGGTCATATTGGAATTGGGCCCTAACAGAACTGAGGCCTTAATAATAGTAGGTCATAATTGGAATTGGGCCCTAACAGAACTGAGGCCTTAATAATAGTAGGTCATATTGGAATTGGGCCCTAACAGAACTGAGGCCTTAATAGTAGTAGGTCATATTGGAATTGGGCCCTAACAGAACTGAGGCCTTAATGATAGTAGGTCATATTGGAATTGGGCCCTAACAGAACTGAGGCCTTAATATAGTAGGTCATATTGGAATTGGGCCCTAACAGAACTGAGGCCTTAATGATAGTAGGTCATATTGGAATTGGGCCCAAACAGAACTGAGGCCTTAATAGTAGTAGGGCATATTGGAATTGAGCCCTAACAGAACTGAGGCCTTAATAGTAGTAGGTCATATTGGAATTGGGCCCTAACAGAACTGAGGCCTTAATGATAGTAGGTCATATTGGAATTGGGCCCTAACAGAACTGAGGCCTTAATAATAGTAGGTCATATTGGAATTGGGCCCTAACAGAACTGAGGCCTTAATAATAGTAGGTCATATTGGAATTGGGGGCCCCAACAGAACTGAGGCCTTAATAATAGTAGGTCATATTGGAATTGGGCCCTAACAGAACTGAGGCCTTAATGATAGTTGGTCATATTGGAATTGGGCCCTAACAGAACTGAGGCCTTAATAGTAGTAGGTCATATTGGAATTGGGCCCTAACAGAACTGAGGCCTTAATAATAGTAGGTCATATTGGAATTGGGCCCTAACAGAACTGAGGCCTTAATAGTAGGTCGTATTGGGATTGGGCCCTAACAGAACTGAGGCCTTAACGATAGTAGGTCGTATTGGAATTGGGCCCTAACAGAACTGAGGCCTTAATGATACTAGGTCGTATTGGAATAGGGCCCTAACAGAACTGAGGCCTTAATGATAGTAGGTCGTATTGGGATTGGGCCCTTACAGAACTGAGGCCTTAATGGTAGTAGGTCGTATTGGGATTGGGCCCTAACAGAACTGAGGCCTTAATAGTAGGTCGTATTGGGATTGGGCCCTAACAGAACTGAGGCCTTAATAGTAGGTCGTATTGGGATTGGGCCCTAACAGAACTGAGGCCTTAATAGTAGGTCGTATTGGAATTGGGCCCTAACAGAACTGAGGCCTTGATGATAGTAGGTCGTATTGGAATTGGGCCCTAACAGAACTGAGGCCTTAATGATAGTAGGTCGTATTGGAATTGGCCCTAACAGAACTGAGGCCTTAATGGTAGGAGGTCGTATGGAATTGGGCCCTAACAGAACTGAGGCCTTAATGGTAGTAGGTCGTATTGGAATTGGGCCCTAACAGAACTGAGGCCTTAATGGTAGTAGGTCGTATTGGAATTGGGCCCTAACAGAACTGAGGCCTTAATGGTAGTAGGTCGTATTGGAATTGGGCCCTAACAGAACTGAGGCCTTAATGATAGTAGGTCGTATTGGAATTGGGCCCTAACAGAACTGAGGCCTTAATGGTAGTAGGTCGTATTGGAATTGGGCCCTAACAGAACTGAGGCCTTAATGATAGTAGGTTGTATTGGAATTGGGCCCTAACAGAACTGAGGCCTTAATGATAGTAGGTCGTATTGGAATTGGGCCCTAACAGAACTGAGGCCTTAATGATAGTAGGTCGTATTGGAATTGGGCCCTAACAGAACTGAGGCCTTAATGATAGTAGGTCGTATTGGAATTGGGCCCTAACAGAACTGAGGCCTTAATGATAGTAGGTCGTATTGGAATTGGGCCCTAACAGAACTGAGGCCTTAATGATAGGTCGTATTGGAATTGGGCCTAACAGAACTGAGCCTATAGTAGTCGTATTGGTTGGCCTAACAAACTGAGGCCTTAATGATAGTAGGTGGTATTGGAATTGGGCCCTAACAGAACTGAGGCCTTAATAGTAGGTCGTATTGGGATTGAGCCCTAACAGAACTGAGGCCTTAATGATAGTAGGTCGTATTGGGATTGGGCCCTAACAGAACTGAGGCCTTAATGATAGTAGGTCGTATTGGAATTGGGCCCTAACAGAACTGAGGCCTTAATGATAGTAGGTCGTATTGGAATTGGGCCCTAACAGAACTGAGGCCTTAATGATAGTAGGTCGGGATTGGGCCCTAACAGCTTCTCCTTTCCCCACCAGTCCCCATTTGTTATCTGATGGTTTAATAATGTCAGCACCTGACTGCGTGAAAACGACCGTTTTCTGACAGTGTTAGGTTGGCACAGAAAGTGTGCCCCTTTACAGCCAGTAAACAGCCACACACACACTTTACAGTGTGCAAACAGCCACACACACACTTTACAGTGAGCAAATAGCCACACACACACTTTACAGCCAGCAAACAGCCACACACACACTTTGCAGTGAACAAACAGCCACACACACACTTTACAGCCAGCAAACAGCCACACACACACTTTACAGTGAGCAAACAGCCACACACACACTGGGAAGGGACACTATGTCAGCACGTGCCTTGTGTTTCCCTGGGAAACGAAGCCAAGGTCGCAGAACTGCAGCAGCGGGTATGCAATAACCCAACCAAGTGGTACGTACGGCTTTAATCATCCATTGTAATATTAACAGACAGTAAACTTTCCCTGTACCAAGCAAAGTCTGGCTTTCAAATGAAAAAAAACAACAACCTCCCCCCCCCCCCCCCCCCCCCCCCCCCAAAACAACAAAACATCAACATCCTTGAAACGTACTGCAGCATTACCAAAAAAAGGACAGAATTCAAATAAACACACAAAGCACAGTTCAAAATAATATTCAGCCTATTTAATAACAAAATTAAGCAGATAAGTTGATTTTCAATAATTATCATGTATAATAATATACAGTATGTTATCATTTCTTAAGATGTTACAAACAACAAACTTCAAAGTACATAAAACAAGCTTGAACCCTAGATCCGTTGCATAAACCTTCGGTGTAATTTTTTTACCACAAGTTCGTAATGTATCTGGTGTAATACTTTAATCCATTTTCATCTACTCTTTGACAGCATGGGCGGTTTTTTCCTAGCCAGTATGGTGAAGTAAAATGTTATAGTACCTACGGCACAGCATAACCTGATTACTCGCACGTTATGCAATCTGCATGGAAAAACCCTCAAATAATGACTGGAAAACTGCTGTTATAGTCACCACTGTTCCTATTGTGCTTGGCTTTGTGTAATAAGTTGTTGCCTCTGATGGTCTTCTTGCTTACTGGTGTGTTTTGTCGCAAAAAGGAGCAAGTGAATGCGCGCACGTGTAGTATGCAAGTATTGAGTAGGTATTTTCAACCACCTTTTACCACACGTATTGCTATTATATGGTGGACATTTTGTTGGGGGTCCGAAAATGACCAATGCCCTGGAGTGTGCTCCATAGAGGAAATGGCGGTTTCGTGCAGCAGTTCTGGCTATCGTGATTGGAAAAACGTTTCTCCATTGCAGATCATACAAAATGTGACTTATATTAAAAGAAGAAGAAGGATGCAATAAAGTCGACGCTAGAAACAATGAAAAAATTGGGTGAAAAAGTACACTGTAGGTTTCACGCCATGGGTCTGTCTAAGACTGACCACTAAGAATACTGCCCAGATGGCAGCTAACATGAGAACGGTGGAATTTTGCGCCCCGTTTTGAGTGTTCGTTTGTCGTTTGGCTTTTAGGCCACGAAAAAAATGGTGACGCCCCAAGATTCATGATAACAAGTTGGCTACATTTCAATCCTCGGTCACATTTATGGGCACACACACATTATAAACGGTCCCAACAGACACCAAAACGACAACAACAACAACAACAAATATCCATCAGAATCCCCTTTAATATCCCAGACTGGCTGGCAAAGTAACGTTTTGTTCATGCTGCATTCATCTATCCATCTCCATACAGGATACTTTAAAAAAAAAGAATAATTATTCGCACGAGCGCGCCTGCATGACGTCAAACACTGCAGATTTGGAGGAAATAGTATAACTTTGTTGAAAACCGAATTCTCGTCTGGTTTTGGGGCAGACGTCTCCAGTCTGGCGACAGAAGAGAGGCAGCAGCAGCAGCAGCAGCAGCCATCTTTCCTCTGTGTTTCGTCATGGCTGGTCGTCCAGAATGATCATGGTTCAGCCGACTGCCAGGGCCATATCAGGGCTGTCACGTCATCAAAATCGACTTGTTGAAAAATAAAAAAGACAATCAACAGACTTAGTTTCTCTCACAGATTCTCAAAACGCCCGCAGACTGGATCCATCCATATTCCCACAACGAAATCTCGGATCAGATTCGAACTCTTTTTTTTTTTTTTGAGAAACAAGAAAGTGGCATCCGGAAACGCGTCCACGACCAAGGTCTTCATGGAGTCTGCTGTGAAGTGTTGATGTCGAATCGGAATGTCATGAACAACCCACCACTCCGTGAGCAATGATTGCATGTGAGCAGCCCATTCCATGGTAAACAGCATAGGACTTCCTCACCCTTTTAAAGGATACCACTGTGTGTGTAGAGAGCGGTCTGTGTATAGTCGGCAGAGTCTGTCGTTCTGCAGTTGATCTGGCCAGCACGGGAGACGCGCCACGGTCAGTGATGATGAGCAGTTCAAGATATTTTATCCACACCACTTGTCACTGGGCTGAGTAGATCATCTCTGTCCAGACTTGCATTGGCTACATCTGTATCTGGATTGGCTGACCACAACATCTGTCTTGAAGGACCGGCTGCAACTTCTGTATCTTGAAGGACTGACCACAATATCCGTATCTTGAAGGACTGGCCACAATATCTGTATCTTGAAGGATTGACTACAAAATATCTTTAATGACTGGCTACAATGTCTATCTTGAAGGACTAACTACGACATCTGTACCTTGAAGATCTAACTACAAAGAATGTCTTGAAAGACTAACTGCAAGATCTGTATTTTAAGGACTAACTACAATATCTGTATCTTTAAGGACTGACTACAATGTATGCATCTTTGAGGACTGGCTACAATATCTGTATCTTGAAGGACTGGCTACAATAATCCGTATCTTGAAGGACTGGCAACAATGTCTGTATCTTGAAGGATTGACTTCAAAACATCAATCTTTAATGACTGGCTACTTGTCTGTATCTTGAAGGACTGATTACATAATTACATCATCTGTATCTATGAGAACTGACGACATCTGTATCTTGAAGGACTGAGTACGATCTGTATCAGTAATGACTGGACACAACCTCACTATCTTTGAAGGCTACCCAAACCACCTGTATCTTTAAGGGCTGGCGACAGCATCTCTATCTTTAAAGACTGCTACACCAAGTCTGTCTCTAAAGACTGGCTACACATCTCTATTTTCAAAGACTGGTTACACTGTTTCTCAGGACTAACTACATTTCTACCTTTAAGGAATGGCTACCACATCTCTACCTTTAAGGAATAGCTACCACATCTCTACCTTTGAGGAATGGCCACCACATCTCTACCTTTAAGGAATAGCTGCCACATCTCTACCTTTAAGGAATGGCTACAACATCTCTACCTTTAAGGAATGGCTACCACATCTATACATTTAAGGAATGGTTACCACATCTCTACCTTTAAGGAACAGCTTCCACATCTCTACCTTTAAGGAATAGCTACTTCATCTTTATATGTAAGGACTAGACTTGCTACAACATTTGCATTTTTAGGAACTAACTAGATCTCTACATTCAAAGACTGGCTACAAAACCTCTGATTTTGGAAAGAATAGACTACAAAATGTCTACAAAACGAAATGGTTACAACAGTTGTATTTTTAGGAAATGCCAACACCATCTCTTTGGGTAAGGACAGGACTAACTAACTATCCTCGATATTTAAGGACTGACTACGACATCTCTGATTCTGAGGACAACGACTGACTACACTATATGTATCTTTAAGATCTGGCAACGACATTTGTATCTTTAAAGACTGGTTTCAACATCTGTGTCTAAAAGGACTGTCGGCAACATCTCTGTACGTCAGGAGAGGACTCGCCACAACATCTGTCTTTTTAAGGACTGGCTCCACCATCTGTGTATTTAACGACAGGACTGAGTACAGCATCTCTTGATTACGGATACAAGTGGCTTCCACACGACGATCATGAATGGACAAGATAGTGTACAACATGCCCACCCTGTTATCGATGAAGCAGACAAGACTACACATAACACCTGCAACGCTGTCGATGAACAAGAAGACAAGACTGGATATAATCTCCACCCAGTTGTTGATGAACGAGAAGATAAGACTACATAAAACCTGCCATGCTGTCGATCAACAAAAAGACAAGACTGGAAATAATGCCCACCGTGTTGTTGATAAACGAGGAGACACGATTGGACATGATGCTCACCCTGTTGTCGATGAACAAAAATATAAGACTGTGGACATAATACCCATCCTGTTGTCGATGAACATGAAGACAAGACTGTGGACATAATACCCATCCTGTTGTCGACGAACGAGAAGACAAGACCGCAGATCTCTGGCTGCAACAACAGATATCATATCCCCCTGGTGACCCGAGGTCATGGGAAAGACATCATGACCCCCGTGGTAGCCTGAGGTCATGGGAAAGACATCATAACCTCATGGTGACTTGAGGTCATGGGAAAGACATCATGACCCCCGTGGTGGCCTGAGGTCATGGGAAAGACATGACCTTCATGGTGACCTGAGGTCATGGGAAAGACATGACCCACATGGTGACCTGAGGTCATGGGAAAGACATCATGACCACCATGGTGACCTGTGATCAAGAGAAAGACATTGTGATCAAGAGAAAGACATCATGACCCCCTGGTAACCTAAGGTCAAGGAAAAGCCTTTATGACTTTCCGGTGAAGTGAGATCACGGGAAAGACATCATGACCTTGTGGTGAAGTCACTGGACAGACATCATGACCCCGCAGTGAACTGTCCTGGACAACAACCATGACCCTTTAGTGACTTAAATCAGCGGACAGACATGACAAACCCTTAGTAAACTACTATGAAAAATTTGACTTAAGTCAGTGGACAGACATGACAAACCCGTGGTAAACTACCATGAAAAACTTGACTTAAGTCAGTGGACAGACATGACGAACCCTTGGTAAACTAACATAAAAAACTTGACTAAAGTAAGTGGACAGACATGACAAATCCTTTGTAAACTACCATGAAAAACTTGACACGTCAGCGGACAGACATGACAAACCCGTGGTAAACTAGCATGAAAAACTTGACTTACGTCAGCGGACAGACATGACAAACCCGTGGTAAACTAGCATGAAAAACTTGACTTACGTCAGCGGACAGACATGACAAACCCGTGGTAAACTACCATGAAAAACTTGACTGAAGTCAATGGACAGACATGACATACCCTTGGTAAACTACCATGAAAAACTTGACTAACGTCAGCGGACAGACATGACAAACCCTTGGTAAACTACCATGAAAAACTTGACTAACGTCAGCGGACAGACATGACAAACCCTTGGTAAACTACCATAAAAAACTTGACTGACGTCAGCGGACAGACATGACAAACCCTTGGTAAACTACCATAAAAAACTTGACTGAAGTCAGCGGACAGACATGACAAACCCGTGGTAAACAACCATAAAAAACTTGACTTAAGTCAGCGGACAGACATGACAAACCCGTGGTAAACTACCATGAAAAAACGTATCATGACCCCAGGTGAACTGAGGTTATGAAAAAGACGTTAATAACGTGAAGGGGCTTGGTCACACGGGCACGCTGGTGGAGTTTTACGCCACGTCAGGGCTCAGGGCTGGCTTTTCTCTCCAGCTTGGGCGTGTCGAACGCTGTCCTAGAGCGGTTCAGGTTGGAGGTGCTGGAGGACGGCCCGAAACGTCCCCTCCCACACAACGCCAGGAACAACCTTCGGCACTCCTCCCGGAACTGCGAGTTACACAGACCGTAGACGATGGGGTTGGTGCAGTTGTTGACGATGTAAGACCTGATGAAGATGTTCACCGCCACCTGCTCTCTGGCGTTCAGCCCCAGGTAGAAGGCCGGGCCGCGGTCCTGGCGGATGATGGAGATGATGAGGAACGGGAGGAAGCTGGTGATGAAGACCACGGTGATGAGAAACAGCATGAGCGTGGCCCGCGGGGGGCGGAGCTTCTTGCAGCGGAAGGAGAAGTTCTGCAGGTTGCAGCTCTGGTCCTCATCCGCGGTCTGCTGCCGCTTCATGCGCGGGGTGGACGAGGCGCTGGGGATCTCCAGCACATTCCCCTGCATGTTGCCGTTCTTCACCGAGCCCGCCGCCGCCCCTCCTAGCGCCTCCAAAGTGGCCGCCATCACTTCCTTCCGCTGACGTAATATCTGCTTCCGGCGGAGAATGGTCCGGCCGATCAGCGTGTAGAGGATGACGAGGATGAGGACGCAGATGAAGAAGGCGGAGCACAGGTAGATGAAGAAGGCCAGGGAGTACAGCTCCAGGTCGTTGTGCACCAAGCACATGGCGCCCGTCACAAACACCGGCGGGTTCAGCCGGGCAGGAATCTGCATCTCCATCCTCCCGTACAGCAGCAGGGCCGGCCACGACACCACCAAGCCCACCAGCAGCCCGATACCACAGGCCACTTTGGCACCGCGGGCAGACACGGCGCTCTTGTGGGGATGGCAGATCCGGATGTAACGGTCGACGGCGATGGACAGGAAGATGACCACGGTGGCGTTGTTCATGACGTAGGTGGTGAAGCGCGACACCTTACACAAGCCGTCACTGGGGAAGGCGTAGTAGTTCCTCATGCTGATGATTTCGGTGGGAATGGTGATCAGGCAGTTCAGCAGGTCAATCACAGCCAGCGCGAAGAGGAAAATCTTGGTGGAGGACGACTGCCAGCGCCAGCCGTAGATGTAGATGGCCACAGGGTTGCTTAGCAACCCCACCAGCATCATGAGTATGGTGATGAGGAGGGCGGGAAGCAGCAGCAGGGCTTTGTGGTCGTTGATGTTCTGCAGCAACTCTTCCTGGTCTTCTGATTGGTTGGCCAGCAAAGGAAAGGAAGTGACGTCACGAGGGAAGAGGTGCCTGGTGGAGTGCTCTGCTCCTGGCGTGGGCATGACGAAGGTGTAATCAGTGGTCTTCCCTGCACACAGTTCAGTAATGCGTTGTCAGTAATGAGTTGTCTTCCGTTTCACAGTACAGGCATAAATCAGTGCTTTCCCTGCTCACAGCATAGACATTAATAAGTTTTCTCCCTGCTCACGCTATAGACATTAATTAGTTATCTCCCTGTTCATGGCACAGACATTAATTAGCTATCTCCCTGTTCATGGCACAGACATTATTCAGTGGTTTCCCTGTTCACAGTACAAGCATTAACAAATGGTCTCCCTGTTCATGGTACAGACATGAATCCATGGTCTCCCTGTTCATAGCACAGACATTAATCAGTGATCTCCCTGTTCATGGTACAGACATTAATCTATGGTCTCCCTGTTCATAGCACAGACATTAATCAGTGATCTCCCTGTTCACGGAACAAACATTAATCAGTGGTCTTCTTGTTCATAGTGCAAACATTAATCAGTGATCTCCCGGTTCACGGCACAGACATAAAGCAGTGATCTCCCTGTTCATGGCACAGACATTAATCAGTGATCTCCCTGTTCACGGCACAGACATTAATCAGTGATCTCCCTGTTCACGGCACAGACATTAATCAGTGATCTCCCTGTTCATGGCACAGACATTAATCTATCGTCTCCCTGTTCATGGCACAGACATTAATCTATCGTCTCCCTGTTCATAGCACAGACATTAATCAGTGGTCTCCCTGTTCATAGCACAGACATTAATCAGTGGTCTCCCTGTTCATAGCACATACATTAATGTATAGTCTAATGTTCATAGCACTGACATTAATCTGTGGTCTCATCTTCGTGGCACAGACATAAAGCAGCGGTTTCCCGGTTCATGGGACAGACATCAATCATTAGTCACCGCGTTCATGGAACAGACATTCAGCAGCGCTCTCCCTCTTCACAGTACAGACAAACCTTCGGGGATAAAAGTGACGACAAGGAACAGGTACAGAAACACATGGGAAGGGCAGGAGAGAAGCGAAGGGAAAGCGAGGGCTCCTACAGACAGATTCGTTTTCAGGAGCAGAAGTCAGAAGAGAGGCAAAGGAGCTATCGTGGTCAGACTGGACAGGTGCACACAGTACACACAGCTGGTGCCCTGCCTGGTTTAGATCAGAACAGGCATCAATGAACACAACTGGAAGAATTCCAGCTGGTCTTGTGATAATGTTGCTCCCCGTGCAGCGCCGGTGCCGAGACTCAGACAGAAATTGGACATGGCTGTGCAAGGCTGATGAGGATCGAAATGGGAGAGAGAGAGGGAGAGAGAGAGAGAGAGAGAGAGAGAGAGAGAGAGAGAGAGAGAGAGAGAGAGAGAGAGAGAGAGAGTAAAACGTCAGCAGCATTGTAAATGGAGAGTCCCCCAGCCCCCTTCACTCTCTCTCTCCCTCCCTCTCTCTCTCTCTCTCTCTCTTTCTCTCTCTCTCTGTCTCACACACACACATACACACACAGAGACAGACAGAGGGACAGACAGACAGAGACAAACATACACAGACAGATAGACAGACACACACGCACGCACGCACGCACGCGCGCGCACACACACACACACACACACACACACACACACAAGCCACCTTTCTCTCACTCTCCCGACGTATGCAAAACAAGCAGAATGTAATCGGTGATCCTGAACGTTGACAGTTTAACCAACCCACAGACATGGCAAGCCACACACGTAGTTGATAGAACAGTGGAGTGCCTTCAACCTCACACACAGATGATAGAACAGTGGAGTGCCTTCAACCACACACGTAGATGATAGAACAGTGGAGGGCCTTCAACCTCACACGTAGATGATAGAACAGTGGAGTGCTTTCAACCACACACGTAGATGATAGAACAGTGGAGGGCCTTCAACCTCACACGTAGATGATAGAACTGTGGAGTGCCTTCAACCACACACGTAGATGATAGAACAGTGGAGGGCCTTCAACCACACACGTAGATGATAGAACAGTGGAGTGCTTTCAACCACACACGTAGATGATAGAACAGTGGAGTGCTTTCAACCTCACACGTAGATGATAGAGCAGTGCAGGGCCTTCAACCTCACACGTAGATGATAGAACAGTGGAGTGCCTTCAACTTCACACGTACATGATAAAATAGTGCAGGGCCTTCAACCTCACACGTGGACAGTGCAGGACCTTCAACCTCACACGTAGATGACAGAACAGTGGAGGGCTTTCAACGTCACACATAGATGACAGAACAGTGGAGTGCCTTCAACCACACACACAGATGATAGAACAGTGCAGGGGTTCAACCTCACACGTAGATGATAGAACAGTACAGGGCCTTCAATCACACATGTAGATGATAGAACAGTGCAGGGCCTTCATTCACACATGTAGATGATAGAACAGTACAGGGCCTTCAATCACACATGTAGATGATAGAACAGCGCAGGGCCTTCAATCACACATGTAGATGATAGAACAGTGGAGTGCCTTCAACCTCACACATAGATGATAGAACAGTGGAGTGCCTTCAATCTCACACGTAGATGATAGAACTGTGGAGTGCCTTCAACCTCACACGTAGATGATAGAACAGTGCAGGGGTTCAACCTCACACGTAGATGATAGAACAGTGCAGGGGTTCAACCTCACACATAGATGATAGAACAGTGCAGGGGTTCAATCACACATGTAGATGATAGAACAGTACAGGGCCTTCAATCACACATGTAGATGATAGAACAGCGCAGGGCCTTCAATCAAACATGTAGATGATATAGAACAGTGGAGTGCCTTCAACCTCACACGTAGATGATAGAACAGTACAGGGCCTTCAACCTCATGCGTACATGATAGAACAATGGAGTGCCTTCAACCTCACACGCAGATGATAGAACAGTGCAGTGCCTTCAATCACACACACAGATGATAGAACAGTGGAGTGCCTTCAACCACACACGTAGATGATAGAACAGTGGAGGGCCTTCAACCTCACACGTAGATGATAGAACAGTGGAGTGCTTTCAACCACACACGTAGATGATAGAACAGTGGAGTGCTTTCAACCACACACGTAGATGATAGAACAGTGGAGGGCTTTCAACCTCACACGTAGATGATAGAACTGTGGAGTGCCTTCAACCTCACATGTAGATGATAGAACAGTGCAGGGCCTTCAACCTCACACGAACACAGTGCAGGGCCTTCAACCTCACACGTAGACAGTGCAGGAACTTCAACCTCACACGTAGATGATAGAACAGTGCAGGGCCTTCAACCTCACACGAACACAGTGCAGGGCCTTCAACCTCACACGTAGACAGTGCAGGGCCTTCAACCTTACACGCAGACAGTGCAGGGCCTTCAACCACACACGTACATGACAGAACAGTGCAGGGCCTTCAACCTCACACGTACATGATAGAACAGTACAGGGCCTTCAACCTCACAAGTAGATGATAGAACAGTGAAATGCCTGCAAGCTCTGACTAAAACGATGAGTGCCTGCAAGCTCTGAATAAAACGATCATATGGAAAGGAGTAGAAACTTCTTACGTGTTTGCCATTCAGGTCTGCTGTCAGAAAGGACTCTTGCGGCACACACACACACACACACACACACACACACACACACACACACACACACACACACACACACACACACTCACATGCACGCACGCACGCACGCACATGCACGCGTACGTGCATAGAATCATCTCCCCTCCCACACTGACAGAAAGAGAGAGAGAGAGAGAGAGAGAGAGAGAGAGAGAGAGAGAGAGAGAGAGAGAGAGAGAGAGAGAGAGAGAGAGAGGGTGGATGAAGATGAGAAGAGGGGCATACATGTTGAAGAGGGGGTGTGGGATGTAAGTGCTATCTATCCAGCCTACGACGTAGATTCACCGTCGGTTACAAGATATATGTTTCCCAGACCGCGAAACGCACTTACACACTGACATATGCCAAGAAGTGAAAAAAAGCTGACTGGATTGACACAGATATACACCTGTTCCCATCATTTCTCCCTCGTCTGTCCGTCTGAACGACCGCCTATCCGTCTGTCCATCTGTCTGTCTGTCTGTCTGTGCTTCAGTGTTTCTTCCCTTCATCAGGGTGTGTGTACGCATTTTCTGCTTCTGTGTCTACTATAGCCGATATGATCATTGGTTTTCTCAATTTGTCTTCTCTCTCTCTCTCTCTCTCTCTCTCTCTCTCTCTCTCTCTCTCTCTCTCTCTCTCTCTCTCTCTCTCATCTTTTCCTCATCTACCTCTGTCTCTCTATTTCTCTGACAACCCCGTCCTCTTCTTGATAAGCACATAAATAAAGAAATTTACAACAATTACAGGTGACGTAATTCAATCAATCAAAATCATTCTGGATTCAGATGAAAACCACTCACGTCATACAGCTCAGTGTAAACATCTGAATACATCTCTGGCTTACATATGATAATCTCGTAAAAAAAAATCTTTGAAGTTTCACTGTTGATTTTGCAAAGGAGTTTGATGTCATAGACCACAAATTGTGGTTAAATATCGTTATTGCGACTGGAAGAAAAAACCTTAAATGATAACATTATTTCTCTACAAATGTTAGCTAATTGTCAGTCAAAATTCTCCAATACCAACTATATAAACATGGTGTGTCATGGGCTCAGTTCTAAGCCCTCTTCTCTTTTCTATCTATGCAAACAATCTCACTCAACATGTGAACGTTTATGCGATTATATCAATAATAATATAACCGATACAAGCAGCTGCAACTTGCATAGTGTGTTCACATCATTAATAAAAATTTGGAATGTTAACGGAAGTAGGTGGTATAATGTGAATTCCATGTCACACGACCGCAGTAAGATCAAAGTCTTGCTCAAAAGGCAGACTGTAGAACAATTCATTTTGTTGTTTCTTTAACACAAATCCTTCAAAGGCAGACTGTAGAACAATTCATTTTGTTGTTTCTTTAACACAAAGCCTTCAAAGGCAGACTGTAGAACAATTCATTTTGTCGTTTCTTTAACACAAATCCTCCAAAGGCAGACTGTAGAACAATTCTTTTTTGTTGTTTCTTTAACACAAATCCTCCAAAGGCAGACTGTAGAACAATTCATTTTGTTGTTTCTTTAACACAAATCCTCCAAAGGCAGACTGTAGAACACTTCTTTTTGTTGTTTCTTTAACACAAATCCTCCAAAGGCAGACTGTAGAACAATTCTTTTTGTTGTTTCTTTAACACAAATCCTCCAAAGGCAGACTGTAGAATAATTCTTTTTGTTGTTTCTTTAACACAAATCCTCCAAAGGCAGACTGTAGAATAATTCTTTTTGTTGTTTCTTTAACACAAATCCTCCAAAGGCAGACTGTAGAATAATTCTTTTTGTTGTTTCTTTAACACAAATCCCCAAAAGGCAGACAGTAGAACAATTTTTGTTGTTGTTTCTTTAACACAAATCCTCCAAAGGCAGACAGTAGAACAATTCTTTTTGTTGTTTCTTTCCTCAAAGAAGTTGACAGACATCATCTTCCATGCATAAAGAAAAGATCGACAACAAACATTCACGGACTGCCCACAGTCACATCAAAACTTTAAAAAAAAGGACTACTTGCAAAATAACTTCTAACAAAATGTCAGCAGTACGAGCCGACCACTTTAATAAGTAAAGGGATGTGCAAGGAAAAATAGTACTGGATTAGCCCTTTAAAATTTCCAACACTGACATTTAAAACAAATGCAAGACTTTGTACAGAATTCCCGGGAACTTGCTTCCACCAGAATGTAGAATGCCATGAGATACAGATTCTTTTCATTTCCTTTGTGCCCTTGTCTCTCTCGCTGTCTCGCTTCTTTTCTTACTTTTTGTATATGTGTGAGCAGGCGCGCACACGCGAGTGTTTTCGTGCGTGTGTGTAAATGCGTGTGTGCTTTGCTGCGTGCGTGCACGCGCGTGTACTTTAGCATAGGAGAGAAAGAGTGAGAGTGAGAGAGAGAAAGAAAGAAAGAAAGAGAGAGAGAGAGAGAGAGAGAGAGAGAGAGAGAGAGAGAGAGAGAGAGAGAGAGAGAGCAAGCGAGAGAGAGAGAGAGAGAGAGAGAGAGAGAGAGAGAGAGAGAGAGAGAGAGAGAGAGGAGAGAGAGAGAGCAAGCGACACACACACGCGCGCGCGCGCGCACACACACACACACACACACACACACACACACAAGACAGAGGGCACCTGACTCAGTGCGAGCGTGCATCAGAATACCAAAAAAACATGCAAGAGGAGCACGTGCCTCCAGGCCGGCACAGTCTGTCCTGATATCTCTTCAGCCCTCGGTGCTTCTTGCCCGCTCCGTTCCGGTCAGCACGCCGCTGCAGGTAAACATGAATGCGCTCAGGCTGCGCTGCCAGTACAGGCAAAAAACGGGTTCACGCCCGGCTGGCTGGCATTCGTTCCACCCACCCACCAGACAGGCTGATACATGTATAAAGTTCCACATAGGTTCTCCACACAAACAGTTGAGGGAAGTGGAAACGCACACACACGCACGCACGCACGCACGCACGCACGCACGCACGCACGCACGCGCGCGCGCGACCGCGCGCGCACACACACACACACACACACACACACACCTCAATGAAATCACCACCCAAATCACCATATTCTGGTCTACCACCACAACTCAATGAAATCACCACAAAACTCATTCCATTGTTCAACGAAATACAACAAAACTCATTGCATTGTGAATCACCACTGCAACTCAATGAAATCACCACAAAACTCATTCCATTGTTCAACGAAATACAACAAAACTCATTGCATTGTGAATCACCACTGCAACTCAATGAAATCACCACAAAACTCATTCCATTGTTCAACGAAATACAACAAAACTCATTGCATTGTGAATCACCACTGCAACTCAATGAAAGCACCACCCGAATCATCTTGTTTTAGATCACACCACAACTCAATGAAATCACAAA
>CM031629.1:11281141-11311619 GCA_018398815.1 Conus ventricosus | reverse complement strand
TTAAAAAAACCACCTAGTTTTAGACCATCACCACCACTCAGTGAAATCCTCACTGGGACCACAAAGACCACCTCCAGCTGCCCCGTTTTCAGCCAATCACAAGCATCAACAGGTCAATGCTACGACTTCTTCTTCCGACCAATGACAAGAAAGATTTTTTCATCTGGCGACGAAAGACGTAGCCCAGCCTACAGACAGACACGGAGTTATAAGTAAAAGAGACCCGGATGAAAAACAAGAAGTGGTTTCAACCACCTTGCCTGTAATCCAGCCATTTTCCGTTTAAAGCCCAGTCCATCTTCTACACAAACAGAATCAAACGTGTCTTGAACGGCTCGGAGTCAACAAAGGAAATCTTTACCAATCAGGGCCACGTTCGGCCACTGCAAGGAAATCTTTAGGAATCAGGGCCGCGTTCGGCCAATAATTTTGTCCCACGCACAAAAATAGTAACATCTTCGGACTAGTAGGTGAAGACCCCGGCCTTTTCATCCACACGTCAGTTGTGTCCCTTTCCCGGGTCGTCCGGTTCAGCAGGTCACGGCTGGACGTCACACAATGGTAGCAGAATTGCCTTTCGGAGACAATGAATGTCCAACGATTCGAAGCACTAATCAGAAGACGTGCTGATGGTGCCTAAAAAAATGGCGGTTCGTGGCTACAAATGACTTAGCCCTGAAAGACATCGATCATGTGTGTATCAAAACTTATGGTGATGTTAAACAGGAAAGATTAGCCGAGTCTGAGATTAGGTTGGTTAAAACTTGTTCGGCTTTAACATCTGTGTCTCTTAATGCTAAAATTGTGTGTGTCACGTTTCACGATTTTGAAGATTCTGTGATTCTGAGAGCGGCAATTACCCTGAGCTCCATTCAGCTGGAGCTAACAACCTGGACAGGCCGTCACTGGTGGCCATTCACTGTCATTTCCAGTTCAGCGGTTTATCTGAAAATCACAGGCGGAGAAATCACGAAACGCGTGCTAGATTGCAGTGAACGATACCGTCACTTCACAATGACATTGTGTCTCAAACACAAACTGGAATCCATCGATTTCCACGGCCTTTACCGGCAGAAACCACAACGTCCATTGATTTGCTAACAAAGGCCGGAGAAGTGTACACACCGCACAAACGTTGCCGTTATTCGTCGTCATTTCCTTTAGAAATCGCTGGAGAGATAATTACAGAGGACCACAGCAGCCACATTATTATTCAAATATGTCGTCTGCGCTCATCAACACCAGTTCAAACGGTGACAGAAAAAGCTGTAATTGGTAAAGAAACAACATTTGGAGAATTCACGAATTTACAACAACAACAACAACAAAACAACAACAGCAACAACAAAGGATGTACAAGTCTATGATTTGATTCGAAAATGCAATTTGTTTTGATGTTAATCCAATTTTCCCACAGATCATGGCCTGAAACAGCTCTCGATTTCTGATAAACAGATGACCACAGCCTGAAGCCACCGAATAAGTTGAGAAGAGTTTCAGGTGGATCAGGTCGGAGGGGAACAAAACTGAACTTCACAAAGCTCAAAATTTTTCAAGTTGGAACAGGTGCCCAAGTACTGTATGGGTAAGACATTCGTCATGTGGAGACTCGGGGTGCCCGACCATCACAAGGTGTAGGTTCAAATCCCGGCAGCGCCGAAGAGATTTTTTTGACCGCAGAAGGGCATCAAGGAGTTATGATTAGATGTGGTGTGGTCCCCTTAGAGTGTCAGGGCCGAAATACTCCTCTGTGTGTGTGTGTGTGTGTGTGTGTGTGTGTGTGTGTGTGTGTGTGTGTGTGTGAGAGAGAAAGAGAGAGGAGAACGTGTTATATATATATATATATATATATATATATATATATATATATATATATATATATATATATATATATATATATGTGTGTGTGTGTGTGTGTGTGTGTGTGTGTGTGTGAGAGAGAGAGAGAGAGAGAGAGAGAGAGAGAGAGAGAGAGAGAGAGAGAGAGAGGAGAGAGAGAGTGTGTTCTTCGCTGAAGACCTTCTGCTGTCCAGCTTTCCCATGATTCTTTTTCTTTTCCCAACGTATGAAACGAGATATAAACGGCTGTGCATGCATCGGATACATGTATTTATTCCGTAGTATTGCAAATTACACATGTGATACATCGAGGAACAAGCTTTATCATCTATAAAGATCAGCAGACAGGTCACCGACAAATATGTGAGCTACATGATCAGTCTCATCCACGAAAGGGCGTTACCTGAAATCTACCCCCGCCCGTGGCAACGAAACGACGATTGTTCTATTTGTACCTCAGCTGGAAAGCAATCCTGAACCTGTCATACTAAATCCAGACAGCTATCACCGCCGTGGCGAAGTGGTTAGCGTCGGGGACTCGCGTATGGGAGGTCGCGGTTCGATTCCCATCAGAGTCATGTGGGATTTTCTGCCCCAACCGCTCCTACCCAGAGTTGAGCTTGCTACGGGCTCAGCTGGGAAGACTGGGACCACACTTGCACAAATTTCCTGACCAACACTGCAGGTGATTGTATCTCTCGGGCCTGGTTGACAGCCGGGATATATTATGAAAGGAAGCGTAGAGTACAGCCCAGAGAACTGTAATATGCCGCTTCTGGCTCACCAGCTCTCAACCGGCCTTGGCCGTCTCGGGCGGGCGACTCCAAAAGCGGCATATTACAGTTCTCTACTAAGCATGACTTTAATAACCAAAAAAAAACGACCCTACAAACAAACATACTGTGTGGGGTTGTCCCGTTTTCAATACAATTTACTAAACTTTTCAGATTTCAGTTTTGCTTAATCCTATGTTTTTCCTGATCATTTTCAATAACATCATTTTCGCGCAAACATTCATCAAATGCGTCTCTGTCTTCATGTGAAATAAAACTACAGTCTTTAACTGTTCTCTAAAGTCTTTTAAACCGAGTTATATTTTTGACATAAAATCCACACACTTATCCCAGCATGTCTTCCACTGAAAGCCATTTTGACAAAGCGTTTTTCTTTTTTAACTATGTCTTTTTCGCCGAACAGTCATCTATAATAAATAGTGTCTGCGTTCCTTCAAACAATTTATTAAAGTGTTCTAGACATTCACTCAGTTTATTGCTAGGATCAACTAAAAATATGTCATCATCTGTCCATATAAACCTTCTATCATGATATGCTTTGTTCCATTTAAGTGTTGGACAGAAAATCACAATATAATCAAAATTATAGCGATAAACTGTTTGTAATAGGTCTAGGATAAATATTGTTTTCCCACAACCAGTTTGCCCACAAATTAATGAACAATGAGGAGTTTTTGTCATAAAGTTTAACTGCTCCATAGTTTTATAACAGAATTAATCTAATCCAGTTATTGTTTTTTATCATGCTCTCTGTCAAAACTTGTTCAGTATAATAAAAACCTATAAGATCAAATGTGTAATATTAATCCAATTCAGTTCTGTAAGATTGTTTCTATTTAGACTAATATTGATTTTGTTGCTTGTTGTTATGACCTTAATATCCTCACCATTGTTAAGAACGACGATGGTAACTTTAAGTTTTTCAACGTCTAAGTTTTGCCAGCTAATTAGAATTCCTTTAAAAGGACGTCACGACGCCCACAGCCCCATTCCTCGCCTCATCTTTTAAGACAGAAATTTCAAATATCATTGTGAACGCATCATCTAATTTCATTTGTGGAAAGAACTGTAATTTGTAGAAGCGTCCTTTAAAACTGTTTCTTTTCTGTGGAGGATGTACTGTTTATCCCATAACGGCTTTATTTCAATCTCTTTCCGACTATTGTCGTCCGGCATAAGACTTACATTAAAAGGGCCAGAGTTGAATGCTTTTCTGAAACTTTTTTGGCGGTCAAAAAATGTAAATGGGCTTATGAATTCAAATTTTATTTCCCATTCTAAATATGGTTCCAAGTGCCATTTGAGGTCAGGTTTCGAACTATTTTATATTCATACTGGCCAACATTATTTGCTTCTACATTGCGTAGTTGTTCTAGTTTAGGAAACTTTTTGTTGTCGCCAACCTCTTTGCGTTTATAATCACCATCTTTAGTGTACTCAAAACCATACAAAGTGCCTATCTCACCATTTTGTTCAAAGTCTGTAACGTCTGCAAGGTCTTTTAATTCTAAATTTTATACACCTCACAGGCGCTAATGTAACTCCTGATTCTTCTGGCCCACGCGACATTATTTTTTAGTACAGTTTATTATTTATTTCTAAAACAATGTGCAGGTTATCACATTTCACAACTTTTCCTGCTTTGTCTTTGATTTTTATATTAAATGATCCGACCCTCCCACAAACTAATCTTTTAAACTGTAAATTAGGGAATTGTATAATTTCATAATCGCAATATGCAGCTTTCCCTGATGGAAGAGCTCTTAAAACAGTTGAGGGCCTTCCATCATATAAGTTTTCATCAGTGCTCAGCTCGTTCAAATGAACATAGAGTAATGAATGTAATGCAAGATCGAGCGGATTTTCTCCCTCATAAGTAGTTTTGGTTGGTGTTAACTCTAAATCTATGATTGTCAGCTGCAAAGCCTAACATTTTAGCTAGCTCTTTATCAAAAGAGTAACTTACTTCTTCAGGTATTGAATGATAACATTGTTTTCAGATTCGCATTGTTAAGTTTGAGAGTAATGTCAAAGTTACTCATTGCTTCTTTTAGTGAGCAAAACCCGTAATAACCATCGGGTATTTTTAACGGGCTAACTATGCCCCTGTTTTGTCAATTTTTTGAATCTTATTATTCCCCTTGGCTTTATATTTTATATTAAACCATACAACTTTGTAAAATATTTCATGAAGCGCAACCTTTCTGCTTCCGCAATTGTTATCAATAGAAAGTTCTAAAAACGAAGGGCTGTCTTGAGTTGTTATTGTTACAAACATTTTTTAAAACAAATTAAAAATGAGTGCATTCAAATATACTGATGCAAAATATTCTGTTGGCCGCACTACAATCTTAAAAATAGCAAACCGATACTCTTGACATTTCTGTGACTCAGTCTGACGCCTTTCAAGTAAAGGTGAGTACTCCATTGGTCAAATATCTTAACCCCCTATTAAAAAAGACTACATCCCGAAAGTGTGGTTTAGTCATCCGATGCAGTTTTATCAGAACCATTAAACTTTGCTGTGTTTTGTGCATCAACTGGGTGTGGAGTGTCGTATGCTGATCATCTAAATCATCCTAATCCTTTGGTGAGGTCAGTGTACAGATTTCATTTTATTACACCTTCAGACGTATTTTGACTGAACTGCAAGCGCCATTGCCAAATGACAAACCGTTAATCCATTCAGCAACCGAATAGACATGAAGGCTTTTGAAAGGATCTGTAACGAATTCAATATTAACATCAAGACAGACTTTAGACAAAAGTTGGACCTTAATCATGGTCTAGGCACCCCTTATTTTTGGGCGTGCACAGAAAGTATAACTATGCCTGGAATCCTCCTTACACATCTTTCTCTTCAGGCACAGCTGTTCACCTAGGGTCCATAGAGCAAGAGCATAAAACAGCATGGACAACATTTATCTTAGACACTTCTAAGGCCTAACTAAAGCGGGAATAGAACGAATAAACGACTCTATTCGTACTTACGTTTGTGTTTGCTAGGTTCGCAAGCACAAACGAGATCGAGCATAACTGATCCTTCTACTGGTTTTGACGCACAAAAACAATACTTACAAATTTGGGAGACGCCATTAATTCTACAGTTGATTTACCTTCAAGTATAAAAAGGTACCAAAATGTTTTACAATACGCAAGATCGAAAGTAGACTTTGCTGTTGGCGCTGGTTTATACATGCTACCTTCTGACCTCAGACTCCAGATAGGAACAATAATAAACTACAATAATGAAATCCTTGTGGCAGGCAATGAACAGAAGGTCGGGAAAAACGAAATAAATTCTGAGCCAGTAATATTGCAAGCAGTAAACAAACACCCAAGAATAAGTCATCCAACCCCAAGGTCCAAAGCCCGAAGGCCGTTGAAGAAAACGAAGTACACGAAGCCAAAAAAAATAATGACCATGAATATGAAAAGACAGCACTTGTTTTTGGATTAACTGGCCTAGGATTACCCTTCTTTATTTTACTAAAAGAGTAACCCAACTATTAAGAGAACTATTGCCCATAAGTGCTCGGCCATAAAGCCAACTACTTTGCTTGCAGTAGACAAAAGCCAGCTAACGACACCCCCTAATATACCCGGTAAAGAGTCTATAGCTTTACTGGCTAATTTTTTAATAAGCCCGCAAGATGATCAAGCTGTTTTTTTTTACCCATGATTTATCAGGAGGCGATGGTGGCGATGGCGGTGGAGGCACTGACCCGGTACCACCGCCGCCTGTAATGCCATCACCAGTGTACTTATTGCAAATCCTAAGGCTGTTATAACGCTTGCTAATGTGACTCCTTGCTCTCTAAATAGTGTTCGTATTCGTTCTGCTAGTGTTGTGTCTTCATATAAAATTCTTTGGATAGTTTCTCTTATTCTGCTCACTTGAGTTCGTAATTGTTCTCGGTTAGTAGACAACACTTCTAGTCTTGCTGATCTCTCTTGTTCAAGATCTTTTAGTCTTTGGGTTATTCTTTCTTTAATATCATGCCCTAAGTTTGGGGTCATCAGCCTCAACGAGTTTTTCTTTTTCTCTTTTTATATGCTCATCTATTTTACCCAGTTTTGCTAAATTGTTTTGTTAATTCGCCTCTGATGCTTCTCAAAGCATGATCAAGGGCCGCTATTTCTCGCATAGGCAATGGGGAATCATTAATTGTTTTTAATGCTGTTTCTTCGGAAAAACTGGTTTCTGCTTTCTATTATTTCACCTGCTGCCTGACTTAATTCTTTAAGTTCCATGTTTTGCATTGGGATCTGTTGGAGTTCCTGCAGTGTGTTTTGAAGTTTAGAAACTGCCTCCTCCCTAATTTCGGTCTAAGAAAGGGCAAGGCGATTTCGTTCGCTCGCTCTAAGTCTTTGTCTAATTGTATTCATGCCTACAAACTTTAATGGTCTCGTTATCTGTAAGCCGAACAAGTCGTCCTTCACGTTTTTCACATACAAATGGCCTTTTTTATCTACTTCAAAATCATAGGAAATCGGGAGGTTCTAGGCCTAAACTTTTGTAAAATGATTCAACCTTACTTAATTTAATTATGCTGCTTTCTGCTATTCATACAGCAAAGAGTGATGCTGTATTAAAGGAGCGTTTCACTCATGTCGTCTCCACGATCCGAAACATCATAATCTCATCTTCAATGGGCCCGCCATGTTTTTAAATAATTAACTTTTTATTTTGTTTTATTAAAAAATGTCACAAGTATATGTTCAATTCTTAACCCGCATAAAGGGCTGAAAGAGCCCTTTGGCGTGAAGGGAAATAAGCGGAATATTACTGTTCCAAATAATCCGTCTACTATTGATGCGGATCAAATTCTTACTGTCAAATTTCCAGACCTAGGAGCGGATGAAGTGATGTGCCAGCTCTGCACGTCTTACTTTCAAAATAGAACTCGCTTCAAACAACAGACCCAAACAGGACGTTGTACAGAATCTGGGGCGGGCAATCGTTAAGAAAATTTCTATAAAACTTGAGGGGCAAGAATATTTCTTACATAATGCAGACATATTTCTAACCTATTCTGATCTATGGCTAACCGCGACTGAAAGGGCTGATCTTGCGTTTTTAAGAATCAAAAATGAAGAAGCACTAAAACATAGAATAGGCGCCGCAAACGCTAAAGACGGCAAAAGGTTTGTAGCCGTAAGTTATGCGTATGGAAATCGCTTTTCATACCCCTAGATTTTGAGTTGTTAAAAGCGCATGCCCATACTTTCAAGGGCATTAAAAGACAGATTGTCATTGAACTAACTTTAATGAATACAAACGTGTTATCATATCATCAGACACCGAAGCAAAGTACAGCATTTCTGACATCTCGTTAGAGTTTGACGTTGTTAGCAACCCTAAATTTAGCGAGGTTGATCCAGCAACAATATCATCAAAATTAGCAATATATTACGAAAGAGTGATTCATCATTCTAAATATCCTAAAAGCAGGGCAGACACTATATGGGAAATTTTTGTTTTAGTGCCACAGCAAGATCGCTTAAAGGTATATATTGCTGTGTGAAGAAGAAGGACCATTCGAAAACAAACTGAAAATTTTGTATAATCCTAAAATAACAAAAGTGCAATGTACAATTGAGGGTAGTCCTAACCAAATCTACGCTAGCGGGCTTAGACCTTATCAGCATTTTGATGAAATAAGAAAACTGTTTGGGGTGGGAGGTGTAGAAATCCGACAGTTGACCTTGTGTCTAAAGATCTGCATCTTCACAGTGTTAGACTTGATCATTATTTAACAACGAAATACGGTTTATGGATGACCTAAGTCAACGGAGATAATCAGTTACATGGAAGCGGGAGAACCGTTAGAGACATAATAAACATTCAAATTGATAAAGAGAAGGAAGCCGAAAACCACTTAATGTGTATTGTTTTTTAATATATGATGCGCAGCAAATATTCAAGATAACAGATTAGAAAATATACATTACTAAATTTATTTTATTTATAAAAAGCATGTCTGTTCAAGTTTATCCAAATGTACCTACAGCGCCAGGTCGCCGAGAGAAAAGATAACCCCCGGCATAAAAACCTTCAGATTAACCAACATTACACAAATGCAACAAAAACTAGAGCAGGACCTTTCAAAATACAGCAAAACCAGACGAAGGTATTCTGCTGCCTTTAATGCTGTACATAAGTTAATACTGGAGCATCGACTATAAGTGCTCTATCAGCAGGAACGATGTGTTTGGGCTCTTAGCAACAGGCGTAGGCGCACCCGCAGCTTTGCCTCTAGGTGGGTTGTCTTTAGCTCTTGCCTGTGTTCATTAGCCGTAGGTGCTGCTACAAAAAAATAAAAACTAAACTCCAAAAGCACACAGCTATGTTCAACTAATAACACTAAACTTAGTTCCTTTAAGCTGGTTATAAATAAAGCACTAGCTGACTCAAACATCACGGATGAAGAATTTAGTCGTTACAGGCCGATTTTGATGACTACAAAAGACAAAAGTTTGATCTTCAAAGAAAGCGAGGACAACTTTTTCTCAACAGCCAGACACCGAGCAGATAAAAAAGGAATGTTTAAAAAAGTAAACGAAACATTAAACTCTGTTCTAAACAGCTCACATTAACCCAAAGGGGTTTTATACTTTAGTTTATGAGTCTAAGCACAAAAAGACCATCGATATTGATTAATTATTTTTTTGATTTAAATAAATATTTTGAGTTAGAAAAGAAACTCAGCATGGATACGTTATATGAAGGTCCAGACGAATTTTTGAAGCAATGCAAGAAGATTTATCAAGAGCACTAAATGATATTGATTTAGAAGTCATTAATCCAGCAAACGTACAGGCAAGTGTTTGCTCATGCTATTTCTCAAGTTCCGGTAAACTAACAATAGACCCACCGTTAAAGTAATTGTCCAGGACGGGGAAATCGTGATGGTATTGCTTAAGTGCACTAAGTTGATGTATTATTAGTCAGGCTTAAACACACCAAGGTTATCTTTGCACTCATACACGCATATGCACACTCATGCCCATCAAAACATTTTGCCTCTCTCTGGGAATGGGATGTCACGCATTCGACTCTCTCCTAACCACGACTGAGAACAAGAAATACAATTTCTATGCTACTTATAATTAATCATGTACAATCAAATCACACACAATGAAATATCAAAACATAAAAGATCAATACTTCCTAATCCCCGGGGTTTTAATAAAAATGACTTCTTACCTGGCCAGGTTTTCACACACACAACCACGCTTTCACACCACACCACAGTTCTTGAAAAAGTCTCTTCACGTCTTCTTCAGCACTGCTTGATGGTGATGCCCTTGGTTGACTGGCTCCAGGCTTCAGGACTGGGTCTTCGTGGTCGTCTCTGGGATCTCGACGTCGAACTCTTCTTCTTCGTGTTCTTCACCCACCTCTGGGTTCAAATTCAGTTTGTCTGTCTTCACCCACCTCTGGGCTTCAAACTTAGTTTTTCTTCTCTTCCAGCTTGTCTTCAACCCTAAGACTTAGCTGTCTCTTCTCTCTCCCAGACCACACGTTTCTCTCGACCCTTTCTCTGTCCTGCTCACTCCTCTCCTCTCTCTCTCTCTCTCCTCTGCCTTCTCTCTCTCTCTCCTGGTGTGTTCTCCTCGCACGTTGTTCTCCCTCAGTTTATATAGGAGGGAAACAAAGGATTCCCCTTCGGGCCATGCCTTTGTCCACGCTGCTTCTCAAGCCCCTAGTTCACAAGTACCCTGAATTCTCCACTCGCTACATTCCACACACATCAGCATTTACAACACACCCCTACCTAATTGATTAGCAAACACACTCTTAGCCCCAGATGGACATCGAACATTCCCGCCGACTTCGGTGGTTACTTAACACAGTAATTATCTTAAGGAGGGCTACTACAACCTCCACACGCATTCAGCCAGCCTGACAATAGAACCAACACAGTGACCCACGGCAATACCATCTGAACAATCCAAGGCCCCCTGCTCTTCACTGACTGTTTACACAAGAACCTCAGCTGACCGAGCATTTGGCGCTCACTTGGGGCCCCGAGGTCGTAGTGGTTACAACCCTTCCCCCTTTCGCCACCAGGCAGGTCCGAACTCTCTCCTAGGTGTTGTTTGTCATCTGACCACTTCGGCCGCGCCGTGTTAATTGGTCAATTACCTATTTGTATACCACGTACAATGTCCCTTTGTCTCCAAGCGTCTAATGCCTTTTGAGAGGTTTCACGCTCCTTGACAGTAATGTTAGCTGTTTTAATCGACTATGTAACAATAAATGAAGAAAATCTAGAAGTCTGGGTCTCGACTAAACAACAGGCTATTCTTTCTCATAATGACTTAACACCTGGTTGGGCAGACCAGCTGCTTACACAGTTTGATGTGGCCGCTGAAGAAGCCAAAATGAGAGGCTCTGGTTGGTCAGAGGGCGAAGTCCTAGAGATCAGATTAAAACAGTCTAAGTATGCGCCGATTGTTGGTAAGTCTTACATTCCACTACCTCCAGCATTAGTCGCAAAAAAAGCAGTTCTAAACATAAAGAATTATTCAGACAACAAATGTTTCATGTGGTGTGTTCTCGCAAGGCTGCATTATATCCGCAAAAACGCAGAGAGAGTGTCTAACTATCACCCTTACATCAATGATCTTAACTTTAGTGGAATATCCTTTCCTGTTAGCGTGGATTCCATTGATCAGTTTGAAGAACAAAACAAACCAATAACTGTTAATGTATACACATGGGATGAAGAAACAAATCTACTACCCATTAAAGTGTCCAAGAACAGTCCAACAATAGGTGATCCAGACAAAAATCATGTTGACTTACTGCTGATGTTTTCACCAGCGGGGGTACCGCATTACACATTGATACGAACAATGAGTAGATTATTGGCTCATACTTCAAAGCATTACCATAAACAAGAATTCTGCAGAAAATGTTTAACAAGAATTCCATCTGCTCAAGCCGCAAGCGAACATAAGAAACATTGTATCGGCCCAGTTGACTGTAATACAGAACTAATTATGCCCCCAGAAGGCAGTAAAGTTAGTTTTAAGAACTGGAAACGACTGCAAAATTCTCCATACGTAGTTTACGCAGACTTCGAATCACTCATTGTTCCTTATGAAGGGCCAGCGCCACAAAAACTTCGAAAAACAGTCTTAATGAGTAATCACCAGATTTGTTCATTTGCCTTCGTTATTGTCAGGTCGGATGGCGCTCATTCAACACCAGAATTATACAGAGGACCAAATGCGGCTAGAAGATTTTTACAGCGCATGCAGCAAGTGCGCAATGACTGTTCTAATAATCTGAATTTATCTGAAATCATAATGACGCCTGAAGACCAAGAACAGTATGACTCAGCCACACATTGTTGGATTTGTGGTTTAGAACTCAGTGAGGAAGCCAATCCAAAAGTAAGAGACCATGATCACATTAGTGGGAAGTTCAGAGGAGCGGCGCATAACAAATGCAATCTTCAACTAAAGTTTGATCCAAAGACATGGAAGCTGCCCATCTTCTTTCATAACTTGCGAGGTTATGACTCTCATCTTATAATGAAAGCAGTAACCGACTCCTTCAGGGTGTCATGTATTGCACAGTCATCAGAAAAGTACATGTGTTTCACTTTAAATAACATGTCTTTTTATGACTCTATGCAGCACATGATGGGTTCATTAGAGGCGCTGGCTATGTCCTTAAAGTCTTGCCCAATAACGGAAGAATATTTTGACACCAACTCTCGTTAGAAAGGGCGTTTTACCCTATGAATACAGAACAGATGGGAAAGGTTTGACGAAGATTAACACTCCAACACTAAAGGCGCTGTCTTTTCTAGTCTTAAGGGAAAGGACATCAGTGCTACTTGAATACCAGCTCTCAAGATTGCTGGCAGAAGTTAGATAGTACAACGATGAGGAGACTATCATGACCTCATACTTGATGCTAAGTATGTTTGTTGCGGACGTCTTTGAAAATAAAAGAAACCCAGCATGAAACATTATAGCCTGATCCTGCGCATTACATTTCTGTTCTGCGCCCGGGATGAGTTGGGATGCTTTCTTAAAGTTACTAAGTACAGATAGATTTATTGGTCAGATTTAACCAATGATTCAAGATGATTGACAACGGATTTCGTGGAGAAAAATTAGTATGGCGATCGCATCATTACTGTAAAGCAAACAAAACAAATACCTTGAATGATATGATCAAGTAAAAATAGGTCTAACTATCACCTGTATTTTAGAATTGTCAAACAAACTGTATGGTTTGGGCAATGGCGCAATCCCTTCCTACGCAACTTTAAAATGTACTCTGTGGTATTAAAAACATTCAAGAATATTTGTGAACATCTGCAACTCTACAGCTGATGTAAAAGAGGTCTTATTCAAGAAGATATACTTAGAAATATCCTCAGTGAACTCATGACTTGCATAATGACTATCCGTTACCCAACGCCTAAAATGAATCCAAGAGAGCCGCCTAAACTTTACCTAATCTCGAGGCAAAATAAATTATGTCCTGCCATACAGACTTCTACAATTTTATTTAAGACAACGGTTTTGAAGTTTGACAGCAGTTTCATCGTATAATTGCTGTTGAACAAGAACAGTTCATGAAACCATACATCATGAAGACCACTGATCCAGAACTAAAATTCCCAACGAGATGCTTCAGAAAAAGACTTTTTCAAGCTATGAACAATCAGCTTTTTTGAAAGACTATGGATATCCGCACAAAGCGCAAAGATGTCAGATTTAGTACCCAGAGAATGAACGAAGCAATTAAGCTTGACTTCAAACCTAATTATCAGACTTTAGAAGATTTCATGATCGATCTTTTTTGGCATAATATGAAAAAAAAGAAATTCAAATAGACAAACCGTATTTCATTGGTTTAACTGTTTTAGAATTATCAAAGCTTTTGATGTTAGAATTTCAATATGACTACTTTAAACCCATGTAATCCAGTCCAAGTGGGGGGGGGCCTTTACACAGAATACAGATAGTTTTGTTTATAGATTCCCTACGAAGACATCTATAAAAGACATGGCAAATCGAAGTGGCTAAAAAGGACATTCGGATGGTACACACATCCGATTGTTCCCAAAGTATTCGCCTTTTGCATTCACCCGTTTAATAAGAAGGTTTAGGAAAGATGAAGAGATGAATTATCGGAAGGTGACAAGGAGTTTTGTTGGTTATGTCGAATATGTACATATTTCGAAAAAATATAAGGGCCCCCAGAGAAAAACCCATTAAAAGCCAAAGGATATCTCGCATCGTTGTGCATCCAAACATAACGCATGACAACTATAAGAGAAGCATTGTTTGACAATAAGACTTTTTCATCATGACAAAAACGTAACAACCAGCGATCTAATCTACATGATGATCAACGACAACTGTGTAACAAAGAAGTCATTAGATAGAACAAACACAAAACGTAGGTGGGGGGTGTTTGTTATCCAAGATTTCATATGCAATAGGACATTGGAGGACGTCATAATTGTATGATACCTTCTTCAGTTTATAATTTTCTCAACTTTTAATATAAGAACAATAATAGCTTCATCCAATCCAATTAAATTCCTTCTCATGTTTCTTGATGCGTTCGAATTTTTTTTATTATTCACGATATTCTATTTCCCCATTTGGGGTTTGAGGTTGTAGGTGATCTTGGATGATTTAGCATGCATTGATTAATTTCTCGAAAATGTTCCCCTAAAAGCATTAACAACGCAATCAAATGATTCCCGTACCATGTTCCAGGTCTCTTCCATTACCATTCTTGTATTCATTCTGCGCTTCCTTCTGACTTCCAGTTTAAACTCAAATATATTTACGAAATTAATTAAGCAACTGAACTGTGTCTGGTGGGATTATCAGCAGTTCTTCTTTCATAAAAGATCTTTGAGGCAGGTCGTTTAGTTGTGTCAGTTTCTCGTAAATAATACACAGCGGATTCATCTTTACAATTCTTTTTATTTCATATGATCGACACTTCCAAACGGGATCTGTTTGCCCAGATGCGATGTCCCCTTCAGCTTCCCCCGGTAAAAAAAGGTACTTTACATTCAAACCAAACGGTAATAGTTTGATGTGTACTGGAGTCTTCAGCAACAATTATTGTTTTTCTTTTGATTGCATGTACCTGGTTTTAGCCCTTTAAATTCTTCTTATTCATTGCGCGCAAAACTTAGGGCAGTCTTCTAACCCATTCTGTGTGCGAGAATTGTCAATCACTCTCTGTGATACTGTCAGGAAAAAAGTCATTCAGCTAACTGTTTGTTAAAGTTTTCCAGCTAAACCTGTGATTCTGTGAACATCCCGGAATGCCTCTATTTTTAATGTAACTCTATGTTTTAACAATATGATTCACTTGACCTTTTAATTTCTTTTCCATTCATCGACTTGATCTATGCGAGGAAATTTAAGGCCCCTTGGTATATCCAGTTTAATGGCTACAGCAACAGCGAAGCACTCTTTTGTGTTAATGTTCAGCATCTTTGTATCTTAAGCTATTGTCAATGACTGTAAGTGCGTACTTAAAGCTTTTTCGTCTAATCGAATCATGGGTTAAATAAGAGAAGATCCATTGATGGTGTCGTTTGAGTTTATTCACAAAGTTTGTCTCTGTATTCGTTAGGTGCAGGTAAATAAATTTGCCAGATCGCTTGTTTAGATAACCATTCATTGCTGTTTAGATCACTGACTCTATGACTCCCTTTGCTGCTTGCTTAGCATTTTTTATTGCCGTAATTCCCTCCATATCCTTTTTGGCGTATAATAGATTTTGTTCATTTTTATTCAACCAATATTATGCCAACAAAATACACAACGTCAAACCAAAGATAACAAACGCGATTTCATTGCATCTTTGTTTTTCTATGGTTGAAAAAGGTCACTGAAATTTGGTGGGGGCAATGTCTCGATTTGGTTAGCCTGTTTACAAGAGTAATATTCTTTATTTGAATGATCAACACTTAAATGTTAAGCTGCATGTCCCTGTTTTTTCAGTGTGTTTATTAATAAAATTTAACTGCTCAATTCTCTGCTTTTCAAAGCGATCTGTGCTGCGGCTAGTTTGCTCCATAGCTATGTTATGTCTTTTTCTCTCCACCGACATCCCGCAGTTTACTAAATGCGTATTTACTTACGCTAAAAGCAAGCGCATTCACCACAGCGCCACCTATCATCATTACGAGTGAAGCCATTTTTTATAAATGTATTTTTTATTTACATATTATACTGTCTGGAATTATTCCTTGCTTAACTAGAAAATCTTTCGTGGCAAACGAAGCTGTAATGATAGCAATTAGCTTTGGCTAAATCCTCAAAGCCTAGCTTGCCAAGATCTGCTGGTTTAATTCTTAACAGCTTTTACCAAGCATGTGTATCCTACACTTAGACCTCCAATAACAGCAGAATGGTATACAAGGTTGGCAACAGTTTTTTTCGGTGCCTCATTTAAAAAAATAAAATAATTATAATTAATAAAAAACATGAACAGCGATGATCTACTACAGCTACAGAGCAGCCAACAACTGTCTTGAACTTATGATTACAAATGACCAGGTTGAATGAGCAAGCTATTATGCCTAAAAAGGAAAGCTGTATTCTTTGGCAGCATGTGGAAAAACAAAACAGTTCCTCGGAAATGAATTCAGCATTGAACAGATTCAACAGATGTCGCCGCAAGACATTTTAAAGTATCATACAGGTATGAAGCGCAACTTGGATCAAGAATGGTGAAAAGTGTAGACAAACGGTTCTTAGTTTGTACACTAAACTAGTCAGTAGATTTGCTCCCATTGATTCTGAACAAGATCTTACGTATGATTTAACGCAAGATCCAGTTTTAAACAAAGTCATTAGAGTCTCTAAGCTGTGATTTATACTACAAATTTGGAACATTGTTATCGCCGCTAATCATGGGATTAATAACTTTAATCATATAGATTTTATTTCCATTCAAAATGACCGAGCCAGAAAATCAGCAGAATCAGAAAACACTGAATCAGAAAACATTGAATCAGGAAACATTTGAATCAGAAAACATTGAATCAGGTGGAGAATATAACCAGTAAAAAGCCCCCTCATCCTGGACGCATTGCACAGGAAAAAAAATTAGCTGAGTGGAACAAACAAAAAAAATTACAGTTACAATCACAGAATATAGCTCATAATGAAAACATAACGCCGCCAACGCCAACAGTTAATTCAATGCCAGCTCCAGAACAAGAACAAGTTAATTCAAGGGCGCCAAAGTCTTTATTGAACATTGAATATTGAACTTAAAACTGTTGTCATTTTTGGCGTCATTGCTGCTGCTGGGGCGTTATTACGGTTATAAAATATATAAACAACGCTGGCAAAAACAAGAGCCCAAACAATCTCCACCACTAAATACCAAAGCCGAACACAACAGCACGCTAAAACCGCAACAACCAAAAGTTCATATTGATCCTTTGTGATGCAATAATATTTTAAGAACTTAAATTTAAATTTTTTTGATAAAAATAGAACATGGCGTATTATAAAATGATGGTGTCAATAAATAAAGACATGGAGTCTATAAAAGACATTTCCATAGACCAGAATTGTTAATCAATGTGGTTGCTTAGGATGTAAGAACTTCATTAAGATCTATGCTGACCGATTTCGCGCAGAGGACGTTGAGCAAGACATCCTCGACGATGACGCGTTTTTTGAGGCGTGTGTGTACTATATTAGACATCTACTATTTAAGATAAAAACATAGATTGTATTTTTTTTTTGATAATTATAAGATAACTTAAATAAGAACTTGGTTGTACTTAGAGGATGACTTGAGGATGACTTGAGGATGACTTAGGACGACTTAAGTAAGAACTTAGAAGTGACTTGAGGATGACTTGAGAACAACTTGAGTAAGAACTTAGAAGTGACTTGATTAAAAACTTAACTAAGAACTTGAGGTGGCTTAAGGTGACTTTAAAAAAAAAGAAAATATTTTTTTTAAAAAAATTTTTTTTTTTTTTTTTTTAATTTATTTTATTTTTTAAAATTTTTTTAAGAACTAGAAGTGACTTAAGTAGAAACTTAGAAGTGACTTGGGGTGACTTGAGGATGACTTGAGGACAACTTGAGGATGACTTAAGTAAGAACTTAGAAGTGACTTGAGGATGACTTGAGAACAACTTGAGTAAGAACTTAGAAGTGACTTGATTAAAAACTTAACTAAGAACTTGAGGTGGCTTAAGGTGACTTAAAAAAAAAGAAAATATTTTTTTTAAAAAATTTTTTTTTATTTTTTTTTAATTTTATTTTATTTTTTTAAAATTTTTTTAATTTTTTTTATTTATTTTTTTTATTTTTTTATTTTATTTTTTTTTTATTTTTTATTTTTTTTAATTTTTTATTTTTTTATTTTTTTTTTTTTTTTATTTTTTATTTTTTTTTTATTTTTTTATTTTATTTTTTTATTTTTTATTTTTTTTAAAAGTGATTTATTCTCCCTTTAATTATGCAAAAAAATAATTACGTCCCCTGAATAAATTATCTATTTATAGATCAGTGAGAGAGAATTGATTATTAAAAGTTGTGTTTTTGTGTTTAATTTGCTAAAGTTTTAAATATAAATATTGTACAAAGTAGCTACTAAAAAGTACTTTAAAGCACAGTTGTTGTTTAACCTTTAAACTATTCTGCTTGAATAAAAAACAATTTAATAACACCCCCAATTATGCATAAACAACCATAAAATTATAAAAGCTTTCAGTTTGTACAGTATATATATTAATCCAAAAAGTGTAAAGTTGGGAATATGCCTGCGGTGGTTTTTGTGCTTGTTTGTGTAGTTTTAGAAAGTCTTAACTTGGCCCTCTTCTCTGCCCTATAGTGACCCTTCCCATTTTCGTGTTTCGTCAAGGTCACTGGCGCGGACTAATAAACGCCCGCAAACCACAATGTGTTGTCTGGGTCACTGGCGCGGCTATAAACGCCCCAAACCACAATGTGTGCGTGTCCTAGGAAGGGCCACTGAAAATGGGGTGAGAGAATGCCCCAAATTAGACAAACTGAAAGTAGGCAACCAAGTATAAAAAATACCACTATTAGAGGCATATTCCCAAAACTCTTCGCATCTGCCACATTATCTGTGATCCTCTGGATCTGGCTTGGGGCCCTAGGGCGCCATAGGGTCTCAAGTTAGACCCATGGGTGATCAGTAATGTGGCTAGATGCGAAGAGTTTTGCATTTTTTTTTATTGAAAATGATCAGGAAAAACATAGGATTAAGCAAAAACTGAAATCTGAAAAGTTTTGTAAAATTAGACCCTGAGGATACCATGCTAAATGAAGAGGGCTTGAAAGTCACCCTGAGGCCTATCATGCTAAATGAAGAGGGCTTGAAAGTCACCCTAAGGCTATCATGCTAAATGCAGAGGGCTTGAAAGTCACCTTGAGGCTATCATGCTAAATGAAGAGGGCTTGAAAGTCACCCTGAGCGCTATCATGCTAAATGAAGAGGGCTTGATAGCTACATGCTAAATGAAGAGGGCTTGAAAGTCACCCTAAGGATATCATGCTCAATGAAGAGGCTTGATAGTCATCCTGCCTTTTTTTCGCCTTTCTTTCCCAGTTTGAATGACAAATCGAACTGAACGTCAAGCTCCTTCGGATGGGGACTATAAGCGAGTCGGACCCGTGTGCCTCCTGGCCCCTGCACACGTTAAAGAACCCACGGCAGTTGAAAATCGAAAAGAGCAGGGGGTTCCCCGCTGCCCTGGCAAAATTGATGTAGATTGAAGATAGCAGCCTGGTATTTCTTACCAAGCCACAAAAATCGTCACTTACTGTTGTCGTGTGCCATCGTGTACCGGTGGAAGTGGAGGACACGTATAAACATCGCATGCATCCTATGCGAGAAACTGGAGGAATTAATGAGATAAATGAAAATGAGTGACTGATATTTGAATGGTACAGGAAACGACTGAATGAGCGCCAGTAGGCTGCTCTTCGCCGGCTCTACCTGGGTAGGCAGCCCGTTGAGTGAGTGAGGTAGTGTGTTATTGTAAAGCGCTTAGAGCTTGGTCTGTGACCGAGGATAGGCGCTATATAAATACCCAATATAATAATAATAATAATAATAATAAATATCATGCTAAATGAAGACGACTCAAACGCCACCTTTAAGCTATCATACTCAATCACGAAGGCTCAAAAGCCACCCTAAAGCTATCAGACTCAAACCAGACAACTCAGAAGACATCCTGAGGTTTTCTTATATTATTATTATTTATATATTATAACGAATACTTATATAGCGCCTATTCTCAGCTAGAGACCAAGCTCTAAGCGCTTTACAATCCACACTGGTTTACAAAACGGGCTGCCTACCTAGGTAACGCCGACTGAAGAGCTGCCAGCTGGCACTTCATTCAGTCGTTCCCTGTGTCACCCAGTCCATTTCACTCAATATCGGTCACTCAGTTTTCTTACTTTCTTCATTCTTTCCATTTCTCACGCAGGATGCATGCTGTGTGTAACGTGTCATCCATACCAACCGCCAAACTGGCCTTCTCTTCCGAAAGTTGGTGATGGGATTTTACGTGTGTGCAAGATGTTATGCGTGCGTTCACACACGGAACCTCGGTTTATAGTCTCATTCGAAGAACTGAAGGGGAAATGGAGTCAGAACCAATGATAACTCCGAGGGGAAAATCCCCCTGCACCGAAACGGCCCGGCGGAGATTCGAACCCGGAACCCCAGGACCACGAGTCCGGCGCTCTAACCAATTGAGCTATTCCGGCCCCCAAATCAGGACAGTTCCAAAGCCATCCTGAAGCTGTTATATTAAGACAGCCTGTCGGCATCACAAACCACAGCACCACCCCCCCCCCCCCCCCCACCAGCAAGACTGTCTCTGTCTCTGTCCCCCTCTCCACCGTCTGTCGGTCTGTCTGAAGTTGTGTGTGTCTTCCGCTGTTCTTAAAGCATATTCGTGTTGCTTAGTCTTATCTCTCATGTTTATTTGATCGACAGTGTCTTCAACTAAATGCATGCGCTCTCTCTCTCTCTCTCTCTCTCTCTCTCCTCTCTCTCTCTTCTCTCTCTCTCTCTCTTCTCTTCCCCCCCCCCCCTCTCTCTCTCTCTCTCTGAGGCTGTCTGTCTGTCTGTTTCCCTCTCTCATGAACATTTTATCATCGCATGAAATTTATGTATATTACGGACCCTTCTCAAGCGAGGGCTTGATTACACACACACACACACACACACACACACACACACACACACACACACACACACACACACACACACACACACACACACACACATCAGTGCTTATCTATCACGCTCCCAAAGTAACGGCTTTATCTTGTCCTGTCTAACATCTTCCTGCGTATCGGTGCATGCACTGCATTTCCACTTCGACATCATGATTATCGAAGCATGGAGTGAAAGATTGTTCCACTTCTTCATTCGTCCTCTCTCTCTCTCTCTCTCTCTCTCTCTCTCCTCTCTCTCTCTCTCCCCTCTCTCTCTCTCTCTCTCTGTCTGTCTGTCTGTCTGTCTCTCTCTCTCTCTCCACCCCCCTCTCCCTCTCTGCTTCTCTCTCTCCTGCCCGTCTCTCTTCCCCTCTCGCTGTCTTTTGCTTGCTAATCTTTCACTTTTACTCTTTCTCTTTCTCTCACTTACCCCCTCCCACCCCCCTCTTTCTCTGTATACATGTATGCATGCACGGTGGTAGAAACATAATTGTGATAACATCTATTCCAGCTGTCTATGATCTCGGATCAAAAACAGTATGAGGATGGAAGAAAACATCTCCGCACCTCCGCACCATCTCGCTCCACCTTCCAGAAAGGATGGAAGAAAACATCCCCTCCCCCTTCTCACCATCTCAATCCACCTTCCAGAAAGGATGGAAGAACCCCCCCCCTCCTCACCATCTCTCTCCACCTTCCAGAAAGGATGGAAGAAAACATCTCCCCCCTCCTCACCATCTCTCTCCACCTTCCAGAAAGGATGGAAGAAAACATCTCCCCCTCCTCACCATCTCTCTCCGCCTTCCAGAAAGGATGGAAGAAAACATCTCCGCACCTCCTCACCATCTCTCTCCACCTTCCAGAAAAGATCGAAGAAAACATCCCGCTCCCCTTCCTCACCATCTCTCTCCACCTTCCAGAAAGGATGGAAGAAAACATCTCCCCCTCCTCACCATCTCTCTCCACCTTCCAGAAAGGATGGAAGAAAACATCGCCCCTCCTCACCATCTCTCTCCACCTTCCAGAAGGGACGGAAGAAAATACCCCCCCTCCCCCTCCTCCTCACCATCTCTCTCCACCTTCCAGAAAGGATGGAAGGAAACATACTCCCCTCCTCACCATCTCTCTCCACCTTCCAGAAAGGATGGAAGAAAACATCCCGCTCCCCTTCCTCACCATCTCTCTCCACCTTCCAGAAAGGATGGAAGAAAACATCTCCCCCTCCTCACCATCTCTCTCCACCTTCCAGGAAGGATGGAAGAAAACATCGCCCCTCCTCACCATCTCTCTCCACCTTCCAGAAGGGACGGAAGAAAATACCCCACCCCTCCCCCTCCTCCTCACCATCTCTCTCCACCTTCCAGAAAGGATGGAAGGAAACATACTCCCCTCCTCACCATCTCTCTCCACCTTCCAGAAAGGATGGAAGAAAACATCTCCGCCCTCCCCCCCCCCCCCCCCCAATCCTCACCATCTCTCTCCACCTTCCAGAAAGGATGGAAGAACCCCCCCCCCCCCCTCCTCACCATCTCTCTCCACCTTCCAGAAAACTTTCCCCAACACCTTCCTGCACACACTGTTTTTCCCTCCAACTGCTCACCCCGCCTCTTCTCCTTATCCCCCTCCCCCTCCCTCTGCTTCCTTCTCTCCCCCTCCCTCTGCTTCCTTCTCCTTGTCCCCTCCCCCCTCCCTCTGCTTCCTTGTCGTTGTCCCCCTCCCCCTCCCTCTGGACTCCATAGAAATGCAAGGTCAAGGTAGAGTTGGGCTCCACAGAGATGCAAGAGCCAGGTAGTTTTGAACACCATTTGTGTTAGACATCAGAAAGACAGAGGGAGGTCAGGGTCATATCTGATACCGTGGAGACTGATGCATGTTAAAACAAAGTTGATTTCCTCAGATCTTTTGACTTTGGACATCAAATCACAGCTCGACTATTTTGCTTCTTCTTCTCTACCGTCTCTGTCTCGTTCTCTTTGTCTTTCTGTCTGTATTTGCGCCAGTGTGTCTGTCTCTGTCTGTCTCTATCTCTTTTGCTGTCTCTGGTTACATATAATCGAAAGCTTTACACAAACTACGTGACACCTCTGATGCTGCGAATTACAGACCAGCCTCAATCATTTCCAACTCTTTCCAAATCTTTGACTGAAACAAATACACTCTCCATCACTTGATGCATACCAGCTGCTTCATCCCGGAATATCTGGTTTTCCAAAAGAGACATTTTAGATCCTTAATCAACATAGCTGATTGATGCTTTTAAACCCCCCCCCCCCCCAGCACAACATCAATCATGTCAGAGTCCTGGCACATTGGCAGTTACAGACAGACAACTTTGAGCGCAGCACACAGGAATCTTACCTTGTTGCCAAACTTGGACACTCTGACCATTTGGCATCCACATCCATAAACAGCTACGTACCTATCCAGCCACAGCACTGGCTCTCAACCCTCTCCACAGACACACTACCACACCTTCATGTACCTCATACATTTGTTTGTCTGTATTACGGGACAGTCTGTTTGTCTGTGTCCTGTGGCGGAACTAATACCGTTTCCTTTTTCAATTTTGCTTCATTTTCCGCCCCCAGTCACCCCAACACGATCATTAACTTTTCTTGAAGGTTGACGATACACACTGGAGCAACACGATCACTAACTTTTCTTGAAGGTTGACGATACACACTGGAGCAACACGATCATTAACTTTTCTTGAAGGTTGACGATACACACTGGAGCAACACGATCACTCAGAAAGTGAGATCACTTGAATGGAGCCCGAAAAAGATGAGCTGGATTTGAACGAGTCAGTCCTTGGGACAGCTTCATGGATTTGGGGAGGGTTCTAACGACTTTATTGAGGGTCTGTTGATTAATGTTAAAGGTGTGTTTCTCATCATCTTAGTGAGCATTATGTCCCTTGTCGCATTTTCATTTGTGGCTGAGAGGTAGGAAAAGGGAAAAGAACAGGAAAATGATATGTAAAAGAAGAAGTATAATGTGTTTGCAAAAGAATCAGAGTAAGAAAAGGGTGAATAGATTGTGAAGTAAAGGATGGGTTAGATTGAAGCTAGCAAAGGAAGGGAAGAAAAGAGAACAGCTGTAATGTATTTCTTGAAGGTTGACGATAACACACTGGAGCAACACGATCACTAACCTTACTTGAAGGTTGACGATACACACTGGAGCAACACGATCATCGTCAACCTTCAAGAAAAGTTAGTGATCGTGTTGCTCCAGTGTGTATCATCAACCTTCAAGAAAGGTTAGTGATCGTGTTGCTCCAGTGTGTATCATCAACCTTCAAGAAAAGTTAGTGATCGTGTTGCTCCAGTGTGTATCATCAACCTTCAAGAAAGGTTAGTGATCGTGTTGCTCCAGTGTGTATCATCAACCTTCAAGAAAGGCTAGTGATCGTGTTGCTCCAGTGTGTATCGTCAACCTTCAAGAAAGGCTAGTGATCGTGTTGCTCCAGTGTGTATCGTCAACCTTCAAGAAAGGCTAGTGATCGTGTTGCTCCAGTGTGTATCGTCAACCTTCAAGAAAGGCTAGTGATCGTGTTGCTCCAGTGTGTATCGTCAACCTTCAAGAAAGGTTAGTGATCGTGTTGCTCCAGTGTGTATCATCAACCTTCAAGAAAGGCTAGTGATCGTGTTGCTCCAGTGTGTATCATCAACCTTCAAGAAAGGCTAGTGATCGTGTTGCTCCAGTGTGTATCATCAACCTTCAAGAAAGGCTAGTGATCGTGTTGCTCCAGTGTGTATCATCAACCTTCAAGAAAGGCTAGTGATCGTGTTGCTCCAGTGTGTATCATCAACCTTCAAGAAAGGCTAGTGATCGTGTTGCTCCAGTGTGTATCATCAACCTTCAAGAAAAGTTAGTGATCGTGTTGCTCCAGTGTGTATCATCAACCTTCAAGAAAAGTTAGTGATCGTGTTGCTCCAGTGTGTATCATCAACCTTCAAGAAAGGTTAGTGATCGTGTTGCTCCAGTGTGTATCATCAACCTTCAAGAAAAGTTAGTGATCGTGTTGCTCCAGTGTGTATCATCAACCTTCAAGAAAAGTTAGTGATCGTGTTGCTCCAGTGTGTATCATCAACCTTCAAGAAAGGTTAGTGATCGTGTTGCTCCAGTGTGTATCATCAACCTTCAAGAAAAGTTAGTGATCGTGTTGCTCCAGTGTGTATCATCAACCTTCAAGAAAGGCTAGTGATCGTGTTGCTCCAGTGTGTATCATCAACCTTCAAGAAAAGTTAGTGATCGTGTTGCTCCAGTGTGTATCATCAACCTTCAAGAAAAGTTAGTGATCGTGTTGCTCCAGTGTGTACCATCAACCTTCAAGAAAAGTTAGTGATCGTGTTGCTCCAGTGTGTATCATCAATCTTCAAGAAAGGCTAGTGATCGTGTTGCTCCAGTGTGTATCATCAACCTTCAAGAAAGGCTAGTGATCGTGTTGCTCCAGTGTGTATCATCAACCTTCAAGAAAGGCTAGTGATCGTGTTGCTCCAGTGTGTATCATCAACCTTCAAGAAAGGTTAGTGATCGTGTTGCTCCAGTGTGTATCATCAACCTTCAAGAAAGGCTAGTGATCGTGTTGCTCCAGTGTGTATCATCAACCTTCAAGAAAGGTTAGTGATCGTGTTGCTCCAGTGTGTATCATCAACCTTCAAGAAAGGCTAGTGATCGTGTTGCTCCAGTGTGTATCATCAACCTTCAAGAAAGGCTAGTGATCGTGTTGCTCCAGTGTGTATCATCAACCTTCAAGAAAGGCTAGTGATCGTGTTGCTCCAGTGTGTATCGTCAACCTTCAAGAAAGGTTAGTGATCGTGTTGCTCCAGTGTGTATCATCAACCTTCAAGAAAGGCTAGTGATCGTGTTGCTCCAGTGTGTATCATCAACCTTCAAGAAAGGTTAGTGATCGTGTTGCTCCAGTGTGTATCATCAACCTTCAAGAAAGGCTAGTGATCGTGTTGCTCCAGTGTGTATCATCAACCTTCAAGAAAGGCTAGTGATCGTGTTGCTCCAGTGTGTATCATCAACCTTCAAGAAAGGCTAGTGATCGTGTTGCTCCAGTGTGTATCATCAACCTTCAAGAAAGGCTAGTGATCGTGTTGCTCCAGTGTGTATCATCAACCTTCAAGAAAGGCTAGTGATCGTGTTGCTCCAGTGTGTATCATCAACCTTCAAGAAAGGCTAGTGATCGTGTTGCTCCAGTGTGTATCATCAACCTTCAAGAAAAGTTAGTGATCGTGTTGCTCCAGTGTGTATCATCAACCTTCAAGAAAAGTTAGTGATCGTGTTGCTCCAGTGTGTATCATCAACCTTCAAGAAAAGTTAGTGATCGTGTTGCTCCAGTGTGTATCATCAACCTTCAAGAAAGGCTAGTGATCGTGTTGCTCCAGTGTGTATCATCAACCTTCAAGAAAGGCTAGTGATCGTGTTGCTCCAGTGTGTATCATCAACCTTCAAGAAAGGCTAGTGATCGTGTTGCTCCAGTGTGTATCATCAACCTTCAAGAAAGGCTAGTGATCGTGTTGCTCCAGTGTGTATCATCAACCTTCAAGAAAGGCTAGTGATCGTGTTGCTCCAGTGTGTATCATCAACCTTCAAGAAAGGCTAGTGATCGTGTTGCTCCAGTGTGTATCATCAACCTTCAAGAAAAGTTAGTGATCGTGTTGCTCCAGTGTGTATCGTCAACCTTTAAGAAAGGCTAGTGATCGTGTTGCTCCAGTGTGTATCATCAACCTTCAAGAAAGGCTAGTGATCGTGTTGCTCCAGTGTGTATCATCAACCTTCAAGAAAAGTTAGTGATCGTGTTGCTCCAGTGTGTATCATCAACCTTCAAGAAAGGCTAGTGATCGTGTTGCTCCAGTGTGTATCATCAACCTTCAAGAAAGGCTAGTGATCGTGTTGCTCCAGTGTGTATCATCAACCTTCAAGAAAGGTTAGTGATCGTGTTGCTCCAGTGTGTATCATCAACCTTCAAGAAAGGCTAGTGATCGTGTTGCTCCAGTGTGTATCGTCAACCTTCAAGAAAGGCTAGTGATCGTGTTGCTCCAGTGTGTATCATCAACCTTCAAGAAAGGCTAGTGATCGTGTTGCTCCAGTGTGTATCATCAACCTTCAAGAAAGGCTAGTGATCGTGTTGCTCCAGTGTGTATCATCAACCTTCAAGAAAGGCTAGTGATCGTGTTGCTCCAGTGTGTATCATCAACCTTCAAGAAAGGTTAGTGATCGTGTTGCTCCAGTGTGTATCATCAACCTTCAAGAAAAGTTAGTGATCGTGTTGCTCCAGTGTGTATCATCAACCTTCAAGAAAGGCTAGTGATCGTGTTGCTCCAGTGTGTATCATCAACCTTCAAGAAAGGCTAGTGATCGTGTTGCTCCAGTGTGTATCATCAACCTTCAAGAAAGGCTAGTGATCGTGTTGCTCCAGTGTGTATCATCAACCTTCAAGAAAGGCTAGTGATCGTGTTGCTCCAGTGTGTATCATCAACCTTCAAGAAAGGTTAGTGATCGTGTTGCTCCAGTGTGTATCATCAACCTTCAAGAAAGGCTAGTGATCGTGTTGCTCCAGTGTGTATCATCAACCTTCAAGAAAGGTTAGTTTCAAAACGAGGTGACCGAGGGCGGAAAATGAAGCAAAATTGAAAAAGGAAACGGTATTAGTTCCGCCACAGGACACAGACAAACAGACTGTCCCGTAATACAGACAGATTGTCCCGTAATACAGACAAACAAATTGTCCTGTAAAACAGACAAACAGATTGTCGTGTAAAACAGACAGATTGTCGTGTAAAACAGACAGATTGTCCTGTAACCTGTTTGTCTGTATCCTATGGCAGAACCAATACGCTGTATGTGCTTACTTCTTTTGTAATATACACATTTTTTTCCAATAGAAATAATTTCACTTTCTTACAAAAAAAGCACAATATGAATATTGTCTGTCTGCAATAATCTGTCTGCCTGTCTGTCTGTCACTCCCTCTCTCTTTCTGTATGTGTCTTTCAATTTCCCTTACACACACCACACACACACACACACACACACACACACACACACACACACACACACACACACACACACACATTTTTGTAAAACACCACCCTGCATGTTTCTACATGTTCCTCTCTCACCTCTTCATCGTTAACATGGGCTTTGCTCAGGACCAGGACCTGGCGTGTATCAGCAAACCAGTGCTCAGCTGTCGCTCTTTTCAATACAACCGTCTGTCTGTCTGTCTCTGTCTGTCTGTCTGTCTCTGTCTGTCTGTCTCTCTGTGTCTGTCTCTCTCTGTGCGTCTGTCTGTCTCTGTGTGTGTCTGTCTGTCTCTCTGTCTCTGTCTGTCCCTCCCTGTGTTCTGTCTGTCTCTGTCTGTCTCTCTCTCTGTGTCTGTCTGTCTCTCTGTGTCTGTCTGTCTGTCCTCTCTCTCTCTCTCTCTCTCTCTCTCTCTCTCTCTCTCTCTCTCTCTCTCTCTCTCTCTCTCTCTCTCTCTCTCTCTCTCTCCTCTCCCTCCCTCTCCTCTCCCCCGAGCGAAACTAAAATAGTCTGCTTCGCAAACCGCCGCCTTTTCTCAAGAAGATACGGGGCGGATTTTTAACGGATGCCATTTAGACCAGCGGGTGAGAAAATCATTTCACTCCGTTCCTTCCTGCCTCCTCTTGGCCAGAAGCCAGTCCCTCCCCCCCCCCCCGCTCTCTCCATTCCTTCCCTCACCCCGCTCTTTAAACAGTCCTTCTCCATCCTCCAGATTGAGATATACTTACCTCCCTGGCAAACTGGGTCAGATTGCTTTTCTCCAAAGTGGATGATGATGATGATGATCTCATCATCATCATCATCATTACCATAAACATCACCATCATCATCGCCACAAACATTGTTTCCATTACAACTATAGCCACTATCAATGCTACAACTAGCCTATAACCGCTATCAATGCTACAACTAGCCTATAGCCACTATCAATGCTACAACTAGCCTACTATCATATCATTACTAACAGTGAGGTAGTAATCCTCGCTTCATTATTTTCTTAACATCTCAATCATCATCATCACTATTCTTATGATTATATAATATTATCATCATTATTATTATCAATGTCATTATTATTGTTGTTGTTATGATCACATATAATTATTATTATTGTAATTAATATTACTATTATTATTATAGAATTATAATTACAATAATAATTATTATCATTATTATTGTTGTTCTTATGATCATATTGTTATTATCCAGATGATGATGATGATGATGATGATTATTGTTACTATTAATATTTCAGCGTCCATATTGTGCCCGAGTTGAGGAGATAGGTGATGGCTGGTTCTTTCTTTCGTTGTCCTGAATGTTGTTTATCTTCACTGAAGAAGACCAAAGACGTCGAAACGCATGGTATTTTATCTTGTACTTTGATTATCCATTCTGTCCAGTGGAACAGTATTTTTCCTTTTCAGTTCGTTTGAATTTCCGCCAGCAGTTAGCTCCCTTTGAAGCCCACCACAAGTGGTTTGTCATGCAGGGATAACTCTTCCTGCAGCTCAGGGGGAGGGGGCCTATACGACACGACACTGATACCACCAGGATGACAATATGTCCAGAGGAACTGCCTACATACAACACGACACTGACACCACCAGGATGACAATATGTCCAGAGGAACTGCCTACATACAACACGACACTGACACCACCAGGATGACAATATGTCCAGAGGAACTGCCTACATACAACACGACACTGACGCCACCAGGATGACAATATGTCCAGAGGAACTGCCTACATACAACACGACACTGACGCCACCAGGATGACATCATGTTCAGAGGAACTGCCTACATACAACACGACACTGACGCCACCAGGATGACAATATGTCCAGAGGAACTGCCGACATGGCCATGATTAGATTAGGGAAGATCGAATTCAGATCATGTAACTGTCAGATGGAGGCCACTGTGTGTATGCGTGTGTGCGTGCGTGCCTCTATGTGTGTGTGTGTGTGTGTGTGTGTGTGTGTGTGTGTGTGTGTGTGTGTGTGTGTGTGTGTGTGTGTGTGTGTGAGAGAGAGAGAGAGAGAGAGAGAGAGAGAGAGAGAGAGAGAGAGAGAGAGAGAGAGAGAGAGTGTATGTGTATGTGCGCGCTCGCGCGCGCGCGCGGTGTGCATGTGTGTGTGTGTGTGTGTGTGTGTGTGTGTGTGTGTGTGTGTGTGTGTGTGTGTGTGTGTGTGTGTGTGTGTGTGGGTGCGCGTGTGTGTACATCACACAAATGAAACACACAAAGCCATGTGTGTTTTCTTTCAGCTTGTTCCTGCATTTGTTCTTCCGTTTGCTATTGTGTGAGCTGCGTTATTCTACAATATCTCTGTGCGGCCATGGACTTGTATTTGTCATTCTGTTCTTTATTCTGTGTGCGTTGCTTTGTTTCGGACAATATCTGTATGGCCACAGAAATGTGTATGTTGTTCTGTTTGTTATTCTGTGCAGTGCGTTATTTGGGAAAATCTCTGTGTGCCCTCGATGAAAGACGGAAGGAAGACACATCCATCACCCTAATGTAAAGACAGACATGGAGAAAGTCAGATATCTTGGCACT
>CM031629.1:11279807-11281041 GCA_018398815.1 Conus ventricosus | reverse complement strand
TCATACTGTCTCTGCCTTCCCATTTCGTTCTCTCTTTCTCTCTGTCTGCCACTCTGTCTGTCTGTCTGTCTGTCTGTCTGTCTGTCTGTCTGTCCTGTCTGTCTGTCTGTCTGTCTCTCTCTCTCTCTCTCTCTCTCATCTCTCTTCTCTCCTCTCTCTCTCTCTCTCTCTCTCTCTCAAAGAACCATCAGAAATCTGTCAATTTTCTGGTTCAAAGCGTTTCAGCTATCTTTCACCTTATACCTGACATATGAAAAAACAACTTGTGTGAAATGATTGTTCAATAACTCTCCGTCGTGAGGGCAATGGCGTACACATGAATAAAACATCTGAATCTGAATTTGAAACACACTCTCTCTCTCTCTCGCTCTCTTATTCCTCTCTCCCCTCTCTCTCTCTCTCTCTCTCTCTCTCTCTCTCTCTCCTCCTCTCTCTCTCTCTCTCTTCTCTCTCTCTCCCCCTCTCTCAGGGACTGTCGCTCAATCTATGCCTCTACGAAACTGGTACATTAAATCCACCATCTTCATTCTAGGCACTCTAGATAGAAAACAGACATGTTGATACGGCGACACTGGCATATTGACTGTCTCACAGTTAGTTTCAGGCACGACTCACTGGCATATTGACTGTCTCCACAGTTACTTTCAGGCACAAGACACTGGCATATTGACTGTCTCACAGTTAGTTTCAGGCACAAGACACTAGCATATTGACTGTCTCACAGTTAGTTTCAGGCACAAGTCATCGGGATATTGACTGTCTCACAGTTAGTCTCAGGCACAAGTCACTAGCATATTGACTGTCTCACAGTTAGTTTCAGGCACAAGTGCGTATGCTGTTTACCTCCTCCTTGCTCTCTTGAACACAGTTGCGTATCCGTCTCCAGGTTATTTGCAGACATACGCACCGTACATCCTCATCCTTGCTGTACTTGATATGACATGTTGTCTGTCTCAAGGTCATTTCTAGAAACATACGCATATACTATCGCTCTCTCTCCTGCTGTATCTAACATATTGTTTGTCGCAAGTTCGTGTCTTGGTGCAAGCAAGCACATACTATACTCTCATCCTCTCTCTTGTCCTACTGAACATAATATTTGCACGTATGCTGATACGCACTATATACCCATGCATACATGAGTATATACGATAGAATGCGTAGGTAAATGTAAGATACAATGAGCGTGTGTCATACAATGAATGGATTGTGTGTGGCACTGTGACGCATGAAA
>CM031629.1:11244807-11274807 GCA_018398815.1 Conus ventricosus | reverse complement strand
ATTCTTCAACCAAAAGGGAAAGCACGTATTTTCCAACATTTGGCCTCCCTCTTTCCCTCACACACACACACACACACACACACACACACACACACACACACACACACACACACACACACTCACTCACTCACTCACTCACACACACACTGTGACGGATGCGCTATCATCCTCACACTGTAGTTTTAATATTCTGTTGTAATTTGTGTAGTTTGGTTCGTTTTGTTTTTTTTGTGGAGTAGGCTCGTTAGAGTTGTTTTCATTATCTATATTTTCATTGGCTGAAATCAGAAATGTTTTTGGATTGGCCTGTGAAGTAAGATTGTAGAGTACATGCTGAAAACCAGTAAACATAGAAACTTCTCCACACGAAAGGATTTTTTTGTTTGTTTTGAAAATGCAGTCTTTTCTCATACGTAAAAATGCTGAAGACAAACGGATGTAAAATATTATATTTTCCCCCCTTAGCATCATCGGTGTTTAGCACTGGGGACCAATGGGAGTTAGATCTGGAAAGACAACCAGCACGCACCGGAACTCAGTGGGATTTTTTCTTCAACGGGCATTGGGAGACCTAGCGGCTGATCAACGGGCATTGGGAGACCTGACGGCTGATCAACGGGCACTGGGAGACCTGACGGCTGATCAACGGGCACTGGGAGACCTTCGGCTGACCAACGGGCACTGGGAGACCTGACGGCTGATCAACGGGCATTGGGAGACCTGACGGCTGATCAACGGGCATTGGGAGACCTGACGGCTGATCAACGGGCATTGGGAGACCTGACGGCTGATCAACGGGCATTAGGAGACCTGACGGCTGATCAACGGGCATTGGGAGACCTGACGGCTGATCAACGGGCATTGGGAGACCTGACGGCTGATCAACGGGCATTGGGAGACCTGACGGCTGATCAACGGGCATTGGGAGACCTGACGGCTGATCAACGGGCATTGGGAGACCTGACGGCTGATCAACGGGCATTGGGAGACCCGGCGGCTGATCAACGGGCATTGGGAGACCTGACGGCTGATCAACGGGCATTGGGAGACCTGACGGCTGATCAACGGGCATTGGGAGACCTAGCGGCTGATCAACGGGCATTGGGAGACCTGACGCTGATCAACGGGCATTGGGAGACCTGACGGCTGATCAACGGGCATTGGGAGATCTGACGGCTGATCTACGGGCATTGGGAGACCCGGCGGCTGATCAACGGCATTGGGAGACCTGGCGGCTGATCAACGGGCATTGGGAGACCTGGCGGCTGATCAACGGGCATTGGGAGACCTGGCGGCTGATCAACGGACATTGGGAGACCCGGCGGCTGATCAACGGGCATTGGGAGACCTGGCGGCTGATCAACGGGCATTGGGAGACCTGGCGGCTGATCAACGGGCATTGGGAGACCTGGCGGCTGATCAACGGGCATTGGAGACCTGGCGGCTGATCAACGGCATTGGGAGACCTGGCGGCTGATCAACGGGCATTGGGAGACCTGGCGGCTGATCAACGGGCATTGGGAGACCTGGCGGCTGATCAACGGGCATTGGGAGACCCGGCGGCTGATCAACGGGCATTAAGAGACCTGACGGCTGATCAACGGGCATTGGGAGACCTGCGGGCTGATCAACGGGCATTAGGAGACCTGACGGCTGATCAACGGGCATTGGGAGACCTGACGGCTGATCAACGGGCATTGGGAGACCTAGCGGCTGATCAACGGGCATTAGGAGACCTGACGGCTGATCAACGGGCATTGGGAGATTTGACGGCTGATCAACGGGCATTGGGAGACCTAGCGGCTGATCAACGGCATTAGGAGACCTGACGGCTGATCAACGGGCATTGGGAGACCTGACGGCTGATCAACGGGCATTGGGAGACCTAGCGGCTGATCAACGGGCATTAGGAGACCTGACGGCTGATCCTGCGAAGCCTTATCAAAGTTGTGAAAGTTCACAGAAGGCAAGAAGCAAGAGTCAAGAAGGTGTCGCCAGTTCAGACAGTGGAACAACTCACCATGCGCCTTGTTCTAAATCGTTTTATCATTACTGAAAACAAAAAAAGATGTGAGTGTGACTTGCTTCATACATGGGGAGCTGTCCGGTCCATGAGGGAGCCACACCTGTAATGACATCGTCATGGGGGGGGGGGGGGGGGGGGGGGGGGGGGGGGGGGGGGGGCCGGAATAGCTCAGTCGGTAGAGCGCCGGACTCGTAATCTTGGTGATCCTGGGGTTGCGGGTTCGAAGCTCCGCCGGGCCGTTTCGGTACAGGGGGATTTTCCCCTCGGGGTTAACGTTGGTTCTGACTCCATTTCCAAAGATCCTTCGAATGAGACTTAAACCGAGGTTCCGTGTGTGAACGCTGCATAACATCTTGCACAAACATAAAATCCATCACCCACTTTCGACAAGAGAAGGTCAGTTTGGCCTTGGTATGGATGAACGTTACACATAGCTTGCACCTGCGTGAGAAATAAAATGAAGAAAAAAAGGAATTTGAGTGAACGATATTGACTGGAGACACGGAAACGACTGAATGAAGCGCCAGCGGCATTTCCTCAGTCGGCCTAACCAAGTAGGCAAACCCTTTTTGTAAACGAGTGGTGGTATGTAAAGCGCTTAGAGCTTGGTCTCCAGTCAGAACAGCGCTATATAATAATATTTAATAAAAATAAAATAAAAATAATTTTTATAATAATAATATAATAATCATATTACAAACACACACACCAACACACACACCACACACACACACACACACACACGAATGAACACTGTCATCCAATGGAAGGAAAATGAGCGCTGTCCCCTCCCCCAGTTCCTGCTGTGCCACGTCCACAATTAGGTTTGTGCACTACACACTATCACCCTTGTTGTGTTTTGTCCGTCGAGACAACAAACCAATCCAGTCATCCTGGAATCTGGGTGAGTGCGTTGATGGCGGGTCAGCCCGGAAAAGACCTACACAGTACGGACAGGCGATGCTGCCCTCTCTGCCTCTGTAGTATACCATCTGACTCCTGTCCAGCCCCCCCCCCCCCCCATCCTGTCCCTGTAGTTAACCATCTGACTCCTGACCACCCCCTCCCTCTCTGTCCTCTGTAGTATACCATCTGACTCCGCCCCCCCCTCACCTCTTGTCCTCTGTAGTATACCATCTGACTCCTGTCCAGCCCCCCCCCCTCTCTGTCCTCTGTAGTATACTCTGACTCCTGTCCAGTCTCCCCCCCCCCTCTGTCCTCTGTAGTATACCATCTGACTCCTGTCCACCCCCCTCCCCCCTCTGTCCTCTGTAGTAAAATCCATTTTACTCCTGTCCAGCCCCCCTCCCTCTCTGTCCTCTGTAGTATACCATCTGACTCCTGTCCAGTTCCCCCCCTCCCTCTCTGTCCTCTTAGTATAACCATCTGACTCCTGTCAGCCCCCCCTCCCTCTCTGTCCTCTGTAGTATACCATCTGACTCCGTCAGTCCCCCCCCTCCCTCTCTGTCCTCTGTGTATACCAAAAACTACCCTGTCCACCCCTCCCTCTCTGTCCTCTGTAGTATAACATCGACTCCTGTCCAGTCCCCCCTCCCTCTCTGTCCTCTGTAGTAATACCATCTGCCCTCCTGTCCACCCCCCTCCCTCTCTGTACTCTGTATAAACCAAACTGACTCCTGTCCACCCCCTCCCTCTCGTCCTCTGTATTTATACCATCTGATTTATGTCCACCCCCTCCTCTCTTCCTCTGTAGTATACCATCTGATCCTGTCCACCCCCAACTCCCTCTCTGTCCCTTTAGTATACCATCTGACTCCTGTCCAGCCCCCCTACTCCCTCTCTGTCCTCTGTAGTATACTATCTGACTCCTGTCCAGCCCCCCCCCTCCCCTCTGTCCTCTGTAGAAATACCATCGGGACTCCTGTCCAGCCCCCCCCCCTTTCCCTCTCTGTCCTCTGTAGTATACCATCTGATTCCTGACCAGCCCCCCCCCCCCCCCCCCTCTCTGTCCTCCGTAGTATCCCATCGGACCCTGTCCCAGTCTCCCCTCCTCCCTCTCTGTCCTCTGTAGTATACCATCTGACTCCTGACCAGCCGCCCCCTCCATCTCTGTCCTCTGTAGTATACCATCTGATTTCCTGTCCCCGCCCCCCTCACTCTCTGTCCTCTGTAGTTACCATCGACTTCTGTCCAGTCCCCCCCTCCCTCTCTGTCCTCTGTAGTAAAACCCAATCTGATTCCTGTCCATCTCCCCCCTCCCTCTCTGTCCCTTGAATTAAAACCATCTGACTCCTGTCCACCCCCCTCCTCTCTGTCCTCTGTAAGTATACCATCTGACTCCTGTCCACCCCCCCTCCCTCTCTGTCCTCTGAAAGTATACCATCTGACTCCTGTCCCGCCCCCCCCCCTCTCTGTCCTCTGCAGTATCCCAACTGACTCCTGTCCGGGCCCCAGACCTGTTTACCCCCAACATTACCTTCAGTAGTCATGATGACCTGTGTCAGTAGTTTGGGCTCAAATCTGAGCAACTGTCATAGTCACCCCACTTCTTCAGCATTTGATCTCTTTGGCAATTTTTGAGTCTGGGGATATGCGTTGATTGCCTTGTGAGAGTGTCACTGCTGCGAATGGCAAATTAAAGTTCCCCAAGAAATTCGCATATCAGAGCCTCTGACCGTGTCACCTCTACTCATCACGCTGCTGTGTAAAGAACCTTGCAGAGTGGATTGTTTTCCCTTGGCTCTCTCAAATTGTTCGTGGCTGGCACTTTTTAAAAGGGCTGAAACAGTCGTTCTTTCGCCATGCGCACAGCTGAAGTCCGTGTACAAACAGGCACCGCACACCGCTTCTCCCTTTCTCGATGCCTGTTAACAAGACCCCTCCTGTGTAAAACTCCTTTCCAAAAAGCTGTGCAGGAGGCGGTCCCGGGGTTTTTTCTTTGGTGAGAGGTGCAAGGGTCAGTTGATTCACTGGCCTTTCCTTTTTCCCTTTTTTTGTTGACCCTTTTCGCGCGAATCGACTGAGCAGACGGGGCAGACGAAAGAAACAGCGCGCATGCGCAAGCAAATCGAAAAAATCAGAATTATCTCCCTTCACTTACTTTCGTTTATGATCGTCGCTGACAGCTTTAGTGGCCGATTTTGTTTGTTTGTTTCTCCGTAGTTTTGAGCCTGTGTGATCGTAGCACCGTAGCTGAGGACCTATTTTCGTAGAAACTACGGTGAATCCGTAGGGTTAACAGGTCTGAGCCCCCCCCCTCCTTGTCCTCTGTAGTATACCATCTGACTCCTGTCCGGGCCCCCCTCCCTCTCTGTCCTCTGTAGTATACCACTGACTCCTGTCCACCCCCCCTCCCTCTCTGTCCTCTGTTGTATACCATCTGATCCTGTCCAGCCCCCTCACCTTCTGTCCTCTGTAGTAAACCATCTGACTCCTGCCCAGCCCCCCCCCCCCCTCCCCTCTCAGGCCCTGTCCTCTGTAGTAATACCATTGACTCCTGTCAGCCCCCTCCTCCCTCTCTGTCCTCTGAGTATACCATCTGACTCCTGTCCAGCCCCCCTCCCTCTCTGTCCTCGGGGGTTATACCATCTTATTCCTGTCCAGCCCCCCCTCCCTCTCTGTCCTCTGTAGTATACAATCTGACTCCTGTCCAGCCCCCCCCCCCCCCCCTCCCCCTCTCTGTCCTCTGTAGTATCCCCATCTGACTCCTGTCCAGCCCCCCTCCTCCCTCTCTGTCCTCTGTAGTAAAACCATCTGCCCTCCTTCCAGCCCCCCTCCTCCCTCTCTTTTCCTCTGTAGTATACCATCTGATTCCTGACAGCCCCCCCCCCCTCTCTGTCCTCTGTAGTATACCATCTGACTCCTGTCCCAGTCTCACCCCTCCCTCTCTGTCCTCTGTAGTATACCATCTGACTCCTGTCCAGCCCCTCTCCCTCTCTGTCCTCTGTAGTATACCCTCGGGACTCCTGTCCAGCCCCCCCCCTCTCTGTCCTCTGTAGTATACCATCTGATTCTGTCCAGCCCCCCTCCCTCTCTGTCCTCTGTAGTATACCATCTGTTTCCTGTCCAGTCTCCCCCCCCCTCTCTGTCCTGTGTGGTATACCATCTGACTCCTGTCCACCCCCCTCTCCCTCTCTGTCCTCTGTAGTATACCATCTGACTCCTGCCCCACCCCCCCTCCCTCTCTGTCCTCTGTAGTATACCATCTGACTCCTGTCCCGCGCCCCCCTCCCTCTCTGTCTCTGTAGTATACCATCTGACTCCTGTCCAGGCCCCCAGACTGTTTACCCCAAGCATTACTTTCAGTAGTCATGATGACCTGTGTCAGTAGTTTGGGCTAAAAATTGAGCAACTGTCAGTAGTCACCACTACTTCTGCAGCATTGATCCTTTGGCAATTTTTGAGTCTGGGCATAGCGTTTGATTGCCTTGTGAGAGTGTCAGCTGCTGCGAATGGCAAATTATGTTCCACCAAAATTTTCGAATATCAGAGCCTCTGACCGTGTCACCTCTGCTCATCACGCTGCTGTGTAAAGAAGCCTTCCCAGAGTGGATTGTTTTCCTTGGCTCTCTCAAATTGTTCGTGTCTGGCACTTTTAACAGGTCTGAAACAGTCGTCTTTTCGCCATGCGCACAGCTGAAGTCCGTGTCACAAACAGTGCACCGCACACACGCTTCTCCTTTCTCGATGCCTGTAACAAGACACTCCTGTGATACTCCTTTCCAAAACGCTGTGCAGGAGGCGGTCGGGCTTTTTTCTTTGGTGGAGAGGTGCAAGGGTCATATTCACTGGCCTTTTCTTTTTCCCTTTTGTTGACATTTTCGCGCGAATCGACTGAGCAGACTGGAGCAGACGAAAGAAACTAGCGCGCATGCGCAGCAAATCGGAAAATATCAGAATTATCTCCCTTCACTACTTTCGTTTAGATCGTCGCTGACAGCTTTAGTGGCCGATTTGTTTGTTTGTTTTCCGTAGTTGAGCCGTGTGATCGTAGCACCGTGCTGAGGACCTATTTTCGTAGAAACTACGTGAATCCGAGGGTAAACAGGTCTGAGCCCCCTCCCTCTTGTCCTCTGTAGTATACCATGACTATTGTCCGCCCCCCCTCCATCTCTGTCCTCTGTAGTATACATCTGATCCTGATAGCCCCTCCTCTCTGTCTCTGTAGTATACCATCTGACTCCTGTCAGCCCCCCTCCCTCTCTGTCCTCTGTTATACCATCTGACTCCTGTCCAGCCCCCTCCCTCTCTGTCCTCTGTGTATACCATCTGACTCCTGTCCAGTCTCTCCCCCTCCTCTCTGTCCTCTGTAATATACCATCTGACTCCTGTCCACCCCCTCTCCCTCTCTGTCCTCTGTAGTATACCATCTTACTCCTGTCCTGCCCCCCTCCCTCTCTGTCCTCTGTAGTATACCAATCTGATTCTGACCAGACGCCCCCCCCCCCTCTTGTCCTCTGTGTATACGCATCTGAACTCCTGCAGCCCCACCCCCCTCCATCTCTGTCCTCTGTTTATACCATCTGATCCTGCCAGCCCCCCTCCCTCTCTGTCTCTGTAGTATACATCTGACTCCTGTCCAGCCCCCCTCCTCTCTGTCCTCTGTAGTATACCATCTGACTCTGTCCACCTCCCTCCCGTCTGCTGTACTCTGTAGTAAACCATCTGACTCCTGTCCACCCCCCTCCTCTCTGTCCTCTGTAGTATACCATCTGATCCCCTGTCCAGCCCCCCTTCCCTCTCTGTCCTCTGTAGTATACCATCTGACTCCTGTCCAGCCCCCCCAATCCCTCTCTGTCCTCTGTAGTATACCATCTGACTCCTGTCCAGCCCCCCTCCCTCTCTGTCCTCTTTAGTATACCATCTGACTCCTGTCCAGCCCCCCTCCTCCCTCTCTGTCCTCTGTAGTATACCATCTGACTCCTGTCCAGCCCCCTCCCTCTCTGTCCTCTGGGGTATACCATCGTATCCTGTCCAGTCCCCCTCCCTCTCTGTCCTCTGTAGTATACATCTGACTCCTGTCCAGCCCCCCCCCTCCTCCTCCTGTCCTCTGTAGTATACATCTGACTCCCGTCCAGGCCCCCCTCCTCCCTCTCTGTCCTCTGTAGTATACCATCTGACTCCTGTCCAGCCCCCCCTCCTCCCTCTCTGTCCTCTGTAGTATACCATCTGATTCCTGACCAGCCCCGCCCCCCCCTCTCTGTCCTCTGTAGTATACCATCTGACTCCTGTCCAGTCTCCCCCTCCCTCTCTGTCCTCTGTAGTATACCATCTGACTCCTGTCCAGCCCCCTCCCTCTCTGTCCTCTGTAGTATACCATCTGACTCCTGTCCAGCCCCTCTCCCTCTCTGTCCTCTGTAGTATACCATCTGACTTCTGTCCAGCCCCCCCCCCCCCCCCCTCCCTCTCTGTCCTCTGTAGTATACCATCTGATTCCTGTCCAGTCTCCCCCCTGCCTCTCTGTCCTCTGTAGTATACCATCTGACTCCTGTCCACCCCCCCTCCCTCTCTGTCCTGTGTAGTATACCATCTGACTCCTGTCCACCCCCGCTCCCTCTCTGTCCTCTGTAGTATACCATCTGACTCCTGTCCAGCCCCCGTCCCTCTCTGTCCTCTGTAGTATACCGTCTGACTCCTGTCCAGCGCCCCCCCTCCCTCTCTGTCCTCTGTAGTATACCATCTGACTCCTGTCCAGCCCCCAGACCTGTTTACCCCAAACATTACCTTTCAGTAGTCATGATGACCTGTGTCAGTAGTTTGGGCTCAAATCTGAGCAACTGTCAGTAGTCACCACTACTTCTGCAGCATTTGATCTCTTTGGCAATTTTTGAGTCTGGGCATATGCGTTTGAATGCCTTGTGAGAGTGTCAGCTGCTGCGAATGGCAAATTATGTTCCACCAAGAATTCGCATATCAGAGCCTCTGACCGTGTCACCTCTAGCTCATCACGCTGCTGTGTAAAGAAGCCTTGCAGAGTGGATTGTTTTCCCTTGGCTCTCTCAAATTGTTCGTGTCTGGCACTTTTAACAGGTCTGAAACAGTCGTTCTTTTCGCCATGCGCACAGCTGAAGTCCGTGTCACAAACAGTGCACCGCACACACGCTTCTCCCTTTCTCGATGCCTGTTAACAAGACCACTCCTGTGTATACTCCTTTCCAAAACGCTGTGCAGGAGGCGGTCGGGCTTTTTTCTTTGGTGGAGAGGTGCAAGGGTCAGTTGATTCACTGGCCTTTTCTTTTTCCCTTTTTGTTGACATTTTCGCGCGAATCGACTGAGCAGACTGGAGCAGACGAAAGAAACTAGCGCGCATGCGCAAGCAAATCGGAAAATATCAGAATTATCTCCCTTCACTTACTTTCGTTTATGATCGTCGCTGACAGCTTTAGTGGCCGATTTTGTTTGTTTGTTTCTCCGTAGTTTGAGCCTGTGTGATCGTAGCACCGTAGCTGAGGACCTATTTTCGTAGAAACTACGGTGAATCCGTAGGGGTAAACAGGTCTGAGCCCCCCTCCCTCTCTGTCCTCTGTAGTATACCATCTGACTATTGTCCACCGCCCCCCCCCCCTCCATGTCTGTCCTCTGTAGTATACCATCTGACTCCTGACCAGCCCCCTCCCTCTCTGTCCTCTGTAGTATACCATCTGACTCCTGTCCAGCCCCCCTGCCTCTCTGTCCTCTGTAGTATACCATCTGACTCCTGTCCAGCCCCCCTCCCTCTCTGTCCTCTGTAGTATACCATCTGACTCCTGTCCAGTCTCCCCCCTCCCTCTCTGTCCTCTGTAGTATACCATCTGACTCCTGTCCACCCCCTCTCCCTCTCTGTCCTCTGTAGTATACCATCTTACTCCTGTCCAGGCCCCCTCCCTCTCTGTCCTCTGCAGTATACAATCGGACTCCTGTCCAGCCCCCCCCCCCCTCCTCCCTCTCGTCCTCTGTAGTATACCATCTGACTCCCGTCCAGCCCCCCTCCCCCTCTCTGTCCTCTGTAGTATACCATCTGACTCCTGTCCAGCCCCCCCTCCTCCCTCTTGTCCTCTGTAGTATACCATCTGATTCCTGACCAGCCCCCCCCCCCCTCTCTGTCCTCTGTAGTATACCATCTGACTCCTGTCCAGTCTCCCCCTCCCTCTCTGTCCTCTGTAGTATACCATCTGACTCCTGTCCAGCCCCTCTCCCTCTCTGTCCTCTGTAGTATACCATCTGACTCCTGTCCAGCCCCCCTCTCTCTGTCCTCTGTAGTATACCATCTGACTTCTGTCCAGCCCCCCCCCTCCCTCTCTGTCCTCTGTAGTATACCATCTGATTCCTGTCCAGTCTCCCCCCTCCTCTCTGTCCTCTGTAGTATACCATCTGACTCCTGTCCACCCCTCCCTCTCTGTCCTCTGTAGTATACCATCTGACTCCTGTCCAGCCCCCTCCCTCTCTGTCCTCTGTAGTATACCATCTGACTCCTGTCCAGCCCCCCCTCCCTCTCTGTCTCTGTAGTATACCATCTGACTCCTGTCCAGCCCCCAGACCTGTTTACCCCAAACATTACCTTTCAGTAGTCGTGATGACCTGTGTCAGTAGTTTGGGCTCAAATCTGAGCAACTGTCAGTAGTCACCACTACTTCTGCAGCATTTGATCTCTTTGGCAATTTTTGAGTCTGGGCATATGCGTTTGATTGCCTTGTGAGAGTGTCAGCTGCTGCGAATGGCAAATTATGTTCCACCAAGAATTCGCATATCAGAGCCTCTGACCGTGTCACCTCTAGCTCATCACGCTGCTGTGTAAAGAAGCCTTGCAGAGTGGATGTTTTCCCTTGGCTCTCTCAAATTGTTAGTGTCTGGCACTTTTAACATGTCTGAAACAGTCGTTCTTTTCGCTATGCGCACAGCTGAAGTCCGTGTCACAAACAGTGCACCGCACACACGCTTCTCCCTTTCTCGATGCCTGTTAACAAGACCACTCCTGTGTATACTCCTTTCCAAAACGCTGTGCAGGAGGCGGTCGGGCTTTTTTCTTGGTGGAGAGGTGCAAGGGTCGTTGATTCACTGGCCTTTTCTTTTCCCTTTTTGTTGACATTTTCGCGCGAATCGACTGAGCAGACTGGAGCAGGCGAAAGAAACTAGCGCGCATGCGCAAGCAAATCGGAAATATCAGAATTATCTCCCTTCACTTACTTTCGTTTATGATCGTCGCTGACAGCTTTAGTGGCCGATTTTGTTTGTTGTTTCTCCGTAGTTTGAGCCTGTGTGATCGTAGCACCGTAGCTGAGGACCTATTTTCGTAGAAACTACGGTGAATCCGTAGGGGGTAAACAGGTCTGAGCCCCCCTCCCTCTCTGTCCTCTGTAGTATACCATCTGACTATTGTCCCGCCCCCCCCTCCATCTCTGTCCTCTGTAGTATACCATCTGACTCCTGACTAGCCCCCTCCTCTCTGTCCTCTGTAGTATACCATCTGACTCCTGTCCAGCCCCCCTCCCTCTCGTCCTCTGTGTATACCATCTGACTCCTGTCCAGCCCCCTCCCTCTCTGTCCTCTGTAGTATACCATCTGACTCCTGTCCAGTCTCCCCCCTCCCTCTCTGTCCTCTGTAATATACCATCTGACTCCTGTCCACCCCCTCTCCCTCTCTGTCCTCTGTAGTATACCATCTTACTCCTGTCCATGCCCCCCTCCCTCTCTGTCCTCTGTAGTATACCATCTGATTCCTGACCAGCCCCCCCCCCTCTCTGTCCTCTGTAGTATACCATCTGACTCCTTGCCCAGCCCCCCCCCTCCATCTCTGTCCTCTGTAGTATACCATCTGACTCCTGTCCAGCCCCCCTCCTCTCTGTCCTCTGTAGTATACCATCTGACTCCTGTCCAGGCCCCCCTCCCTCTCTGTCCTCTGTAGTATACCATCTGACTCTGTCCACCCCCCTCCCTCTCTGTACTCTGTAGTAAACCATCTGACTCCTGTCCACCCCCCCTCTCTGTCCTCTGTAGTATACCATCTGATCCCCTGTCCAGCCCCCCTTCCTCTCTGTCCTCTGTAGTATACCATCTGACTCCTGTCCAGCCCCCCCAACTCCTCTCTGTCCTCTGTAGTATACCATCTGACTCCTGTCCAGCCCCCCTCCCTCTCTGTCCTCTTTAGTATACATCTGACTCCTGTCCAGCCCCCCTCCTCCCTCTCTGTCCTCTGTAGTATACCATCTGACTCCTGTCCAGCCCCCTCCCTCTCTGTCCTCTGGGTATACCATCGTATTCCTTGTCAGTCCCCCCTCCCTCTCTGTCCTCTGTAGTATAAAATCTGACTCCTGTCCAGCCCCCCCCCTCCCCTCTCTGTCCTCTGTAGTATACCATCTGCCTCCCGTCCAGTGCCCCTCCTCCCTCTCTGTCCTCTGTAGTATACCATCTGACTCCTGTCCAGCCCCCCTCCTCCCTCTCTGTCCTCTGTAGTATACCATCTGATTCCTGACCAGCCCCGCCCCCCCCTCTCTGTCCTCTGTTATACCATCTGACTCCTGTCCAGTCCCCCCCTCCCTCTCTGTCCTCTGTAGTATACCATCTGACTCCTGTCCAGCCCTCTCCCTCTCTGTCCTCTGTAGTATACCATCTGACTCCTGTCCAGCCCCTCTCCCTCTCTGTCCTCTGTAGTATACCATCTGACTTCTGTCCAGCCCCCCCCCCCCCCCCCTCCCTCTCTGTCCTCTGTGTATACCATCTGATTCCTGTCCAGTCTCCCCCCTGCCTCTCTTCCTCTGTAGTATACCATCTGACTCCTGTCCACCCCCCCTCCCTCTCTGTCCTGTGTAGTATACCATCTGACTCCTGTCCACCCCCGCTCCCTCTCTGTCCTCTGTAGTATACCATCTGACTCCTGTCCAGCCCCGTCCCTCTCTGTCCTCTGTAGTATACCGTCTGACTCCTGTCCAGCGCCCCCCTCCTCTCTGTCCTCTGTAGTATACCATCTGACTCCTGTCCAGCCCCCAGACCTGTTTACCCCAAACATTACCTTTAAAGTAGTCATGATGACCTGTGTTCAGTAGTTTGGGCTCAATCTGAGCAACTGTCAGTAGTCACCACTATTTCTGCAGCATTTGATCTCTTTGGCAATTTTTGAGTCTGGGCATATGCGTTTGAATGCCTTGTGAGAGTGTCAGCTGCTGCGAATGGCAAATTATGTTCCACCAAGATTCGCATATCAGACCCCTCTGACCGTGTCACCTCTAGCTCATCACGCTGCTGTGTAAAGAGCCTCTGCAGAGTGGATATGTTTTCCCTTGGCTCTCTCAAATTGTTCGTGTCTGGCACTTTTAACAGGTCTGAAACAGTCGTTCTTTTCGCCATGCGCACAGCTGAAGTCCGTGTCACAAACAGTGCACCGCACACACGCTTCTCCCTTTCTCGATGCCTGTTAACAAGACATCCTGTGTATATCCTTCCAAACGCTGTGCAGGAGGCGGTCGGGCTTTTTTCTTTGGTGGAGAGGTGCAAGGTCAGTTGATTCACTGGCCTTTTTTTTCCCTTTTGTTGACATTTTCGCGCGAATCGACTGAGCAGACTGGAGCAGACGAAAGAAACTACGCGCATGCGCAAGCAATCGGAAAATATCAGAATTATCTCCCTTCACTTACTTTCGTTTATGATCGTCGCTGACAGCTTTAGTGGCGATTTTGTTTGTTTGTTTCTCCGTATTTGAGCCTGTGTGATCGTAGCACGTAGCTGAGGACCTATTTTCGTAGAAACTACGGTGAATCCGTAGGGTAACAGGTCTGAGCCCCCTCCCTCTCTGTCCTCTGTAGTATACCATCTGACTATTGTCCAGCCCCCCCCCCCCCTCCATGTCTGTCCTCTGTAGTATTACCATCTGACTCCTGACCAGCCCCTCCCTCTCTGTCCTCTGTAGTATACCATCTGACTCCTGTCCACCCCCTGCCTCTCTGTCCTCTGTAGTATACCATCTGACTCCTGTCCAGCCCCCTCCCTCTCTGTCCTCGTAGTATACCATCTGACTCCTGTCAGTCTCCCCCCTCCCTCTCTGTCCTCTGTAGTATACCATCTGACTCCTGTCCACCCCCTCTCCCTCTCTGTCCTCTGTATATACCATCTTACTCCTGTCCAGCCCCCTCCTCTCTGCCTCTGCAGTATACAATCGGACTCCTGTCCAGCCCCCCCCCCCTCCTCCCTCTCTGTCCTCTGTAGTATACCATCTGACTCCCGTCCAGCCCCCCTCCTCCCTCTCTGTCCTCTGTAGTATACCATCTGACTCCTGTCCAGCCCCCCCTCCTCCCTCTCTGTCCTCTGTAGTATACCATCTGATTCCTGACCAGCCCCCCCCCCCCTCTCTGTCCTCTGTAGTATACCATCTGACTCCTGTCCAGTCTCCCCCTCCCTCTCTGTCCCTCTTAGTATACCATCTGACTCCTGTCCAGCCCTCCGTCCCTCCTCTGTCCTCTGTAGTATACCATCTGACCCTGTCCAGCCCCCCTCCCTCTCTGTCCTCTGTAGTATACCATCTGACTTCTGTCCAGCCCCCCCCCCCTCCTCTCTGTCCTCTGTAGTATACCATCTGATTCCTGTCCAGTCCCCCCTCCCTCTCTGTCCTCTGTAGTATACCATCTGACTCCTGTCCACCCCTCCCTCTCTGTCCTCTGTAGTATACCATCTGACTCCTGTCCAGCCCCCCTCCTCTCCTGTCCTCTGTAGTATACCATCTGACTCCTGTCCCGCCCCCCTCCCTCTCTGTCCTCTGTAGTATCCATCTGACTCCTGTCCAGCCCCCAGACCTGTTTACCCCAAAACATTACCTTTCAGTAGTCGTGATGACCTGTGTCAGTAAGTTTGGGCTCAAATCTGAGCAACTGTCAGTAGTCAACCACTACTTCTGCAGCATTTGATCTCTTTGGCAATTTTTGAGTCTGGGCATATGCGTTTAAATTGCCTTGTGAGAGTGTCAGCTGCTGCGCATGGCAAATTATGTTCCACCAAATTCGCATTCAGAGCCTCTGACCGTGTCACCTCTAGCTCATCACGCTGCTGTGTAAAAAGCTTGCAGAGTGGATTGTTTTCTTGGCCTCCAATTGAAGTGTCTGATTTTAACATGTCTGAAACAGTCGTTTTTCGCATGCGCACAGCTGAAGTCGGTCACAAAAACAGTGCCCGCACACGTTCTCCCTTTTCGATGCGTTAACAATCACTCGTGTATACTCCTTTCCAACGCTGTGCAGAGGCGGTCGGCTTTTTCTTTGTAGAGTGATCGTGACAGGCTTTTCCTTTTTTTTTGTTTCATGTTTCGCGCGATCGATGAGCACTGAGCATGGAAAATCTAGGCGCATGCGTAAAGCAAACGGAAACATCAATTATCCCTTCTATTTCGTAAGATCGTCTGACACTTGGGTTGTAAGTTTTTTTCTCGTAGTTTGACCAGTGTGATCGTAGCCCGCCCTATCTTTGTAACTCGGTAACCATCTAGATCCAGCCCAGCCCCCCTCCCTCTCTGTCCTCTGTAGTATACCATCTGACTCCTGTCCAGCCCCCCTCCCTCTCTGTCCTCTGTAGTATACCATCTGACTCCTGTCCAGCCCCCCTCCCTCTCTGTCCTCTGTAGTATACCATCTGACTCCTGTCCAGCCCCCCTCCCTCTCTGTCCTCTGTAGTATACCATCTGACTCCTGTCCAGCCCCCCTCCCTCTCTGTCCTCTGTAGTATACCATCTGACTCCTGTCCAGCCCCCCTCCCTCTCTGTCCTCTGTAGTATACCATCTGACTCCTGTCCAGCCCCCCTCCTCTCACCGTACCGACTCTGCCCCCTCACTCTCTTCCTGTAGTAAACCATCTGACTCCTGTCCAGCCCCCCCCCCCCCTCCCTCTCTGTCCTCTGTAGTATACCATCTGACTCCTGTCCAGCCCCCCTCCCTCTCTGTCCTCTGTAGTATACCATCTGACTCCTGTCCAGCCCCCCTCCCTCTCTGTCCTCTGTAGTATACCATCTGACTCCTGTCAAGCCACCCCCCCCCCCCCTCTCTGTCCTCTGTAGTATACCATCTGACTCCTGTCCAGCCCCCCCTCTCTGTCTTCTGTAGTATACCATCTGACTCCTGTCCAGTCTCCCCCCTCCCTCTCTGTCCTTTGTAGTATACCATCTGACTCCTGTCCAGCCCCTCTCCCTCTCTGCCCTCTGTAGTATACCATCCGATTCCTGTCCAGCCCCCCTCCCTCTCTGTCCTCTGTAGTATACCATCTGACTCCTGTCCAGCCCCCCTCCCTCTCTGTCCTCTGTAGTATACCATCTGACTCCTGTCCAGTCTCCCCCCTCCCTCTCTTTCCTCTGTAGTATACCATCTGACTCCTGTCCACCCCCTCTCTCTCTCTGTCCTCTGTAGTATACCATCTGACTCCTGTCCAGCCCCCCCCTCCATCTCTGTCCTCTGTAGTATACCATCTGACTCCTGACCAGCCCCCCCCCCTCCATCTCTGTCCTCTGTAGTATACCATCTGACTCCTGTCCAGCCCCCCCTCCCTCTCTGTCCTCTGTAGTATACCATCTGACTCCTGTCCAGCCCCCCTCCCTCTCTGTCCTCTGTAGTATACCATCTGATTCCTGTCCAGTCCCCCCCCCCTCCCTCTCTGTCCTCTGTAGTATACCATCTGATTCCTGACCAGCCCCCCCCCCTTCTGTCCTCTGTAGTATACCATCTGACTCCTGTCCAGCCCCCTCCTCCCTCTCTGTCCTCTGTAGTATACCATCTGACTACTGTCCAGCCCCCTCCCTCTCTGTCCTCTGTAGTATACCATCTGACTCCTGTCCAGCCCCCCTCCCCCCTCCCTCTCTGTCCTCTGTAGTATACCATCTGACTCCTGTCCAGCCCCCCTCCCCCCTCTCTGTCTTCTGTAGTATACCATCTGACTCCTGTCCAGCCCCCCTCCCTCTCTGTCCTCTGTAGTATACCATCTAACTCCTGTCCTCCCCCCCCCCTCCCTGTCCTCTGTAGTATACCATCTGACTCCTGTCCACCCCCCTCCATCTCTGTCCTCTGTAGTATACCATCTGACTCCTGTCCAGCCCCCTCCCTCTCTGTCCTCTGTAGTATACCATCTGACTCCTGCCCAGCCCCCCCCCCCCCACCCTCCCTCTCTGTCCTCTGTAGTACGAGCGTATACCATCTGACTTCTGTCCAGCCCCCCTCCCTTCTGTCCTCTGTAGTATACCATCTGATTCCTGTTCAGCTCCCCCCTCCATCCTCTCTGTCTTTTTCCCGTGGGAAGTCTTCAATGACCCAGTATTTTCTTTATCTCGACTACGACCCCCACCCACCCTCCCACCCCCACCCCCACCCCTACCCCCCACCCTCCTGCCTCCTCTCCTTTCTTGCCAACTTTCCGTTAAATAAAACGTCTCCTGTACTTCCAGCACTCTTTTCGTTTGTTCAATTGGATCATCTCCCCCCCCCCCTCCCCTTCCCCATCCCCTCCTGCCAGTCTTCTGTCTTGACCTCTAATAAGCCTGCCACCACCACCCCGCCATCTCCACCTCCCCTCCCCCCCCCCCTCCCCGTAACTTGCCAAGGGGAAAGTTTCTGAAGAACATTCAGTGACTTCAGCGACCTCCCACCGCGGAACCTGCTCAACATCCTGCTCAGCTCCCTTAGGATCCGTCTGTACAGTAACGCCCCCCCCCCCCCCACACACACACCCACCCCACACCCCTGTCCACCAAGCTGCCTAGACGGTCTAACAGCCAGCTGCACCCTTCCTTCTCCTCCTCTTCCTCCCATCCCAACTCTATTTGGCATGATAACCATGGACTGTTCGGCATTAGGTCACAGCTTCTCCATGTAGAGGGGTGGTGGGGGCAGGGTTGGGAAGTGAGAGAGAGAAGAGAGAGAGAGAGAGGGGGGGAAAGGAGAGGGAGGGAGAGAGAGGGAGGGAGAGAGGGGAGGGAGAGGGGAGGGGAGAGACAGAGGGAGGAGAGAGAGAGAGAGGGGAGGAGAGACGAGAGAGAGGTGGAGAGAGAGACAGAGAGAGAGAGAGAGAGAGAGAGAGGGGAAGAAAGAGAGAGGAGAGAGAGAGGAGAGAGAGAGAGAGAGAGGGACAGAAGACAGAGAGAGAGAGAGAGAGAGAGAGAGAAGGAGGGGAAAGAGAGAGGGAGGGAGGGAGGGAGGGAGACAGAGAGAGAGAGAGAGAGAGGAGAGAGAGACAGAGAGGAAGGAGAGAGAGACAGAGAGGAGGATAAATCGAGAGAGAGGAGAGAAGAGAGAGAGAGAGGAGAGGAGAGAGGAGAGAGAGATGAGGGAGCGAGAGATGCATGAATGTGGGTGGCTGTGTATGAGAACGAGCAGCGAGGGCCATGTGCTACTACCAGGCAAAAGTAATAGTGCTACAACCAGGCAAAAGTAATAGTGCTACACTAGGCAAAAGTAATAGTGCTACAACCAGGCAAAAGTAATAGTGCTACAACCAGGCAAGAGTAATAGTGCTACAACCAGGCAAAAGTAATTGTGCTACTACCCGGCAAAAGTAATTGTGCTACTACCCGGCAAAAGTAGTAGTGCTACAACCAGGCAAAAGTAATTGTGCTACTACCCGGCAAAAGTAATAGTGCTACTACCCGGCAAAAGTAATAGTGCTAGAACCAGGCAAAAGTAATAGTGCTGCAACCAGGCAAAAGTAAATGAGATACATGCAGGGTTCATTTCCCGTTTCTTAATGTTCCTTCCTGGATCACTCATAACCTGTATTTGTCTTCTTTCTGTTCTTTCCAAGGATGATATATTTTCTCTCCTCAGCTTTTCTGTTTGGGATCATACATTTTCTCCTGTCAGCGGGATAAGAAATGTTCCCCTATTATTCTTTCGTTCCTGCGTACTTTTTTTTTCCGAGAAATTTTTCCCTATCCAAGGCAAATACATTTTCTCCTTTCAGCTTTTATTTTGTGGATGATGCACGTTCTCCTTTTCAGCTTTCTTTTCGGAGTGATGACCCACCCCCCCTCTACCCCCTCCTCCTTTATTTTCTCCTTCTAGAAGATGATAAATTTTCTCTTATAATTTTTTCTTTTCAATCATGACATAATTCCGCAAACATTCCTTCCGTTCTAAAGGTCTGAATTTCCAAGTTAAGTTAATCGTTCCCATCTCTGGGATGATACAGTGTCAACTGTCAATATTTCTCTCTTCTTTCTGCGGATGACACAATGTCAAGTGTCATTCTTTCCTATTCTCTCTAAGAATGATACGGTGTTAACAGTCAAATCTGTCCCCTTCTTTCTGAAAATAATACAGTGTCAGCCATCATTGTTTCCCCTTCTTTCTGAAAATAATACAATGTCAGCCGTCATTGTTTCCCCTTCTTTCTGAAGATGACACAGTGTCAGCTATCATTGTTTCCCCTTCTTTCTGAAAATAATACAGTGTCAGCCGTCATTGTTTCCCCTTCTTTCTGAAAATAATACAGTGTCAGCCGTCATTGTTTCCCTTCTTTCTGAAAATAATACAGTGTCAGCCGTCATTGTTCCCTCTTCTTTCTGAAAATAATACAGTGTCAGCCGTCATTGTTCCCTCTTCTTTCTGAAGATAGCACAGTGTCAGTTATCATTGTTTCCCCTTCTTACTGAGGATGACGCAGTGTCAGCTGTCATTGTTTCCCCTTCTTTCTGAAGATAACACAGTGTCAGCTATCATTGTTTCCCCTTCTTTCTGAAGATGACACAGTGTCAGCTATCATTGTTTCCACTTCTTTCTGAAAATAATACAGTGTCAGCTATCATTGTTTCCCCTTCTTTCTGAAAATAATACAGTGTCAGCTATCATTGTTTCCCCTTCTTTCTGAAGATGACAGTGTCAGATGTCATTGTTTCCCCTTCTTTCTGAAGATGACACAGTGTCAGCTATCATTGTTTCCCCTTCTTTCTGAAGATGACACAGTGTCAGCTATCATTGTTTCCCCTTCTTTCTGAAGATGACACAGTGTCACTTGTCACTGGTTTGTCCCTGTTCAAAGGATGGATTAGTTTGTCCCTTAATCATTTATCTTCTTTCAAAGAATAATACATTTTTCATTGTCCCAAAAGACACTTTCTGCTCTTTTCTTTCCATTCCAACAATGATACAGTTTGTCTTCTCACTTTTTTACTATTTCATTTGCATTGGTTATGAATTTCATTTTCCTTATTCCTGTATTTTTTTAAATGACACCCCCCCCCCCCCCCCCCCCCCCCCTTCTTTCATCGAAATTTACACGAGCCGATCGCCATAAATTAACAGTTTCATTCCACATGCACGAATCGTATGGTTTTGACACTGTTGTCTCACCATAATCAGCTTCCTACCAGCCAAGGCCTATAGAGTGACTGGCCCCTCTGTTCTATGTCATGGACACACTTTGGGTATTGGTATGGGCATATGTTCCTAGGGGACTAGAATGCGCGTCAGTTCAGCTGCAGAAAGTAACGTTTCTTTCCATCCACGAAACGTGCGTCTGAGCTCATTGATTATGTGGCTCTTCGTTACAGTGGAGTTGGTTTTATTTCCAATACCCCGAACCGCTTTAAAATAATTCAATTAAAAAGAACAAAACATAGTCACTCTAGGAAATTTACAAAGATACAGTCTGTTAAAAGACAAACTCCTTACGATTAAATCAACAGTGACAACCTCCCCACGATCAGATCAACAGTGACAACCTCCCCACGATCAGATCAACGGTGACAACCTCCTCACGATTAGATTAACAGTGACAACCTCCCCACGATCAGATCAACAGTGACAACCTCCCCACGATCAGATCAACAGTGACAACCTCCCCACGATCAGATCAACAGTGACAACCTCCTCACGATCAGATCAACGGTGACAACCTCCCCACGATTAGATCAACAGTAACAACCTCCCCATGATCAGACCAACAGCAACAACCTCCCCACGATTAGATCAACGGTGACAACCTCCCCACGATCAGATCAACAGTAACAACCTCCCCAGGATTACATCACCGGTGACAACATCCCCAGGATTACATCACGGTGACAACATCCCAACGATCAGATCAACGGTGACAACCTCCCCACGATCAGATCAACAGTGACAACTTCCCCACGATCAGATCAACAGTGACAACTTCCCACGATCAGATCAACAGTGACAACTTCCCCACGATAAGATCAACGGTGACAACCTCCCCACGATCAGATCAACGGTGACAACCTCCCCACGGTTAGATCAACGGTGACAAAGCTAGAGCCTATCTAGGACGACAACTTCTGCACCATCAGAAACACAGTTCCAAAGCTACAGCCTGCTCAAGGCGTACCCTGTCCACAGTCCACACCACGGTGTGAAAGCTACACCCACTTTAACCACGACAGCCTACCCAGAAACATAGGGCCAAAGCTACGGCTAATGGGAGAAAACGCTGTCTCCACAATGACACCAACAAGCAGGAGCCACAGTCTGTCCAAGAAGTCATCCAGCAGACCAACAGTGACAAAGCCATCAGACCAACAGTGACAAAGCTATCAGACCAACAGTGACAAAGCCATCAGACCAACAGTGACAAAGCCATCAGACCAACAGTAACAAAGCTATCAGACCAACAGTGACAAAGCTATCAGACCAACAGTGACAAAGCCATCAGACTAACAGTGACAAAGCTACACACTAACAGTGACAAAGCTACAGACCAACAGTGACAAAGCTATAGACAAACAGTGACAAAGCCACAGACTAACAGTGACAAAGCTACACACTAACAGTGATAAAGCCACAGACTAACAGTGACAAAGCCACAGACTAACAGTGACAAAGCTACACACTAACAGTGACAAAGCTACAGACCAACAGTGACAAAGCTATAGACAAACAGTGACAAAGCCACAGACTAACAGTGACAAAGCTACACACTAACAGTGATAAAGCCACAGACTAACAGTGACAAAGCTACAGACCAACAGTGACAAAGCTATAGACAAAAACAGTGACAAAGCCACAGACTAACAGTGACAAAGCTACACACTAACAGTGATAAAGCCACAGACTAACAGTGACAAAGCTACAGACCAACAGTGGCAAAGCTACACACAAACAGTGAAAAAGCCATCAGACTAACAGTGACAAAGCTACACACTAACAGTGACAAAGCCACAGACTAACAGTGACAAAGCTACACACTAACAGTGACAAAGCTACAGACCAACAGTGATAAAGCTACAGACAAACAGTGACAAAGCTACACACTAACAGTGACAAAGCTACACACTAACAGTGATAAAGCTACAGACCAACAGTGCCGAAGCTACAAACCGCTTTACAACATACCCTCGCAAAACAAACAAACGAACGAACGAACGAAAAAATGAAAGCCGCAGCCTTTTGAAGAAGACACCTCTGCAATTACATCCACAGTGCCAGAGATACAGGCTACTATAAAAGACACCATATCAAAGAAAAAGAAAGCAAAGCCAAAGCCTTTCAAAGAGGACACCAACCGTCTCAGAGCTAAAGTCTTTTAAAGAAGACAGCCTTTCCACAATACTCCATTTCTGTCAGAGCTAAAGTCTTTTAAAAAAGGCAGCCTTTCCACAATCACTCCATTTGTGTGAGAGCTATAGTCTTTTTTTAAAAAAAAGGCAGCCTTTCCACAATCACTCCATTTGTGTTGGAGCTAAAGTCTTAAAAAAGGCAGCCTTTCCACAATCACTCCATTTGTGTTGAAGCTAAAGTCTTTAAAAAAAGGCAGCCTTTCCATAATCACTCCATTTGTGTTGGAGCTAAAGTCTTAAAAAAAAGGCAGCCTTTCCACAGTCATTCCATTTGTGTTGGAGCTAAAGTCTTAAAAAAATGCAGCCTTTCCACAATCACTCCATTTGTGTTGGAGCTAAGTCTTTTTAAAAAAAAAGGCAGCCTTTCCACAATCACTCCATTTGTGTTGGAGCTAAAGTTTTAAAAAAAGGCAGCCTTTCCACAATCACTCCATTTGTGTTGGAGCTAAAGTCTTAAAAAAAGGCAGCCTTTCCACAATCACTCCATTTGTGTTGGAGCTAAAGTCTTAAAAAAAGGCAGCCTTTCCACAATCACTCCATTTGTGTTGGAGCTAAAGTCTTAAAAAAAAGGCAGCCTTCCCACAGTCATTCCAACAGAGCTAAATTTACAGTATATAACAAAGACACTCTCTTCACAACCAGAAACCCAATGCCAAAGCCCTTTATAAAAAGTCTGTGTAAGAAGATGACCTATTAGCAGACAACGATGCGAGGAAGCAGCAGCCGTTTAGAAGTAAATGCTTCATATCCTCTTCATAGAAACCAACAAACAAGGTGAAGAAGAAGAAGAAGAAGAAGAAGAAGAAGAAGAAGAAGAAGAAGAAGAAGAAAAAGAAGAAGAAGAAGAAGAAGAAGAGGAAAAAGAAGAAGAAGAAGGAGAAGAAGAAGAAGAAGACGTAGAACAAGAAGAAGAAGAAGAAGAAGAGAAAAAGAAGAAGAAGAAGAAGAAGAAGAAGAAGAGGAAAAAGAAGAAGAAGAAGAGAAGAAGAAGAGAAAAAGACGTAGAACAAGAAGAAGAAGAACAAGAACAAGAAGAAGAACAAGAAGAAGAACAAGGAGAAGAAGAGAGAGATAAAGAGAGAGACAGTGACAGAGAGACAGACACACACACACACACACACACACACACACACACACACACACACAGGGGGGTGGGGTGGAGAGATCCTTTTCTTCACACTACCAAACACACAAGGCGTAGACGACAGAGATGAACAGGCGGACAGACAGGCTGACAGACAGACAGAGAGACAGACAGACATACAAGAGTACCGACCCCCCCCCCCCCACCCCCACCCCCCGCTCATGCTTACGTCGGTTTCCCAGACCTGGAGTTGACTGCTGGCCTCTCTGACCCCATTTCCTAACGGAAGGCGGGGGAGGGGATTGAGTGGGAGAAAGTGGAAGTGGATAAGGCTGGGGGTGGGAAGAGGGGTGGGGGGTGTGGGTGTGGGGGTGGAGCCCGGGAATCCTAGAGAAGTCGAAGAGGACAATCCCATTACTATACAGATGACTATCCCATTACTATACAGAGGACTATCCCTTTACTATCCCTTTTCTGCTGGGAAAGACCAAAGAACTGTCACGGGGGATCATTTTTGAGACTTACCCTAACGAAAATCTCAAACGGAAAAGCCCGGTTCAACAGACACCGACCACTATGAACTCAAGCAATTACCGCAACCCCCCCCCCCCCCCCCCCCCCCTCCCTCTGCTGAATAGTCTGTGATGGGTTTGCAATGGGGCCATTGTGTTGGGAACGAAGCGTGGTTCCTTGTACTGCATGATACATAATTTTGGGATCTGAAACGTATGAGTGGTACTGCCTGCAGAAGTCATGGAAGAAGTCCCCTCCTGGTTCCAAGTGTTACAAGATGATTTGCCACTCGTTATAGGAGAGGGGAGCCGCCTTTCTCCCTGGGCTGCCAAACTCAATAAGGTCACGACCTTTATCTTCTGTGGGGTCTCAGAGTGGAGTCCCCTGGGTCGATAGCGGGCTGCTGGCTTGTGGTCTGTTTCCACTGCGGTGGAGTGATGGCTATTGTCCCTGGCTTCAGTCTTCAGAACCTAGCTGGTACGGGTCAGGGCTGGGGGGTGGGGGTGGGGTGGTGAAGGGAAAAGTTAAGGCGTGTGGGTGGTGGTGGTGGAGGTGGGGCGCAAAAGGGGGAGGGGGCTGCACAGCATAGCGTGAGGGGGAAGGGAGGAGACGACAGGAAGGACGTAGTGAAGGAAGAAGAAAAGGGATATAGAGATTGATCAGTGGCCAGCATCATCTATTCTAACCGAGGATGAAGATTTCAGGCAGAGGTCTTTGTCATGCACATATCACTGAATTATGAGTAACCCACACTCACACATCAAACCGGCAACACTGAAAACATCATCATAATACTGCCCATGAACGAGGTAATGATCTTTTGACCATGCAGACGCCAGACAGTTCAACCTGAACAGAGCTAAGAGGGAATGGATGGAGAGAGAGAGGAGAGAGAGAGAGAGAGAGAGAGAGAGAGAGAGAGAGAGAGAGAGACGGACAGACAGAGATAGACAGAGAGAGAGAGAGAGAGAGAGAGAGAGAGAGAGAGAGAGAGAGAGAGAGAGAGAGAGAGAGAGAGAGAGAGAGAGAGAGAGACGGACAGACAGACAGAGATAGAGAGAGACAGAAAGAGACAGATATAAACAGAGACTGAGAGAGAGAGAGAGAGAGAGAGAGAGAAAGAGAAGGAGAGGGAAGGAGAGGGAGGAGGTTGGAAAAGGGGAGATGGGGAGCAGGAGGAGCGAGGGAGAAAGGGGTGAAGGACGGGAGTGGAGGTGGCTGCTATACACACGTGTTTTCGGAGCTTACTGAATGTACTCTGACTTCCTTCATAACTTGACGTCATGAAGAATGCACAGCTGACTGATAGTTGAACTTGACGGATATCACAGATAGATCTCATCCACATATCACAGACAGATCTCATCCACATATCACAGACAGATCTCATCCACATATCACAGATATATATGTCATCCACATATCACAGATATGTCTCATGCATATATCACAGATACATCTCATCCACATGTCACAGATAGATATCATCCACATATCACAGATAGATCTCATCCACATATCACAGACATATCTCATCCACATATGACAGATAGATCTGATCCACATATCACAGATATATCTCATCCACATGTTACAGAGTTACGTCCATCGATGGTGAGAAAAATAGGCCTTTGTCTCATGGATAGCCAAACGTGGTGTGAGTAATATTTGTAGAAGGACGTGGGTGTTAATTACATGGGGTAGGGGGAGGGGTAGGGGGTGGGGTGGGGTGGGGTGGGGAATTAACAGAGCTTAGAAGGGTCATTGTCATACATGCCTTTAATTTCAGGTGCAGCGGTTTTAGACCAGACGAACGGAACCTCACGCTCACAGACCCAGCATGCTCCCCAGCACATTCTTCGCTCGGAACCGGAACGTTCTTAGGCAGCGACAGGAGCAATGAGGTGAACGACATTCCCCTTCTACTGCAAATGACCTTGAACTCTACATTCAAAACGCGCCAGAATCTGAGAGACTTGCTGAAATTCACTAAGTGAGAAATGTACGAATGTTACACTGCGGACAATCTAATCCGCTGTTATGTTTTCATTCATTTTCACTGCAACTCACATTCAGGCACACAGTTACATCACACACCGATCATTTTGTTTTAGCTATCACCAATAGTTTCTTATTGCGACCTGAAGTTAGACCTAGTCTCCCAACAAAAGAAAATGCACAACTCACTCGAAGCTGTCGACAGCCATCCGGCCATCTTCCTCAGCGATGCTGTTGCTGACTGCGTGAACTCTCGATTCAGATCACGTGATCTAGACTATTAATAGTTTCATTCTTAATAATGTATTCTTGTGTAGATCACACTTGCGGGCTAGAAAGAGTGATAAAGAGTGATAGTGTGTGTGTGTGTGTGTGTGTGTGTGTGTGTGTGTGTGTGTGTGCGCTCTCCAATTCTACATTCTTCTACACTGATAGCAGGGAGCCATTTTGGACACGGACAGTTCAAGGGAGATAAACCTGCTTCGCAACAATTCTTCTTTGTCACAAGGAGGGGGGCAGGGTGGAACAGTGACAGCGGTGGGGTGGGGGTGGGGTGGGGATTGTATGTATGGGATTCTCGTATGGAGGGGGGGCGGTAGATGGTGCATTCAAATTTCGCCTGAAATAGGATTTTGAAACTGTGATGATTATTTTCCGAAAAACCATGAACTTGCATTCAACTGCCACGTTGGGTTGCATGTCCTCCACATGTTTTCCAGTTGGTTTAAGCTTTGTAACGTCGCTAGAAGAGTTCCAGACATCGGGGCCAGAGTCAGCCGGGCTTAGTTTGTATTGAGCACTGTGTGGGTAGGATGGAAGGAATTTCTGCGACACAAAACTGCTTTTGATTGATTGAGAGAGAGAGAGAGAGAGAGAGAGAGAGAGAGAGAGAGAGAGAGAGAGAGGAGAGAGAGAGAGAGAGAGAGAGAGTCATATCCTTCTCGTCATACTAACCAACACACAAGGTGAAGAAGAAGAAGAAGAAGAAGAAGAAGAAGAAGAAGAAGAAAGAGAGAGAGAGAGGAGAGAGAGAGAGAGAGAGAGAGAGAGAGAGAGAGAGAGAGAGAGAGAGAGAGAGAGAAGAGGCAGAGAGAGAGGCATAAAGAGACAGGCACAGAGAGAGAGAGAGTGTCATATCCTCTTCATAGAAACCAACACACAAGGTGAAGAAGAAGAAGAAGAAGAAGAAGAGAAGAAGAAGAAGAAGAAGAAGAAAAAGAAGAAGAAGAAGAAGAGAGGAAAAAGAAGAAGAAGAAGGAGAAGAAGAAGAAGAAGACGTAGAACAAGAAGAAGAAGAACAAGAAGAACAAGAACAAGAAGAAGAACAAGAAGAAGAACAAGGAGAAGAAGAGAGAGATAAAGAGAGAGACAGTGACAGAGAGACAGACAGACACACACACACACACACACAACACACACACACACACACACACACACACACACACACACACACACACACACACACACACACACAGGGGGGTGGGGTGGAGAGATCCTTTTCTTCACACTACCAAACACACAAGGCGTAGACGACAGAGATGAACAGGCGGACAGACAGGCTGACAGACAGACAGAGAGACAGACAGACATACAAGAGTACCGACCCCCCCCCCCCCCCCCCCACCCCCACCCCCGCTCATGCTTACGTCGGTTTCCCAGACCTGGAGTTGACTGCTGGCCTCTCTGACCCCATTTCCTAACGGAAGGCTGGGGAGGGGGATTGAGTGGGAGAAAGTGGAAGTGGATAAGGCTGGGGGTGGGAAGAGGGGTGGGGGTGGGGTGTGTGGGGTGTGGGGGTGGAGCCCGGGAATCCCAGAGAAGTCGAAGAGGACAATCCCATTACTATACAGATGACTATCCCATTACTATACAGAGGACTATCCCTTTACTATACAGAGGACTAGCCCATTACTATACAGAGGGCTAGCCCATTACTATACAGAGGACTATCCCTTTACTATACAGAGGACCAGCCCATAACTATACAGAGGGCTTGCCCATCACTATACAAAGGGCTAGCCCATCACTGTACAGAGGGCTAGCCCATTACTATACAGAGGACTAGCCCATAACTCTACAGAGGGCTAGTCCATCACTATACAAAGGGCTAGCCCATTACTATACAGAGGACTAGCCATCACTATACAGAGGGCTAGCCCATCACTGTACAGAGGGCTAGCCCATTACTATACAGAGGACTAGCCCATTACTGTACAGAGGGCTAGCCCATTACTATACAGAGGGGTAGCCCATCACTTTACAGAAGGGTAGCCGATGACTATACAGAGGACTAGCCCATCACTATACAAAGGGCTAGCCCATCACCATACAGAAGGTTAGCCCATTACTATACAGAGGACTAGCCCATTACTATACAGAAGGCTATCCCATCACTATACAGAGGGCTAGCCCATCACTATACAGAAGGCTAGCCCATCACTATACAGAGGGCTAGCCCATCACTATACAGAAGGCTAGCCCATCACTATACAGAAGGCTAGTCCGGTACTACACGGAGGGCTAGCCCATTACTATACAGAGGACTATCCCATTACTATGAAGAGGACTAGCCCATTACTATACAGGGGACTAGCCCATTACAGAGGGCTATCCCATCATTATACAGAGGGCTATCCCATTACCATACAGAGGGCTATCCCATTACTATACAGAAGACTATCCCATTACTATACAGAAGGCTATCCAATTACTATACAATAGATTAGCCCCTTACTATACAGCGGACTAGCCCATTACTATACAGAGGGCTATCCCATTACTATACAGAGGACTACTCCATTACTACTCAGGGCATGCAAACCCTCAGCCGGTGAGGAGCTGGCAGGATTGGTTGGTCTGTCGGTTGGTAACTCGCTGCTAGGAGTATTGTGTGGGTGGTCGTCTGTGGGAGAAAGGTGGTGGAGGAAGAAACAAAAAAGGGGCGGGATGAGGCAGGGGGTGGAGTAGGGGATGGGAGAGGTGGAGGGCTGGCTATCAGGCGCCGCTGTGACGTCTGTGGCTGACAGGCCTGGTGTGTGGTAGTTTTGCCGGTGTGTCCTTGTCATACTTTGTGTGCAGTGGATCTGGATCTGGATATGCTACACCTTGGCGTCGGCGGGCTGGTAAGGGACAGGAGCTGATGACTTCTGTACGGTGACTGACATGACAGTGTGCACTGTACCTCTAAGACATGTCTAACCCCGTGGACCCCGGCCAGTCACAATGCCAGCCTTTCTGGTGCTACAAGACCCCGGCCAGTCACAATGCCAGCCTTTCTGGTGCCACAAGACCCCGGCCAGTCAGCGTTTCTGGTGCCACAAGACCCCGGCCAGTCACAATGCCAGCCTTTCTGGTGCTACAAGACCCCGGCCAGTCACAATGCCAGCCTTTCTGGTGCTACAAGACCCTGGCCAGTCACAATGCCAGCCTTTCTCGTGCTACAAGACCCCGGCCAGTCACAATGCCAGCCTTTCTGGTGCTACAAGACCCCGGCCAGTCACAATGCCAGCCTTTCTGGTGCTACAAGACCCCGGCCAGTCACAATGCCAGCCTTTCTGGTGCCACAATACCCCGGCCAGTCACAATGCCAGCCTTTCTGGTGCTACAAGATCCCGGCCAGTCACAATGCCAGCCTTTCTGGTGCTACAAGACCCTGGCCAGTCACAATGCCAGCCTTTCTGGTGCTACAAGACCCCGGCCAGTCACAATGTCAGCCTTTCTGGTGCCACAATACCCCGGCCAGTCACAGTGTCAGCCTGTCTGGTGCTACAAGACCCCGGCCAGTCACAATGCTAGGCTTTCTGGTGCCACAAGATTCTGGCCAGTCACAATGCCAGCCTTTCTGGTGCCACAAGACCCCAGCCAGTCACAATGCCAGCATTTCTGGTGCTACAAGACCCCGGCCAGTCACAA
>CM031629.1:11229807-11234807 GCA_018398815.1 Conus ventricosus | reverse complement strand
ATTACAGCCAAAAGAGGGAAGGGAAAAAAACACACCAACCACCCCCACACCCACAAAACACACACCACAACAAACCCCTTTTGGACCCGATGAGGGGCTACAGGGAGAACCAGGGGGCCGATGGGAAAAAACCCCCGGAACCCCGCCTCGTCCCCGCAAAAAGCCCTGTCATCCCATCCAACCCCTGACCCACGGGGGGCCATCCCCCTTTTCCCCCACAGGGTTGGTAAACCCAAAAAGGGGCTGGATAAAAACGTCTTTGAGGGGTTAAAACCTTTACCAACAGCGTTTTAAAACCGCCGCAGGGGAAAGAGACAAAAGAAAGAGAGAGAGGGGGAAGGGGAGAGAAAAGAAGGGGGGGGGAGAAGAGAGGGGAATGAAGGGGAGGGGGAAAGAAAACCCGAGAAAGGGGGAAAAGAAGAGAGAGAGAGGGGGTGGGCGAGAGAGGAGGGGGAAAGAAGAAAGCAAAGGAGAGAGAAAGAAAAGAAGAGGGGAGAGGGGGGAAGAGAGAGAGAGGAGAGAGAGGGGGGAAGAGGACAATGCCAAAAGTTTTTTTTTCAGTTTAGGCCAAGGCCCCTCACTGAAGGGTTTTAAAAAGAAACAAAGTAAAGCAAAATATTACCCCTTGCGATCGATATTGGGTTTTCCCCCCAAAAAACATTATCCAACCCATTAAAACCCCCCACGACCCCCTCCCCCTTTCCCCTTCCCGGGCAATTTGGGACCCACAAACCCCCGCCCCTTTTTCCCCCTTACACCCCCCCCCCCTAACCCCCCCCCTATTCCTTTCCCCCCAACCTCCCTTTTAATAAAAATTTTCAAAGTTTTAACAACCAAATTCAGGAAACTTTTTTTTTTCCCGCAAATTAATTATAAACTCCTTAAGAGCATTTAAAAAATTTTTGGCTATTTGCCGGGCGAAAAAAAGATATTCGCTTAAATTTTTTAACCAATTGGAATTTTCACTTGAAAAAAATTTTGCGACACTAAAATTTTGTTTTGGGAAATCCGAAAAGGATACTCCCCGGAAAAAGTTCCCTTTCCCAAAATGTTTATAAGCTTCACATTAAAAAAAAAAAAGCCCTTTGCTTTCCCCCCAAAAAACGCAAAATGGACAATGGGCCTTCCGATTAAATTTAAGCATTTTGGGCCCAAACTTTTTTCCAAATTTTTTTGACCAAATTCCCTTCCCCCCAAAACTTGGGCAAAATTAAATTTTGTGCCAAAATTTTCCCAAAAACATGAAATTTCTCTGTTTTAAAAAAAATCCTTAAAGGGAAAGGTACCAACTTATCATCATTTTTTTTTAACTCAGAATGCCCAAATTTTTTTTACTACATGCGATAATCCGGTCTTTTAAAAAAAGAAATAAAGCTGTTTTTTATGACCCACCCATGGTTTAACCCAAAACAATTTCCCCTTTCCCTTTATTTGCAAAATTTTGTGAAAAATTTTATACCCATTTAAATGTCCCCAATTTATGCAAAGCCCCGCCTTTCCTAGGCCCCGCTGCAAAATTTTTGTCATAGGGAAAATTTAACTTCTTTTTTATAACCCCGTTTTTAAAAATGAGATACAACCTGTTTTCCCCACCAGCTTTTTTTAAATTTAGGCCCTGAGGGGGACTTTTTGGAATCTTATAAAAGCAAATGTAATTAAAACTTCGAACGTTTTCCCTTTTTCCCCCTTTTAAACCCCTCTTTTGCCAATGTTAGAAAAGGGTCAAACTTTAGAAACGAAAAGTTTCCAGAACCCGACCCGGCTCAAAAGCGCCAGGTTTAATGGTTTTTAAATTTTTTCTACAGAAACCCCTTCTTCCTTCCTACAAAAAAATCAGCCCGGGGGCCTGTATACTCCCTTTTTTTTTGTGGACCTTTCCCAAGAATTTTTTTAAAAATTTTGTTTTGCAATTTGAAAATTTTCCCCAAAACCCTCTTTTTCTTGTAGCCCCGTGCCCCCCAACTAAAAACCCCCCCTTTTAAAATTTTTTTTTCAAGGTTAACTCCCAAATTTTAAACTGTAGCCTTTTTTTTAGGGCCCCCTTTAAAGGTTTGGAGTCCAACAAAGACCGACAATAAACCCAAAATCATCAGCAAACAATAAAGAAAAAAACCCTGCACTAGGGTGAGTTGGTCCCGGTTTGCCCCGTTTTGGCCCTTCCAAAAGCTAATTTTGTTTAAAAAAACGAAAAAATAATGGATTGAAAAAAATCCCTTGGGTTTCCCCCTTTTGGGGGCCCCTTTAAAAAAATTGGTAAATACCCTAAGCCCACCCGCTAATACCATCCCTTTCACAACCCTTTCCGGCCCCTTTTCACTTTCCCTTTTTTCCCGCCAAATTTTTTTTTCCCAAGGGTCGACCACAATAAATTTTTTCAAAAAAATCAAAAGCCTTTTAAAAAAAGACGAAGGGGAACTAAAGTTTTTTTTTTCCTAGCCAAAAAAATTTTCTAAAATTCCTAAAGGGGGTAAAAATAAGGGGCCCCCGGGACTATATTTCCTTTTCGAAACCGCTTTCCTTCTATCATTTCCGTTCGTTCCGCCCCCCTTTAATTAAAAACTTTTTTTCAAAATGTTTTATAAAACTTTGCTCAAAAACAATGGTTTAAAACATACCTCTTTTTTTGGTGATCAGCATACCTTTTTTTATGTAACGGTATAATAAAAGTTTTGGGCCATTCCCCGGGGAAAATCCGAGATCAAATATCTTTTTGAATACATTACAAGAAAATTTAATAACCCCGGAAAAATCTGCTTTTTAAAAAATTCGCTCTTTAAAAATTTTCTGGGCCCCGAACCTTTCCAGCTTTTAGGTTTTCAATACTGGCTTAACCTCCCGTCGAAATAAGGGCAAATTTAAGAGGAGCTCAAAACTTTTCCCCCTCGGGAAACTCAAGTAAAAGGAACTTCTGCAAGTAGTTCTTTTTTTTCCTTAAAAAATTAAAAATGGTCCTGCCCTTTTTCTTTGTGTTTTGTTATAGATTTCAGAATTTCCCGTTAATGGATCGAAATGTTGCCGAACCCAAATTTTTAACCAAAAATTTATTGTTTGATTTATCTAGTTTAATATCAACGCCCCTTTTTTTTTTTGTAAAAAAAGAGTTTTTTTAAACTTTTTTTTCCCGTGACGTAAGGGGTCTTTTTTCTTTTCCCCCCCTTCCCTTAAACATTTAAATTTTCTTAACAGCTGTTAACTTTCTTCTTTTTTCGAGCACCCCTCTTTTCAAAACCCTCAAATTTTCTTTTTTGTGGCCCTTTCCTACAGTTTATCAAACATGCAGCTGAAATACATATCCCTTTTGTAAAAATTTAAAACAAAAAGATTTTCCCGAAAATAAGTTTTTTGTCAGCATTTAGCTGCACGTGTAAACTCCTTGACTGTTGGTTTTTCTTTTATTTATTATAAATTCTCCGACCAAAAAATTCGATCTTCAGGCCAAAGGTTCGATCACAGATTGGGAATGTTTTCTATTTTGAAACTCGATAAAAAAACCCCAAATTCCACAGGTAAGTGCCATGAATCTATCTTGTCACCAACATTTTAAAAACCAAAATTTTTTTAAAGGGAAAAAAATCTTTTAGACAAAACACATAAACAATAAACAAAAGCCATGGGGGGAAATTTTAAATAAATCCCCCCGGAAAAGTTTGGGAAAAACAACCCTTAGCCCTAAAACAATTTAAACAGAAAACAAAAACTAACAAAAAGACTTACCCCAAAAATTAAATTTTATAGTCCCCTTTCGATTTGCGTTTTAAAAATATGCATTTTTAACAGTCAACATCAACATTCATAAAATCCCCAAAAAAGGGGAATAAATTTTTTCCTTTGTTTTTCTTTGGGTTCGTTTCCAGTTCTACATTCAGAACACCCATTTAACCCTGATAAAACAATCTTGATTTTTGACAAAGTCCAAAAAAGCTTTCTTTTAACCAGATAATTCCTCTTTAATTTGCAACTGAAGTACCCAAAAGGGCCATTTTTTGGGCCCCAAAAAAAAACTGGGAAATTAATTTAAAATTCTTTTCACATTGGAAAAACCGATTTTTTGTAGTTTTTCCCCCCAAACCCTAAAATTTCAAAAATTTTTATTAAAGACTGACCCCCAAAAATTGCCCAAAGATTTCTCACAACCCGCAAAACCCCCCCAGAAAATTTTCCCCTTCCGGGGCCGTTTTTTTTTGCTTTTGGGGAGTAAAATTTAAAAACCCCGGTAGAAAAATTTCCCTTTTTAATCCCCAAAAGCGTTAACCACAAAAATCTCCTTTAAAACATGCCCCCTCCCAAAAATAGATACATATTTTTAAAAGAAAAGTCCCCAAGTTTTTTGAATAAAGATTTTTTAAAATTATAGACAAGAAAAAATCAAATGGCCCCCAAAAAGCCCCCGCCGTCCCCCGAGAAAGGTGGATCTTCTGGGGGGAGGGGTTTTTAAACCCGGGGGCCCCCTTGTTTAAGGAGGGGGGGCCGACCGGTCCGGGGTGGGTTTCCCCCTGACCTGACCCCTTTCCCTTTTTTCCCTACACCCCCCTCTAGCAGAGAGAGAACCACCCCGGCCGCGGCAATACTCAAGTTAACACTTTAAATTTAAACCCCCCCGTCTTAGTTTTACCACCCTATCCTTTTCACCCTAAGAACCATGCCCACTGACCCGGGGGAGGTTTCACAAGAGATAGCCGGAAACGGGCCCCCGTCCTCAGCTGGTATCCACTTTACCGTTGGGCACGATCAAATAAACAAACCTTTTCCCCCCCCTCTCCCCCCCTTTTTCCCCCCGGAAAACGTTGGGGTGGTGGGAAAAACCGCCCCCTGTCCTTTTTGCCCGATCACTGGAGTGAACACCGCTCTGTTTGCAAACACCCCCCACCACTGCCATGCCTTTTCCCCGTTTGCACGTGGCCCGGTCACTCACTTTTCCCTCCCGGGAGAAAGGGGAATTTTTCCCTTGCTTCCGCGCTTTCCCTCCGCTTTATGAAACCTTTACCCAAATGAGTTTACTT
>CM031629.1:11209807-11224807 GCA_018398815.1 Conus ventricosus | reverse complement strand
TCTTTCCATTGTCTTCTTTTCTAATTCGTCCTTTCCTACCTGACCACTGGCTCTGTTTCCAACAATCTTCTCGCTGCTCATGTGTTTTCTCTGTCTTTGTTTCAAATCCTTTTTTTTTCTTTTCTTTGTGCTTTCTCTGTTTATATCCTTTTTTTTTTCAACGGTCTCTGTCTCTAATCCACCTTGTATTCCCTTGCTAATGTCTTTGTTTTCAATCCATCTTTTACTTTCTTTCAACTGAAGCAAAGTTTAGAAAGAAAGGGGGTTAGTTACGACCAAGGACATAGACAAACAAAGCACAGCACAAGACGCAATGTATTTCGACCTCTTGGGTCTTCTTCAGGCAAAAACAAACAACGTTTAGGACAGTGCGAACAAAGAACGTAAAGTCACTTATCTTCCCATGTACTTATTTATTATTTATTTATTTATTTATGTTATTCCCCCCCCCCCCCCCCCCCCCCCCCGCCCCCGGAGCACTATTATCAATCCACTACCGTCATAAATAGATCATACCACTCCACTAAACCAGCTACACAAGCTATAAACCCATTGTTTCACGCCCCCTCCTGCCCCCCCCCCCCCCCCCTTCAATTCCCTCTCCCATAATCCCCTCTGTCGTTGCCGCCTAGCGGCCATTTTGTTCGGGTACCGAATACATGGGAAGATAAGTGACTTTACGTTCTCTGTTCGTACTGTCCTGAATGTTAAATGCTATTTGTTTTTGCCTAAAGAAGACCCAAGAGGACGAAATGCGTTGTGTCTTGTCCTGTGCTTTGTTTGTCTACGTCCTTGGAGGTAGCCAACCCCTTTTCTTTCTACATTTTGCTTTATTTTCCGCCCTCACTCACTCCATTTTGAAACTTCTTTCAATTGTCTGTTTCTGACCCCTCTTCGCTTTTCTTTTTTGGGGGTTATTTTCTTTTTGCTTTTTTTTTAAACCCCTAATCCATCCTCTCTTTGCAGGTTTTACCTGTCTTTGCTTTGTATTTATCGTCTCTTGTCTTTCTACTCTCTCTGCCTGTAGTAATAAATAATAAGACCAAACTCAAAGCGCTTTACAATCCACACTCGTTTACACAACGCGCTGCCTACCTGGGTAGTGCCGACTGAAGAGCTGCCAGCTGGCGCTTCATTCAGTCGTTTCCCGTGTCATCCAGTCAATATCGTTCAATATCGTTCACTCAATTTCCCTACTTCCTTCATTCTTTCCATTTCTCGTGCAGGGTGCATGCTACGTGTAACGTGTCATCCATACCAACGGCCAAACTGGCCTACTTTTCCAAAAGTTGGTGATGGGATTTTACGTGTGTGCAAGATGTTATGCGTGCGTTTTACACACGGAACCTCGGTTTATAGTCTCATTCGAAGGACTGTATGGGAAAATGGAGTCAGAACCAATGTTAACTCCGAGGGAAACCCCCCCCCCCCCCCCCCCCCCCCCCCCTCCCCCCCCCCCCCCCCCCCGTGTACCGACACGGCCCGGCGGAGATTCGAACCCGCAACCCCAGGATCACGAGTCCAGCGCTCTACCAACTCAGCTATTCCGGCTCGCAATGTTCTCGATTGGTTCCATCGTCTCTTTGTTTTGTCTCTCTTTACACTGTCTTTGCTTCTCCTCGTCCCACCCGCTGCTTTTCTTTGCCTTTGCCTCTGGTCCATCATCTCAAGTCTTCCTACCGTTTCTGCATCTCAACCATTTTCTCTTTCGTTTCCACAGTCCGTGATTCTAATCGATCTTCGGGAGCCGAAATAGCTCAGTTGGTAGAGCGCCGGACTCGTGATCCTGATGTTGCGGGTTCGAATTTCGGTACAGGGGATTTTTCCCTCGGAGATCAATATTAAATTGGTTCTGACTCCATTCCCCATACAGTCCTTCGAATGAGACTATAAACCGAGATGCCGTGTTGTGAACGCACGCACAACATCTTGCACACACGTAAAATCCCATCACCAAGTTTCGGAAGAGAAGGCCAGTTTGGCCGTTAGTATGGATGACACGTTACACATAGCATGTACCTTCCCGAAGATGGAATATGGCTGCCTTAATGGCGGGATAAAAAACGGTAATACACAAAAAAACTTCACTGCCTGTCTATACAGGCAGTGTCTCCAGGAGTATCAGCCCACGTACGCAGAAAGAAAGGAAGAAATAATCGATCTTCCATTGCCATTGCACTTTGGTTGGCATCCATTGTTTTCCTCCTGCCTTTCTTCTTGTCTGGAAACAAGCCATTGTTAGAGAGAGGGGGACGCAAAAAAGGCGAATCATCGACGTATAGACTGCTCACAATACCGCACGCTCCCCCCCCCCCACCTCCTTCACCATCCCCAATCAACATCACATGTAATCGATCAGCAATTGTACCATCCCCCATCAGCATCACATGTAATCGATCAGCAATTGTCCTATGGCTGTGGCCTGTTCTCTTTGTCTGGCTTTCTCTTTTTACAAATCACTCCTCCACAATCTTTGACGCACGCCATCAGGTGCGTAGAATTAGAGCGGTTGTGCGTGCGCACGCGAACAATTATATACGCATAAATCTCTCTCTCTCTCTCTCTCTCTCTCTCTCTCTCTCTCTCTCTCTCTCAGTATCTTTCTCCCTCACACACACACACACACACACACACACACACACACACACACACACACACACACACACACACACAAAAACACACACACACTGTAAATTGTACGAGATAAGTATACCTAACTCCTAAAATCCAACGACATCAAATAAAGGCAGAAGAAAGATGGAAAAAAAATGACAGAGTGAAACGGTCACCACCATTAGACAATGTTAGTTTTCCCACCGTCCTCATATCTCTGAGGGTAATTAGTCCTACCTGCCGTATCACCTGTGATGCCGATGGACGGTAAGCCCGCCGTATCACCTGTGATGTCAACGGACGTTAAGCCTGCCGTATCACCTGTGATGTCAATGGACGTTAAGCCTACCGTCTCACCTGTGATGCCAACGGACGTTAAGCCTACCGTCTCACCTGTGATGCCAACGGACGTTAAGCCTACCGTATCACCTGTGATGCCAACGGACGTTAAGCCTACCGTATCACCTGTGATGTCAACGGACGGTAAGCCCACCGTATAACCTATGATGGCGATGGACGGTAAGCCTACCGTAACACTGTGATGCCAACGGACGGTAAGCCTGCCGTATCACCTATGATGGCGATGAACGGTAAGCCTGCTTACTTGAGAACTTCATTTCATTTATGACTAGAGAACAGGGATAGTGCTTTCAGGACGAGAGAGCACTGATAATGTATTCAGGACAAGAGAACGCTGACAATGTATTTAAGACAAAAGAACACTGGCATTCCATTTAGGGAAAAAGAACCCTGACATTTCATTTTGGGCAAGAGAACACTGACATTTCATTTAGGACAAGCTAGAGAACACTGATATTTCATTTAGGACAAGCGAACACTGATATTTCATCTAGGGCAAGAGAATACTGACATTCGATTTAGGACAAGAGAACACTGATATTTCATTTAGGACAAGCTATAGAACACTGATATATCATTTAGGACAAGCGAATAATGATATTTCATTTTGGACAAGAGAACACTGGCATTTCATTTAGGACAAGATAGAGAACACTGATATTTCATTTAGGGCAAGAGAACACTGATATTTCATTTAGGACAAGAGAACATTGATATTTCATTTAGGGCAAGAGAACACTGATGTTTCATTTAGGGAAAGAGAACACTGATATTTCATTTAGGACAAGATAGAGAACACTGATATTTCATTTAGGGCAAGAGAAACATGATATTTCATTTAGGGCAAGAGAACACTGATATTTCATTTAGGACAAGATAGAGAACACTGATATTTTATTTTGAGCAAGAGAACACTGATATTTCATTTAGGGCAAGAGAACACTGATGTTTCATTTAGGACAAGAGAACACTGATATTTCATTTAGGAGAAGCTAGAGAACACTGATATTTCATTTAGTGCAAGAGAACACTGATATTTCGTTAAGGACAAGAGAACACCGATATTTCATTTAGGGAAAGAGAACAATGATATTTCATTTAGGACAAGAGAACACTGATTTTCATTTAGGACAAGAAATTCATTTAGGGAAAGAGAACACTGATATTTCATTTAGGACAAGAGAACACTGATATTTCATTTAGGGCAAGAGAACACTGATATTTCATTTAGGACAAGAGAACACTGATATTTCATTTAAGATAAGCTAGAGAACACTGATATTTTATTTAGGGCAAGAGAACACTGATGTTTCATTTCAGGCAAGAGAACACTGATATTTCATTTAGGGCAAGAGAACACTGATATTTCATTTAGGATAAGCTAGAGAACACTGATATTTCATTTAGGGCCAGAGAATACTGATTTTCATTTAGGACAAGATAGAGAACACTGATATTTCATTTAGGGAAAGAGAACACTGATATTTCATTTAGGACAAGAGAACACTGATATTTCATTTAGGGCAAGAGAACACTGATATTTCATTTAGGACAAGAGAATACTGATATTTCATTTAGGATAAGCTAGAGAACACTGATAATTCATTTAGGGGAAGAGAACACTGATGTTTCATTTAGGGCAAGAGAACACTGATATTTCATTTAGGGCAAGAGAACACTGATATTTCATTTAGGATAAGCTAGAGAACACTGATAATTCATTTAGGGCCAGAGAACACTGATTTTTCATTTAAGACAAGAGAACATTGATATTTCATTTAGAACAAGAGAACATTGAAAATTATGACAAGAACACTTATAGCTCGCTTTGGACGAGGAAACTAGTAATTCACTCAGGACAAGAACTCTGATAATTACCCTGAGGATAAGAACTCTGGTAATTCACTTAGGACAAGAACTCTGGTAGGTCACTAAGGACAAAACTCTGGCAAGTCACCTATGACAAGAACTCTGGTAAGTCACTTAGGACAAGGACTCTGGTAAGTCACTTAGGAAACTCTAGTAAGTCACTTAGGACAAGAACTCTGGTAAGTCACTTAGGACAAGGACTTTAATAATTCACATAAGAAGAGAACTATTGGGATTAACTTAGAATAAACTGTAGTAATTCATATAGTACAAAAATTCCAGTAATTCACTCAGGACAAAAACTCAAGTAATTCACTTAGAGGAGTTACTCTAATGATTCATTTAGGAAAAGAACACTGATAAAGCACAATACACTCATAATTCGAGTAAGACAAGTTTATCAGCAATTAAGACTAAACATTTCTAATTCGGTTAAGGCAAGATCACTCGCAATTACCAGCAATTAACTTAAGTCGTGACACACGTAATTCAGTTAAGGCAAGATTACCAGCAATTAACTTAAGACATGACATTCATAATTCAATTAAGGCAAGATTACCAGCAATTAACTTGTCATGACATACGTAATTCAATTCAGTCAAGATTACCAGCAATTAACCTAAGAACAATGGTGATGCTCTTTGAATTTTTTCTCATGACTGAGTGGCTGATGGTTTCATTCTGAACTAAGAATTCACTTAGAACGAAAATGTGACAATACAACCAGGACAATGCCATTATGGATTCTATGGAGACAAGACCACTGGAAACGCCGCCATTAGAACGACAACGACGAAAATCACTTAGCACAAAAAAATGCTGACCATTCCCGACCTGCCCCACCCTGTTTGCTCATTGACCCTCGTTCCTTGAAGTACCCAGCCTCCAAACGGACCTTGTCCTCTCTTCTTCTCTAGTCGTACATTTTTTTTTCTGCCGGCGGCTACATTCAGCCATTGTCATTTTCTTCGCAAACCTCTCGTCTGCAATCCCTCGACCTTTGACCTTTACAATCAATATCCCATTATTTCTCCGAGGATGAAAGAGAAGTGAGGGTGGGACGGGGATGGAAATAGAGAGAGCTGCAGAGGAAGAGGGGGGGGGGGGGGGGGGGGGGGGGACTGGCGGGCAGTCTCCATGGTAAGTGTGACGGTTCAGCGAAGTGTTGGTCTCTATCCACTTCGGTTCTTGTCTGATTTGTTCGCTTATCAAATGCATCGTCATTTTCTCTCGTAAATGCACACATACACGCATGAAAGCACACACATGATACGAACACACACACACACGCGCTCGCGCGCGCGCGCGCACACACCACACACACACACACACACACACACACACACACACAAACACACACACACACACACACACACACACACACACACACACGCAAGCACGCGCACGCACGCACGCACACACTACACGCACGCACGCACGTGCACACGCACGCACGCATGCGCGCACACACACACACACACACACACACACACACACACACACACACACACACACACACACGCATGCATTTTACATTGTCAGCGATAAAACAGGACTGTGGAGAAAGATAAGAAAGAAATAAGAACAAATGAAGAGAGAGAGAGAGAGAGAGAGAGAGAGAGAGAGAGAGAGAGAGAGAGAGAGAGAGGGGGGGGGGGATGAGAGTGTGAACGAGAAACAGAATAGAATGGAACAAGTAGGTGTGAAAGAAACAGAAAGAAAGGAAAGATAAAAAAAAAAGGGAAAAAGAAAAATGAAAAAAAAAGAAAGACGGCAAAAGGAGCAAAGAAAAAAAAAAAAGAAAAAAAAAAGGCAAAGAAAAAGGCGACCGAATAAAGTATGACAGCAGAAAAATAAGACACAAGAAGACAAGAAAATGGAAGAAAGAGACAAAACAATGGAAAAGGACATGCAAGACAAAGGGAAAAGAACCACAAAAAGAGGTAAAAAAAACGACGAAAACAAAGAAAGGAAAAACTAGGAAAAAGACAGACAGACAGAAAGAAAAATGACAAGAATAAAAAGGAAGAGAATTTAAAAAAAAACGTAAAGAAATACAACACAATGAAATAAACTAAGAAGAAAAGCGAATTGACAAAAACCAGAACTAGCATCCTTCACAAGAGACGTACTGAAGAATGGTCCCTAGAGTAAAATTATCAAGGTTAAAAAAAACGTAATTGAGTACACACAGAAAATTGCGCCTGAGATGCAGACAGGCAACAATAATGATAAGATTTTTACATCAACATATAACCTAAAGCATGTTGCATAATATCTGTGACTAACGGACGATATTCAGGAACCTGCAAGGAGGGAAATATGTAATACAGTTCGAGTTCAGCAAGAGTGACCTACCATTTTCGTGGGAAAGATGCTAGTGGACATGCCTAGAAAAATAATTTTGCCCTATCAGTCAGCCGAGCAATTTATTAAGAGAGAGAGACACTTTGACACTTTGGTATTTTATTGTCATTACCAAACAGGTCTTTTGACAAGGGGGGAGAGGTAACAGAACAATAACATTTCCCTCTTCCTTTCCTGCAAACAAATAGTACACATTCATTCCTAGTGTGCACCAAATCAAAGGTTAAAAACAAATAAATTCATAACATTTCCTTATGTCCTCACGCACAGGAGTAATGCAATAAAAAAAAAAGTCTTAAGACTGACTCGACCATCCAATCGATCAAATGATGACAATGTATCTTACTGATCTCTTCCACTTGCGATGAATGATAATATTCATGCAGATATCTCTTATAATGCATTATCTTAAATTTCACTCTCCTTCATCCGTCTAATTTTCAATGCTTCTGCGATGAATTTCGCAACTGATTTAATTACAAGTTCATCATCTGATGATAACATGACAGCAACATTTTGTCTTTTCGCTATAACTAACTGGAAAAGTGAACAATTTGTCCGCACTTCATTATAAGCAGTACAGTGGAACAGAAAGTGTATTAAGAGAAAGAAAGAGAGAGAGAGAGAGAGAGAGAGAGAGAGAGAGAGAGAGAGAGAGAGAGAGACAGACAGACAGACAGACAGACAGACAGAGATAGAGACAGAATGCAAAAACATGGGAGCGAAAGGTGCGGCTGCTATACAATCAATATCTGTAATGTTATTCTGACGTGCTCTTTAAACCTAATATTTAACTACCTATATTGTTGTTTGGCCCACAAATTGAGAAATGATGACTCTATTTGCAAAAAAAAAATTAAATAAATAAATAAATAAAATAAGAAAATAAATAAAAGTAAAAAGCCTGATCCTCCCCCAGTTTCTTTTTCCGGAACAGCTCTATTGCACTATCGACTTGTGTTCGTTGGGTTTTACTCAAAATTACAGATAAGAGGGTGTGTTTCTTCTTAAATAAAAAGGAACAACAACAAACCCTTATGCTTCACAATTTTACGTGACTGGGATATACATGTGCAAATTTAAAAAATTCACAGATCTATTAAAATCATAGATAGCCTATTGCTGTGAGGTGTTTCATTCAAAACGACTATCAACCTTTTGTTGTTAAATACTTATTCATATTTGTCGCCACCAATGTTTTTTCTGTTGCATATGTCTGTGAAAGTTCAGATTCGTCGCCACCCACGCTTTTCTGTTGTATACGCACGTCAAAGTTCATCGAATTCCGGAGGCAAAAGCATCTAGCGTTTTACCTGTTTGTCTTATTGGCGGCGTATTCAGAAGCAAAGTAACAGGTACACTTGCTATTCGCCAGCCAGCCAGATGCCCCGTTAGTACATCTGTCATCTTCCGACAGGGATGGTCGAATTACCAGGGAGGTACAGCTCACAGAGCTGTCATCTTCCGATAGGGATGGTCGAATTACTAAGGATGTACAGGTCAGGGAGCTGTCAACAAGGCAGCGGCAGACTCGCTCATCAGCCAGCAAGATGCAATTACCTGGCTGTAAATCTATCCCCTGTCGGCAGGGCGGGCCATCAGGAAGGGAGACAAACCATCTGGGCAGTTATCAAGAAGGCGGAGTCCCCATCCTTCAGGCCATTCGCCGTCTCCCTGATCATACGTCAGCTGCGCTGTGTGTCATGGTGACCAATCAGCGAGTCAGCAACGAAGGAGTCTCATTATCAGCAGACTACCCATCATTCACCAGCAAAGATGGAGTACATTTTCTTCCGTCTCTCACCCATTGGGCGCCTCACAAAGATGGCGTACATTTTCTTCCCGTCTCTCCCTCATTGAGCGCCTCACAAACATGGCGTACATTTTCTTCCCGTCTCTCCGCATTGAGCGTCTCACGCCAATTCATCCCCTGCTCCAAATACCACAGATGCTGGTCTAGGCGATGCCAGTCATACATTTCCCGACGGCCGTTTCCTCAAGGCTTTAATTTCATCATGAGCGCAGTTTAACATGGACTGTACTTTTATGGAAAGAAATGTGCTTTTATACACAGTGAAATTTTATGCAGAGTAAAGGTTCATTAATAACAATGTAATTCCATGCGAAGTCGTGCATTTTAACAATCAGTTGTAGATTTCGACGAGATATAGACAGAAGGGCCTGCAGTCCAGTGGTTTGGTTGCTTGTCTTCTGCTGTCGTGAGGTCAGCCACTCATAGTATCGGAATCCCTCCTGAAGGCAGATCTATATGTACATATGTCTGTCTATCCGTCTGTGTATCTATCTGTGTGTGTGTGTGTGTGTGTGTGTGTGTGTGAAAACTAAGTTTCTAGCAGAAGGCAGCGGTGCTTTCCGAGAAACGACCTCTGGGAAGGGGACACGACTTCATCTCTTTTGAGGGAGACAGACTTTAGTCTGAGATTGTTTTGCCCTATCTATACTGCTGTTTCAGAGATACAGGTCTAAATGAGGTAATAACAATCTAATTTTGTGTAGCACTACACTGGTTCTACAGAAATACAGGTCTGAATGAGGTAATAACAATCAAGTTTGTGTAGCACTTCACTGGTATTACAGAGAGACAGGTCTGAATGAGGTAATAACAGTGTATGTTTGTGTAGCACTTCACCGATATTACAGAGATGCAGGTCTGAATGAGGTAATAACAGTGCAAGTTTGTGTAGTACTACACTGTTACTTCAGATATACAGGTCTGAATGAGGTAATAACAATCTAAGTTTACCAGCCGCCGTGGCGAAGTGGTTAGCGTCGCGGACTCCCAGCTGGGAGGTCGTGGGTTCGAATCCCATCAGAGTCATGTGGGTTTTTCTGCCCCGACCGGCTCCTACCCAGAGTTGAGTTTGCTGTGGACTCAGTTGGGAAGACTGGGACCACACAGTCGAGTTTCATCCACTTGATGGATACGTTTCTGAGAGTGTTGCTTAAATTTCCTGACCAACACTGCAGGTGCCTGTATCTCTCGGGCCTGGTTGACGCCGGGATATATTATGAAAGGAAGCGTTGAGTACAGCCCTGTCATGTAGTCTCGGACCGAAATGGAAATCCATAGCATCATCTTAATCATCCTATTTCTCATCGATCAGCATTAAAAAATGTCTCAAATTCTGTGGCCCTTCGTGCCCTGCTCTCATGATGACCTCAGTTTCGATGTCCCCTCCACGTCTGTGGCCTTGGTTTGGTTCTGTCGGGGTCACCGGTATCAGCGAGTCCAAAGGGGCTGTCATTGGATGGACGTGGAGGCGCCCTCTGGAGGGACAGCTCGCTCACGCCGGCTCCGCGACTAAGCAATTATTGTCGTCAGTAGGGGGCTTAGTAGGTGGTGTCCTGCGTATGTTAGATCAGAACAGGCACCACTGAATACCACCGAAGTGACTCGGCAGCAGTGCAGTGTCTTCTCCGGTGGGTTGCTTCTTGACGACTTGACATTGATTGCTCCCTGTGGATTGTCGGTGCCGGGGCTGCGGCGGGGCTGACCGGGCTGTGGCTGTGGACGGGGTGTCGGAATGAACGGCGTGTGTGCACTGCCTCTGAGGTGGCGCAGAGGTTGGGACAGCACACACACACACACACACACACACACACACACACACACACACACACACACACACACACGCACACACACACAAACACACAAAAACCAATCTAAGTTTGTGTAGCACTTCACTGGTATTTGAGAGATACAGGTCTAAATAAGGTAATAATCTAAGTTGGTGTAGCACTACACTGTTATTACAGAGAAACAGGTCTGAATGAGGTAAAGGATAAAGGATGCTCCAAGCTTACCCAAATACCCTGTACCAAACACATCTACACAGCAACAAGAACTGGAGAAATGAACAAATATGAATTAACTTTTATTCAAGACTGGCACAGCAACAAGATGTGTTCGGTATGGGGTATATGGGCAAGCTTGGAGCATTCTTTTTTGGGGATGTTTCCTTGTTTGTTCTGTGTGCTCTGTGCTGTCATGTCTGCTAAGCGATTCGGTGTCGTAATCAGCATTCCTTTGGAGTTATGTTTTCTTGTGGGAGCAAGAATTACCCTACTTGTTTATTTTTTTTATCATTTACTGTTCCGTGCCTCATTTCATATTTAATTTCGTTCTCAATTAAATCGATGTTATTTGTATTTGTTTCTGTCCATCTTTGTATTTGTCTGACTTTTTATTATTCAAGTTTAAAAGGCTGTGCCAGTCTTGAATAAAAGTTACTTTATGTTTATTCATTTCTCCAGTGCTTGTTGCTGTGTAATGTGTTCGGTGTGGGGTATATGGGCAAGCTTGGAGCATCCTCTTTCGGGGATGTTTCCTTGTTTGTTCTGTGTGCTCTATGCTGTCATGTCCGCTAGGCGATTCGGTGTCGTCAGCAGTATTCCTTTAGAGTTATGTTATCTTGTGGGAGCAAGAGTTACCCTACTTGTTTATTGTTTATCATTTACTGTTCCCTGCCTCATTTCATATTTAATTAGGTCTAAATGAGGTCAGAGCTCGAGTGCACTTGAGGTGGGTGCAAACCGTCTACTGTGTTCACAGTAAAAGACTTGATATATCAAAGAACCCTAATCAGACTAGGATGAAAGGAGTTTTGCATAATATGTAAAGAGGACGAGGTCATACCTATCCCCTCCTCTACCATTCCTTGATTATCCTTCGTCCGAACACACATTGTTGACCCATTCCCACTTAAACCAGCAATAATCTATTCTCTCTCTCTCTCTCTCTCTCTCTCTCTCTCTCTTATTTTCCCTGAAGAATTACAAAAACAACACACCTGGACGAACTCAGGGACAAACTCTTTCACAAACAAGGACATACACACAAATCACACACACACACACACACACACACACACACACACACACACACACACACACACACACACACACACGTGCGTACTCGGACACAAATACCCTCGCGTATGCACGCACAAACACTCGAGCATGCACGTACGGACAAGCGCGCGCACGTAGGCACATACACACTGAAACCAATTATTGTCAGCTTAACTTATGGTTGTACTCACACGCACGCTTAACTTCTGGTTGTACTCACACGCACGCTTAACTTATGGTTGTACTCACACGCACGCACGCAGACACATACGCGCGCGCGCACACACACACACACACACACACACACACACACACACACACACACACACACACACAGGTGTTTTCTTTCTCACACTGTACGGTCTGATGTGCATCCGGTGTTGACCTAAGCCTATTACACGCTTTGCAATTTTCCACCTGGTCAGAATCCCGGAGAGGTAAACAGACTCTGTGTTGAGATGGACGTCCAGATGTCAAGAAGGCGCCTAGTGTATATATCTGTTTAGAGTTCTGTAGTGTGTGTGAGTGCGTGCGTGCGTGGGTGCGTGTGTGCGTGTGTGCGCGTGCATGCGTGTGAGTGTGTGTGTAACACATGTGTGTGTGTTGACGTGTGTGTGCATGCATGCGTGTGTGTGTGTGTGCAGTGAAGTCATGAAAGCGTTCAAACAGATGCATCGTTCATTTAACCAAGCGGACAAAGAGGACCGTTGAACCCATGCTAACGGTCTAGCATCACCATCCGAGTGCGGAGCAGTCACCATGGCCGTCATCCTGTTCTGTACTGTACCATCACCATCCGAGTGCAGAGCAGTCACCATGGCCGTCATCCTGTTCTGTACTGTAGCATCACCATCCGAGTGCAGAGCAGTCACCATGGCCGTCATCCTGTTCTGTACTGTACCATCACCATCCGAGTGCAGAGCAGTCACCATGGCCGTCATCCTGTTCTGTACTGTAGCATCACCATCCGAGTGCAGAGCAGTCACCATGGCCGTCATCCTGTTCTGTACTGTACCATCACCATCCGAGTGCAGAGCAGTCACCATGGCCGTCATCCTGTTCTGTACTGTATCATCACTATCCGAGTGCAGAGCAGTCACCATGGCCGTCATCCTGTTCTGTACTGTATCATCACCATGCGAGTGCAGAGCAGTCACCATGGCCGTCATCCTGTTCTGTACTGTATCATCACTATCCGAGTTCAGAGCAGTCACCATGGCCGTCATCCTGTTCTGTACTGTATCATCACCATCCGAGTGCAGAGCAGTCACCATGGTCGTCATCCTGATGATGATGATGATGATGATGATGAGGGTGATATCATTATTACTATCGTTGTTGTTGTTGTTGCTGCTGCTGCTGTTGTTGTTACATATAATATCATCATCATCATCATCATCATCATCATCATCATCATCATCATCATCAACAACAACAACAACAACGAAAACAACAACAACAGCATCATAATGAAAGGCCCGATGAACCGACAGTCAGTTCCTATTTTTATGGACTTATATTCATGAACACGCTAAAACAGCAAAATCTGACTCATATTTTGATAAATCATTTCAACCAAATAGAATGCAATGTCCTTGGCTTTAGCTGTCCTGCTATTTCACTCTCAATAAATGTATTGTCATTGACATTAGTTGTCCTGTTTCACTGTCACTGAATGTACTGTCATTGACATTAGTTGTCCTATTTCACTCTCACTAAATGTATTGTCACGACATTAGTTGTCCTATTTCACTCTCATTGAATGTACTGTCATTGACATTAGTTGTCCTATTTCACTCTCACTGAATGTACTGTCATTGACATTAGTTGTCCTATTTCACTCTCACTGAATGTACTGTCATTGACATTAGTTGTCCTATTTCACTCTCACTAAATGTATTGTCACGACATTAGTTGTCCTATTTCACTCTCATTGAATGTACTGTCATTGACATTAGTTGTCCTATTTCACTCTCACTGAATGTACTGTCATTGACATTAGTTGTCCTATTTCACTCTCACTAAATGTATTGTCACGACATTAGTTGTCCTATTTCACTCTCATTGAATGTACTGTCATTGACATTAGTTGTCCTATTTCACTCTCACTGAATGTACTGTCATTGACATTAGTTGTCCTATTTCACTCTCACTGAATGTACTGTCATTGACATTAGTTGTCCTATTTCGCTCTCACTGAATGTACTGTCACTGACATTAGTTGTCCTGTTTCACTCTCACTGAATGTACTGTCATTGACATTAGTTGTCCTATTTCACTCACTGAATGTACTGTCATTGGAATTAGTTGTCCTATTTCACTCTCACTGAATGTATTTTCACTGGAATTAGTTGTCCTGGATTTCACTCTCACAGAATGTATTGTCCATGGCATTAGTTGTCCTGGAATTTCACTTTCACTGAATGTAGGGCTACCGTGTTTTGCATTATCTGTCCTACTTTATCACTCTCACCGAATGTAATGTCATTGAAATTAGCTGTCCTGCTATTTCACTCTCCATGAATGTATTGTCATTGGCATCAGGTGTCCTGGAGTTTCATCGCCGAATGTACTGTCACTGGTGTTAGTTGTCCTGGAGTTTCAACGAATGCAGGGCTACTGTGTTTTGCATTAGCTATCCAACTTCATGACTCTCACTGAATGCATCGTCCCTGGCATCCGTTGTCCTATTATTTAGCTCGCCATGTTGGCTGACGTCAGTCTGCAAGCTCGCGGTGGCCATTTTTCGCTCCCCGATTTAGAGACATCAAGAATTTCCTGCTCATAAACTGGCGGACGGAGCGGTTTGTTCACATTCCCCGCATGAATTTCAATCAAGGAAAATAATTTCGGTGAATGTATTGTCCTTGGCATCAGTTGTCCTAGAGATCCACTCTCACTGTGTTTTGCATTAGTTGT
>CM031629.1:11187307-11204807 GCA_018398815.1 Conus ventricosus | reverse complement strand
GGTGTGTCTCCGGCCAAAAAATCAATACTGCTGCACTTCCTCCCTACCCCCACTCCTTCCCACCCAGCCTGCTCGGTTGCAACATATTACATCAGCCAACACTGCCCGCTTGGCGGTGCTGTTCTAGCCTGGCCAATCAGCGGGCGCTCACATGACTAGGTTAACCCACACATTCTTCCACTGACTGTTGGGCAAGCATGGCGCGTTTTACTGTGCGGTGGGTGTGTTATTCTAACAACCGGTTTACCAAAGAACAGAATTGTGTATCTTAAAGGTTTGTTGGCTCAAGGAAATGAAAACGTTGAAGGCAATATTGTTGACAAAGATGTAGCTAGTTTTAATACGTGTTTGGCTATCGATGAGATGGTTCTTTATCTAATAAATGGCGCTGCATTGTTGAAAGTTGGCCGAAGCAAAACAAACCATCGCGCGTTGATTGTTGGGAGCTGGCTTGAGACAGCTAAAGCCATGTTTAAAAAACATGGCGTTCATTTCTTAAGGCGGAGGTAAACACGGCTGATTCGTATGCTAAAAAACTTATATTTGAAACATTTTTGCTGTTCCTCCCAAGTAAAAATGTTCCCAGTTTGTATCAGACTTGATTGATTGTTAACTACAGATTCAGTGTTCATGTAGCAAGCTAATCTGTGTATTAAGATGTGTATACTTTTCTACTTTTCTAATTCTAACCAGTTCATCTGCCTTCAAGTGTGCCCTTATGCAACTGAATGGCGATTTTCGAATGTTCTGGCAAACAAACTAGATAGGGCTAGGCAGACCTTAGTACATCTACCAGTATGGAGAGGAGTAGTGCGTAGCCGGGTGGCGGCCTGTGGGGAAGTCAGCCTTGCTATAAATAGCCGTTTATACATGAACGGCTATTTTTAGCAGCAAGAGGACTGCGGGGAAATCCGCCTTGCTATAAATAGCCGTTTATACATGAACGGCTATTTTTAGCAGCAAGAGGCCTGTGGGGAAATCCGCCTTGCTATAAATAGCCGTTTATACATGAACGGCTATTTTTAGCAGCAAGAGGCCTGTGGGGAAATCCGCCTTGCTATAAATAGCCGTTTATACATGAACGGCTATTTTTTAGCAGCAAGAGGACTGTGGGGAAATCCGCCTTGCTGACTGCTACTATAAAAAAGCCGTTTATGTGTGAACGCCCTATTTTAGCAGCATGAGTTTAACAGGATGTAGTGGCGCTCGTAACTGGGACAGATGTGCCCACCCCACCCACGCATGCACACCTCACTCCTCCTCTCCCACCCCACGCATGCACACCTCCTCTCCCACCCCACGCATGCACACCTCCTCCTCCCACCCCACCCCCGCATGCACACACTTAAGTTCTTACTTAAGTCACCTTAAGTCACCCAAGTTCTTAATTAAGTTTTTAATTAAGTTTTTAATTAATACTTCAAGTTCTTAATAAGTTCTTGATTAAGTTTTTAATTAAGTTCTTGATTAAGTTACCTCAGATCATAAACTAAGTACAAACCAAGTTATCTTATAATTATCAAAAAATACAATCTATGTTTTTATCTTAAATAGTAGATGCTATATAGTACACACACGCCTCAAAAAACGCGTCATCGTTGAGGATGTCTTGCTCAGCGTTCCTGCATAGATCTTAATGAAGGTCTTACATCCTAAGCAACGCATTGATTCTGGTCTATGGAAATGTCTTTTATAGACTCCATGTCTTTATTTATTGACTTTATCATTTTATAATACGCCATGATCTATTTTTATTAAAAAATTTAAATATTATTGCATTATAAATGGATCAAAATGATCTTTTGTTTTTGACGGTTTTGGCGTGCAGTTGTCTTTTTCTGTATTTAACGGTTCAGATTTTTTTGATTGCTTTTGTTTTAGCTGCCATTCTTTATATATTTTATAACCGTAATAATGCCCCCAACAGCAGCAATGGCGCCAAAAATGGCAACAGTTTTAAGTTCAATATTCCATGAAGACTTTGGCGCTGTAGGGCTTGTATCACATGGAGTTTTTATAGCGGGCATTGAATCAACTTGTTTGGCGCTGGCGGTGTTATGTTTTCATGATGAGTTATATTCTGTAACATTAATTTTTTTTGTCTGTTCCACTCTGCTAATTTTTTTTCTGCTTTAACACGCCAGGATGAGGACACTTTTCATGGCCCCACCTGATTCAGTGTTTTCTGCTGATTTTCTGGCTTGGTTACTTTCTCCACCTGATTCAATGTTTCCTGATTCTGGTTTGATGATTTTCCAGCTCGTTCATTTTGAAGGGAAACAAAATCTATATGATTAAAGTTATTAATCCCATGATTAATGGCGATAAACAATGTTCCAAATCTGTAGTATAGATCACACCCTAGAGACTCTAATGACTTTGTTAAAACTGGATCTTGCGTTAAATCATACGTAAGATCTTGTTCAGAATCAATGGGAGCAAATCTATGACTAGTTTAGTGTACAAAACTAAGAACCGTTGCCCCACACTTTCACCATTCTAGACCCCAGCTGCGCTTCATACCTGTTATGATACTTTATAATGTCTTGTGGCGACATCTGTTGAATCTGTTCTATGCTGAATTCAGTTCCGAGGAACTGTTTTGTTTTTCCACATGCTGCCAAAGAATACAGCCTCTCCTTTTGGGCATAATAGCTTGGTCATCAACTTGGTCATTCATAAGTTCAGGAAGGTTTAGGCCGCCTGTAGCTGTAGTAGATCATCATGTTCATGTTTTTAATAATTATAATTATTTTATTTTATAAAAATGAGCACCGAAAAAACTGTTGTAACCTTGTATACCCATTCTGCTGTTATTGGAGGTCTAAGTGTAGGATACTCAATGCTTGGTAAAAGCCTGTTAAAAATAAAGCCAGAGATCTTGGCAAACTAGACTTTGAGGATTCAGAAAGCTAATTGCTATCATTGCAGCTTCGTTTGCACGAAAGATTTTCTAGTTAAGCAAGGAATAATTCCGGACAATATAAATATGTAAGAAAAAAATACATTTATAAAAATGGCTTCACTCGTAATGATGATAGGCGGCGCTGTGGTTAATGCGCTCGCTTTTAGTGGAAGTAATTTCGCATTTAGTAAACTGCGGGATGACGGCGAGAGAAAAAGACATAACAAGCTATGGAGCAACTAGCAGCTGCACAAGAGCCTATGAAAAGCAAGACTTGAGCAGTTAGATTTTATTAATGACACACTGAAAAAACAGGGGCATGCAGCTTACATATTTAAAGATGTTGATCAAGCAATAAAAACAATATTATCTAGTAACAGGCAAACCGGTCCAGACATTGCCCCCACCAAAATTCAGCGATTTTTATCAACCATCAGAAAAACAAAAGATGCAAGAAATCGGGTTTATTGTCGTGGGTATGACCGTCGTGTATTTTGTTGCACATAATATTGGCTGAGTAAAAAATGAACAAAATCTATTATTCGCCCAAAGGATATTGGAAGGGCATCACAGCAATTAAAAAGCTAAGCCAAGCAGCTGGAGTCAGTGAACAAACAGCAAAAGAATGGTTATCTAAAACAGCGATTGGCAAATTTATTTACCTGCGCCTAGGCGAATACAGAGACCACACTTTGTCAATACAACTCCAAACGACACCATCAAATGGATCTTCTATATTTTACCCTCTGATAGGATTAGACGAAAAAGATTTAAGTACGCACTCACAGTCATTGACATAGCTTCAAGGTACAAAGATGCAGAACCATTAACACAAAAGAGTGCTTCTGCTGTTGCTGTTGCCATACAGCTGATATACCAGCGAGGCCCGCTAACTTACCCTCGCATGATTCAAGTTGATGATGGAAAAGATTTAAAGGCCAAGTGATCAATTATTGTTAAAACATAGAGTTACCATTAAAAGAGGCATTCCGGGAGTTCACAGATCACAGGCTTTAGTTGAAAACTTTAACAAACAGTTAGCCGAAAGACTTTTTCCTACCAGTATCACAGAGAGCTTATTGACAATTCTCGCAACACAGAATGGGTTAGAAGACTGCCCTTAGTTTTGCGCGCAATGAATAATGAAGAATTTAAAGGCCTAAAACCAGTACAAGCAATCAAAAGAAAAACAATAAATGCTGTTGAAGGAGAGTCTTCATCCGGCAAACTATTACCATTTGGTTTGAAAGTAAGGTACCTTTATTTACCGGGGGAAGCAGAAGGGGACACTCGCATCAGGGCAACCGATCCAATTTGGAGTGTTGACCGTACGAAATAAAAAGAATTGTAAAAATGAATCCGCCCGTGTATTATTTACGAGAAACTGGCACAACAAAACAACCAGCTCCTCAAAGATCTTTTGTGAAGGAAGAACTGCAGATAATCCGCCGGGCACAGTTCCGCTTTAATTAATTTACGGTTCTCCAGTGCCCAATTGCATATGAAAACTCTGGATTTAACAAACACCCGTTTTGTGTTTGTTCTATCTAATGACTTCTTGTTACAACAGTTGTGTTGATCTCATGTAGATTAGATCGCAGTTTTACGTTGTCATGATGAAAAGTCTTATTGCCAACAATGCTTCTTTGTAGTTGTCATGTGATATGTTTGACTGCACAACGCTGCGAGATATTCCCTTGCTTTCTTAATGATTTTTCCTGGCTCGAAATACTGTACATTTTTTTACCTTAAACCAACAAACTCCTTGATCACCTTTCCAGATAATTCATCCTTCATCTTTCCTAAAACCTTCTTGTTAGTAATTGAATGCAAAGGCGAATCTTTAGGATAATCAGACGTGTCGTACCACCCCGCATGCCCTTTAGCTACTTCCATTTCCATGTCTTTATAGATGTCTTCAGTAGGGATATCTATAACAAAACTATCTGTATCTGTGTAAAGCACTCTGGACTCAGGATACGAGGGCTTAAAGTAGTCATAAAGAAATTCTAACATCAAAAGCTTTGATAATTCTAAAACAGTAAACCCGATAAAAACAGGTTTGTCCAATTTGACTTTCTTTTTTTTCATCATTATGCCAAAAAGGTGATCATGAAATCTTCTAAAGTCCTGATAATTAGGTTTTGAAGTCAGCTTAATTGCTTCGTTCTCTTTGGTGACTAATCTGACATCTTTGCGCTTGTGCGGATTCTCCATAGTCTTTCCAAAACAGCTGTTGTTCATCAGCTTGAAAAAGTCTTTTTCTGAAGCATCTGCGGATTTAGTTCTGAGATCAGTGTTCTTCATGATGTATGGTTTCATGAACTGTTCTTGATCAAAAGCAATTATACGATGAACAGCTGTTAACTTCAAACCGTGTCTTAAATAAAATTGTAGAAGTCTGTAATGACAGACATAATTTTTTTTGCCACGAAGATTAGGCACAAGTTTAGGCGGCTCTCTTGGATCCATCTTTAGACTTTCTGCTGCTAATGGATAGTCATTATGCAGGTCATGGAGTTCATGAGGATATTCTAAGTCAACTTCTAGAATGAAACCACGCTGTTGATCAGGCGTCAGACTGCTCAACCACTTTAATGCCTTTGAATATTATTCGTACCTGTGTACATTTTAAAGTTGCGTAATGGAAGTGATTGCGCCATAGCCCAACCATACAGATTGTTTGCATCTAAATACATGGATAGTTAGACCTTTTACTCGGATCATAATCGTCCAAGTATTTGTTGTTTGCTTTACAATAATGATGCGACGCCATACTAATTCCCCCACGCAATCCGTTTCAATCATCTGAATCATTGGTAAATTTGACAATAAATCAATCTGTACTCAGTAAACTTTAAGAAAGCGTCCAGCTCATCCCGGGTGCAGAAATATAATGCGCAGGATCCAAACTGTAATGTTTCATGCAGGTCTTTCTATAATTTTGAAAGACGTCCGCCAAAAAAACAACATCTGCCATAAATAGGATCTGATAGTCTCCCCCCCGTTTTAAATCAAAATTTTTTCCCAAAGCATTTTGGCATGTGGTAATCTAAATCATGATGCCCCTTTTTTAAAGCTAGAAAAAACGCCCCTTTGGCGGAAGTGTACTTTGTCAACCTTTTCCCCAACTGTTCATGTATTCAAAAAGGGAAACCCCCTTTTTAAAAAGAGTTGAGTCAAAATTTTTTTCGTTAGGGCGGATTTTAAAGGGCATGCCATGCCTCTAATGACCCCATCATTTGTTGCATAGGTCGTAGAAAGAATTTTTATTTAAAGTGAAACACATGTCTTTTCTGTGACTGTGCAATGCATGCTCCCCTTAAGGCGGGGTTATGCTTGCTTAAAGGTGAGAGTCATAACCTCGAAAGTTGTGAAAGAATACAGGAGTTCCATGTCTTTGGATAAACTTTATTTGAAGTTGCTTTTTCTGTGCGCTGCCCCTTGAATTTCCGCAAAAGTGAAATGGTTCTTTTGGGGGGTTTTACACTCTTGGGCGTTATTAAAAACCCGCAAATCCAACAATGGTGGGATTTATACTGGTTGGTTTAGGCGCCTTATGAAGATAAGTTTGATTTTTAAAAGGGGTTACGCATTTGCTGCTGCGTTTTAAGAATTTTTCTGCAGCATCTGCCCTCTATAATTCTGGCTTGAAAAACGCCACCCGCCCTAACAAAATGAAGGCAAATGAACAAATTGATGATTACTCTTTAAGACTGTTTTTCGAAGTTTTTGGGGTGGGCCCCTTTAAAAGGGAACAAAAGCACTCAAAGTCTGCGAAAAATTCGTATGGGAATTTTCACCCTTTTCCCAGTTTTTTAAAACAAACTTAAATCCTGGAGGGGGTTTTAGTTAGTTTGTCTTACAGTCACAGACTTTTACAAGTTTTATTTGTTCAACCCGGGGTTGAGCGTTGGAATTCTTTTTAAATTTTTTCTACAGAATTCTTTTATGTTATTTTTTTGAAGTATGCGTAAAATTGTCGTGCGATCAATGTGTAAGGGGCGCCTGGGGCGAAAAAAATTAGGGGTAAGTACTTTGACTTTGGTGGTTTCGCCCTATTGTTGGACTGTTCTTGGCCCTTTTAATTGGCACCAAATTTGTTTCCTCATCCCATGTGTATACAAAACAGTTTTGGTTTTTTTTGTTTTTAAAAACCGATCAATTGATCTACACAAACGGGAAAGGTTTTCCCCATTGAAGAAAAGATCTTTGGTGTTTGCCGATAGTTAGTCACTTCCTGCGTGTTCGCGGAATGAGACCCTTGCAAAAACACCCCACTGAACATTTGTTGTCTGAATTTTTTATTTTTAAAGCTCTTTTTAAAACCAACCCCCGGGGGTAGGGAATGTAACCCTTTGCCTACAATCGGGGCATACTTAGCCTGTTTTAAATTTAAATTCTAAGACGCGCCCCTGCCCAACCAGAGCCTTCATTTTGCTTCTTCGGGGCAGCGTAAAAACTTTGCAAGCATTCGTCTCCCCAACCGGGGTGTTAAGTCATTGAGGAAAGAATAGTCTGTTGTTAGTCGAGCCCCAGACTTCTAGTTTTCTTTTATTGTTACTTAGTGTTTAAAACGTAACTTATTTTAATGGGGGGTCTATTTTAGTTTCCTGGAATTTGGAAATGCAGAACAACATTGCCTGTACGTTTGTTGGGTCAATGATTTAAAATAAATATCATTCAGTGCTCTTGATAAACGTCTCTCTCGAGCTTTTCCTTAAAAAAATTGTCTTGCCCTTCATTATTTGCCAGCTGTCTTTCTTTTTTTAAGCCAAATATTTTTTTAAAATTTAAAAAAAAAAATAATTAATCAAACCAATATGACGGTCTTTTTGCGCTTGGACTTAAACTAAAGATAAACACCTTTTGGTGTTTTTAAAAGTGAGCTTTTTTAAAACGAGTTTAATGTTTCTTTATTTTTTTAAGCATTCCTTTTTTTTTCTGCTGGGGGTCTGGCTGTTGAGAAAACTTGCCCCCCCCCTTTCTTTAAAGTCAATTTTGTCTTTGTATCATCAAAATGGGCCTGTAAACGATTAAAATTCTTCATCCGGATGTTTGAGTCAGTAGTGCTTTATTTATTGTCAGTTTAAAAAAATAAGTTTAGCCGTTTTTTTGTTGAACATGGGTGTGCTTTTGGATTTTTGTTTTTAAAATTTTTTGAGCAGCACCCACATAATGAAACAGACCCAGAGTAAAAACAAAACCCCCTAGGGGAAAAACTGCGGGTGCGCCTAGCCTGTCAAAGACCAACACTTTGTTCTGTGATAGAGCACTTTAGTCGATGCTCCCGTTTAACATATGTAACGATTAAAACACAGAATACCCCGTTTGGTTTTGCTGTATTTTTAAAGGTCTTTCCTGTACTTGCTGCATTTGTGTAATGTGGTTAAACTGAAAGGTTTTTTTTGTTAGGGGGTTTTTATATCTCTTCTTTTGGGGGCGCTGTAGGACGTTTGGTAAACCTAAAAGAATGTTTTTTTTAAAAAAAAAATAATTTAGTATTGAATCTTTTAATCTGTTATTTTAATATTCACTGCGCATCATATATTTAAAAAACTGTCTTAAGCGGTTTTTCAGTTCTTCTTTTTTATCAAATTTTAATGTTTATTTCGTCTCTCACAGTTCTCCCGCTTCCATGTACGTTTACCTCCGTTGCCTTTGGGCAACCAAAAACCGTATTTTGTTGTTAAAAATCTCAAGTTTAGCGTGAAGGTTAGATCTTTTTCCCCCCCAAAGGGCAATGTTGGATTTCTACACCCCCCCCTCCAAAAAGTTTTCTTATTTCATCAAAATGTGTAAGGTTTAACCCCCTAGCATAGTTTGGTTAGGATGCCCTCAATCAAATTTATTTTGTTATTTTTGGTTTTTAAAAAAATTTTCACTTCCCCTTTTTTAATGGTTCTTTTCTTCACAAAGCAAAAAAATACCTTTAAGCGATCTTGCTGCGACGCTAAAACTAAAATTCCATATAGTGTCGCCTGCTTTTAGGATAGTTGTATGATGACCTCTTTCGAATATTGCTAATTTTTAGTATTGTTGTTTAATCGCCTTGCTAAATTGGGTTGCTAACAACGTCAAATTAACGAGATGTCAGAAAGCTGACTTTTTGCTTTGGTGTCTGTTGATCTGATAACACGTTTGTATCATTAAAGTTATTCATGACAATTTTCTTTTAAAGCCCCTTAAAAGTATGGTGCATGCGCTTTTTAAAAACTCAAAATTAAGGGAATGGAAAAGCGATTTTCCCAAAAGAAAATTTTCAGCCACTCTTTTTTCCGTTTTTGTATTGCGGACCTTTCTATGTTTTAGTGCTTTTTCATTTTTATTCCTTGAAACGCAAAAAACAGCCCTTTATTCCCTACCATAATCGAATGGTTAAAATATTCGCATTTTTAAAAAAAATATTTTTTGCCCCCCCAAGTTTTATAAAATTTTCTTAATGATTTTCCCGCCCAGATTCTGTACAACTGTCCCGTTTGGGTTGTTGTTAATCGATACTATTTTGAAAAATAAGACGCGCAGAGCCCGGCACAATCCGTCATCTGCTCCAGGGCGGAAATTTGCAGTAAGAATTTATTGCATCAAAGTAGATGGTTATTTGGAAAATAATAGTCCGTTATTTTCCCCTTTCCCCCGCCAAAGGGTTCTTTCAGTCTTCTATGGGGTAAGAATGAGGGCCCTATCATGTAACATTTTTTTATAAAACAAATAAAAAAATTTAAATTTTTAAAAAAACATGGCAGGATTGAAAATGAAGATTATATTTTTTGTTCCCGGAGCGAAATGATGAAATGACTCCCTTTGGGGCAACATCACTCGGCTCCTCATTGCGGCGTGAATTAACGAAAGTAAGGGCGATCATTTTACCAAAGTTTAGGCCAAAAAACCTCCCGAATTATAGCCCTAAGATTTTGAAGTAAAAGATGACCCGTTTTTTGAGAGCGCCAAAGGCAACTTTTCAGTTACAACAAAAAAGACCCATCAAAGTTTTTAGCCGTGGGGTTTAATTAGAAATAGACTTCCTACGAGCGTACAAAATCGCCTTTGGCCCTTTTTAGGCCAAAATTAAGGGCGGAGGGGTTGCTAAACTTCAAAAACACGCAAGAAATCCCGCAGATAACCCAAAGCAAAAAAATGGAACTTAAAGAATTAAATCAATCAGCAGGTGAATTAATAAATGTAATAGAAGCAGAATCCAGTTTTTCAGAAGAAACAGCGTTAAAGACTATACACGACTCGCCGCTACCCATGCGAGAACTAACGGCCCTTGATCATGCTTTAAGAACCATCAGAGGCGAATTAACAAACAATTTAGCAAAACTAGGTGAACTAGATGGGCATATAAAAAGAGAAAAAGAAAAACTCGTTGAGGCTGATGACGCCAACTTAGGGCCTGATATTAAAGAAAGAATAACCCAAAGACTAAAAGATCTTGAACAAGAAAGATCAGCAAGACTAGAAGTGACGACTACTAACCAAGACCTATTACGAACTCAAGTGAATAGAATAAGAGAAACTATCGAAAAAATTTTATATGAAGACGCAACGCTAGCAGAACGAATAAGAACATTGTTTAGAGAGCAGGAGTCACATTGGCAAGCGTTATAACAGCCTTAGGATTTGCAATAAGTACACTGGTGATGGCTATTACAGGCGGCGGTGGAGGTCAAAGTCCAGTGCATCCGCCACCATCGCCTCCACCTGATAAATCATGGGTAAAAAAACAACTTGATCATCTTGCGAGTTTATTAAAAAAATTAGCTAGTAAAGCTATAGACTCTTTACCCGGTATATTAGGGAGTGTTATTAGCTGGCTTTTGTCTACTGCAAGCAAAGTAGTTGGTTTTATGGCCGAGCACTTATGGACATTAGTTCTTGTAATAGTTGGGTTACTATTTAGTAAGATAAAGACCAAGTAATCCTATGCCAGTTAATCCAAGAACAAGCGCTGTCTTTTCATATTCATGGTCATCGCGAACAGAGTCCGCAAGCTTTGCTGAGTCTTCAATGACTTTGGGGGTTGGACTTCGGGATTAGATGACTTAATCTTGGGTGTTCTTTTATTGTTTGTAATATTACTGGCTCAGAATTTATGTCGTTTTTCCCAACCTTCTGTTCATTGCCTGCTATAAGAATTTCATTATTATAGTTTATTATTGTACCTATCTGGAGTCTGAGGTCAGAAGGCAGCATGTATAAACCAGTGCCAACAGCAAAGTCTACTTTCGATCTTGCGTATTGTAAAACATGTTGGTACCTTTGAATACTTGAAGGTAAATCAACTGTAGAATTAATGGCGTCCTCTAAATTTGCTAAGTATTGTTTTTGTGCGTCAAAGCCAGTAGAAGGATCAGTTATGCTTGATCTTGCCTGTGCTTGCGAACCTAGCAAACACCAAACGTAGTACGAATAGAGTCGTTTATTCGTTCTATTCCCGCCCTAGTTAGGCCCTTAGAAGTGTCTAAGATAAATGTTGTCCATGCTGTTTTATGCTCTTGCTGTAGGGACCCGGGCTGAACAGTTGGGCCTGAAAAGAAAGTTTTGAAAGGAGGATGCCAGTCATAGTTATACTTTCTGTGCGTGCCCCGAAAATAAAGGTCGCCTAGGCCATGATTATGATCCAACTTTTGTCTAAAGTCTGTCTTGATGTTAATATTGAATTCGTTACAAATCCTTTCAAAAGCCTTCATGTCTATTCTATTGCTGAGTGGATTAAATGGTTTGTCATTTGGTAATGGCGCTTGCAGTTCAGTCAAAATACGTCTGAAAGTGTAATAAAAATGAAATCTGTACACTGACCTCACCAAAGGATCATGGTGATTTAAATGATCGGCATACGCCACTCCACACCCAGTTGATGCGCAAAACACAGCAAAGTTTAACTGTTCTGATAAAACTGCATCGATGACTAAACCACGCTTTCTTGATGCGGTCGTTTTCAATAGGGGGGTTAAGATAGCTCTTCAATGGAGTACTCACCTTTTTATGAAAAGAGGCAGTCTGGGTCACAGCAATGTCAAGAGTATCAGTTGCTAAATTTTTAAGATTGTAGTGCGGCCAACAGAATATTTTGCATCAGTATATTTGAATGCACTCATTTTTAATTTGTTTTAAAAAATGTTTGTAACAATAACAACTCAAGACGTCCTTCGTTTTTAGAACATGCTATTGATAACAATTGCGGGGCCAAAACGGTCGCGCTCCATGAATATTTACAAAGTCGTAATGGTTAATATAAGCAAAGCAAGGAGAATAACAAGATTCTAAAAGTTACCAAAGCAGGACCAAAATTAGCCAGTTAACAATACCTGATGGTTATTACGGGTTTTGCTCACTAAAAGAAGCATGAGTAACTTTGACATTACTCTCAAACTTAACAATGCAAATCAAAAAACAATGTTAACATTCAAGCCTGAAGAAGTATCTTACTTTTTTGATAGAGAGCTAGCTAAATGTTAGGCTTTACAACTGGCAATCACCCACTTAAAGTTTTAGTGCTGCGCCAGATGAAACTACTTATGAGGGGAAAGTCCCTCGATCTGCATTAAAATTCATTACTCTATGTTCTTGGATGAGCGAGCACTGATGAAAACTTATATGATGGAAGGCCCTCAACTGTTTTAAGAGCTCTTCCATCAGGAAAGCGCATATTGCGATTATGAAATTATAAAAATTTCCCCTAATTTAAACAGTTTAAAAGATTATTGTGGGAGGGTCGGATCATTTAATATAAAAATCACAGACAAAACGGGGAAAGTCTAAAAAAGTGATAACCTGCACATTGTTTAGAAATAAAATTTAATTTGTTGTACTAAAAATGTCGCGGGGGGCCAAAAACCGGGAGTTACATTTGCGCCTGTAAGGTTATAACCTTAGAATTAAAAGACCTTGCAGATGTTGCGGACTTTGAACAGAACGGTGAGATAGGGCCCTTTGTAGGTTTGAGTACACTAAAGATGGTATTAAAACGCAAAGGGGTTTGGGGACAACAAAAAGTTTTCCTAAACTAGAACAACTGCGCAATCTAGAGGCAAATAATGTTGGGCCCGTATGAATATAAAATAGTTCGAAAAAACCTGACCTCAAATGGCACTTAGAACCATATTAGAATGGGAAATAAAATTTGAATTCATAAGCCCATTTACATATTTTAGCCGTCAAAAAAGTTTTAGAAAAGCATTCAACTCTGGCCCTTTACAGTAAGCTTATGCCGGACGAAAAATAGCGGAAAGAAAATGAAATAACGCCGTAGGGGAAAAAAACAGTACATCCTCCACAGAAAAGAAACAGTTTAAAAAAAGCTTCTAAAAAAATTACGTTCTTTCCAAGCGAAATTAGAACACGTTCACAATGATATTTGAAATTTCTGTTTTTAAAGATGGGGAAAGGGGGTGGGGTTGGGGGCGTTAGTGAGTCCTTATAAAAGAATTAATATTACGGCAAAACTAGACTTTAAAACGCCTTAACGTTGTTGTCGCATTCTTCACAATGGCGAGGATATTAAATCATAACAACAACACAAAATCAATTTGATTTAAATAAAACAATCTACAGAACTAAATTTGGGATTAAACCCTTCCCCTTTTTAGGCCCGTAGGGTTTTTTTAACAAACAAGTTTGACGGGATATAAAAAATAATAACTGGATTAGTTTAAATTCTTTTAAAAACTAGGGAGCAGTTAAACTTTATGAAAAATCCCCTCATTGTTCAATGATTTGTGGGCAACTGGTTGGGGAAAAACAATTTTTGCCCTAGACTTTTACAAAATTTTTATCTTTAAAAATTTTTTAATCATATTGTGATTTCTGCCAACACTTAAAGGGAACAAAGCATATCAAAGAAGGTTTATTGGACAGATATGAAAAAATTTTTGTGATCCCAGCAATAAAACTGAGTGAATGCAAAACCTTTTTTTATTTGTTTGAGGAACGCGACGCTATTTATTATAGATGACTGTTCAGCAGAAAAAGAAAGTTAAAAAGAGAAACCTTTGTCGAAACTAGCTTTCAGCGGAAGACATGCCGAAAAAGGTGTGGATTTAGTCAAAATTAACCAGTTTTAAAAGACTTTAGAAACATTAAAGACTGAGGTTTTTCACAGAAAGACAAAGACTCATTTGAAAATGTTTGCGCAAAAAATTTTTTGAAAACGATCAAGAAAAAAATAGGATTAAACAAAAAAAAAATCTGAAAAGTTTAGTAAATTATATTAAAAACGGGTAAACCCCGCACAGTAGTTGTTTGAATAACGTTATTTTTTTTTGGTTTTTGACGTCTTACTTTTCAGAGAACAGTAATATGCTGATTCTAGGGGACTTTCGCCCCAAAACTCGGTGGAGGAGCAAGTGGGGTAGAGTCGGCATATTACTGTTCTCTCCTCTCTCTCCTCTCTCTCTGTCCTCCCCTCTCTCTCTACCTGTCTATGTCAGTCTGTGTCTGTGTCTCTCTCTTTCTCTCCCTCCCTCTTTCCCTCCCTCCCCCCATCCCTTCTGTCCTCTCTCTCTCTCTCTCTCTCTCTCTCTCTCTCTCTCTCTCTCTCTCTCTCTCTCTCTCTCTCCTCTTCCTCCTACACCTCCTTTCGTCCTCTCTGTCTCTGTCTCTCTTGTTAACGGAATGCTGACTTTTCTCTTTCTTAGTCTTTTTTTAAAAAATGTTATTTCGTCTGTTTGGCATGTTCACGTCATGTGAACAGTCAGTTGGCCACGTCACGACGTCACTACACTGTCTAGCTCTTTCGCTGTCTGTCCGTTTCTCTGTCTGTCTGCCTGCCCCCCTCCCTCCCTCTCCTCTCTCTCTCTCTCTCTCTCTCTCTCTTTCTCTCTCTCTCTCTCTCTCTCTCTCTCTCTCTCTCTCTCTCTCACACACACACCTTGCCGAATATATTCATCAATCAATTGTTAAGACTGACCGCCGCAGAAACTGATTTTGGAAGTACCATTTTGAATGTATCTGGACATAAATGAAAAAAAAAAAAAAAACTCCACATCACCGCTGCCGTTATCAACAGAAAATGTTATATAGCAAGCCATCCTCCACATACGAATGGTATGACAATATCATGCAAATTATGGACCAAGTTTTTCACACACACACACACACACACACACACACACACACACACACACACACACACACACACACATCAAATATTTGGCTATTAGGCGACATTACCATTGACAGGTTAAAGCAACAACCAGCCTGGACAAGTACTGGGTCGCTTCATGCACTCCATCAGATAGTGAAAACTCCACAGGCCCAACGAAAGTAGCTAAACAACTGCGAGTCTTACTGACCTCACAATCACAAATACCAAACCTGCAATATTACATATTTAAGTGGTACACTTTTCTTTTATTTATCAGTGAGCATCGTTCAGCCATCTATGCGCGGTCCGTCAGGATTCCTAATCACCAACCTTAGGCCATAGAGGATCCCAACCATAGTCCATAGAGCATCCTAACCATAGGTCATAGAGCATCCCAACCATAGGTCATAGAGCATCCCAACCATAGGTCATAGAGCACCCCAAGCATAGGCCATAGGCCATAGAGGATCCCAACCATAGGCCATAGAGGATCCCAACCATAGGCCATAGAGGATCCCAACCATAGGCCATAGACCATCCCAACCATAGGTCATAGAGCATCCCAACCATAGGCCATAGAGCATCCCAACCATAGGCCATAGACCATCCCAACCATAGGCCATAGAGCATCCCAACCACAGGCCACACAGCATATCAACCATAGGCCACACAGCATGCCAACCATAGGCCATAGAGCATCCCAACCATAGGCCATAGAGCATCCCAACCATAGGCCATAGAGCATCCCAACCATAGGCCATAGCGCATCCCAACCATAGGTCATAGACCATCCCAACCATAGACCATCCCAACCATAGGTCATAGACCATTCTAACCATAGGCCATAGACCATCCCAACCATACGTCATAGACCATCCCAACCATAGGCCATAGAGCATCCCAACCATAGGCCATAGACCATCCGAACCATACGTCATAGACCATCCCAACCATAGGCCATAGAGCATCCCCACCATAGGCCATAGAACATCCAAACCATAGGCCATAGACCATCCCAACCATAGGCCATAGACCATTCCAACCATAGGCCATAGAACATCCCAACCATAGGCCATAGACCATCCCAACCATAGGCCATAGACCATCCCACCCATAGACCATCCCATCCATAGGTCATAGAACATCCGACCATAGGCCATAGACCATCCCAACCATAGGCCATAGAGCATCCCAACCATAGACCATAGACCATCCAAACCATAGACAATCCTAACCATAGCCATAGGCTATCCCAACCATAGACCATACTCCATCCTAACCATAGGCCATAGACCATCCCAACCACTGACCATAGCCCATCCCAACCATAGGCCATAGAACATCCCAACCAAAGGTCATAGACCATCCCAACCATAGACCATACAGCATCCCAACCAGAGGGCACAGACCATCCCAACCATAGACTATAGACCATCCCAACATAGGTCATAGAGCATCCAACCACAGGTAATAGAGCATCCCAACCATTGGCCATACAGCATCCCAACCATAGACCATAGAGCATCCCAACCATTGGCCATAGAGCATCCCAACCATAGGCCATAGACCATCCCAACCATTGGCCATACAGCATCCCAACCATTGGCCATAGAGTATCCCAACCATAAGCCATAGACCATCCCAACCATAGGCCATAGACCATCCCAACCATAGGCCATAGTCCTTAGAGCATCCCAACCATAGGTCATAGAGCATTCCAAGCATAGGCCATAGACCATGCCAACCACAGAGCATCCCAACCATAGGCCATAGACTATGCCAACCATAGAGCATCCCAACCATAGGTCATAGACCATCCCAACCATAGGTCATAGACCATCCCAATCATAGGCCATAGAGCATCCGAACCATAGGCCATAGACCATCCCAACCATAGACCATCCCAACCATAGGCCACCCCAACCATAGGCCATCGAGCATCCCAACCACAGGCCCTAGACCATCCCAACCATAGGCCACAGAGCATCTTAATCCGCTCTTCAAAAACTTCAGTGAAATAGCATAATAATAATATCACTTTGACGTAAACATGTTCCAGTTGCACTCAACTTACAATTATTCAGACGTCAATGAATCACTATCATTCTGGTACCACACATTCCTTACCATCACAAATAAGCACACACCTCTACATCAAACCAGAGTTAAGTATCCCCACGTGAACCCGTGGTTAACACCAGAATCACGTCAAGAAATCATTCTTCGTGACTACCGCAAAGAATCGTATCTATTTGACGAATACAAAGAGCAGAGACACTTTATTCTAAAATGAAGTTGGAAAAGCCACAACGGAGTATTTCAGTCGAATGATTACTTAGGCAAAAACCACAGAGCCCATATCAAGGGCAATCAATCTCTTGTGGACAAACTGTACATATTCACAAAATTCAACGACAAAGATCACCCCGGACACATGCCACACACATTGTGATAGTGTGGATGGACCGAACACAACCAGCCACAGACTCATTACTCAAAGTTAGCAG
>CM031629.1:11147307-11179807 GCA_018398815.1 Conus ventricosus | reverse complement strand
AGGGACGTATTTTGAGGTGGTGAGAGGAGGAACGTATTTTGATGTGGTGACAGAAGGGACATATGTTGATGTGGTGAGAAAAGGACATATTTTGATGTGGTGAGAAAAGGACATATTTTGAGGTGGTGTTAGAAGGGACGTATTTTGAGGTGGTGTTAGAAGGGACGTATTTTGAGGTGGTGTTAGAAGGGACGTATTTGAGGTGGTGTTAGAAGGGACGTATTTTGAGGTGGTGAGAAAACAGACGTATTTTGAGGCGGTGAGAGAAAGGACGTTTTTTGAGGTGGTGAAAATTGAAACAGGGAGGAAACCAATGTTGACAGAACAAGTGTCTCCTTCGATACAATCACAGACATTTATTGACATCACACATCCCCCCCTCCCTGCTGATCACACACACACACACACACACACACACACACACACACACACACACACACACACACACACACACACAAAACACACGCACACACACACACACACACACACACACACACACACACACACACACACACACACACACACACACACACGCGCGCGCGCGCACGCGCTCGCCGGCGCGAGCGTGCAGAGAGAGAGAGAGAGAGAGAGAGAGAGAGAGAGAGAGAGAGAGAGAGAGAGAGAGGCAGACAGACAGACAGACAGACAGACAGACAGAGGCAGAGAGACGGAGATTTGAGTAGCGACGGTGGGAGTAGAAGAGAGATGGGGGGAACAGGAGCGGCAGGGCACACAGAGATAAGAGAAAAAGACGGACACCCACCCCACCCCTCACCCCCCAACCCACCCACCCCCCTCACACACACACACACACACTCAACCTCCATGTTGAATCCCCAAAGTGATAAGCAGATAGCTAGGTTCACGGTTCCTATCAACTGTTCGAGGAAGGCAAATATTGTGACACCTCTTGATAAAGCATGCTTGCTAGCACAAATGGCTCTCTTCTTCTCCAGCATTAGATCTTTGTTTAGACAAGATTTAGCCCTCAATGAGGACACTACCTCCGTGAACCTACCGAATTGTAAAAGAAAAGTTCACTCCCCTTTCCCTGAACATTGTTTGCTTATCTATCCGATTAACAGTACGATAAAGAAGACTCCCTTCCTTTTAGTCTGGACTATTTTCAGTGTGTCTAAAAATAGACACTTTCTAACTAAAGAGGGTTGTCTTCATCTGTTTCCAACACTTTAATAAAAATAACAAAAATTCAAGTATTACTCTAAAGTATACAGAAGTTACATTTATTGAAGGAAAATGAATGAGAATATAATCATAAATGTTTCATGTTGACAGGATGAGGTAACTCATATGACCGGTCAGATGATCTCCCCTGAAACTGCGGCTATATCCGCGCCGGAGTGAAAGGCTTAAAAAAAAATCAGTATATACCAGATTCATCTCCCAAATAAGATTTTCTCGAGTCCTACCTGTAACACTCTTCTGTTCGTTTATGTCTTTCTTACCTCAAAGTTAAAATTAGCCATCCATTTTCTCTGGAGCATATCCTGTTGTGTGTGGGTTTTATTTTCCAATTTCCATTCTTAAAAATCAGATTTGACTTTCAATTAAGAGCATCTTTTTTCTGTTTTGGAAACACCTGTATCGTGTCCTCCATCCCCTGCTCTCACCACCTCATCAAAAGGCTTACCTCTTGCCTTTTTCTGTGTACTGTCTACTTGTTGGTCTATACATGGTGTTCACTCTAAGAACACCGCTTTGTTCACTTCTTTCTGGGGCGTTCCCTGCCTTTGTATACCACATCTACGTTCTCTGCCTTTGTACACCACATCTACATTCCCTGCCTTTGTATACCACATCTACGTTCTCTGCCTTTGTATATCACATCTACGTTCTCTGCCTTTGTACACCACATCTACATTCCCTGCCTTTGTATACCACATCTACGTTCCCTGCCTTTGTAAAATCACATCTACGTTCCCTGCCTTTGTATACCACATCTACGTTCCCTGCCTTTGTATACCACATCTACGTTCCCGTCCTTTGTACACCACATCTACATTCCCTGCCTTTGTATACCACATCTACGTTTCCCTGCCTTTGTATAAACCCCATCTACGTTCCCTGCCTTTGTATACCACATCTACGTTCCCTTCCTTTGTATACCACATCTACGTTCCCTGCCTTTGTATACCACATCTACGTTCCCTGCCTTTGTATACCACATCTACATATCCTTCCTTTGTATACCACATCTACATTCCCTGCCTTTGTGCACCACATCTACATTCCCTGCCTTTGTATATCACATCTACGTTCCCTGCCTTTGTATACCACATCTACGTTCCCTGCCTTTGTATACCACATCTACGTTCCCGTCCTTTGTATACCACATCTACGTTCCCGTCCTTTGTACACCACATCTACGTTCCCTTCCTTTGTATACCACATCTACGTTCCCTGCCTTTGTATACCACATCTACGTTCCCTTCCTTTGTATACCACATCTACAATCCTTCCTTTGTATACCACATCTACATTCCCTGCCTTTGTGCACCACATCTACATTCCCTGCCTTTGTATACCACATCTACATTCCCTGCCTTTGTATACCACATCTACATTCCCTGCCTTTGTATACCACATCTACATTCCCTGCCTTTGTATATCACATCTACATTCCCTGCCTTTGTATACCACATCTACATTCCCTGCCTTTGTATATCACATCTACATTCCCTGCCTTTGTATACCACATCTACATTCCCTGCCTTTGTCTACCACATCTACATTCCCTGCCTTTGTATACCACATCTACATTCCCTGCGTTTGTATATCACATCTACATTCCCTGCCTTTGTATACCACATCTACACTCCCTGCCTTTGTATACCACATCTACGTTTCCTGCCTTTGCATACCACATCTACATTCCCTGCCTTTGTATATCTCATCTACATTCCCTGCCTTTGTATAGCACATCTACGTTCCAGTTAAGACCTTGTTAGGAAAAAACATTTAGGGAGATTTTAACGGCTAAAGGTCTTCAGAAAAAAAAAGAAACCCACCCCGTCATCACCTGGCCCACCCCACTGGTGATCTGACGGGACTGGCACTCCTTAGTGTAAGGGAACAAGGCTGCACCCAGGTAGGACTGCTGTCAGAAACAGTTTTGGCCGACTCTGGGAACGGCGCGGTGACGGTGAGGCAAGACCCACTGACAACAGGAAAAGGTCTGTTGTCAGCAGGAAAGACTGCAACCTGGGATCGTCTTCAGAGAGCACGGAAGACCGCGTGGCAATAGTGTGGCTGTGTCTGAAGTTGTCCGGTTTCACGACGTCAGCGTTCGCACCAACGAATGGGACTAAGGACGCTTGGTGGTGGCGTCTTTTGCCGGCGGGCTCTGCAGTCGTGAGATACGGACTGGTACACCCATGAGCGCGTTTCCGTGGAGGTTCTGTAGCGTCGTGTCCAGTGACCATTAGAAAAGGGCATCTTCCTGGAAAGAGTTATGTGCCTTGACGTCCTACTGGAATGCCTCGTGTGTGCTTGCACCCTATGTCAGCACAGTGCAGGGTGATGCATGTAGCTCCCACATGGTTGGTTCGGCAGTTGAGGACAGCAGTTCTTTGAGTCCGACTGTCACCTCCAGGCGTATCTTTTTCCTAAAGGGGCCAAGCCACGTACAGGTCAAGAGGCTAAGAGACCCTTCGCTGTCAGAAACACTTTTCGCACAGCCAGATTTCAAACCTGCACCAACACTTTCTTCCAAGCGATCAGCGACCCAGATTAAAGGCTTTATGGGTTCAAACCTGCACCAACACTTTCTTCCAAGTGATCAGTGACCCAGATTAAAGGCTTTAATGGGTTCAAACCTGCACCAACACTTTCTCCAAGTGATCAGCGACCCAGATTAAAGGCTTTATGGGTGTGGTTTTGGAGAGGTATTACCGCAGGTCTGCTCCAGGTCTCTGAATGTGGTTTTGGAAGGTCTAGAAACAGGCATTGCGTTTGGGGGAAAAATTCACGAAAGCTCCACTCAGAATGTCTGAATGTGGGTTTGAAAAAAGTCTCATAGTTATTATATTTAGCACTTTTAAAGTGATTTTGCAAAGATTTAACGACAGGTCTGATCAGGTGTGTGAATGTGGGGTTGGAGAGGTCTGAGGGTAGCTACATTCAGCGTTTCTGAAAGTGGTTTTGGAAGATTTCACGACAGGTCTATTCAGGATGTCTGGATGTGGGTGTGGAGACGATCAGCGACAGTCCACCCAGGTATCTGGATGTGGGTGTGGAGACAATCAGCGACAGGTCCACCCAGGTATCTGGATGTGGGTGTGGAGACGACCAGCGACAGGTCCACCCAGGGTATCTGGATGTGGGTGTGGAGACGATCAGCGACAGGTCCACCCAGGGTATCTGGATGTGGGTGTGGAGACGACCAGCGACAGGTCCACCCAGGGTATTTGGATGTGGGGCGTGGAGACATCAGCCACAGTCCACCCAGGGTATCTGGATGTGGGTGTGGAGACGATCAGCGACAGGTCCACCCAGGGTATCTGGATGTAGGTGTGGAGACGATAGGCGACAGGTCCACCCAGGGTATTTGGACGTGGGCTTGGTGAGATTCCACTGCAGCAACTCATTTCCCTTCTCTCCCTGTTCTCTGATCACTGACGACTCATGGGGAGATAATCAAATAATTATCTCAAGGGAGATCACAGCCTCCATCTGGAATGCTTCCTTACTGCACACATCCCCCTTACCTTCTCCCTCCTCTTGTATCGTCTCTTTCCCTATCTCCACTTCGGCCCCCCCCCCCCCCCCCCCCCCCCCCCCCCGCGCCTCCGTTTTTGCTTTTTTTTGTCGTCATTTTCATTTTCGGCTTCAAAACGCACGTGCCCAAACTCGCCCTCACTCAGTACAACCCCCCTCCTCCCTCGCTCTCTGTCTTTTCTCTCCCTTTTCTAATCGTTTATTCATGTGTCGTTCGTTTGTTCATTTCTTTTGTTATTTACTTGGTCAGGTCCATTGTGTTGGTCACTTCAATGTCTGGTTTACAGTCACCTCGGGATGTTATTTACTTGGTCAGGTCCATTGTGTTGGTCACTTCAATGTCTGGTTTACAGTCACCTCGGGATGTTATTTACTTGGTCAGGTCCATTGTGTTGGTCACTTCAATGTCTGGTTTACAGTCACCTCGGGAATGACTTTGCACCTGCACAGATTGGTTTTAAATTATTCATGGAGAGAGAGAATGAGAGAGAGAGAGATAGAGAGAGAGAGAGAGAGAAAGAAAGTGAAAGAGGAGAGAGAGAGAGAGCGAGGGAGAAAGAAAGAGAGAGAGAGAAAGAAAGAGAGAGAGAGAGATAGAGAGAGAGAGAGAGAAAGAGAGAGAGAGAAAGAAAGAAAGAAAGAGAGAGAGAGAGAGAGAGAGAGAAGAGAGAGAGAGAGAGAGAGAGAGAGAGAGAGAGAGAGAGAGAGAGAGAGTCAACCCTCTCTGTCCCTCTTTCTCTTTTTTTTTCCGGATGCGTCATTCGACATTTACTTCTTGCCCCCAACTTCATCCCACCTCTTTCATTATCCCCCCCCCCCCCCACCCTTCCAACACACCCCGTCTGCTATTTACTTATTATCAATTTATTCATCTGTTTTTCTTTTTTGACAGATTTTTTTAATACTTGCATCTGGCCTTTAATGACTATTTACTATGCGACCGTGTATATTGTCAAGCTTACGCATTACGGGTCGGTATCAGTTCAAAAAATACTACGTGAACGTGCGTGCTTTTTCCGTACATTTTCATGTCTGATTTGCATGATTTGGCTTAGCAAAAACAGATGGGAAGAACAGGTTTTGCCTGAAATCTAAATCTTTGATTGAATAAGTGCTTTTGAGTTCTGAGTCCCCCCCTCCCCCTGTCTGTCTGTCTCTCTATATCTCCCCCCCCCCCCCTCTCTTTCTCTCTCAGGTGACTGAATAACCTAAAAAAAAACATATCCAGAAATCCTAAGTGGGTATGTGTTGAAATCTGTCCAGCACCAAGTTCTGGAGTCCTGAGTAGATACAATTATAGTGACGCCTCTCCAAAACCTCAGTCAGAAAACCTGAGTTGGCATACATGTAAAAACCTGTCCGATTCTACATCCACAAATCCTGAGTAGTCATGTAGTCAAACTTTTCAAAAACCTCACCCAACCCTCAACATAGAACTCGCCATGTATTTTCCACACACACTGTTTGTTTATATAAGAATGACATCCACATGAAAAAAAAAACCTTTCTCTATTGTCGGAACCGTTTCCTGCTCGTTCAAACGACATCAACATCGTAGAGTTCAGACCCTGTTCCGATGATTAATGCATATGAGAAGGAGAGAACACAGGGTGTGTGTGACCAGACTGTCACGTGATGACAGGAACAGACACAGGTTAAGACAGATTACAAAGGAGATGAGGAAAGAAAGCAGTGAAAGTAGTGAACGAGAGGGTCAGTATGTGCGTGGGAAGAAAGTTGAAAGATAATAATGACCAGAAAGGACTACCAAATGACCAGACTATGACAGGAACAGACACAGCATAAGACAAATAACAAAGGGAATGTGACCAGACTGTCACGCGACAGGAACAAAGGACAAGACAAATAACAAAGGGAATGTGACCAGACTGTCACGCGACAGGAACAAAGGACAAGACAAATAACAAAGGGAATGTGACCAGACTGTCACGTGACAGGAATAAAGGACAAGACAAAGAACAAAGGGATGTGACCAGATTGTCACGTGACAGGAACAGACACAGGATAAAGTAGAAGACAAAGGGAATGTAACTAGGCTGTTCTGTGACAGGAACAGACAATGGATTTAGACAAAGAACAGGGGATATGACCAGACTGCCACGTGACAGGAACAGATACAGGATAAGACAAAGAACAAAGAGAATGGACCAGACCGTCACGTGACAGGAACAGACAGAGGACAAGATAGAGGACAAAGGGATGTGACCAGTCTGTTTTGTGACAGGAACAGACAATAATAATAATTAAAAAAAAAAAAATAATAATAATAATGAATACTTATATAGCGCCTATTCTCGGCTAGAGGCCAAGCTCTAAGCGCTTTACAATCAACACTCGTTTACACAACGGGATGCCTACCTGGGTAGTGCCGACAGAAGAGCTGCCAGCTGGCGCTTCATTCAGTCGTTTCCCGTGTCATCCAGTCAGTATCGTTCAATATCGAACAGTCATTTTCCTTACTTCCTTCATTGTTTCCATTTTTCACGCAGGGTGCATGCTATGTGTAACGTGTCATCCATACCAACGGCCAAACTGGCCTACTCTTCCGAAAGTTGGTGATGGGATTTTACGTGTGTGCAAGATGTTATGCGTGTGTTCACACACGGAACCTCGATTTATAGTCTCATTGGAAGGACTGTATGGGAAATGGAGTCAGAACCAATGTTAACTCCGAGGGAAAAATCCCCCGGTACCGAAACGGCCCGGCAGAGGTTCGAACCCGCAACCCCAGAATCACCAAGATTACGAGTCCGGCGCTCTACCAACTGAGCTATTCCGGCTCCCAGAAGACAGAGGATAAGATAGAGAACAAAGGGATGTGACCAGTCTGTTTTGTGACAGGAACAGACAGAGGATAAGACAGACGAAAATGGGAACAGAACCAGACCGTCACACAGGAACAGCCACAGGATAAGGCAGAAGTGTTGCAATTTGACCCGTTGAGGAAGACCCGCGAATGTGAACAAGGAAAAAAACGGAACCAAGAAACGCCTCGTCTATACTGACCCCTTTCCCAACAGATACAACGTGACCATGACAGATACAACGTGACCACGACAGATACAACGTGACCACGACCAGAATGAAACGACACATGCCTGGTCTTCGCTGGCAAACATCACTGTTTGTATAACAACACAAACATCACTTTCTGTCCAACAACACAAACGTCACTGTTTGTACAACAACACAAACATCACTTTTTATACAAGAACACAACCACCGTTTTCTGAACAACAACACAAACATCACTTTCTGTACAACACAAACATTACTTTCTGTACAACACAAACACTACTTCATACACAACACAAACATCACTTTTTGTACAACATAAACATTTTTTTGTACAACAACACAAACATCACTTTTTGCACTACAACACAAACATCACTTTCTGTACAACAACAAGGAAATGAGAAAAAAAGGAAGACACAAGATTTCCAGCGGAAACTGATGACGTTATTCCCAGACATGACAGGCTGGGAGGTTTTCTTACGGCGTTTTGGAGATGCTGTCCGATCCATCACAAAACGCAAGTCCACCATGAATGGCGATTGCACTCACACTGGGCGTGCCGACAGTCAGTCCGTCCTGCAGCTGTCTGAGGGAGATTGTGGAGGACGAGTTTGGTGGGGAGAAAGAGAAGAAGTGGACGGGATGGAGAGAGAGAGAGAGAGAGAGAGAGAGAGAGAGAGAGAGAGAGAGAGAGAGAGGAGAGGGAGGAGAGAGAGAGAGAGAGAGAGAGAGAGAGAGAGAGAGAGAGAGAGGGGAGAGAGAGAGAGAGAGAGAGAGAGACAGACAGACAGACAGACATAGCCGCAGAGAGAGACCGAGCCAGGTCCAGAGAGAGAGAGAGAGAGAGAGAGAGAGAGAGAGAGAGAGAGAGGAGAGAGAGAGAGCAGTTTATGTGTATGTCTGACACTGACTGAGAGAGAGAGAGAGAGAGAGAGAGAGAGAGAGGGGGGAGAGGGAGGGAGGGAGGGAGGGAGGAATTTTATACGCACACCTCTCTTCCTATGCTTTACTACTCTGTTTCAGTTAGTCTGTCTGTATGTCTGTCTGTATGTCTGTCTGTATGTCTGTTTTGTGAATAATTTAGAATTAGTCTGTTCGAGTGAAAAACCATTACCACGGGAGCTGTACATCAGAAGCTAAAGCGAGCAAAATAGCCGCCGGCCGGCCTAAATAGATGGTAAACGAATGACCAAATAAGTGAGACACGAAGGAAAGCGTAACAAGAGAACGAAAGGAAGAAAGGGAAACTTACCGCTTGAGAGGGTGGGTGTGCACATGGGGGGAAAGGCGAAAAATAATAATGATCAGAAAGAAATGGACAATGCAGACAGAGAAGAGAGAAGGGGAGGGGAGGAAGGGACACACACACACACACACACACACACACACACACACACACAGAGAGAGAGAGAGAGAGAGAGAGAGAGAGAGAGAGAGAGAGAGAGAGAGAGAGAAGAGAGAGAGAGAGAGAGAGAAAACAGACAGACAGACAGACAGACAGACAGACTGACAGAAATAGATAGAAAAGGAGAGAGAGAGGGAGAGAGAGATGGAGGGAGGGAGGGAGGGAGGGAGGGGAGACAGACAGACAGTCAGGCAGGCAGGCAGGCAGGCAGGCAGACAGACAGACAGACAGACAGACAGAAAGACAGAAAGAGAGACAGACAGAGACAGAGACAAAGAAACAGAGGGGGAGGAGGAGAGAGAGAGAGAGAGAGAGAGAGAGAGAGAGAGAGAGAGAGAGAGAGAGAGAGAGAGAGAGAGAGAGAGGAAGGGAGAGAGGGAGAAAAACATTGATACCCCCCCCCCCTCTCTCTCTCTCTCTCTCTCGCTATCTGTCTCTTTCTCCGTTTCAGTCAGTCAGTCAGTCAGTCTGTCTTCTATGTCGAGTGATTAATTTAAAATTTAGTCTGTCCGGGTGAAAAATCATTGCCAAGGGAATTGTACATCAGAGATTGAAGCGAACAAAATAACCGACCTGCCTAAGTAAATAAAGAAATGAATGAAACACGAAGAAAGATTAAAAGAGAGAAGAAGAAAAAAAAAGAAGTGAAATTAATGCTTGACAGGGTGGGTGTGTACATGGGTAAAGCTGGAAACAATAGTGATCGGAATAGAAGGGGCAATGCAGACAGAGAAGAGAGAAGGGGAGGATGGTCAGAGAGAGAGAGAGAGAGAGAGAGAGAGAGAGAGAGAGAGAGAGAGAGAGAGAGAGAGAGAGAGAGAGAGGGGAGGGGGAGGGAGAGAGAGAGAGAGAGGGAGGGAGGGAGGGAGGGAGGGAGGGAGGGAGGGGTAGAGAAGTATGCAGCAGGAAACGTTCCAGATGAAGATGGTAACTCCCCTTGGAGATGCGTACTTGATTATCTCCATGGGCTCTCGTTGGGATGATCAGAGAGGAGAGGAATGAGCCTGTGTACAGTGAAACCTGTCCAAACCTACATCCACACATCCTGAGTAGAACGGTGTTGAAACCAGTCCAAACCTACATCCACACATCCTGAGTAGAACGGTGTTGAAACCTGTTCAAAACTACATCCACACATCTGAGTAGAACGGTGTTGAAAACCAGTCCAAAACTGCATCCATACATCCGAGTATAACGGTGTTGAAACCAGTCCAAAACTATCTCCACACATCCTGAGTAGAACGGTGTTGAAACCAGTCCAAAACTATCTCCACACATCCTGAGTAGAACGGTGTTGAAACCAGTCCAAAACTACATCCAGAAATCATGAGCAGACCCTCAGTGAAAGTTGTCCAAAAAACTACACTCGTCCATCACATCCTGAGTAGAGCTGTGGTTAAAATCAATCAAAAACTGCATCACGAAATGAGTAGACCTGGAGTGTTTCCTGTCTAAATCACTTCCACAAATCGGGAGTAGACCTGTCTGAAACACGTGCAGAAATCATGAGTAGATTCATAGGTTAAACTTTCCTAAAAACCACGTGCAGAAATCATGAGTAGCTTCATAGTGAAAACTTTCCCAAAACCACGTGCAGAAATCATGAGTAGATTCATTGGTTAAACTTTCCCAAAGCCACGTGCAGAAATCATGAGTAGCTTCATAGTGAAAACTTTCCCAAAACCACGTGCAGAAATCATGAGTAGATTCATAGGGAAAACTTTCCCCAAACCACGTGCAGAAATCATGAGTAGATTCATAGGGAAAACTTTCCCAAAACCACGTGCAGAAATCATGAGTAGATTCATAGGGAAAACTTTCCCAAACCACGTGCAGAAATCATGAGTAGATTCATTGGGAAAACTTTCCCCAAACCACGTGCAGAAATCATGAGTAGATTCATAGGGAAAACTTTCCAGAACCACGTGCAGAAATCATAAGTAGGCATGTAGAGAACAGTAATATGCCGCTTCTGACTCACTTGCTCCTCCACCGAGTTTTTGGCGAAAGTGCCCTAAAAGCCGCCTATTCCTGTTCTCTGACAAGTAACCAAAAAATAACGACCCTACAAACAAACATACTGTGCAGGTTATCCGTTTTCAATACTAATTTACTAAGGTTTTCAGAGAGTAGCGTAGGAGAAAGTAGCCAAAACTGAACACGCCCCCATAGAGTAACGTAGGAAAAGCGGCCGTGACTGAACGCGCTTCATATACAAAACGGTGTCTGTTCCCACGGCTTTCTTTTCAGGGCGGTGTCAACGACCCTGCTCTGCAGGTGGCAGGCAAGCTTTTAATTGCTAGTTGCCGGCCTACCTGCCCAGCACTTTGGGGTGTTTATTTCTCCCAGGGGGATTCTAAGTTAGAAAAAGTTTTTGAATCGCAAATACTTTTTCAACAGCTTTATAGATTAAATTGTGCGGAAGACATGGAATCAGCTACAACTTTATATATAACACACACACACAACACACACACACACACACACACAAACCCTCTACACATGCAAACACACACACACACTACACACACCACACACACACACACACATACACCACACCACACACACACACACACACACAACACACAGGAGGCCCGGGGGGGGGGGCACACACACAAGCCCAACACACACAAGACAGAGAACAGGCACATACACACACACTAGCCAAAAAAAAATCAATACTGCGGCTACCTACCTCACCCCCTCCTCTTCACCCGCGCTACTTACCTGCCTAGCATTTAACATCAATTCAAGAACGTTCTGCCCTACGTCCCGCGCGGTGGGCGGCTGGGGGGGGGTGCTGGCCTGACCAATCACCGATTAAATCGTACACGGCCCGCTCACATAACCAAGGCGTAACCCACACAGGCGGGGCCGTATACAGTCAACGAGCAGGACGGTTTACAGTGTGCGTGGGTGTGTTTTTATTTAAATAACCGGTTTACTGAAGAACAAATTGTGTGTACTAAAGGGTTTGTTGGCTTGTTGAAGACAATTATTGTTTGACAAAGATACAGCTATTTTAATACGTGTTGGCTAATCGCTGAGATGTTCGTAAAGTCGCCGAAGCAAAACACCCATCACGCGTGATGATGGGAGCCTGACTGAGAACAGCTAAAGCCATGTTATAAAAAACATGCGTTCATTTCTTAAGTCGGAGGTAAACACGGCTGATTCTATTTGAAACATTTTGCTGTATCCTCCCAAGAAAAAAATTTCTCAATTTTGGTATTAAATACTTGAATTGATTGTTAACTACAGATTCAGTGTTCATGGACAAGCTGATCTGTGTATAAGATGTGATACGTTTCTACTTTTCTAATTCTAACCATTGTTCATCTCCCTCAAGTGTCCCTTATCAACTGAATGGCGATTTATTCGGATGGGTTCTCCATGGCAAACAACTAGATAGTGGGCTAAGAGACCTTAGTACAGCTACTAATGGTAGAGGAGTAGTGTGGGCCACCCTACTCATATAACTGCTTTAATCTACAATGCTGGATGTACTACTACTGGCGGATTAGAGCTGCCATAAAGCGTGGCACAGCAATTAACTGCTGTAACTCTGAGGGGCACACAAACTAGGTCAAACACCCGATGTGATCGCTTGCCGCCAATGACGTCAGCACCTGCGAAGCGCGGTGGCAAACATAGGTCAAACGACCTTGGGATACGTTCTTACAGCCCGCGCACTGATGCTACAGCCAACTCTAAACAAACCGAACCGCTCCTGCAGAGCAGGTAATCTAAAAAATAGATCTTACGTCTGTGAGAAACGGCTGCCGCCACAGCAAAGCCAGGCAAACAAGGCCAAACGACGCCTATGTGATCACTGAGGGTTGATTGAGGTTTGCGCGCTTGACACAGCCCGTAGTTCCCCTTCGTGGGTTGTGGTGGGTGGAGGGGGGTTTGTGTTTTGTGTGTTTTTGGCCTACCCGCAACGCACGCACGTCCCTCCACCCACCCCCGACTGTTTTAATGTGTGTTTTGTTGTTTGTTTTGTTTGTTGTTTGTTTTTGTCCGCCCCCACCATGCACAACACCCCCACTCCCCCTCCCCACCCCCACCCACGCATCACACACATCAAGTTCCTTCTAAGTTTTTAAAGACAGTTATTCTAAGTACTTACATAAGTTACTGCGAAGTTGTCCCTTAAGTCGATTCTCAAGTATACCCAAGTTCTTACTTAAGTACTTCTAAGTTTATTAATTAAGTTGCCACCAAGTTTTTAATAAGGGTTTCTTAATAAGTTCTTTGATAAAGTTTTTTAATTAAGTTCTTGATCAAATCTTACTAAGTTCTTATTAAGTCATCCTTTAAGTACAACTAAGTTCTTTATTAAGTTATCCTTAAAATTAATCAAAAAATACAAGCTATATTTTATCTTAAATAGTAAATGTCAAGATAGTACACACCGCTCAAAAAACGTGTCATCGTTTGAGGATGTCTTTGCTCAGCGTTCTCTGCATAAATCTAAGGCAGGTTTGTACATCCCGAGCAACCGCATGATTACAATTCGGGTCTAGGAAATGTCTTTTATAGACTCCAGGGCCTTTATTTATTGACTTCAACATTTTATAATACGCCATATTCTGATTTTTATAAAAAATATAAATATTAATACATTTCAAATGGAATCCAAAATAATGCTTTGTTATTGGCGTTTTTTTGCGTGCTGGTGTCCGTTTTCGCATTTATGCTCAAGATTTTTTGGATGCTTTTGTTTCTGTTTGCCCACGGTTATAATATTATATAGCCGCAATAACTCCCCCAACAAGCACAATGGCGCCAAAATGCAACAGTTTTAAGTTCAATATTCCAATGAGAATTTGGTGCTGTAGGTCTATGTATCGCATGGAGTTTTTATAAGCCGGCATTGAACCAACTTGTTCTGTGCGCTGGCGCGTTATGTTTTCATGAAGCAGTAACATTAATTTTTTTTTGTCCTGTTCACCTGCTAATTTTTTTCCTGCTTTAACACGCCCAGGATGAGATTCTTTTCACAGTCTCCACCTGGATCAGGTGTTTTCTGATGATGTGTTGTTTCTCTTTGTTTACTTTCTCCACCTGGATTTCTGGTTTCTGAATGATTTCCAGCTCTGATCATTTTGAGAAGGGAAAGAAAATCTAAATGATTAAAAGTAATTAATCCCATGATTTAATGGCGATAACAATGTTCCAATCTGTAAATATAACTCCACCCTAGAGACTCCAAATGTCTTTGAAAAACCGGATCTTGCGTTAAATCATACTAAGATCTTGTTCAGAATCAATGGGAGCAAATTCTACTGACTAGTGTAGATGTACAACCTAAGAACCGTTTTGCCCAACACTTTTCACCATTCTAGACCCTAGCTGCGCTTCATACCTGTTATGAGAACTTAAAATTCATCGTGGAGACATCTGCTGATCTGATCAATGCTGAATTCAGTTCCGAGAATCTGGTATTGTATTTTTCCACACGCAGCTAAAGAATACAAAACCTAGTCCTGTTGTGGTGGCAAAACAGCTTGGCCATCAACTATGGATCCATTCATTACGTTCTGGAAGGTTTAGGCTGCCTTGTAGCTGTAGAGATCATACACTGTTCATGTTTTTAATTAAAATTATAATTAGTTTATTTTTTAAAAATGACACCGAAAAAACTGTACCAACCTTGTACTACCATTCTGCTGTAATTGGAGGCCTAAGTGTAGGATCCTCAATGCTGGTAAAAGCTTGGTTTAAGAATTAAAACAGCAGATCCATGGCAAACTAGACATTAGAGGATTCAGCAAGCTGATTGCTATCATTGCAGCTTCGGTTGGCCACGAAAATTTATCTAGTTAAGCAAGGAATAATTACCAGACAATATAAATAGTAAGAAAAAAATACTTTAATAAAAAATGGCTCACTCGCAAAAAGATAGCGGCGCATGTGGTGAATGCGCTTGCTTTTAAGGCGAAGTAATTTTCGCATTTAGTAAACTGCGGGATGACGCGAAGAAAAAACCATAACAAAGCTATGGACAACTAGCACAGCACAAGAGAGCCTATGAAAGCAGTAGCCAATGAGCAGTTAGATTTATTAAGACACCCTTGAAAGAACAGGGGCATGCAGCTTACACATTAAAAATGTTGACCAGGAGCAATAAAAGAATATATATACTAGTAACAGCAAACCATCCTACATTGCCCCTACCAAAATTCCTGACTTTTATCAACCACAAAAAACAAAAGATGCAAGAAATACGCGTTTTATTTGTCGTTGGTACTGACCGTCCGGTTATTTTGTTGCGCGCTAAAAAATTGCTGAATAAAAAATGAACAAAATCTATTATTCGCCCCAAAAGGATATTGGAAGTGCAATCACCGCAATACCAAAGCTAAGCCAAGCGGCCGAGTTAGTGCACAAACAGCAAAGAATGGTTATTCTAAACAAGCAATTTGTCAAATTTATTTACCTGCCCCTAACGAATACAGAGACCACAACTTTGTTAATACAACTCCCACGACACCCATCAAATATGCTTCTTAAATTTTACCCTCTGATAGGATTAGACGAAACAAGATTTAAGGACGCACGTCACAGTCATTGGGACATGGCTCAAGGATACCAAGATGCGGAACCATTAACACAAAGAGCCTTTCAGCTGTTGCTGTGCTATACAGCTGATATAATCAACGAGGCCACTAACAACGTATCCACGCATGATTCCAAGTCGGATGGATGGGGAAAAGTTTTCAAAAGGCAATGAATCAAGTATTGTTAAAACATAGAGTTACCATTAAAAAGGCATTCGAGTTTCACCGATCACAGCATTTAGTTGAAAACTTAAAACAAACAGTTACTGAAAAGACCTTTCTCCTACCAGTCTCACAGAGAGCATATTGACAACTCTCAGCAACACAGAATGGGTTAGAAACGCCCTCAGTTTGCGCGCACTGAATACTAAGAATTTAAAGGGCTAAAACAGTACAAGCAAATCAAAAGAAAAACAATAAATGTTTGCTAAGGAGAGTCGTCATCCGCAAACGATTACCATTATGTTGAAAGTAAGGTACTTTTATTTTACCGGAGAACAGACGGACACTCGCATCAGGGCAACCGAGTCCAATTTGGAGTAGTGTACCATATGACATAAAAAGAAATGTAAAAATGAATCCGCCCGTGTATTATTTACGAGAAACTGACACAACAAAACAACCAGCTCTCAAAGATCTTTTGTGAAAAGAATAACTGGCCGATAATTCTGCAGACACAGTTCCGCTTTAATTAATTTACGTAAATATAATTTGAGTTTAAAATGAAGCTCAGAGGAAGTGCAGAACGAAACAAGATGGTGAATGAAGAGACCTAAAATGATTACCGGAAATTCAATTTCATGCGTGTGTAATGCTAATTAAGGAACATTTACGGGATTAATAATGCAAGCTAAAATCATCCAATCACCGACCACTCAAACCCCCATTGGGAAAAGAATAATCTTGAAATCATAATAAAATTCGAACACCGTCAATCAACACATGAGAAAAGATATAAATGAATTGGATGAAGCTGTATGATCTTATAATAAAAGTTTGATGAAAAATATAAAACCCCCTGTTTAATGCGTCCGCCAGTGCCCGATGGCCATATGAAAACTCTGATTAACAAGACACCCGTTTTGTGTTTGTCTATCTAACGACTCTTAGTTTACAACTTTTTGTGTTTGATCTCATTAGATTAGATCGCATTTTTACTTGTTCAATGAAGGAAAATCATATTGCAAAACAATGGCAGGGGGGGGGGGTGGGGTTTTGCATTGATACGTTTGACTGAACAACCTAGCGAGATATTCCCTTTGCTTTCTTAGTATTTTCTCCTGCTCGAAATACTGTAAAACATTTTTGACCTTAGACCCACATACTCCTTATCACCTTTTCAGAAATCATCCTTCATCTTTCCTAAAACCTTCTATGTTAGGTAAATGAATGCAAAGGCGAATCTTTAGGTAATCAATGCATCATACCACTCCCCCCGCATGGCCCCTTAGCTACGTCGGGGTTTCCTGTACTTTTATAGATGATCTTCAGTCATAGGGAATATCTATAACAAAACAATCTGTAATCTGTGAAAAGCACTTTCTGGACTCAGGAAACGAGGCTAAAGAAGTCAGAAAGAAACTCTAACATCAAAGCTTATGAGAAATTCTAAAACAGTAAACCCAATACATACAGGTTTTGTTCTAATTTGACTTTCTTTTTTTTCATCATTCATGCCAAAAAGCTGATCCATGAAATCTTCTGAAAGTTCCTGATAATTTGTTTAGAGTCAGCCCGCTTAATTGCTTCTTCGTCTTTGGGGTGACTAATCTTGAACATCTTACCCTTGTGCGGATTCTCCATAGGTCTTTCACAAACCAGCTGATGTTCATCAACTGAAAAAGTCTTTTTCTGAAGCATCTGTGGGAGTAGTTCTGGTGATCAGTGTTCTTCATGATGTAGTGTCTCATGAACTGGTCTTGATCAAAAGCAATTATACATGAACTGCTTTCACTTCAAACAGTCTGAAAATAAAAATTGTAGAATCTGTAATGACAGACATAATTTTTTTTGCCTCGAAGATTGGGCACCAGTTTTAGGCGGCTCTCTTGATTCTCTTTAGACTTTCTGCTGCTAATGGGATGGGAGTCATATGCAGGGTCATGGAGTTCATGGGAGGAATACTAAGTCAACTTCTAGAAGAAACCACGCGTGCTGATCAGGCGAATAAACTGTTTTCCACCACTTTAATTCCTTTTGCATATTATTCGTAACCTTGTACATTTTAAAGTTGCGTAATGGCAAGCGAATTGCGCCATGCCCAAACCCTAACAGATTGGTTCGCATCTAATACAGAGATAGTTAGACCTTTAAACTCGATCATAATGATACCAAGTATTTGGTGTTTGCTTATACAGTAAGATGCGACGCCATCACTAATTCCTCCCCGCAACCCGGTTTTCAACAATCATCTGAACCATGGTTAGGTCAGACAATAATAATTCAATCTGTATTCCTGTAAACTTTAAGAACGCGACCCAACTCATCCCGGGCCGCAGAACTGTAATGCGCGGGAAACCAGGCTATAATGTTTCATGCAGGTCCTTTCTATAGTTTTCAAAGACGTACCGCCAACAACTACTCAGCCCTCAAGTAAGAATCATGATAGTCTCACAACGTTTTTAACAAATCTAACATCTCTGCCACCATCTTGAGAGCATGCTGTAATCAGAATCACTGGATGTCCTTACCCTAAGACTAGAAAAGAACGCGCCTTAGGCGGAAGTGAGTCTTCATCAACCGTTCCCAACTCGTTCAGTACTCCTAAGGGTAAACACCCTTTCTAACGAGAGTTGATCAAAATATTTTTCGTTATTGGGCAGGACTTTAAGGACCCTAGCCAGTGCCTCTAATGAGCCCATCAGGATGTTGGCATGGTCCGAAGAAAGACATGTTATTTAAAGTTGAACACATGTACTTTTCTGATGACTGTGCAATGCCCTGCTACCCAGAAGGCGCTGTTACTGCTTGCAATATAAGATTAGAGTCGCAACCTCGCAAGTTATGAAAGACATGGGCACTTCCATGTCTTTGGTTCAAACTTTAGTTGAAGATTGCATGTTATGCGCAGTCTCCCTCTGAACTATATCCGCTAATGTGATCATGACTCTTTACTGTTGATCGCTGCGGTCTGGATTAGAGGCCTAACCACAAACCAACAGTGAGTTGCTGAGTCAAACTGTTTTGAACTCAGGAGTCATTAGATTTCCAATAAATTCAGATTATTCGAACCGTCATTACCGCACTATGCTGCATGCGTTTTAGAATGTTTCTGCAGCATCTGGTCCTCATAAAATTCTGGTGTGGGAAATGAAGCGCCATCCGACCTGCAATAATGAAGCAAATGAAAAAATCTGATTGATTCCTCATATAAGACTGTTTTTATTCGAAGTTTTGGTGGCGCTGGCCCTCATAAGGAACACTAAAACGACTCAATATCTGCGTAAACTACGTAAGAGAATTTATTCCTCCGTTTCCAGTTCTTAAAACTACACTTTACTGCCTCTGGGGCGTATTAGTTCTGTATCTGACAATCTACAGAACTGTGTTACAATGTTTTATATTTCACTCGCGGCTTCAACAGATGGAATATCTTGTTAAACATTTTCGCAGAATTCTTGTTTATGGTAATCTTTGAGATATGGCCGCAATAATCTACTCCTTGTGGCATATTAAGGTGTAATGCGGTACCCCGCTGGGTGAAAACCATCATCGTAAGTCCACAAGATTTTTGATCCTGTTCCCCATGTAGGACTGTTCATTTGACACTTTTAATTGGCACCAAACTGTTTCCCATCCCATGTGTAAACATTAACACTTATGGGTTTTTTTGTTCTTCAAACAGATCAATGGGAATCCACGCTAACGGAAAGGATATTCCACTAAAGTTTAAGATCATTGATGGTAAGGGCGAAGTTAGACACTCTCCTGCGTTCTTGCGGCGTAATGCAGCCTTGGCAAGAACACACCACAATAAAACATATGTTGTCTGTATTCTTTAAGTTTAGAACTGCAATTTAGCGACTAATGCAGAGGTAGTGGAATGAGAGACTGCCAACAATCGGCGCATACTAGAATGTTTAATCTGAATCTCTAGGACTTCGCCTCTCTGACCAACCAGAGCCTCTCATTTTTGGGCTTCTTCAGCAGCAGCGTCAAACGTGCAAAGCAGTTCGTCTGCCCACCAGACGTTAAGTCATTAGAGGAAAGAATAGTCCAGCTGATTTAGTTGAGACCCAGACATCTAATTTGCTTCATTTAATGTTCCAAGTCACTTAACACCGCTACATTACTTTTAACTGGGCGGGTCTATTGTTAGTTTACTTGGAACTTGAGAAATAGCAGACCAACACTTGCCCGTACGCTTGCTGGATCAATGACTTCAAAATCCATATCATTCAGTGCTCTTGAAACATTTTCTTGCATTGCTTCAAAAAAAATTCGGGTCTTGTCCTATCATATATCTATCCAGTTGAAGTCCTCTTTTCTTAACGCAAAATATTATTTAAATTAAAAAAAAAAATACTTAATCAGCACCAAAATCAACGTCTTTTTGCGCTATGAGACTCATAAACTAAAGAATAACGCGCCTTTGGCAGTGTTTAATGTGAGCTTTTAGACAGAGTTTAATGTTTCCGTTTTACATTTTTTTAAGCCTTCCTTATTTTATCTGCTCAGTCGTCTTGCTGATGAGAAAAACTTGGTCCATGCCTTCTATGAAATCAAACTTTGTCTTTTGTAGTCATCAAATCGGCCTGTAAACGATTAAATTCTACATCCGTGATTTTGGGAGTCAGCTACCTTTATTCTATTGTCAGTTTGAAGGAACAAATTAGCTGTTATAGTTGAACCATGCTGTGGGCTTTTGGGAGTTTAGGTTTTTATTTTTTTGCTAGCAGCCCACTACAGCTAACGAACACAGGCCGAGGTGCTAAAGACGTCCCCCCCCCGCCTATGAGGCAAAGCGCGGTGCGCCTATGCCCGTAGCTAAAAGACCAACACTCGTCCTCCGGATAGTGCGCTTATATTGATGGGATTCCCAGTATTAACATAAGTAACAGTCATAAAAGCATGCAGCATACCTCCGTTCGTTTTGCGGTAATTAGAAAGGTCCTGCTCTATTTTTTGTTTTTTTTTTGATTTGGCATTATGTGGTAAAGTTGTATAATCTAAAGGTTTTTAATGCAAGGGTTATCTTAACTATCTTTTCTCTAGGGCCATCTCGTGCTGTAGCACATTGGGGGATAAACCTGAACAGACATCCCCCCCCCCCTTTCGATAAAATGAAAAAAAAATTATCAGTATTTTTACCTAGAGTAAATCACTATCCCCAATATTCAGCAGTGCATCAATTAATAAAACAAAATGTACATTAAGCGGTTTATCAGCTTCTTTTTCTTTCTCAATTTGAATGTTTACGTCTTTAACCTCTCTCCCACTTCTATGCAACAGATATCCTCTGTGACTCTTAGGTCAATCCAGAAACCGTATTTTGATGTAAAATAATCATCAAGCCTAACACTGGGAAGGTGTTGATCCTTTAGAAACGCAAGGTCTACTGATGGACTTCTGCCCTCCCACCCATCCCCCCAAACACATTTTTCTTATTCCGTCAAACTGATGATAAGCCTAAGTCCGCTATCATAGATTTGGTTAGAACAGCCGTCAATTGTACATTGTACTATCTCGTTATTTGATAAAAAACTTTTCACTTGCTCTAGCGAATGGTTCTTCATCTCACACAGCAATAAAATACCTTTAGAACGAATCTTACTGCGACGCTAAAAACTAATTCCATAAAGCGACTGCCCTGCTTTTAGGATGTGTTGGAATGAGACGCACGTTTTCGTAATATATTGCAATTTTGTCTTAATTTGGCCCTTAATCAGCTTGCTAAATCAAGTTTCTAACAACGTCAAACTCTAACAAATGTCAGAAAATGCAGTAACCTTTTGCTTAGGCGTCTGGTGATTTGATAACAGGGGGTGCGTTTGATTCATTAAAAGTTAGTTCATATGACAATCTGTCTTTTAATCTCCCTTGAAAGTCTGGGCGCCTGCGCTTTTAACCACTCAAGAATCTAGGGAATGGAAAAGCGCTTACCAATATGCATAACTATAACCAAGCCTAAAGCCTTTTTGCTGCTTTTAGCACCTGAGGCAAAGTTCGCGCTATTCTAAGTTTTAGTGCTATCTTCATTGCCAAATTTCCTTGAAACGCAAGATCTTCCCTAATCCATTCCGCCGTTAGCCAAGATCTAATAGGTTAAAAATATGTCCTGCTTTGTAAAAAGAAAATACATCTTGCCCCTCAAGTTTTACAGGAAATTTTCTAACGATTGTCCCCCCCATATTCTGTACAACTGTTCGTTGAGTTCTGTTGATGAAGCAGTTCTATTTTAAAAGAAAGCCGTGTCAGAGCCTGGGGCACAATCCAAATCATCCGCATCTATAGGTCTGGAAATGCCTAACAGTAAGAATTGATCTGCATCATAGTAGAGGATATTTGGGGGTGGGAACAGGTAATATTCCTTTTGTCCCCTTCACGCCACGGGATTCTTTCAGCATTCTATAATACGGGGTCAAGAATCGAGCCATATGCTTTGTGCCATTTTTATAAAACCAAATAAAAAGTTAATTATTTAAAAACAGGCAGGGAATTGAAGGGGGAAGAAGATTATGATTTATTAGATCCTGAGACAGACATGGATGAAAAAAGGACTCCTTGTGACACAGCAACGGTCAACGGCCACAAGCCGGAGTGAATTAACAGAAAGTACGTCGGGCATTTTACACAAGTTTAGGCCTAGAACCTCCCGAATTTTATAGACCCAAATGATTTTGAATTAAAGAAGGGTCCTGTATGTGAACAAAACGATCAAGGACAACTTGCTTCGCTTACAACTAAACCAGACCCATCAAAGTAATTAGCTGTGGGTTTCAATTAGACATAACTCATGTGAAAGATCAAAATCGCCTTGGCATTGTGCTAGACCGAAATTAAGGGGGGGAAGGCATTTCCCAAACTATCAAAACCACAACAAGAACCCCAACATGATGCCCAAATACAAAACATGGAACTTCAAGATTTTAATCAAACAGCAGCAAAGTAATATAAACAGATATCCAGTTTTCAGAAGAAACAGCTTAAAGGGGGGTGACTATACACGACTCACCGCTACCCATGCGAAAATAAAGCCCCTGAGATCAAGCTTTTTAAGAACCATCAGAGGCGAATCTAAACAACAATTTAGCAAACGAGGTTGGAACTAGATGAGCATATAAGAAGAGAAAAAGAAAACCTCGTTTGGGGTGCTAACGCCAACTTAGGGCCGATATTAAAGAAAGAATAAGACAAAGACTAAAAATCTATGCACCAGAAAGATCACACGACTAGAATGGGCTACTACTAACGCGAGACACGAATACGAACTCAAGTGATAGAATCAGAGATAACTATCGAAAAAAATTTTAAATGAAGACAACGACACTAGCAGCACGAATACGAACACTGGTTAAGAGAGCAGGAGTCACATTAGCAAGCGTTTATAACTCCTTAGGATTGCATAAGTACATTGGGTGTTGGCGATAACACGCAGGGGGGGTCGGGGGGGGGGGGGGGGCCAAAGTTCATGTACCTCCCACCCCATCGGGGCCCTCCGCTGATAAAATCATGGGTACAAAAACACGCTTGATCATCATGCGAATTTATTAAAAATAAGCTGGGTAAAGCCGAGGAACGCGTTACCATAATTTGTGGATATTGTCAGCTGGCTTTTGTCTACTGCAAGCAAAGAGTTAGGCTTTAGCCGAGCACTTCTAGACATTTAGTTCTCTTAATATTTGGTTAATAATATTTAGTAAGAAAAAGACCAAGTAATCCTAGCCAGTTTAATCCAATGAACAAGGCCGTGCGGGCAGTATTCATGGTCATCGCGAACAGAGTCCGCGAGCTTGCAGAGACTATTCAATGGGCCTTTGGCTTTGGGGACTTCGGGCATTGGATGACTTACTCCATGGTGTTTTCTTTTATTGTTTGTATATTACTGCTCAGAATTTATGAACGTGGTTTTCCCAACCTTCTGTTCATTGCCTGCAATAAGAATTTCATTAATGATAGTTTCTTATTAACCTATCAGAGTCTTAGGTCAGAAGGCCAGCATGTTATAAATCAGTGCCACAGCAAGTCTACTTTCGAACTTGCGTATTAGTAAAACATTTTTGGTATCTTTCAATACTTGAAGTAAATCAAACTGTAAATTAATGGCGTCCTCTAATTGCTAATATTTTTTTGGTGCATCAAAGCCAGAAAAGGATCAGTTATGCTTGGATCTTGCCTGTGCTTGGCGCCCCTAGCAAAAACACCAAAACGTAAGTACGAAACGAGTCGTTTAGCGTCTAAAATTCCCGCCCTAAGTTAGGCCCTTAGAAGTGACTAAGATAAATGTTGTCCATGCTGTTTTATGCTCTTTGCTGTAGGGATCCCACCGGGCTGAACATTGGGCCTGAAAGAAAGTATTTGAAAGGAGGGAGATGCAGTCATAGTTATACTTTCGGTGCGTGCCCCGAAAATAAAGGTCCTAGGACCATGAATATGATCCCAACGTTTGTCCTAAAGCCTGTCTTGATGTTAATAATGAATTCGTTACAAATCCTATTAAAAAGCCTTCCATGTCTATTATGATGCCTTGATGTATTAAACGGTTTTGGGTCAATTTGGCAATGGCGCTCGCAGTCAGTCAAAATCTCTGAACGTGTAATAGAAATGAAATCTGTACACTATGACCTCACCATAGGAATCATGGTGATTTAAATGATCAGCATACGACACTCCAACACCCAGTTGGATGCCAAACACAGCAAAGTTTTAACTGGTTCAGGATAAAAACTGCATCGGATGTACTAAACCCTCCCTTCTTGATGTGGGGTCGTTTTTCATAGGGGGGTTAAGATATCTAGCTTAATGGTAGTACTCACCTTTTTATGAAAAGAGTGCGTCCTGGGTCACAGCAATGGTCAAGAGGGTACAGATCTCTAATTTTAAGAGTGGTATGTGCGGCCCAACAGATATATTTTTGCGCCATATATTTGAATCGCTCATTAATTTGTTTAAAAAAATGTTTGAGGGTAACAATAACCATCTCCAGACCTGCCCTTCGTTATTTAAAGAACATGCTTATTAATAACGAATGCGGAACCAGAACGGTCGCGGCCTCTCATGAAATATTCTACAAAGTCGTATGGTTTAAGAGAAGCAAAGCCAGAAGAATATAAGGTCTAAAAGTTAACAAACAATACAAAAAGGGACCCAAATGACCAGTTAAACAATACCTGATGTATTACGGTTATGTTTGGGCTCACTAAAAGAAGCAATGAGTCACTTAGACATTACTCTCCAACTTATCAATGCAAATCTAAAAACAATGTTAAACATTTAAGCATGACGAAGAAGAAACATCTTACATTTTTGATAGAGAGGCTAGCTAAAATGATTAGGCTTACAACAAGCTATTTACCCACTCATAAGTTTTATTGCTGAGCCAACAAAACTACTTATGATGGGGAAAAACCGCTCGATCTTGCATTACAATCATTACCTAAGTTCATTTGGGGAGAGGGCGTGAGCACTGGGAAAAAACTTATATGATGGAAGGCCCTCAACTGTTTTAAAGAGCTCTTTCCGTCACACCGGGAAGCAGCATATTGGGCGATTATGAAATTATACAATTCCCTAATTACAGTTTAAAAGATTAGTTTGGGTGGGGGGTCGAATCATTTATATAAAAAATCAAAGACAAACAGGAAAGTCGTAAAATTTATTACCTGCACATTGTTTTGGAATAAAAATAATACGTTACAAAAAAATTAATGTCGCGTGGGGGCCAGAAGAACCGGAGTTACATTAGCGCCTTTAAGGTGTATAAACTTTAGAAATTAAAGACCTTGCAGACGTTGCGGACTTTGAACGAATGGTGAGATAGCGCTTTGTATGGTTTTGGAGTACACTAAAGATGGTGATAATAAACGCAAAGAGGTTGGCGACAACAAAAAGTTGTCCTAACTAGAAAACAGCTGCGCAATCTAAAGCAAATAATGTTGGTTCAGTATGATATAAAAATAGTTCGAAACCCAGACCTCAAATGGCACTTCGAACATATTTAGAATGGGACATAAAATTTGAATTCATAAGCCAATTTACATATTTTAGGCCGTCAAAAAAGTTTGTCACAAAAGCATGCAACTCTGGCCCTTACAAGTCAGTCTTATGCCAATGACAATAAGTCGAAAGAGATTGAAAATAAAGCCGTATGAAAAAACATACATCCTCCACAAAGAGAAGCGGTTTTAAAAAGATGCTTTCTACTCTATACTAAATTACAGTTCATGGCCCACATGAAATTAGGGACTGCGTTCACAATAATATTTGAAATTTCGACTTAAAAGAAAAGAGAAGGATGGGGTGTGGGCGTTAGTACGTCCTTTTTAAAAAAGGAATTTCTAATTTAGCTGCAAAACTAAGAACTTTACAGTCTAAGGTTACTGGGTTTGTCATTCTCACAATGGTAGATATTAAGGTCCAAAACAACAACAACAAAATCTATATAGTCTAAATAGAAACAAATCGTACGGGCACTCGGAATTGGATTAATCCGTACACATAAAGGCCTTATAGGATTTTATTATACTGAACAAGTTTTGACAGAGAGCATGATAAAAAAACAATAACTGTAATTAGATTATATTCTAGTAATAAAACTATGGAGCAGTTTAAACATTATGACAAAAACTCTCATTGCTCATTGATTTGTGGGGAAGACTGGTTGTGGAAAAACAATATTTGTCCTAGACCTAATACAAAACAGTTTGTATAATCGTTATAATTTTATCATAGTAGTGGTTTTTCCTGTCCAACACTAAAATGGAACAAAGCATATCATAATAGAAGGTTAAATATGGACTGATGATAACAAATTTTAGTTGATCCTAGCTATAAACTGAGTGATGTTTAGAACAGTTATATAGACTGTTTGAAAGGAACGCAGACACTATTTATAAAGATGACGGTTTCAGGCATGAAAGAGACATAGTTAAAAATGAGAAACACTTTGTCGAAACTAGCTTTCAGCGGACAGCCAAGCGGGATAATTGGTGGTGGATTTATGCCAGAAATAAAACTCGTTTTAAAAGACTCTAGAGAACAGTTAAAAAGAACTGAATTTTTATTCACATGAAAGACAAAGACTCATTTGAAGAATGTTGGTCGCGAAAATGAGGTTATTGCAAATGCCAGGAAAAACATAGGATAAACAAAAAACTGAATCTAAAGTTTAGTAAAATCGTATTGAAAACGGATAACCCACAACAGTTATAATTTTGTTTGTCGGGGTCGTTATTTTTTTGGTACTTGTTCAGAGAACCGAAAAGGCCTGTAGCCACTGCCCCAAAAACGTGGTGGAGTAGCCAAAGTGAGTCAGACGCGGCATATACTGTTCCTCATGTTTGTCCAGTGGAGAACCCTGTGGTGGGGAGTTGTATGTTAAGCACTTATATACATGAACCAGCTTAGATCACACGATTTAATATGGTATCCTTACTTAACTGCAAAGTAGATATTATATTGCAAAAAAATACATTAAAAATACCAGCCATATATTATTTCAGTCTTTCATGACTTTCTTGTTGGTTGCCTGCGCTGGAGATCCATGGACTATTGGCTGCAGCTGGTGCCTGCAATCCCTGGTTACGGGCCTAGTACACAGGATACCGCGACACCATCACCCTGGAGGATATAGGGATTCCGGGATATCTAGGAATACTTGGAAACTGGAGTACTAGGCACCACGGAATACCCGGAAACTGTACTACCATATCCTACAATACTACCTGCAATATTTGGATACTGGACCACTGGAGAATCACTTGTTGAATGTTCATCATGTAAATTTCTGATGACATAGTCCGTCTCAGTATTGCCAGCCGGTTCTATCCCTATCCTACTTGGCCTAACACTAAATACAGATACTGCATGAAAGACACATGCCTTCTAACAACAATATGAAATACTACCACCGTATAGTGCGCTTGAATTGATAAGTACAAACTCCAAAATCTTCAATGGGGTTGCAAGAAGCCAGACCTTTGTTATCACTCATACACGTAACCCTGTTTGCCAGCCACATGCAGGTGCCCCAATGAAGAAGATACTGCCATTGGGAGACATACATGTACCAATTTCATGACATAATATAGATGCCTGCATTGCCCCGCATCGCAACACAGTCCGTTAGTTCTTCAAAAACTATTCACGTTTATCTTTTTAATTTAATATTAAGGTATTGCAGATGAACACCTATGTGCACCATGAAAAGATTTCAATACGTGAATGGATTCGAATAGATGAGTAGCCTACTGCTGTCCCGTCATCCTTGTCAAAAGTCCTTCCATTATCAAAAAGTAAATACATCTAATTTTACAGTAATAATGCATCAAATAATCAAGTATTGGGTTATTTTAGTAAATTAGCCAATATCTAAATAACTTAATACTATCATATTGGGTATGAATTCAATGTCTACATAATAAATGTGTGTGCATATCCATTTTAAATCTCCTCCCAAACCAACAGTGGTTGGATGTTGGTATAGGTGTGTACACTTCTAGGTTTTTTGTGTGTTTTTTTTCTTTGTGCGCTTAGAATTATCTACGTTTTCACCTGAGGTGGTGAACATGGAGAAAAAAAAACCGACCAAGGCGTAATCACTGCCAGAGGCCTGATATACGTGGGCACTCCAGCGCAGGCATGCAGGGCACGCATACCTGTTGACACGGAGCAGCTAGGCCATGTTCTTGCCTCTACCAAGAGTCTGGAATGAGCCTTGAGCTTTGGCAGGTCCAGGGGGCTCTAGCGGCTTGCGCAGGGTCAACGCCAGTGCTGGCAGAGCATCGGCTGTCAGTTGGAATGGATGAATGCTGGCTGCAGCTTCCACTAACTCGATCTGACGTGGAATATCAAGCAGCTTTTTATCGGCATGGTCGCAGAGCGCGTCACAGTGCATCTGTTAGCCATCCTGAACACACAGTCACTCCTGTCTGTAGTATTTCTAACCACAGTGCATCTGTCAGCCATCCTGAACACAGTTACTCCTGTCTGTAGTATTTCTGACCACAGTGCATCTGTTAGCCATCCTGAACACACAGTCACTCCTGTCTGTAGAATTTCTGACCACAGTGCATCTGTTGGTCATCCTGAACACCACAGTCACTCCTGTCTGTAGTATTTCTGACCACAGTGCATCTGTCAGCCATCCTGAACACACAGTCACTCCTGTCTAGTATTTCTGACCACAGTGCATCTGTCGGCCATCCTGATCACACAGTCACTCCTGTCTGTAGTATTTCTGACCACAGTACATCTGTTGGCCATCCTGAACACACAGTCACTACTGTCTGTAGTATTTCTGACCGCAGTGCATCTGTCAGCCATCCTGAGCACACAGTCACTCCTGTCTGTAGTATTTCTGACCGCAGTGCATCTGTCAGCCATCCTGAGCACACAGTCACTCCTGTCTGTAGTATTTCTGACCACAGACAGGAACATCAGTAGTGATGGTGGCGGTGTTGTGGCTGACCATTAGCTTGGTCTTCACAGCGCTAATTTCCATCCCCATATCTTGTTGACGCTTTCATAGTCATTCAACCAGCTCGGCCAGTTTGCTTACTAGACCATCGACGTCATCTGCAGATGTCTCCTTCAATGCTGACTGTGCTAACGTGCTCTTCTAGCGCATCAGTCATGAAGCATTTCAGAAATGTATTAAAAAGTGAGGGAGAGAGAAGATAACCCTGACGAACTCCAATGGAACAATGAAACAACTTTTCAATAGCACCATGTATAGGTGTCGCACAAGTCGCGCTGAAGAAAGGTTACTGGTTGAGCTTCTGCCTGACGTTACCTTTCTTCATTGTGACCCATAGTGCCTTCTGACTGACGCTACCTTTCTTCATTGTGCCCCATAGTGCCTTCTGCCTGACGTTACCTTTCTTCATTGTGTCCCATAGTGCCTTCTGCCTCGCGTTACCTTTCTTCATTGTGCCCCATAGTGCCTTCTGCCTGACGTTACCTTTCTTCATTGTGCCCCATAGTGCCTTCTGCCTGACGTTACCTTTCTTCATTGTGCCCCATAGTGCCTTCTGCCTGACGTTACCTTTCTTCATTGTGTCCCATAGTGCCTTCTGCCTGACGTTACCTTTCTTCATTGTGCCCCATAGTGCCTTCTGCCTGACGTTACCTTTCTTCATTGTGCCCCATAGTGTCATCTGCCTGACGTTACCTCTTCATTGTGCCCCATAGTGCCTTCTGCTTGACGGTACCTTTCTTCATTGTGCCCCATAGTGTCTTCTGCCTGACGGTACCTTTCTTCATTGTGCCCCATAGTGCCTTCTGCCTGACGTTACCTCTTCATTGTGCCCTACAGTGCCTTCTGCCTGACGTTACCTTTCTTCATTGTGCCCCATAGTGCCTTCGGCCTGATGTTACCTTTCTTCATTGTGCCCCATAGTGCCTTCTGCCTGACGTTACCCCTACATTGTGCCCCATAGTGCCTTCTGCCTGACGTTACCTCTACATTGTGCCCCATAGTGCCTTCTGACTGACGCTACCTTTCTTCATTGTGCCCCATAGTGCATTCTGACTGACGCTACCTTTCTTCATTGTGCCCCATAGTGCCTTCTGCCTGACGTTACCTTTCTTCATTGTGCCCCATAGTGCCTTCTGCCTGACGTTACCTCTACATTGTGCCCCAATAGTGCCTTCTGACTGACGCTACCTTTCTTCATTGTGCCCCGTAGTGCCTTCTGACTGACGCTACCTTTCTTCATTGTGACCCATAGTGCCTTCTGCCTGACGTTACCTATCTGCATTGTGCCCCATAGTGCCTTCTGCCTGACGTTACCTTTCTTCATTGTGCCCCATAGTGCCATCTGACTGACGTTACCTTTCTTCATTGTGCCCCATAGTGCCTTCTGACTGACGTTACCTTTCTTCATTGTGCCCCATAGTGCCTTCTGACTGACGTTACCTTTCTTCATTGTGCCCCATAGTGCCTTCTGATTGACGCTACCTTTCTTCATTGTGCCCCATAGTGCCTTCTGACTGACGCTACCTTTCTTCATTGTGCCCCATAGTGCCTTCTGACTGACGCTACCTTTCTTCATTGTGCCCCATAGTGCCTTCTGCCTGACGTTACCTTTCTTCATTGTGCCCCATAATGCCTTCTGCCTGACGTTACCTTTCTTCATTGTGCCCCATAGTGCCTTCTGCCTGACGTTACCTTTCTTCATTGTGCCCCATAGTGCCTTCTGCCTGACGTTACCTTTCTTCATTGTGTCCCATAGTGCCTTCTGACTGACGCTACCTTTCTTCATTGTGCCCCATAGTGCCTTCTGACTGACGCTACCTTTCTTCATTGTGCCCCATAGTGCCTTCTGACTGACGCTACCTTTCTTCATTGTGCCCCATAGTGCCTTCTGCCTGACGTTGCCTTTCTTCATTGTGACCCATAGTGCCTTCTGTCTGACGTTACCTTTCTTCATTGTGCCCCATAATGCCTTCTGCCTGACGTTACCTTTCTTCATCGTGCCCCATAGTGCCTTCTGCCTGACGTTACCTTTCTTCATTGTGCCCCATAGTGCCTCCTGCCAGACCCTGTCGAAAGCCTTCTTGAAGTCTGTGAAGACGTGGTAGATCTCCCTCTCATGCTGGAATGCTTTCCGTTGATGATGGGTACGTTAAAAATCTGCTCGATGGTATTTCTGCGTGGAAAAATCCAGCCTTTTCTTCAGCAAAGATGGTTTGTGCTTGCGGTTGCAATCCATTTAAAATTATTTTGAGCATCCATTTGCTGGCATGGATGATCAAGCCTATAATGCAGTAGCTCTGGTATTGTGCAAGATGTCGTTTCTTAGTTAGTGCGGCAATAACATTGTGAGTCCATGGCGTGGGCCGCTTCCAAGTGTACCAGATTTTCTAGCATATGGAAGACACAATATCAACTGCTATATTTCCGCCATGTTTCAAGAATCCTGCAGGGAAGTTATCGATGCCTACAGCTTTTCCACATTTCAGCGATTTCACTGCAGCTCTGACTTCTTCATGGAGAACGGGAAAGTCATCCTAAGTAAAGCCTTCCCCAGACCCCGTCCATCAAGCCTTAAAACTGGGTCACTGAATTATAGCAGCAAAGTCTTATTGGGGATGTAAATATGGTCTCAACATGAAGAAATATATCCCAGAAACATATGAGAAATGACGATTCTTAACTGGGATGTAGGTTTTTTTGTGTATAAACACACAGATGCAGAATGCATGTTGTATGTATTGTGCTGACTTGGTCTCTCTGAGATTTCACAAAGAAGAGAGAGAGAGAGAGAGAGAGAGAGAGAGAGAGAGAGAGAGAGAGAGAGAGAGAGAGAGAGAGAGAGAGAGAGGGATTACACCATGTCATGCACTAATCGTTACCCAGACCAGAAAATGAAATCTCTAGCACTGCCAGAATGGGCGCCACAGAAATAAACCTCGTCATAACCACCACCACTACTACTACTACTACTACTACTACAACTAAGTGGTCCAGAAAGAAAAAAATGGAGCGATCTTAGTTAAGGTCCGAGCGTAAATCTGGTGTGAATAAATAGAAAAGTGTTTCAAAACTAGTGGAAGAAGTACTCTTAAGTTAAAAATAAACTAGACTATAACAAAT
>CM031629.1:11114807-11137307 GCA_018398815.1 Conus ventricosus | reverse complement strand
TGAGGGCCCTGTTTTAGGCCCTGTGTGAGGCCCTGTGTGAGGGCCCTGTGTGAGGCCCTGTGAGAGGGCAGGGCCCTGTGTGAGGCCCTGTAGAGGGCAGGGCCCTGTGTGAGGCCCTGTAAGAGGGCAGGGCCCTGTGTGAGGGCCCTGTGTGAGGCCCTCTGTGAGGGCCCTGTGTGAGGGCCCTGTGTGAGGGCCCTGTGTGAGGCCATGTGTGAGGGTCCTCTGTGAGGGCCCTGTGTGAGGGTCCTGTGTGAGGGTCCTGTGTGAGGGCCCTGTGTGAGGGCCCTGTGCGAGGCTCTGTGTAAGGGCCCTGTGTGACGGCCCTGTGTGAGGGTCCTGTGTGAGGGCCCTGTGGTGAGGGCCCTGTGTGAGGGCCCTGTGTGAGGGCTTGTGTGAGGGCCTTGTTTGAGGCCCCGTGTGAGAGCCCTGTGTGAGGGCCCTGTGTGAGGGCCCTGTGTGAGAGCCCTGTGTGAGGGTCCTGTGTGAGGCCCTGTGTGAGGGCCCTGTGTGAGGCCCTGTGTGAGGATCCTGTGTGAGGCCCTGTGTGAGGCCCGTGTGAGGCCCTTTGTGAGGCCCTGTGTGAGGGCCCTGTGTGAGGGCCCTGTGTGAGGCCCTTTGTGAGGCCCTGTGTGAGGGTCCTGTGTGAGGCCCTTTGTGAGGCCCTGTGTGAGGGCCCTGTGTGAGGGCCTGTGTAAGGGCCTGGTGAGGGGCCTGTGTGAGGGGCCTGTGTGAGGGCCTGTGTGAGGGCCTGTGTGAGGGGCCTGTGTGAGGGGCCTGTGTGAGGGCCCTGTGTGAGGCCCTGTGTAGGGCCTGTGTGAGGCCCTGTGTGAGGGCCTGTGTGAGTGCCTGTGTGAGGGGCCTGTGTGAGGCCCTGTGTGAGGGCCTGTGTGAGGGGCCTGTGTGAGGGGCCTGTGTGAGGGCCTGTGTGAGGGCCTGTGTGAGGGGTGTGTGAGGGGCCTGTGTTTAGGGGCCTGTGTGAGGGGCTGTGTGAGGTCCTGTGTGAGGGCCTGTGTGAGGGGCCTGTGTGATGGGCCTGTGTGATGGGCCTGTGTTTAGGGCCCCGTGTGAGGGGCCCTGTGAGGGGCCTGTGTGAGGGCCCTGTGTGAGGGCCCTGTGTGAGGGCCTGTGTGAGGGCCCTGTGTGAGGGCCCTGTGTGATGGCCCTGTGTGAGGCCCTGTGTGAGGGCCCTGTGTGAGGCCCTGTGTGAGGCCCTGTGTGAGGCCCTGTGTGAGGGCCCCGTGTGAGGGCTGTGTGGGACCCGTGTGAGGGCCCTGTGTGAGGGCCCTGTGTGAGGGTCCTGTGTGAGGGTCCTGTGTGAGGGCCCTGTGGTGAGGGCCCTGTGTGAGGGCCCTGTGTGAGGGTCTTGTGTGAGGGCCCTGTGTGAGGGCCCTGTGTGAGGGCCCTGTGTGAGGGGCCTGTGTGAGGCCTGTGTGAGGACCTGTGTGAGGGGCCTGTGTGAGGCTCTGTGTGAGGGGCCTGTGTGAGGACCTGTGTGAGGGCCCGTGTGGGGGGGCCTGTGTGAGGGCCCTGTGTGGTGGCCCTGTGTGAGGGGCCTGTGTGAGGGGCCTGTGTGAGGCCCTGTGTGAGGGCCTGTGTGAGGCCCTGTGTGAGGGGCCTCTGTGAGGGGCCTGTGTGAGGCCCTTTGTGAGGGCCTGTGTGAGGGGCCTGTGTGAGGGGCCTGTGGGAGGGCCCTGTGTGAGGGCCCTGTGTGAGGGCCCTGTGTGAAAGGCTGTGTGAGGGGCCTGTGTGAGGGTCCTGTGTGAGGGCCCTGTGTGAGGGGCCTATGTGAGGGGCCTGTGTGAGGCCCTTTGTGAGGGCCTGTGTGAGGGGCCTGTGTGAGGGGCCTGTGAGGGCCCTGTGTGAGGGCCCTGTGTGAGGGCCCTGTGTGAAAGGCTGTGTGAGGGGCCCCGTGTGAGGGTCCTGTGTGAGGGCCCTGTGTGAGGCCCTGTGTGAGGGCCCTGTTTGAGGTTCTGTATGAGGGGCCTGTGTGAGGGGCCTGTGTGAGGACCTGTTGAGGGCCCTGTGTGAGGGGCCTGTGTGAGGGCCCTGTGTGAGGGGCCTGTGTGAGGGGCCTGTGTGAGGGCCCTGTGTGAGGGCCTGTGTGAGGCCCTGTGTGAGGGCCCTGTGTGAGGGCCCCTGTGAGGGCCCTGTGTGAGGGCCCTGTGTCAGGGCCCTGTGTGAGGGGCCTGTGTGAGGGGCCTGTGTGAGGGGCCTGTGTGAGGGCCCTGTGTGAGGCCCTGTGTGAGGGCCCTGTGTGAGGCCCTGTGTGAGGCCCTGTGTGAGGCCCTGTGTGAGGGCCCTGTGTGAGGGCCAGTGTGAGGGGCTGTGTGAGGGCCCTGTGTGAGGGCCCTGTGTGAGGGCCCTGTGTGAGGGGCCTGTGTGAGGGCCCTGTGTGAGGGCCCTGTGTGAGGGCCCTGTGTGAGGGCCCTGTGTGAGGGGCCTGTGTGAGGGGCAAGTGTGAGGGGCCTGTGTGAAGGTCCTGTGTGGTGGCCCTGTGTGAGGGTCCTGTGTGAGGGCCCTGTTGTGAGGGCCCTGTGTGAGGGCCCTGTGTGGTGGCCCTGTGTGAGGCCCTGGGGAGGGGCCTGTTTGAGGGCCCTGTGTGGTGGCCCTGTGTAGGGTCCTGTGTGAGGCCCTGTTGTGAGGGCCTGTGTGAGGGCCATGTGTGAGGCCCTGTATGAGGGCCCTGTGTGAGGGTCCTGTGTGAGGCCCTGTGTGAGGGCCTGTGTGAGGGCCATGTGTGAGGCCCTGTGGAGGGCCCTGTGTGAGGGTCCTGTGTGAGGGCCCCTTTGTGAGGGCCCTGTGTGAGGGCCCTGTGTGAGGGCCCTATGTGAGGGCCCTGTGTGAGGGCCCTGTGTGAGGCCCTGTGTGAGGGCCCTGTGTGAGGGTCCTGTGTGAGGGCCTTGTGGTGAGGGCTCTGTGTGAGGGCCCTGTGTGAGGGCCCTGTGTGAGGGTCGTTTGAGGGTCCTGTGTGAGGGCCCTTTGTGAGGGCCCTGTATGAGGCCCATGTGAGGGCCCTGTGTGAGGGGCTGTGTGAGGGGCCTGTGTGAGGGGCCTGTGTGAGGGCCCTGTGTGAGGGGCTGTGTGAGGGCCCTGTGTGAGGGCCCTGTTTGAGGGCCCTGTGTTGAGGGTCCTGTGTGAGGGCCCTGTGTGAGGGCCCTGTGTGAGAGCCCTGTGTGAGGGCCCTGTGTGAGGGTCCTGTTTGAGGCCCTGTGTGAGGGCTCTGTGTGAGGCCCTGTGTGAGGGGCCTGTGTGAGGCCCTGTGTGACGGACCTGTGTGAGGGGCCTGTGCGAGGCCCTGTGTGAGGCCCTGTGTGAGGGCCCTGTGTGAGGAGCCGTGTGAGGGCCCTGTGTGAGGGCCCTGTGTGGTGGCCCTGTGTGAGGGCCCTGTGTGAGGGGCCTGTGTGAGGGGCCTGTGTGAGGGCCCTGTGTGAGGGCCTGTGTGAGGGGCCTGTGTGAGGGGCCTGTGTGATGGGCCAGTGTGAGGGCCCTGTGTGAGGGCCCTGTGTGAGGGCCCTGTGTGAAAGGCTGTGTGAGGGCCTGTGTGAGGGCTCTGTGTGAGGGCCCTGTGTGAGGGCCCTGTGTGAGGGCCTGTGTGAGAGGCCTGTGTGAGGGGCCTGTGTGAGGGGCCTGTGTGAGGGCTCTGTGTGAGGGCCCTGTGTGAGGGCCCTGTGTGAGAGGCCTGTGTGAGGGGCCTGTGTGAGGGCCCTGTGTGAGGGCCTGGGGTGAGAGGCCTGTGTGAGGGGCCTGTGTGCGGGGCCTGTGTGAGGGGCCTGTGTGAGGGCCCTGTGTGTGCGGCCTGTGTGAGGGGCCTGTGTGAGGGCCCTGTGTGAGGGCCCTGTGTGAGGGCCTATGTTGAGGGCCCTGTGTGAGGGCCCTGTGTGAGGCCCTGTGTGAGGCCCTGTGTGAGGGCCCTGTGTGAGGCCCTGTGTGAGGCCCTGTGTGAGGGCCCTGTGTGAGGGCCCTGTGTGAGGGGCTGTGTGAGGGCCCTGTGTGAGGCACCTGTGTGAGGGCCCTGTGTGAGGGTCCTGTGTGAGGGCCCTGTGTGAGGGCCCTGTGTGAGGGGCCCTGGGGAGGGCCCTGTGTGAGGGCCCTGTGTGAGGGCCCTGTGTGAGGGCCCTGTGAGGGGGCCTGTGTGAGGGGCCTGTGTGAGGGTCCTGTGAGGTGGCCCTGTGTGAGGGTCCTGTGTGAGGGCCCTGTGTGAGGGCCCTGTGTGAGGGCCGTGTGTGGTGGCCCTGTGTAGGGACCTGTGTGAGGGGCCTGTGTGAGGCTCTGTGTGAGGGGGCCCGTTTTGAGGACCTGTGTGAGGGCCCTGTGTGAGGGGCCTGTGTGAGGGCCCTGTGTGGTGGCCCTGTGTGAGGGGCCTGTGTGAGGGGCCTGTGTGAGGCCCTGTGTGAGGGCCTGTGTGAGGCCCTGTGTGAGGGGCCTCTGTGAGGGGCCTGTGTGAGGCCCTTTGTGAGGGCCTGTGTGAGGGGCCTGTGTGAGGGGCCTGTGTGAGGGCCCTGTGTGAGGGCCCTGTGTGAGGGCCCTGTGTGAAAGGCTGTGTGAGGGCTGTGTGAGGGGCCTGTGTGAGGGCCCTGTGTGAGGGCCCTGTTTGAGGTTCTGTGTGAGGGGCCTGTGTGAGGGCCTGTGTGAGGACCTGTGTGAGGCGCCTGTGTGAGGGGCCTGTGTGAGGGCCCTGTGTGAGGGGCCTGTGTGAGGGGCCTGTGTGAGGGCCCTGTGTGAGGGCCTGTGTGAGGCCCTGTGTGAGGGCCCTGTGTGAGGGCCCCTGTGAGGGGCCTGTGTGAGGGCCCTGTGTGAGGCCCTGTGTCAGGGCCCTGTGTCAGGGCCCTGTGTGAGGGGCCTGTGTGAGGGGCCTGTGTGAGGGGCCTGTGTGAGGGCCCTGTGTGAGGCCCTGTGTGAGGGCCCTGTGTGAGGCCCCGTGTGAGGCCCTGTGTGAGGGCCCTGTGTGAGGGCCCTGTGTGAGGCCCTGTGTGAGGGCCCTGTGTGAGCCCTGTGTGAGACCCTGTGTGAGGGCCCTGTGTGAGGGGCCCCGTGTGAGGGGCTGTGTGAGGGCCCTGTGTGAGGGCCCTGTGTGAGGGCCCTGTGTGAGGGGCCTGTGTGAGGGCCCTGTGTGAGGGCCCTGTGTGAGGGCCCTGTGTGAGGGCCCTGTGTGAGGGGCCTGTGTGAGGGGCCTGTGTGAGGGGCCTGTGTGAGGGTCCTGTGTGGTGGCCCTGTGTGAGGGTCCTGTGTGAGGGCCCTGTGTGAGGGCCCGTGTGAGGGCCCTGGTGGTGGCCCTGTGTGAGGCCCTGTGTGAGGGGCCTGTTTGAGGGCCCCGTGTGGTGGCCCTGTGTGGTGGCCCTGTGTGAGGCCCTGTGTGAGGGCCTGTGTGAGGGCCATGTGTGAGGCCCTGTGTGAGGGCCCTGTGTGAGAGGTCCTGTGTGAGGGCCCCTTTGTGAGGGCCCTGTGTGAGGGCCCTGTGTGAGGGCCCTATGTGAGGGCCCTGTGTGAGGGCCCTGTGTGAGGCCCTGTGTGAGGGCCCTGTGTGAGGGTCCTGTGTGAGGGCCTTGTGTGAGGGCTCTGTGTGAGGGCCCTGTGTGAGGGCCCTGTGTGAGGGTCGTTTGAGGGTCCTGTGTGAGGGCCCTTTGTGAGGGCCCTGTATGAGGGCCCTATGTGAGGGCCCTGTGTGAGGGGCTGTGTGAGGGGCCTGTGTGAGGGGCCTGTGTGAGGGCCCTGTGTGAGGGGCTGTGTGAGGGCCCTGTGTGAGGGCCCTGTTTTGAGGGCCCTGTGTGAGGGTCCTGTGTGAGGGCCCTGTGTGAGGGCCCTGTGTGAGAGCCCTGTGTGAGGGCCCTGTGTGAGGGTCCTGTTTGAGGGCCCTGTGAGGGCTCTGTGTGAGGCCCTGTGTGAGGGGCCTGTGTGAGGCCCTGTGTGACGGACCTGTGTGAGGGGCCTGTGCGAGGCCCTGTGTGAGGCCCTGTGTGAGGGCCCTGTGTGAGGAGCCTGTGTGAGGGCCCTGTGTGAGGGCCCTGTGTGGTGGCCCTGTGTGAGGGCCCTGTGTGAGGGGCCTGTTTTGAGGGGCCTGTGTGAGGCCCTGTGGGGAGGGGCCTGTGTGAGGGGCCTGTGTGAGGGGCCTGTGTGAGGGGCCAGTGTGAGGGCCCTGTGTGAGGGCCCTGTGTGAGGGCCCTGTGTGAAAGGCTGTGTGAGGGGCCTGTGTGAGGGCTCTGTGTGAGGGCCCTGTGTGAGGGCCGTGTGAGAGGCCTGTGTGAGGGGCCTGTGTGAGGGGCCTGTGTGAGGGCTCTGTGTGAGGGCCCTGTGTGAGGGCCCTGTGTGAGACGCCTGTGTGAGGGGCCTGTGTGGGGCCCTGTGTGAGGGCCTGTGTGAGAGGCCTGTGTGAGGGGCCTGTGTGAGGGGCCTGTGTGAGGGGCCCTGTTGTGGGGCCTGTGTGAGGGGCCTGTGTGAGGGCCCTGTGTGAGGGCCCTGTGTGAGGGCCTATGTGAGGGCCCTGTGTGAGGGCCTGTGTGAGGGCCCTGTGTGAGGCCCTGTGTTGAGGGCCCTGTGTGAGGCCCGTGTGAGGCCCTGTGTGAGGGCCCTGTGTGAGGGCCCTTGTGAGGGGCTGTGTGAGGGCCCTGTGTGAGGGACCTGTGTGAGGGCCCTGTGTGAGGGTCCTGTGTGAGGGCCCTGTGTGAGGGCCCTGTGTGAGGGCCCTGTGGAGGGCCCTGTGTGAGGGCCCTGTGTGAGGGGCCTGTGTGAGGGGCCTGTGTGAGGGTCCTGTGAGGTGGCCCTGTGTGAGGGTCCTGTGTGAGGGCCCTGTGTGAGGGCCCTGTGTGAGGGCCGTGTGTGGTGGCCCTGTGTGAGGGACCTGTGTGAGGGGCCTGTGTGAGGCTCTGTGTGAGGGGCCTGTGTGAGGACCTGTGTGAGGGCCCTGTGTGAGGGGCCTGTGTGAGGGCCCTGTGTGGTGGCCCTGTGTGAGGGGCCTGTGTGAGGGCCTGTGTGAGGCCCTGTGTGAGGGGCCTGTGTGAGGCCCGTGTTGAGGGGCCTCTGTGAGGGCCTGTGTGAGGCCCTTTGTGAGGGCCTGTTGTGAGGGGCCTGTGTGAGGGGCCTGTGTGAGGGCCCTGTGTGAGGGCTGTGTGAGGCCCTGGTGAGGGCCCTGTTTGAGGGCCCGTGTGAGGGTCCTGTGTGAGGGCCCTGTGTGAGGGGCCCCGTGTGAGAGCCCTGTGTGAGGGCCCTGTGTGAGGGTCCTGTTTGAGGCCCTGTGTGAGGGCTCTGTGTGAGGCCCTGTGTGAGGGGCCTGTGTGAGGCCCTGTGTGACGGACCTGTGTGAGGGGCCTGTGCGAGGCCCTGTGTGAGGCCCTGTGTGAGGGCCCTGTGTGAGGAGCCTGTGTGAGGGCCCTGTGTGAGGGCCCTGTGTGGTGCCCTGTGTGAGGGCCCTGTGTGAGGGCCTGTGTGAGGGGCCTGTGTGAGGCCCTGTGTGAGGGCCTGTGTGAGGGGCCTGTGTGAGGGGCCAGTGTGAGGGCCCTGTGTGAGGGCCCTGTGGAGGGCCCTGTGTGAAAGGCTTGTGAGGGGCCTGTGTGAGGGCTCTGTGTGAGGGCCCTGTGTGAGGGCCTGTGTGAGGGGCCTGTGTGAGGGGCCTGTGTGAGGGCCTGTGTGAGGCTCTGTTGAGGGGTCTGTGTGAGGGCCCTGTTTGAGGGCCCTGTGTGAGAGGGCCTGTGTGAGGGGCCTGTGTGAGGGCCCTGTGTGAGGGCCTGTGTGAGAGGCCTGTGTGAGGGGCCTGTGTGAGGGGCCTGTGTGAGGGCCCTGTGTGTGGGGCCTGTGTGAGGGGCCTGTGTGAGGGCCCTGTGTGAGGGCCCTGTGTGAGGGCCTATGTGAGGGCCCTGTGTGAGGGCCCTGTGTGAGGGCCCTGTGTGAGGCCCTGTGTGAGGGCCCTGTGTGAGGCCCTGTGTGAGGCCCTGTGTGAGGGCCCTGTGTGAGGGCCCTGTGTGAGGGGCTGTGTGAGGGCCCTGTGTGAGGGACCTGTGTGAGGGCCCTGTGTGAGGGTCCTGTGTGAGGGCCCTGTGGAGGGCCCTGGGGTGAGGGTCCTGTGTGAGGGCCCTGTGTGAGGGCCCTGTGTGAGGGCCCTGTGTGAGGGCCCTGTGTGAGGGCCTGTGTGAGGGCCTGTGAGGTGGCCCTGTGTGAGGGTCCTGTTTTGAGGGCCCTGTGTGAGGGCCCTGTGTGAGGGCCGTGTGTGGTGGGCCCTGTGTGATGTCCTGTGTGAGGGGCCTGTGTGAGGGCCCTGTGTGGTGGCCCTGTGTGAGGGTCCTGTTTGAGGGCCCTGTGTGAGGCCCTGTGTGAGGCCCTGTGTGAGGTGCCTGTGTGAGGGCCCTGTGTGAGGGCCCTGTGTGAGGGCCCTGTGTGAGGGTCCTGTGTGAGGGCCCTGTTTGAGGGCCCTGTGTGAGGCCCCTGTTTGAGAGCCCTGTGTGAGGCCCTGTGTGAGTGGCCTGTGTGACGGGCCTGTGTGAGGGCCCTGTGTGAGGGGCCTGTGTGGAGGGGCCTGTGTGAGGGCCCTGTGCGAGGGTCCTATGCGAGGGCCCTGTGTGAGGGCCAGTGTGAGGGCCTGTGTGATGGTCCTTTGTGCGGGCCCTGTGTAAGGGCCTGTGTGAGGGCCTGTGTGAGGGCCTATGTGAGGGCCTCGTTTGAGGGTCCAATGTGAGGGTCCCGTGTGAGGGCCCGTGTGAGGGCCCTGTGTGAGGGCCTGTTTCGAGGACCCTGTGTGAGGGCCTGTGTGAGGGTCTGTGTGAGGGCCTGTGTGAGGGCCCTGTTGAGGGCCTGTGTGAGGCATTGTGTGAGGGCCCTGTGTGAGGCCCTGTGTGAGGGCCCTGTTTTGGTGGCCCTGTGTGAGGGTCCTGTGTGAGGCCCTGTGTGAGGGCCCTGTGTGAGGGTCCTGTGTGAGGCCCTTGTGAGGGGCCTATGTGAGGGCCCTGTGTGGTAGCCCTGTGTGAGGGTCCTGTGTGAGGCCCTGTGTGAGGGCCATGTGTGAGGGCCATGTGTGAGGGCCCTGTGTGAGGCCCTGTGTGAGGGCCCTGTGTGAGGGCCCTGTGTGAGGGCCCTGTGTGAGGCCCTGTGTGAGGGGCCTGTGTGAGGGCCCTGTGTGAGGGGCCTGTGTGAGGGTCCTGTGTGAGGGCCCTGTGTGAGGGCCCTGTGTGAGGCCCTGTGTGAGGGGCCTGTGTGAGGGCCCTGTGTGAGGGGCCTGTGTGAGGGCCCTGTGTGAGGGGCCTGTGTGAGGGTCCTGTGTGAGGGGCCCGTGTGATGGTCCTGTGTGAGGGCCCTGTGTGAGGGCCTGTGTGAGGGTCCCGTGTGAGGGTCCCGTGTGAGGGCCCTGTGTGAGGGTCCTGTGTGAGGGTCCTGTGTGAGGGCCTGTGTGAGGGCTGTGTGAGGGCCTATGTGAGGGCCTGTGTGAGGGCCCTGTGTGAGGGCCCTGTGTGAGGGTCCTGTGTGATGGCCTGTGTGAGGCCGTGTGTGAGGGCCTGTGTGAGGGCCTATGTGAGGGCCCTGTGTGAGGCCCTGTGTGAAGGCCCTGTGTGAGGGCCCTGTTTTGAGGCCCTGTGTGAGGCCTTGTGTGAGGGTCCTGTGTGAGGCCTTGTGTGAGGGTCCTGTGTGAGGGTCCTGTGTGATGCCCTGTGTGAGGCCTTGTGTGAGGAACCTGTGTGAGGCCCTGTGTGAGGGCCCTGTGTGATGGCCCTGTGTGATGGCCCTGTGTGAGGCCCTGTGTGATGGCCCTGTGTGATGGCCCTGTGTGAGGCCCTGTGTGAGGGCCCTGTGTGAGGCCCTGTGTGAGGCCTTGTGTGAGGCCCTGTGTGAGGGTCCTGTGTGAGGGCCCTGTGTGAGGACCCTGTGTGATGGCCCTGTGTGAGGCCCCTGTGTGATGGGGCCCTGTGTGAGGCCCTGTGTGAGGGCCCTGTGGGATGGCCCTGTGTGAGGGCCCTGTGTGAGGGCCCTGTGTGAGGCCCTGTGTGAGGGCCCTGTGTGAGGGCCCTGTGTGAGGCCCAGTGTGAGGGCCCTGTGTGAGGGCCCTGTGTGAGGCCCAGTGTGAGGCCCTGTGTGAGGGCCCTGTGTGAGGGCCCTGTGTGAGGGCCCTGTGTGAGGGCCCTGTGTGAGGGGCCCCGTGTGAGGGCCCTGTGTAGGCCCTGTGGAGGGCCCTGTGTGAGGGCCCTGTGTGAGGGCCCTGTGTGAGGCCCAGTGTGAGGCCCTGTGTGAGGGCCTGTGTGAGGGCCCTGTGTGAGGCCTTGTGTGGGGGCCCTGTGTGAGGGCCCTGTGTGAGGGTCCTGTGTGAGGGCCCTGTGTGAGGGCCCTGTGTGAGGCCCTGTGGAGGGGCAGTCATCATTGCATTGTCGGCTCACGCCTTCCGAGGGATCGGCCAATACATCTCCAAACCTCCCATAGAAATTATGTCGGTCACGTCTGCCAGTAAAGGAAACCAGCCTCCGCCGCACGCTTCGTTTTTTTTCCATCTTTCTTTCTGTACTCTTGTGGGGTCACGGACGTTTCCAGGCAATAGCAAGACATTTGTCAGTTCTTTTTCTTTCGGTCACATGTGTTGGCCCCTACAGAAAAAGAGACGCTGCAAGCACAGGCAAGCCATATCTCGGTCTTTCTTTTCTGGGTCTCGTTCGTAAGTATTACCCTGTGAATGGAACTGCGTTGGTTCTGACTTATTCGTATGTGTTCCTGTTATGAGACAGTCTGGAACACTTCCCCTTTTCTCTCTGTCTTATCCTATGACAGTTCTTGTCACAGAACAATCTGGTTACATGCTCCTTGTTCTCTCCCTTATCATGTGTCTATTCTTCCCATATCACGTTCTGATTACGTGCCCGTTGTTCTCTCTCTTATCCTGTGTCTGTTCTTCTCATATCACGGTCTGATTACGTGTCCTTTGTTCTCTCTCTTATCCTGTGTCTGTTTTTTCTCACATCACGTTCGGATTACGTGCCCTTTGTTCTCTCTCTTATCCTGTGTCTGTTTTTTCTCACATCACGTTCTGATTACGTACCCTTTGTTCTCTCTCTTATCCTGTGTCTGTTTTTTCTCACATCACGTTCTGATTACGTGCCCTTTGTTTCTCTCTCTTATCCTGTGTCTGTTCTTCTCATATCACGTTCTGATTACGTGCCCTTTGTTCTCTCTCATATCCTGTGTCTATTCCCGTCAAAGAACATTGTAGTCACAAGCTCCTTGTTCTATGTTTATCCTGTGTCTGTTCTTGTCAAAGCACAGTCTGATCACATGCTCTTTGTTCTCTATCTTATGTTCCTGTCACAACACAGTCTGATCACATGCTCTTTGTTCTCTATCTTATGTTCCTGTCACAACACAGTCTGATCAAAATGCTCTTTGTTCTCTCTATCTTATGTTCCTGTCACAACACAGTCTGATCACATGCTCTTTGTTCTCTATCTTATGTTCCTGTCACAACACAGTCTGAACACATGCTCTTTGTTCTCTATCTTAGTTCCTGTCACAACACAGTCTGATCACGTTTACCTTTGTTCTCTATCTTATGTTCCTGTCACAACACAGTCTGATCACGTTTCCTTTGTTCTCTATCTTTTGTTCCTGTCACAACACAGTCTGATCACACCTTTGTTCTCTACTTTTGTTCCTGTCACTACACATCTTGATCAAAACCTTTGTTCTCTCTTACGTACGTCACATCACATTCTGAAACACATGACCTTTGTCTCTGTTCTATCTCGTGTCTGTTTCCCGTCAAAACATTCTGGTCATACCTTCTTTGTTATTTGTCTTATCATTTGTCTGTGCTTGTCATTTCACAGTCTACCCATACCCCCTTTGTTTTATGTCTTTTCCTGTGTCTGTTTCCGTCACAAAGCAGACCTGACCACAGCATCTTTGTTACCTGTCTTGCAGTTGTGTCTCTAGTCCCTCTACAGTAAATTTTTTTTTCTATTTCTTTCCTTTGTTCTTGGCTCAGCTTTTCTTCCCCTTCCGTCTATCCAATATATTCCCCATTCCCATGTCCAATTATTGCTGACTTCGATTATTTCTCTCTGCCTTTCTTTGTTTCAGACTGATTGTATGTGGGACCCAGACAGAGAGAGAGAGAGAGAGAGAGAGAGAAAAGAGAGAGAGAGAGAGAGAGAGAGAGAGAGAGAGAGAGAGAGAGAGAGAGAGAGAGAGGGAGGGAGGAAGAGGGCGTGAAGTTGAAAGAGATGGGGGTGGGGTGGTGAGGTGGGACAGACAGGATAAGATAAAGACTGGCAGACAAAAAGACAGGTAGAAACACACACACACACACACACACACACACACACACACACACACACACACACACGCACACACTATCTCTTTCCGTGGTGAAGCCTTAATGCGATAAGCAACAGCTTGATTCACCGCTCATACCACTCTGTCAGGAAGGTAAACATTGTAACACCTTCTGATAAATCTTCCAAAGCAGCTACGATGCCCCCCCATTTCTGCAATACCTGGCCTCTTCATTATTATTTTTTTTGACTAAATGTATCTCTAGAGCAAAAAGAGTCCTTCGTTTTCCTTTCTGGACGTGCTTTTCATACCAGATTTAATTTTCAGGGAAAACCACCTTTTGTTCTAGAACATTGTCTCCATATCATCTTTATCTTACCACAAAGAAAATTCTCTCCCTTTCTCAGAGAAATTCTCATTGAGTTGATATCAAATGTGGGAGGCTGGGTAACCTCAGTGCTCAGTGCAGAATGTGTTGCTTCTTTCTTTGGTCTTGTATTGCCAATAGAGCTAGCGGATTTATTCTTGTTATTTTTCGTTCTAACTGTATGTGCAATTTAGTTCGTAACTCTCTCTCTCTCTCTCTCTCTCTCTCTCTCTCTCTCTCTCTCTCTCTCCTCTCTCTCTCTCTCTCTCTCTCAGTGGGTGCATGTATGCATGAGAATGAGTGCATGTGTCGTGCGCGCGTGCGTGCGCGTGCGTGGGTGTGCGCGGTTCTTTAGTGTGTGTGTGTGTGTGGTGTGTGTGTGTGTGTGTGTGTGTGTGTGTGTGTGTGTGTGGTGTGTGTGTGTGTGTGTGTGTGTGTGCATGTGGATGTGGTGGGTTGTGTGACTGTGGGTGCGACTGTATATATTAATTTGTTAAATTTTCAATGTTACGCATGTATGTATTCTAATACTGTTGTAAGTTTTATTATCACTGCAAAACAATTTTCTTTTTGTAAGAGAATAAACTGAATTGAAATTGAAATTGAATTGTAGGAAGAAAAAAGATAAACAAAGGGAAGGATCGTTCGAGCTTAGAATTGAAATGAAAGAACGTAATTTTGCAGGTCAAAAAGCAATAACGTAGAACAGCGTCCGCAAGGTAAACTGAAAACACATTCATAACACACGCACCACAAAAATGTGCAGGTTAATCAACACAAGGGGAATTTTTAACTCATTTTTATCACTGCAGGAAAATCGTTGCATCAGTGAAATCGTATTTCAGGGTAGAGTCATTGATTCATGATATCTTTCGTGCCACCCTTCCAAAACATACCAGACTCGTCTCCAACACATTGAAACTCGCCCCTTTTCTACAACGATTTTCTGTTTGTTTAAACATTCTGACTTCCCAGTGAATAAGGTGAGGCATTCTCTGTTTACATCTGTTCTAACTTTCAGTTGCTGCTGAAACATTACTGTTATCGTTTTATACACAATTCGAATTTACATCCTCCTCCCCCTATGAAGATCATTCCCTTCCCTTGTCTGAAACATTGTGTGTTGATATGAAAATTACATTCCACCTAAGATTAACTCCACCCCATGTTTTCGTGGGCATGTTTTGCTTGTTTAAATCATGTCTACTTCTATGATAAGACTCTCATCTAGTATCTTAAGACCCAGTTTGAAAGATTCTTTGATGTGATTTCGGACAGATCTTCTTCAGGATTTCCGACATTGGTTTTGGAAATAGTGGATTTCTGAAAGAGGTTTTGAAATGGGTTTTTATCACAGGTCTACTCGGGATTTCTGGATGTGGTTTTGTACAGGCTTCACTATAGTTCTACTCTAGATAGTAAGCCTGTCGTTTGGAAAAGTTTCACTTCAGGTCTGCTCTGAATTTCTGGATGTCGTTTTTGGAAAGGTTTCACAACAGGAGCACTCATCATGTCCGGATGCGGCGAAAGTCCTTGGGAAGATAATCAAGTGTGTGTTCCAAGGGAGGTCATCATGTCCATCAGGAAAGCTTCCTGGCCGCAGCCCTCCCTCCGCCCATATCACCATCTCCTCTCCTTCTCCTTCACTTTCTCTCTAATCTTGTTGCTACACCCCCCTTCTCCTTAGTATATCTGTTGTCATTGTTGCTTCCTTTCCCTTCTCCGTTATATTTCGATTTCCCTGTGCGTTTACCCACCCATGCCCTCATCTATACTGCCTTCCTCCTCTTCTTCTATCTTCTCTCTTTCTCTGCCTCCCTCTCAATCTTTTTCTGAGGTTTCATTCTTGACTTGACTTGACTTGGTCCCTTAGACGTCGGTCCGTAGGGGCACCCCTGAAGCAGTGACAACCATCCTTCTCCATTCCTCTCTGTTCTCTGCCCTCCGCAATGTATTTATCAGCCGCAGGCCTGTCCATTCCGTGATGTTATCCTCCCATCTTTCCTTTGTCGACCTCTTCGCCTTTGTCCTGGTCCTGTGCCCTGCATGATTGTCTTGGCAAGGCCTGTTGATCGTGTGATGTGTCCATACCATTTCAGTTTGCGTCTTTTTACTGAGGTTAGGAGATCGACAAAATGGACCAATTTCATTCTCGATGCGCTTTTTAACTTCCACATTGCTGATGTGATCTCTGTATGAGATGCCAAGGAGTCGTCTGAAGCACCTCATTTCCGTTGTTTGGATCTTTTTCTCAAGGTCTGATTTCAACGTCCATGACTCACAAGCATATAAGAAATATCGCCATGACTAAGGATCGAAATCAGTCTAATCTTTGAGCTGATGGAGATGTTTTTATTTCTCCAGAGAGGCGTTAGCTTAGATAGCGTAGCTGTGGTCTGAGCGACTCTTGAGATGATTTCAGGTCTTGATCCTTCATCTGAGATTGTTGCCCCCAAGTACTTAAATGTGTTGACTGGCTCAAGCTTTATGCTGTTGATGGTTATGTCTTGGGTAAAGCCGATTGGGTTGTTAGTCATGACCTTTGTCTTTTCCGCACTTATTTCCATGCCATAATCAGCAGAGGTGTTGTTGAGTCTGTTGATCAGGTGGACTAGCTCGTGTTCGTTTCCAGCTTGTCCATCTATGTCGTCGGCAAAACGGAGGTTGGTGATGGTTCTCCCTCCAATGTTTACGGTTCCTTCATGGTCTTCTAGCGCATCGGTCATAATTCTCTCAAGGAAGACATTGAAAAGTGGGGGGGAGAGTAGACAGCCCTGTCGCACTCCAACGGTAGTTCGGAACCACTCGCATATGTTGTTACCGAAGAAAACGGCACTGGTGGCTTTATTGTAAAGGCTTTCAATAGTTCTGATGAGGCTGGCATTGATGTTGAATGAGTTTCATTGTTGCCCATAATGCTTCGTGCCACACTCGGTGGAAGGCCTTCTTGAAGTCTATGAATACGTGTACAGATGTTGTTGGTGTTGGTTGTACTTCTCACACAGTATTCTTAGGTTGAATATCTGCTCTATGTACTTCGTCCTGGCCTGAACCCCGCCTGTTCTTCAGCGATGATCTTTTCTGCTTGTGGGTTCAGTCTATTCAGGATTACTTTCAGCATAACTTTGCTTGGTGGCTGATGAGGCTAATCGTGCGATAATTTTGGCATTGCTGTAGGTTGCCTTTCTTTGGTAGCGTGATGATAATGACTGCGTCCAGGGAGTAGGCCATTCCCCGGTTTCCCAGATTCTGTTGCATATTGCAAGTAACATGTCCACCATTGGATCACCTCCTGCCTTAATCGATTCTGCCGGGATGTTGTCAACACCGGGCGATTTTCCTGCTTTCATTGATGATAAGGGTCTAATGATTTCATCACGTGTTATACTATCCTTGCTGTTATTTGTTGGTTCTGGCGCGACAAGGATTGATGAATTTCCCTCAGCGTTGTGCGAGTAAAGCTCAGAACAGTATTCTGTCCATCGTTGTAGTATCTTTTCATCATCGTTGAGACATTACCGTTTTTGTCATGGATCATTGTTGTCTTGGCTTGTTCTTTCCCGTTAGGTCCTTGACAATTTTGTAGGCTGCTTTGCTGTTGTTGTTTTTCAGATTATTATCAATCTCTGGCATTGGTTGTCAATCCAAGTTTCCATTGCTGCCTTCATCTCAGTTTTAACCTTCTTGTTAACATCATTGTACTCTCTTTTTCCTTCTGGGTTGTTCTTTTTGTTTTTCAATTCCCTACTTTGTCACAAAGTTCCAGAATTCGTCGGTGACCCATGGTTTCTTCTTCGGCCGATGTTTACCAAGCACTTCTGCTGCTGTTTCTGTGACAGCTTTGTTGAAGGAGTCGGTGAAGGATTCTATGTTGATGTCTTCGTTTGCCAGACAAGTAGAGGTGCAAATTTTCCTCCAATATTTGCTTGAAATGCTTCCTTTATGTTAGGGTCTTTTAGCTTCTCCAGATTGAACTTTAACCTGATGTTTCCTTTCTTTTTGTTGTTTTTGAGCGGAGTGCGAATGTCATGAGGACCATTTCGTGGTCGCTTCCAATGTCTGCTCCAGGAAGCTTCTGGTTCTGGCAATGTTGACACCTCGATTGGAAGCGTTGTTTTACCATGATGTAATCGATTTGATTGTGATACAATCCTCCAGGACTATGCCATGTTATTCTCCTGACATCTTGTGTGGACCGAAGGTGTTCGTTATCTTCAGGTTGTTTGACTTTGCAAATTCCAGGAGTCTCAGTCCTCTCTCATTTGTTAGAGTGTTACAATAGGGTCCACATGTGTCTTTCCAGTCTTTGCACAAGTCTTTTCCGATCTTAGCATTCCAGTCACCTTGAACCACTATGATATTTTTTTTTGGGTATTTCGTCGAGCGCTTCCTGTACCTGGCCATAGAATTCTTCGACTTCTTCGTCGCTTTTAGCCGAATGTGGGGCATAACCCTGTAGGATGGTGATGTTGAATGGTTTTGCCCTCAAACGTAAGGTCATGATTCGACTTGAGACCGGGCTGCAAGCCATTACACTATTGATTGTGTTCTTGTTGACTAGAAACCCTACCCCGTGTTCATGATAATCTTCCCTGCCACTGTAGTAGAATTTGTGGCCTTCTGGGGTGTTTATCTCTCCGAAATTTTTCCAGCGTACTTCGCACAACTCTAAGATGTTCCAACGATATCTCTTCATTTCATGTTCCAGTTGTTCCAGTTTTCCAGCGCCATTAAGTGTGTTGACATTCCATGTGCCGATTATGATGTTATTCCTGGCACGAATGCTTTTTGGTCCACCAGTAGCATATTTTCCACTTCCGCCCTGATGACCGTCGACGGAAGAGGCGGTCCTTGTTGTCCCGGGCGACGACCGAGCCGGTATGGAATCATCTTTGGTTGTCATTCTCATGGGTGTGTCTTGGGCAGTGACGCATGGCGGAGCCCATCCCTCTCCATGCCAGACCACAGCCGATATCCTCCTCCATGGTGGCTCGCCTTGGTCTTGAACATGTAGCCGTTAGGTTCCTCTTGGAACTTATCCGCCTTGGCCGGTCGCCTACTACTTGAGGTTGCGCCCAGTAATGCCATGTTAACATTACCCCCTCACATGGTTTGGCATGCCTGCTGAGGCAAGGTCCCGGGGTATGGCGCTTGGAGCCAAATGTGAGAGTTTAGGAGATGAGAGGAGATCCAATGAGCCCGTCCATCCCACATGCAATATGCAGGATGCAGCAGCAAGCATCAAAGGGTACGTCCCCTCCCAGAGCCCCCTATACCCCCTATACCCCATTCATTTCTTTCTTTATTATCTATTATTCATTTGCGCACGTTTGTTATTTTGTTCATATCAATTTGCGTCACACAGGCACCCCAGTAATGGTATTTCATCTGTACAGGTTTATTTTTAATTATTCACGAGAGAGAGAGAGAGAGAGAGAGAGAGAGAGAGAGAGAGAGAGAGAGAGAGAGAGAGAGAGAAAGAGAGAGAGAGGGAGAGAGAGCGAAAGAGAGCGAGAAAGAAAGAGCGGAGAGAGAGAGAGAGAGAGAGAGAGAAAGAGAGAGAGAGAGAAAAGAAGAGAGAGAGAGAGAGAGAGAGAGAGAGAGAGAGAGAGAGAGAGAGAGAGAGATCGTCTCTGTATCTCCACAAATCCTTTCTTCTTTCTCCCCACCCAACCGTAATCCACAATTCCTGCAGACGACAATTAGACCGACTGATTGTCCACACGTCCTCTAACGGGGGGGGGGGGGGAGGGGGGGGGGGGGGGGGGGTATCACCATTCATTGTCGACTCACGTCTTTGGATGGATCCGACATCATATCTCCAAACTTCCGTAAGAAGATCGGCCAAACTCTCGTGTCTGGGGATCATAAGCCCAGTCTCCGATGAAAAGCTTGTTTCCTTCTTTCGTTTGTTTATTTGTTTGCTTTTTTGTTCTTTGACTATCCTCCTGCAAGAAAAGGGATGCTTCCTGGCATATTCTACGCATTTGTCAGGTCTTTTTTTTCTTTCTTTATCACATATATTGGTCCGAATAGCTCAAAGGATGTTTGCAAGCATAGCCCAGGCATTTCTCGAGGGGGGGGGGGGGGGGGGGTTTCGAAGTCACGTTCGTTAGTATTAACCACGCAGATCGGATCGCGTGGATTCTGTCTCTTCACTTGAATCTGTTCCTGTCATGTGACAGACTGGTCACATCCTTTGTTCTCTGTCTTATCCTTTGTCTCTTCCTGTTACGAGCAGTCTGTCACATCCCTTTGGTTATCTGTCGTATCCTTTGTCTCTTCCTGTTACGTGCAGTCTATCTGTCACATCCCTTTGTTCTCTGTCCCTTTTACGGGCAGTCTATCTGTCACATCCCCTTTATTCTATGTCTTCTCCTGTGTCTGTTCCTGTCGTCTTCCAGTCTATCTGTCACATCCAATTTCTTCTATGTCTTCTCCTGTATCTGTTCCTGTCGTCTTCCAGTCTATCTGTCACATCCAATTTGTTCACCGGCCTCAAGAAGTGTTTGGAGTTGGTCCACTTTTAACATCCGTTGTCCCTTGTTCTTTCATTTTCTTTTTTCATTTTCTTTTATTTCTGTTTGTCTTCCATCTCACTTTCTCCCCCCGCCAATTCTGCTTCCTACCCATCAATACCCCCCTCCCACTATCCCGCCAACCCTGCTTCCTCCCCCATCACTACCCCCCCTCCCCCACCAACCCTGCTTCCTTCCCCATCACTACACCCCTCCCCCACCAACCCTGCTTCCTCCCCCATCACTACCCCCTCCCCCACCAACCCTGCTTCCTCCCCCATCACTACCCCCCTCCCCCACCAACCCTGCTTCCTCCCCCATCACTACCCCCCTCCCCCACCAATCCTGTTTCCTCTCCCATCACTACCCCCCCCCCCCCCCCACCAATCCTGCTTCCTCCCCCATCACCACCCCCTCCCCGACCAACCCTGCTTCCTCCCCCATCACTACCCTCTCCCCCCAACCCCGCTTCCTCCCCCATCACTACCCCCCCCTCCCCCACCAATCCTGCTTCCTTCCCCATCACCACCCCCCTCCCCCACCAACCCTGCTTCCTCCACCATCACTACCCCCCCCCCCACCAATCCTGCTTCCTTCCCCATCACCCCCCCCTCCCCCACCAACCTGCTTCCTCCCCCATCACTACCCCCCTCCCCCACCAACCCTGCTTTCCTCCCCCATCACCACCCCCCTCCCCCACCAACCCTGCTTCCTCCACCATCACTACCCCCCTCCCCCACCAATCCTGCTTCCTCCCCCATCACTACCCCCCCTCCCCCACCAATCCTGCTTCCTCCCCCATCACTACCCCCCCTCCCCCACCAACCCTGCTTCCTCCCCCATCACTACCCCCCTCCCCCCCAATCCTGCTTCCTCCCCCAACACTACCCCCCCCTCCCCACCAATCCTGCTTCCTCCCCCATCACTACCCCCCCTCCCCACCAACCCTGCTTCCTCCCCTATCACTACCCCCTCCCCCACCAATCCTGCTTCCTCCCCATCACTACCCCCTTCCCCGCCAACCCTGCTTCCTCCACCACCACTACCCCCCTCCCCACCAATCCTGCTTCCTCCACCATCACTACCCCCCTCCCCCACCAATCCTGCTTCCTCCCCATCACTACCCCCTCCCCCTCCCCCGCCAACCCTGTCCCCCCCCTCCCCCATCACTACCACCGCCCCCTCCTCCCCCGCCAACCCTGCATCATCATGAATGACATGGAGACCGGCACAAAGGAGCCGCACGTCGCTCGGAAAGCGGTAGAGTCGATGGCACAGCGCAGAAGGGAGACGCTGGCCTAGAATGGCGATCTAAACTGACTTCTTTCTTTGTCAGGTGGGAAGAAGTAGCGGGACGTCATAACATGCGACTTGCACTCTTCAGTGACAGGTCACGACCCCGAGAGATTGATTGATTGATTGATTGATTGATTGATCGATTGATTGATTGATTGATCTTTAATACGCAAGGATTAAGATTTTAGGCCAAAGCCTAGTCTTACAATCTGTCCTTGTCATGCAAAACATTATTTCAACACATATCATTCATACTGACAATTCAACATAGCAAGATTGTAATCTAATTCTACAATGATAAGCAAACTATTCATAAAAGTACTAATGAGATGGGGGATGGTGAAACAGAAGGAAACTTACAAACAAACAAACGAATACAGAGAGAGAGGTCAGAGGAGGGTGGGGAAGAGAGAATGGTAGGTAGGGGGAGGATTAAGGGGGGAGGGGGGGGGGGGGGGGGGGGGGGGGGGCAGACAGAGTGGGAGTGGGGACGAGTGATTTTAACGGATTAGGATATTATGCTTAGACGATGTATTCAAAGTGTGGTTCACAGAAGACTTTGCGAATGGGCGCTAATCATTTAATCGAATAATTAAATTACTGAGACATAAAATATTCATGCAAATGTTTCTTGAAAAGTTTTAAAGTATTCGTATTTTGTAGATTCGCTGAAAGTGAGTTCCAGACATATGGTCCAGAGTAAGCCAGGCTTGTTTTGCATAGATCAATGCGTAGGTAGGGAAGAAGGAATTTCGTCGAGCCAGAAAGGTTGTTCGAACTTGTAAAGGGGCATTGATATAACACGGCATAGTATCTTCAAGATTGTAAACATAAATGATGCTTTGCTGAATTCCAACTGCTTACTCAGAGGAATTATGTTCAGCGCTTCTAGGTTTTCGTCTGTTGTTAGAGATAGAGCTGGATGGAGTAGCTTTGCTGCACGCCTATGGAGAGAATTCAGCCTTTCTTGTGGGCATCACTACTCCCGTCGCACACTGTTGGAGCGTAATTGATACGTGACATTATGTGTGCATTGAAGAGAACGTTTAAGCACAGTACTGTTGACGTAGCGCATTAATTGAGACAACAGGAAAAAGTGTTTTGAGACTACCTTGCATACGTTATTGACATGAGATTGCCATTTTAATTCTTTATCTATCGTTGCCCCTAAAACACGATGCCCATCTACCTGCTCGATAGAAGTGCCATTCAACTGAAGTTTTCAGCAAAGAGGATCAATTGGTGTTTTGGGCGGAGAGAGTGAGAGAGAGAGAGAGAGAGAGAGAGATGAGAGAGAGAGAGAGAGAGAGAGGAGAGAGAGAGAGAGCGTTATGGATCCCATCCATCCCTAGAGAGTAAGTACATAGAGCAGTACTCTGACTCAAACGCGTTAAAACTGCTTGGGTATATTATGAAACTTTCACACACTGACTTTTGCATGCACCGACATAGCGTATCAATAACAGTAGAAGTATATTTTGAAACAATAACACTGATAGTAATAATCACTTGGCGAAGCTAAGTGAAAATGTAGGCCTATGTTGCTGACGATATAATAATAATTATAATTATGTGGATAGGCATTGATAACATCAATTACACTGCATATCTTCACAACTAGTGTGACTGTGCAAAGTATGTAAACAATTTCCGTCTGTAAGTTTTCTGAGCTTCGATGGTATTTCAGCTCTGGCGACAGCGAGTTCCAGAGAAGAGGACCACAATGACAAAGACTTGATTTAGAGAGACAAATTGTTGAATGGGAAAACCTGGAGTTTTGTTCAATTTCTCGAATTCATGCTAATTTGGATTGAGTATCTTGCCAAGCTAATCCACATACATCTTTTTGTATGAACATTCTTTATTGATAGCAAACAAAATCCTTACTAGAAGAACTCCAGCTTGAATGTGGTCCAGTTCTGCGGGGCTCCAGGATTTCAGGAGAACTGCATTAGGGGTGCGTGTTGTAGATGCTGATTAAAGGCTTCATTCAATTTGCGCTGGCCTGGTCAAATAGTGTTTTAATAGTGATCAATTAAAGGTTGCGCTTTGGGCCCGGTCAAATAGTGTTGAATAGTGATT
>CM031629.1:11104807-11112307 GCA_018398815.1 Conus ventricosus | reverse complement strand
AGAGACAGACAGACACACAGAGATAGAGAGAAGCAAGGTATCATGACACACTGGCACTCGGCCTTCCCCCAGAAATGTGGGGGTTTTTTTTTTAATCTTTGTTTTGTATTAGTAACACGTCAAAACAGTCATCAACTCTGCTGTTCCGTGACTAATGCTTGGGTAATCTCTCTCTCTCTCTCTCTCTCTCTCTCTCTCTCTCTCTCTCTCTCTCTCTTGATGGATAGATAGTGGGGTAAAAAGAGTAGAGGAGAATGTACAGAGGGAGTGGAAGGGGGTCAGAACTCCGAAACACACTGTCACTTTTGCACGCACGCATTCATGACAGCATTTACTCCATACGCACACGCAATCTTTCCCAATCAACCAAAAGGCGCACTACCGAATGTTTTTCCTTCTTCCCCTCTCCTTCGGGGAAAAAACACTTTACTAAATCACATCAACAAGTTATACACAAATTCTATACATGCATCTCTCTTTTTCAGAATGAGAGATAAACTAATTCTCCCATTTACATCAATACAAGTTTCTGTAAAGTCATGGTCTTCACATCACATTAGCCCAAGATCCAGACCAGGAGAATAAATCATTCCTGCAATCATGATGCCATACCCGCATCAGAGATGAGACTCGCCCCCATACTGTTATGATTCCCTGTCTCTCACAGAAATCGTGTCGCCCCTTGAATTCTCCCGTCACTGGAGATATGAGTTCCGACTCCTCTCCCCGGAGTCTTTATTTGCTGGGGCTGAACTACGGTGTGTTCCCCACACCATGGCCATCTTTAACCACCTCACGGGGTGAAAGGTGAAGGGTGAAGGGCTGAAACACGAATAAGGTTCGTGTAAGTAACCTGCTTCCCAATTTAATTATGAATTCTTTCTTTCTCTTTTCTTTAGGTTTTCCCTGTAGCTTTCCCCAACTATCTATGGCTCACCTGGTAATGACTGGTCAGCAGTGAGGACCAGCGTCCTGACAGGTTCGAGTCTCTAGGCCATCTGCTGGGCTAAAACTGATTCTTTCCTCCCTCCTCCTAGTGAGTGCATACTCAGTGTTCAAAACACATGACCAGCACCTACCAGCCCTTAGTAAACTATCTCTCAGTGGTCACTTTCACCCAATGACCACCCTTCTTTCTTTAATGAGTCATTCTCACAATTATTTGGGGACGCCCGCTACACTAGTCAAGCCACATGAATATTCTTCCTTTTTAGTAGTGGCATGGGGAAATGATTCATATCACTAACTACATGTGATGGAGCGTCACATGCCTTGATGTGAGGCTACGTCACATGACATTCAATGAAGGAGTCTATTTTCAATCTGTCCTTGCTAAGCTAAGTTATGCAAATGACATATTATGAAAAGCACACAGGTTTATGGATTCACACACACACACACACACACACACACACACACACACACACACACACACACACACACACACTGCATGTTTTATGTAGGTTCAAACTCAAATTACTCAATGTGGACCATTCAATTAATTGACTGATATTTTCTCATAATACCTGTGCTACCTCTTCAACATAAGAATGGCTGGTATCAACGATTGAATTGAATGTTTCCCCGAAGTTGGAGTATGGCTGCCTTAATGGCGGGATAAAAAACGGCCATACACACAAACTCCACTCCTTTGTTGGGAAGTTGGGATTAATCCTTGTCTGTCTATACAGGGAGTGTCCACAGGAGTATCAGCCTGCGTACGCAAAAACAAAACAAAACAAAACAACAACAACACGATTGAATCATCTGCGAACAAGGTACAAAGAGCATGTGAGAACAAAGGGAGATCTTCGATGCATATTGAGAAGAGAATAGGCCAAAGGACAGAGCCTTGGGAGACGTCGTATTTGACTGGCAAAAGAAAGGATGTATGTGAATCAATGACAGCGAATTTATATTTGTTGCTTAAAGATAACGACATGAGATCTAATGTATTGTTTGTTAGACCTTATCATCCAAGTTCATTACGAGTTGCGACATGAGATCTAATGTATTGTTTGTTAGACCTTATCATCCAAGTTCATTACGAGTTGCGACATGAGATCTAATGTATTGTTTGTTAGACCTTATCATCCAAGTTCATTACGAGTTGCGCTTGGTCATATACACAGACAGGAAAGAGAGAGAGAGAGCGGGGGGAAGGGAGGGAGGGGATACAGAGAGCAGAGAGATAGACAGACAGACACAGACAGTGAGACCGAGACAGAGTGACACAGAGAGACAGACAGACAGACAGACAGAGAGATACAGACAGACAGATAAACAGAGGCAGAGAAAGAGAGAGACAAAGAGAGGGAGACAAAGAGACAGAAACAGAGACAATGAGACAGAGACAGACAGACAGACAGGAAAAGACAGAGAGGGTATGAATGAATGAATGAATGAATGAATGAGGAAGGCTTACAAAGCCCATTGTCAAGGGGAGGACTCGATGGGAGGTGTGTGTGTGTGTGTGTGTGTGTGTGTGTGTGTGTGTGTGTGTGTGTGTGTGTGTGTGTGTGTATGTGTGTGTTCATAACATAACTGTAAAAGAACAAACAAAGACAAAACATGGCAGAAAACAACATCGCGATGTGGAAACTAGATCACGGAAGATGCAGACTACCACCGTACACCGGTATGACTGCGAACGTGACAGTCAAAACATCAACACATCTATCCACAGTCATCAGGATGTCCGTTGTTGCCAGCTGCAATCTTGCTGGTAGCATACTGAAAGCTGTTCATATTTCTGGTCATTTCCTGCAGACAGGTCAGTATGTATGTCGCTGATGGTACTGTGGTCAGGAGGAGCACTCTGAGCACTCTGTGGCTGACTGACAGGAGAAATATTTTCAGGATCACCACTGCACTCTGACACACGATCGCCCTCATTTGCCAAGACTTCCTCTCTTTTGTTGGGTGCAGTAGGAACTGGTTTTTTCTGGATCTCTCTTCACCACCGTCGGACGGGTCTCCACAATCATTTGGCTGAGTGAATTTCTAAAGTGGTGGCCTGTCATGTTCACAGTGTGACAACATTGTTCACCACCGTCTTCATCCACACTTTGCTTTGACTGACACAATATCCGACATGAAGACTTCACCGTGTACGCTTGTCACAGAGTGTTGGTCAGACGGTCCCGTGTTGATTTCTTGTTGATTGTCACAGTGCCGTGTGTCTTGTGCAGGCTGTGGGGCGGGGGGGGGGGGGGGGGGGGGGGAGGGGGGGGGGGGGGAGGGGAATTGCTGTCATTCTAAAAAATGTCACCACAAGCAGTATAGCTGTCTGTGACCGCTTCTGTCAGCAGTCGGTAAAACTAAATTGGATGGAGAAAAACCTTCACTTGCCTTTTCCTGATTCTTTTTATATGTACCTCAGCTCTGCGCCTATCCCTGGTTATCTGTGGCGAGCATTTCCGTCGATAAACTGCGCTGTGGCCTTGGGTTTCCGGTGCAGGGGGCTGGTCGGTATTCTTGGTCAAACGAAGAATCGCAAATGTTTGTTTTCCTCTGCCCTCAATTATAAATGAGGACAGAGTCATTTCCCTTGGTGCAGCATTCAGTGTTGCTTCCACAGTATACGGGAGACCTTCAAAAGGCATACCGTGCAATTTACAGACAGTACAGATAGAAATTTAGCAGAACAGCTTGAAACAACGTCTTGCTGGGAGTCAGACAAGGGAAACCACGACAGAGAGAGAGAGAGAGAGAGAGAGAGGGGGGGTGGGAGGGAGGGAGGGAACACAGAGTTTGCATGTGAATATTTAACGTTTACGATATGAAGACTATCTGCACACCCATTCACCCACCCACTGTCTTCTCTGAATTCTTTAACGACCTTTTTCAATAAGAAGCTTTCAAAGACCTTTCAACCAATTGGTTTGTTACTTTGTTATGTCGCAGTCCATGATCTGACCGTTTTGTTTATGGAAAGAACATCTGTGGATTACAAACGAACTTTAGAAACAAGACTACTCATCATTGATCAAGCAACGTCAAGACTGAGTCACAGCTTGGCCTGACGTGATTATAAAGATAATCAGTCTGACGTAATCATGAAGATAATTACCACAACAGTTTACACCTTTCATTACGGTTTGTGCTGGTTGACTCTAGAATAATAAAGATGGAGAAAGAGGGACCTCAAGCTCAGTTGAAACTTTATTAGTATTTGGTTATTTCCCCATGAATGATAGATTATCTGCATCCGATACGAAGCCCAAATGAAATGAATGTCAATGTGTGTGTGTGTGTGTGTGTGTGTGTGTGTGTGTGTGTATGTGTGTGTGTGTGTTTGTCTGAGTGCGTGCTTGCGCGCGCGCGCGCGCGCGCGCGTGTGTGTGTGTGTGTGTGTGTGTTCTGCATTTGCATCGAGTAAGTTTTCCAATTTCATTCACTTTGATCTTTGATGGACGGAAAAAACACGACACTCGGAACGGAGGAAACATCTTTGAGAGTGGTTGAGCGAGGAAAGTAGGAGGCCCTAAACTTCAAGCTTACCGTTCAGTTTTTGTTTGTTTGTTTGTTGTTTTTTTCCCTTTTTAAATCTTTTCATTTCAGATCATATTCAGTTCTCTCTCAGAAAAAAAAAGAAAAGAAAAAATAACTCTTCATGCAAACACACTTACCTTCTTTCTCTGTCTCAGTGTGGGCCTAAAACTGGCACATAAGTTTCACATCAACATTTCAGTGGTTTCTCTGAATTCAGGCTTGTACACTGTCTTCACCTTCGCTTTGCCAATGAACGCACATTTAGGCTGGGTGAAGCTCTCACGTCCATGAAGTTTGTTTACTTAGAACAAAAGTAAAAGAACGTTGGCTCGACTGAAACGCTCGTGGCAGGCTCAGCCGCTCAAACAGCGCATGGAATCCTCCACATCAACTGTCGTCTGCTTGTGCTCCCTTCAGTTTCGCCGGCTCGCGTTGAGCACGGAAACGAGGCTGGAGAACGAAGCGCGCCGCTCGTGCGCTGGAGTCGGTTTTTCTTTTTTCTTTTTTTTTCCCCCTTTTTTTTTTTGCTTTTCTTTTTTGATACTCATTTGGTTCCAGGCTTAGAAGGAAGCCACAGTCGTGAAGTTCCAATGGGCTGTTTTCGATTCTTTCTTTCTGTCTTTTTTTTAAAAATCTCTCTCTCTCTCTCTCTCTCTCTCTCTCTCTCTCTCTCTCTCTCTCTCTCTTTCTTTCTTTCTTTCTTCTTCTTCTTCTTCTTCTTCTTTCTTCTTCTTCTTCTTCTTCTTCTTCTTCTTCTCTCTTTCTTTCTTTATTCTCTTTCCCCTTTTTTCGTGTGTGTGTGTGTGTGTGTGTGTGTGTGTGTGTGTGTGTGTGTGTGTGTGTGTGTGTGTGTGTGTGTGTGTGTGTGTGTGTGTATTGCAGTATCGTTGTTCTTCTTTTTGGTCTTGTTATTCTCTTTCTTCTTTACCTCGTTCTGCATTCTTGTTTCCTTCTGTCTCTCTTTCCCTGATGACTTGGAGACGGAAACAGACAGTGATGACTTGAAGAGGGAAACAGACAGTGATGACTTGAAGAGGGAAACAGACAGTGATGAGTTGGGGAGAGAAACAGACAGTGATGACTTGGACAGGGAAACAGACAGTGATGACTTGGACAGGGAAACAGACAGTGATGACTTGGACAGGGAAACAGACAGTGATGACTTGCGGAGGGAAACAGACAGTGATGACCTGGGGAGGGAAACAGAGAGTGATGACTTTGGGAGGGAAACAGACAGTCATGACATATAGTGATGACTTGCGTAGGGAAACAGACGATGATGACTTTGGGAGAGAAACAGACAATGATGACTTAGGGAGGGAAACAGACGGTGATGACTTGGAGAGGGAAATAGACGGTGATGACTTGGGGAGGGAAACAGACGGTGATGACTTGGGGAGGGAAACAGACGGTAAGGACTTGGGGAGGGAAACACACAGTGATGACTTGGGGAGGGAAACACACAGTGATGACTTGGGGAGGGAAACAGACAGTGATGACTTGGGGAGGGAAACACACAGTGATGACTTGGGGAGGGAAACAGACAGTAATGACTTGGAAAGGGAAACAGACAGTGATGACTTGGGGAGGGAAACAGAAGTGATGACTTGGAAAGGGAAACAGACAGTGATGACTTGGAGACGGAAACAGACAGTGATGACTTTGAGACGGAAACAGACGGTGATGACTTGGAGACGGAAACAGACTGTGATGCCTTGGGGAGGGAAACAGACAGTGATGACTTGGAGAGGGAAACAGACAGTGATGACTTGGAGACGGAAACAGACGGTGATGACTTGGAGACGGAAACAGACAGTGATGACTTGGAGAGGGAAACAGACAGTGATGACTTGTGAAGAGAAACAGACGGTGATGACTTATGGAGGGAAACAGAGGGTGATGACTTAGGAAGCGAAACAGACAGTGATGACTTGGAGAGGGAAACAGACAATGATGACTTGGGGAGGGAAATAGACGGTGATGACTTGAGGAGGGAAACAGACAGTGATGATTTATGGAGGGAAACAGACTGATGACTTGGAGAAGGAAATAGATGGTGATGACTAAGGGAGGGAAACAGACTATGTTGACTTGGAGATTGAAACAGACAGTGATGACTTAGGGAGGGAAACAGACGGTGACGACTTCGCGAGGGGAACAGACGGTGATGTCTTGGGGCGGGAAACAGACAGTCATGACAGACAGTGATGACTTGCGTAGGGAAACAGGCGGTGAAGAACTTGAGGAGGGAAACAGGAGTGATGACTTGGGGAGGGAAACAGACGGTGATGACTTGGGAAAGGAAACAGACAGTCATGACTTGGAGAGGGAAACAGACGGTGATGACTTGGAGAGGGAAACAGACGGCGATGACTTGGAGAGGGAAACGGAAACAGACGGTTGTGTCTTGCGGAGGGAAACAGACAGTGATGTCTTGCGGAGGGAAACAGACGGTGATGACTTGGAGAGGGAAACGGAAGCAGATCGTGGTGTCTTGCGGAGGGAAACAGACGGTGGTGTCTTGTGGAGGGAAGCAGACAGTGATGTCTTGCGGAGGGAAACAGATGCTGATGACTTGGAGAGGGAAACAGACGGTGATGACATGGAGAGGGAAACAGACGGCGATGACATGGAGAGGGAAACAGACGGCGATGACTTGGAGAGGGAAACGGAAACAGACGATGGTGTCTTGCGGAGGGAAAACAGATGGTGATGACTTGGAGAGGGAAACAGACGCTGATGACTTTGCAAGGAAAAAAGGAAGTGATGGCTTGGGGAGGGAAACAGACAGTGATGACTTAGGGAGGGAAGCAGACGGTGATGACTTAGGGAGGGAAACAGACGGTGATGGCTTGGGGAGGGAAACAGACAGTGATGACTTGGGGAGGGAAAAGACAGTTATGACTTCAGGGGGAAACAGATGGTGATGACTTGGGAAGGGAAACAGGCGGTGATGACTTTCGAAGAGAAACAGACGGTGATGACCTAGGGAGGGAAACAGACGCT
>CM031629.1:11087307-11102307 GCA_018398815.1 Conus ventricosus | reverse complement strand
ACAAAACTAAAGATACAAGTAGAACAGATGCAAGATCTAACAGATGACCCAGGAACAAGAATATTTTGTGCCAACCACTTCAAACTAAGTACTCTATTAAACTCCAGGGAACACCAAAATATATTAGCCAGCTTTGGTTTTGAGGCATTCAAAACCAGGCAAAAATGATAATTTTTTGTTGTTGTTATCTTTGTTTCGTGCCAAATATCTTTCAAAGGTGACGGCAATAAAGAATTGTTCTTGTTCACACACACACGCACGCACGCACGCACGCACGCACGCACGCACGCACGCACGCACGCACGCACGCACGTACGCACACACACACACACACACACACACACACACACATTGCATACTTGAAATATATTGGATCTTTTCGTCACCATCATATACAACTCTTATGCCTGGTTCACACGAGTGCAACAATGAGGCAACAATGGGTGGCAACTCCAAGTTGCCTATGTGTTGCTACATTGTTGCTTCAAAAGTTGTCACTACAGCAACCATATAAACCAATTAGACCCCATTGGATTTCCCAAAAAAAGTTGCCAGGGAAGTTGTCCAAGCCAAAAGTTTGAACGTCGGGAGATATAACTTTTGGTGGGGTTGCAACTTTTGCATGACAACTTCAAGTTGCTTTTTGTGAACAGCTTGGAACACAGTATAACCGGTAGGCAACAAAAAACGGGGGGAGCGAAGTGCATGCGTCGACAAAAAGCGACGTGCCGCCACGCTTTCTCGAGAGAACGCATTTTACCAATTCTAACTCACTTGCTTCACCACCGATTTTTTGGGCGAAAGTGCCAAAAAGCCCCTTTTCCCTGTGGCGGAGAGAGAAAGAGAGAATCACCCGGCAGACAGACAAGAAGAAGGACCAGAGAGGGGAGACAGACAGAAAACCAGAGAGGCGGGCAAACATACACACACACACAAAACACGAAAAGCGCATATTACGTTCTCTGACAAGTAAAATCAATAACCAAAAATAAACAAATTATCTACAAACAAACATACTGTGCGGGGTTATCCGTTTTTAATATAATTTATAAACTTTCAGAATTCAGTTTTTTTAATCTATGTTTTTCCGGTCATTTCAATAAATCATTTTCCGCAACATTTTTAAAAAATAAACTCGCTTTCATGTGAAATAAAAAAACAGTCTTAACTGTTCTCTAAAGCTTTTAAAACGATTTAAAATGGCATAAAAACCACACACTTATCCACATGTCTTCCACTAAAAAGCAGTTTGACAAAGTGTTTCTTTTAAAATGTCTTTGCCGAACAGTCATCTATAAAAAAATGTGTCTGCGTCTAAAACAGTATAAAATGTTTAAAAAAATCACCAGTTTATGCTAGGATTAACAAAATATAGTCACACTCCAAAAACTTCATAAAATATGCTTTGTCCATTAAGTGTTGGACAGAAAATACAAAAATACAAAAAAATAGCGAAAAACTGTTTGTAATGGGTCTGGGACAAATTTTGGGTTTTCCAAACCATCTGCCCCAAATCAATGAGAAAATGAGGAGTTTTTGTCTAAAGTTTAACTGCTCCATAGTTTTATAACAGAATTTAATCTAATCCGTTATTGTTTTTATCATGCCCTCCGTTAAAACTTGTTCAGTATAAAAAAACCCTCGAGGCCTAAATGGTAAGATTAATCCAATTCAGTTCTGTAAGATTGTTTTTAATTAAGTCAACATTGATTTTGTTGCTTGTTGTTATGATCTTAATTCCCGCCATTGTGAAGAACGACGACAACAACGTTAAGGCGTTTAACGTCTAAGTTTTGGCCAGCAATATTAATTCCTTTTATAAGGTCATCATAACCCCCCACAACCCCACCCTCTCCACAATCTTTAAAGACAGAAATTTCAATATCATTGTGAACGTGCCCTCCTAATTTTCTGTTTGGGAAAGAACTGTAATTTTGTAGAAGCTTTTTTACAACTGTTTCTTTTCTGTGGAGGATGTACTGTTTTTCCCATACGGGTTATTTCAATTTTTTTCCCGACTATTGTCGTCCGGCATAAGACTTACATGTAAAGGGCCAGAGTTGAATGCTTTCTGAACTTTTTTGACGGCTAAAATATGTAAATGGCTTATAATTCAAATTTTATGTCCCATTCTAAATATGGTTCAAGTGCCTTTTGAGGTCAGGTTTTCGAACTATTTTATATTCATACGGGCCAACATTATTGCCTCTAGATTGCGCATTGTTCATTTTTAGGAAACTTTTTGCTGTCGGCAACCTCTTTACGTTTATAATCGCCATTTTTAGTGTACTCAAAACCATACAAAGCACCTACCCTCCACCGTTCTGTCAAAGTCCGCAACGTCTGCAAGGTCTTTTAATCTAAGGTTATACACCACAGGCGCTAATGTAACTCCTGATTCTTCTGGCCCACGCGACATGTTTTAGTACAACGTATTATTTTATTTCCAAAACAATTGTGCGGGTTATCACTTTTTAAACAACTTTCCCTGTTTTGTCTTTGATTTTATATTAAATGATCGACCCTCCCACAACTAATCTTTTAAACTGTAAATTAGGGAATTGTATAATTTCATAATCGCAATATGCAGCTTTCCCTGACGGAAGAGCTCTTAAAACAGTTGAGGGCCTTCCGTCATAAAAGTTTTCACCCAGTCCCTTAGCTCACCCAAAATTTAACATAGAGTAATAAAATGTAATGCAAGATCGAGCGGATTTTCCCCCCTCAATAGTAGTTTTGGTTGGTGAAACTCTAATCTTTTAATCTAAAAAAGCCTAACATTTTAGCTAGTTTTTTATCAAAATAGTAACCTACTTTTTCTTCGCTTGAATGTTAACATTGTTTTTAGATTCGCATTGTTAAGTTGAGAGAAATGTCGAAGTACTCATTGCTTCTTTTAGTGAGCAAAACCCTAATAACCATCATCTATTGTTAACGGGCTAACTTTGGTCCCTGGTTTGTCAATTTTTTGAATCTTATTATTCTTCTTGATTCACTTATTTTAAACCATACATTGTAAATATTTCATGGAGTGCGACCGTTTTGGCCCCGCAATTGTTATCAAAGCATGTTCTAAAAACGAAGGGCGGTCTTGGGTTGTTATTGTTACAAACATTTTTTAAAACAAATTAAAAATGAGTGCATTCAAATATACTGATGCAAAATATTCTTTTGGGCCGCACAAACAATCTAAAAATATAGCAACTGATACTCTTGACATTGCGTGACCCAGACTGGCCTCTTTCATAAAAAGGTGGTACTCCATTAAGCAGATATCTTAACCCCCCTATGAAAACGACCACATCAAGAAAGCGTGGTTTAGTCATCCGATGCAGTTTTATCAGAACCATTTTAAACTTTGCTGTGTTTTGCGCTCAACTGGGTGTGGAGTGGCGTATGCTGATCATTTAATCACCATGATCCTTTGGTGAGGTCAGTGTATAGATTTCATTTCTATTACACCTTCAGACTATTTTGACTGAATTGCAAGCTCCATTACCAAATGACAAACCGTTAAAAAATCCACTCAGCAACATAATAGACATAAAAGGCTTTTAAGGATCTGTAACGAATTCAATTTAACATCAAGACAGGCTTTAGACAAAAGTTGGATCATAATAAAGGCCTAGGCGACCTTTATTTTCGGGGAAACGCACAGAAAGTATAACTATGACTGGCATCCTCCTTTCAAAACTTTCTTTTCAGGCAAACTGTTCAGCCTGGGTCCCTACAGCAAGAGCATAAAACAGCATGGACAACATTTACCCTAGACACTTCTAAGGGCCTAACTAGGGGGGGAAAGAACGAATAAACGACTCTTTTCGTACTTACGTTTGGTGTTTGCTAGGTTCGCAACACAGGCGAGATCGAGCATAACTGATCCTTCTACTGGCTTTGACGCACAAAAACAATACTTAGCAAATTTAAGAGACGCCATTAATTCTACAGTTATTTTACCTTCAAGTATTCAAAGGTACCAACATGTTTTACAATACGCAAGATCGAAGTAGACTTTGCTGTTGGCACTGGTTTATACATGCTGCCTTCTGACCTCGGGACTCCAGGTAGGAATAATAATAAACTATAATAAGGAAATTCTTATAGCAGGCAATGAACAGAAGGTTGGGAAAAATGACATAAATTCTGAGCCAGTAATATTACAAACAATAAAAGAACACCCAAGATTAAGTCATCTAATCCCCGAAGTCCAAACCCCCCAAAGTCATTAAAAGACTCAGCAAAGCTCGCAGGCTCTGTTCGCGATGACCATGAATATGAAAAAACAGCGCTTGTTCTTGGTTTAAACTGCCCTAGGATTACTTGGTCTTTATCTTACTAAATAGTAATCCAACTATTAAGAGAACTAATCCCATAAGTGCTCGGCCATAAAGCCAACTACTTTGCTTGCAGTAGAACAAAAGCCAGCTGACAATACTCCCAATATTCCTGGTAAAGCGTCCAGGGCTTAACCAGCTAATTTTTTAATAAAACTTGCAAGATGATCAAGCTGTTTTTTTTACCCATGATTTATCAGGCGGAGGCGATGGCGGCGGGGGCACTGAACTTTGCCCTCCACCACCGCCGTAATAGCCCATTACTAGCGTACTATTGCAAAACCTAAAGCCGTTATAAACGCTTGCTAATGTGACTCCCCTGCTCTCAAACAAGGGTTCTTATTCGTTCTGCTAGTGTTGTGTCTTCCATATAAAATTTTTTCGATAGTTCTCTTATTCTATTCACTTGAGTTTCGTAATGGCCCTCGGTTATTTAGTTAGCACTTCTAGTCTTCTGATCTCTCTTGTTCAAGATCTTTTAGTCTTTGGGGTTATTCTTTCTTTAATATCAGGCCCTAAGTTGGCGTCATCAGCCTCAACGGTTTTTCTTTTTCTCTTTTAAAATCCCCATCTAGTTCACCTAGTTTTGCTAATTGTTTTTTTAAATTCGCCTCGATCCTTCTCAAAAGCATGAAAAGGGGCCCGCTATTTCTCGCATGGGTACGGGGAGTCGCGTATGTCTTTAAAGCTGTTTCTTCTGAAAACTGGTTTCTGTCTATTGTATTTATTAATTTCGCCTGCGATTGATTTAATTTTTTAAAGTTCCAGTTTTGCATTTGGTTATCTGTCGGAGTTCTTGCAGTGTTTTGAAGTTTAGCAACTGCATCCCAATCTAATTTTGGTCTAGCAATGCCAAGGCGATTTTGATCTTTCACACTGAGTCTTTTTATAATTGTAAATCTTGGCTAAAAACTTTGATGGGTCCGGGTTTTGTTGTAAGCCGAACAGATTCTCCTTGATCGCTCTTTTACAAACAAATGACCATCTTCTAATTCAAAATCATTTGGGTCTATAAATTCGGGAGGTTCTTGGCCTAAACTTTTGTAAAATGCTCCGACCCTACTTTCTTGTTTAAATTCACGCCGCATTGAGAGCACTGAGCGATGTCGTGTCAAAAGGGATCATTTCACTCATGTTGTCTCCAGGATCAAAAACATCATAATCTCTTCAGCTTCAATCCTGGCCATGTTTTAAATAATTAACTTTTTATTTTTTTTATAAAAAAATGGCACTAGCACTGGGCTCGATTCTTAACCCGTATAGAAGCCTGAAAGAACCCGTGGCGTGAAGGGAAATAACGGAAAATTACTGTTCCAAATAATCCATCTACTATTTAGCGGATCAAATTTTACTGTCAAAATTTTCCCGACCTAGGAGCGGATGAAGTGATTGTGCCAGGCTCTGCGCGTCTTACTTTTAAAATAGTACTCGTTCAACAACAGACCCAAACAGGACAGTTGTACAGAATCTGGGCGGGCAATCGTTAAGAAAATTTTTATAAAACTTGAGGGCAAGAAATATTTTCTTTACACAATGCAGACATATTTTTAACCTATTTGATCTATGGCTAACCGGGAATGAAAGGGCCGATCTTGCGTTTCAAGGAATCGAAAATGAAGAAGCGCTAAAACATAGAATAGGCGCCGCAGATACTAAAGACGGTAAAAAGTATGCAGCGTAAATTTTGCGTATGGAAACGCTTTTCCATCCCCCTTAGATTTTGAGTTGATAAAAGCGCATGCACCATACTTCAAGGGGCATTAAAAGACAGATTGTCATATGAACTAACTTTTAATGAATACAAACGCGTTATCAATCATCAGACACCGAAGCAAAGTACAGCATTTCTGACATCTCGTTAGAGTTTGACGTTGTTAGGGGAACCCTGATTTTAGCAGAAAGGGTGATAAGGATCAATATGATCAAGATTAGCAATATATTACGACAGAGTGATTCATCATTCAACATATCCCAGAAGCAGGGCAGACACATATGGAATTTTTAGTTTAGCACCACAGCAATATCGCTTAAAGGATTTATTGCTTGTGAAGATGAAGAACCGTTCAAAAGAGCAGTGAAAAGTTTTTTTAATCCTAAAATAACGAAAGTGCAATGTACAATTGACGGTAGTCCTAACCAAAACTAAAGCTAGCGGCTTAGACACTTTTCATCAATTTTGACGAAATAAGAAAATGTTTGGGGTGGGAGGGGTTTGAAATCCAACAGCAGACCTATGTCTAAAGATTTACATCTTCACAATGTTAGGCTTGATGATTATTTAACAACAAAATACGGTTTATGGTTGACCTAAAGGTCCACAGAGGATAATGAGTTGTAGAAGCGGGAGAGATGAGAGACGTAATAAAAAATTCAAATTGATAAAGAGAAGAAAGCCGATAAACCGCTTAATGTACATTTGTTTTTAAATAATTTATGCGCAGCTGATATTGAAAATAAAAGATTAGACTATGGGATTATACTAAATTATTTTTTTATTTTATAAAAAGCATGTCTGTTAAGGTTTATCCAAATGTGCCTACAGCACCCGGGGATGCCAAGAAAGAGATAGCAGGCAAATTTTTTTCTGTTATAGAAACCCCTGGGAAATAAAAACCTTCAGATTTAAAAAACATTACACAAATGCAACAAAAACTAGAGCAGGACCTTTTTAAAATACAGCAAAACCAAACGAAGGTATTCTGCTGCCTTTAATGCTGTTACATATGTTAATACTGGAGCATCGACTATAAGCGCCCTATCGCAGGAACGAGTGTTGGTCTCTTAGCAACGGGCATAGGCCCCACCCGCAGCTTTACCTCTAGGAGGTTTGTCTTTTAGCTCTCGGGCCCGTGTTTCATTAGCTGAAGTGCGGCTGGCAAAAATTAAAAAACTAAACTCCAAAAGGCCCCACAGCATGGTTCAACTAATAAAGGCTAAAAATTAGCTTTGTTAAAACTGACAATAAATAAAGCGCTTGTTGACTCAAAAAATCACGGATGAAGAATTTAATCGTTTTCAGGCCGATTTTGATGACTACAAAGACAAAAGTTTGATCTTCAAAGAAGGCGGGGACAAGTTTTTCTCAACAGCCAGACCCCGAGCAGATAAAAAAGGGAAAGCTTAAAAAAAGTAAACGAAACAATAAACTCTGTTTAAACAGCTCACACTAACAACCCCAAAAGGTGTTTTTACTTTAGTTTATGATCCAAGCGCAAAAGACCGTCGATATTGGTTCTGATTAAGTATTTTTTTTTAATTTAAATAAATATTTGAGTTAGAAAAGAAGCTCAACATGGCTAAGATATATGAAGGGCAAGACGAATTTTTTGAAGGAATGCTTGAGAGAGAGCGTTTATCAAGAGCCCCTGAATGAAATTGATTTAGAAGTCATTGACCCAACAAACGTACAGGGAAGCGTTGTACATGCAATTTCTCAAGTTCCAAGTAAACTAACAATAGACCCGCCAGTTAAAGTAATGTTAGCTGTTTTAATCGACTATATAACAATAAATGAAGAAATTTAGAAGTCTGGGTTTCAACTAAACAACAGATATTCTTTCTCATAACGACTTAACACCCGGTTGGGCAGACGAAACTGCTTACACAGTTTGACGCTGCCCCGAAAAAGCCAAAATGAGAGGCTCCCGGTTGGTCAGAGGGCGAAGTTTTAGAGATTAGATTAAAACAGGCTAATTTTGCACCGATTGTTGGCAAGTCTTACATTCCACTGCCTCGAGAGTTGGTAGCGAAAAGAGCAGTTCTAAACATAAAGAATTCAAAACAACAATGTTTAGTGGTGTGTTCTTGCAAGGCTGCATCACGCCCGCAAAAACGCAGAGAGAGTATCTAACTATCACCCTACATCAATGATCTTAACTTTAGTGGAATATCCTTTCCTGTTAGTGTAGACCAAATTGATCAGTTTGAAGAACAAACAAACCAATAACTGTTAATGTATACCCCATGGGATGAGGAAACAAATTTGGTGCCAATTAAAAATGTCCAAGAACAGTCCAACAATAGGCGAACCAGACAAAAATCATGTTTTACTTACTACTGATGCTTTCACCAGCGGGCTACCGCAATACCATTGATACGCACGATGAGTAGACTAATGAAGCATACTTCAAAAGATGGGCACAAACAAGAATTCTGTAGAAAAAAGTTTAACAAGAATGCCTCTGTTCAAGCCGCGAGCGAACATAAGAAACATTGTAAAAGTTCTGTAGACGTAAACGGAACTAATTACACCTCCCACCCGGATCTAAAGTTAGTTTTAAGAACTGGAAACGGATGCAAAATTCACCATATGTTGTTTTACGCAGACTTTTAAATCACTCATTGTTCCTTATGAAGGGCCAGCGCCACAAAAACTTCGAAAACAGTCTTAAAGAAATAATCAAACGATTTTTTTCATTTGCTTTCATCGTTGTCAGGTCGGATGGCGTTCATTCAGAGCCCGAATTATATAGAGGACCAGATGCTGCAGAAACATTCTTTAAAAACGCATGCCGCAAGTGCGTAACGCCTTTTCTAATAATCTAAACTTATCTGAAATCATAAGGCGCCTGAAGACCAACAACAGTATGACTCAGCCACGCATTGTTTGGGTTTGCGGTTTAGAAACTAACAACCCAAGAGTTGTAAACCCCACAGTAAGAGACCATGACACATTAGTGGGAAGTTTAGAGGTGCAGCGCACAACAAATGCAATCTTCAACTAAAGTTTGAACCAAAGACATGGAAGCTGCCTGTATTCTTTCATAACTTGCGAGGTTACGACTCTCACCTTATAATGAAAGCAGTAGACGATGCCTTTAGGGTGTCATGCATCGCAACAGTCATCAGAAAAGTACATGTGTTTCACTTTAAATAACATGTCTTTTTATGACCTATGCAACCATGATGGTTCATTAGAGTCGCTGGCTAGTCCTTAAAGTCCTGCCCAATAACGGAAGAATATTTTGACCCAACTCTTGTTAGAAAGGGCGTTTACCCTTATGAGTACATGAACAGTTGGAAAGGTTTGACGAAGATACGCTTCCACCTAAAGGCGCGTTCTTTCTAGTCTTAGAGGAAAGGGTGTCAGCGATTCTGATTACCAGCATGCTCAAGATGCGTGGCAGAAGTTAGATTGTAAAACGATGGGAGACATCATGACTCATACTTGATGGCTGATGTATGTTTGTTGGCGGATATTTTGAAAATTATAGAAAGACCTGCATGAAACATTATAGCCTGGATCCTGCGCATTACATTTCTGCGCCCGGGATGAGTTGGACGCTTTCTTAAAGTTTACTGGAGTACAGATTGATTTATTGTCTGACCTACCAATGATTCAGATGATTGAAAACGATTGCGTGGGGGAATTAGTATGGCGTCACACCATTACTGTAAAGCAAACAACAAATACTTGGACGACTATGATCCAAGTAAAAGGTCTAACTATCTCATGTATTTAGATGCAAACAATCTGTATGGTTTGGGCTATGGCGCAATCACTTCCATTACGCAACTTTAAAATGTACACAGGTACGAATAATATTCAAAAGGCATTAAAGTGGTTGGGCAGTTTAGCGCCTGATCAGCAGCGCGGTTTCATTCTAGAAGTTGACTTAGAATATCCTCATGAACTCCATGACCTGCATAATGACTATCCATTAGCAGCAGAAAGTCTAAAGATGGATCCAAGAGAGCCGCCTAAACTTGTGCCTAATCTTCGGGGCAAAAAAAATTATGTCTGTCATTACAGACTTCTACAATTTTATTTAAGACATGGGTTGAAGTTGACAGCAGTTCATCGCATAATTGCTTTTGATCAAGAACAGTTCATGAAACCATACATCATGAAGAACACTGACCTCAGAACTAAATCCGCAGATGCTTCAGAAAAAGACTTTTTCAAGCTGATGAACAACAGCTGTTTTGGAAAGACTATGGAGAATCCGCACAAGCGCAAAGATGTCAGATTGGTCACCAGAGAGAATGAAGCAATTAAGCTAACTTCAAAACCAAATTATCAAGACTTTAGAAGATTTCATGATCACCTTTTTGGCATAATGATGAAAAAAAAGAAAGTCAAATTGGACAAACCTGTATTTATTGGGTTTACTGTTTTAGAATTATCAAAGCTTTTGATGTTAGAGTTTCTTTATGACTACTTTAAGCCCTCGTATCCTGAGTCCAGAGTACTTTACACAGATACAGACAGTTTTGTTATAGATATTCCTACTGAAGATATTTATAAAGACATGGAATTAGAAGTAGCTAAAGGAGCGAGTGGATGGTATGACACGTCCGATTATCCTAAAGATTCGCCTTTGCATTCAATTACTAATAAGAAGGTTTTAGGAAAGATGAAGGATGAATTATCTGGAAAGGTGATCAAGGAGTTTGTTGGTTTTAAGGTCAAAAATGTACAGTATTTCGAGCCAGGAGAAAATCATTAAGAAAGCAAAGGGAATATCTCGCAGCGTTGTGCAGTCAAACATATCACATGACAACTACAAAGAAGCATTGTTTGGCAATAAGACTTTTCATCATGACAACGTAAAACTGCGATCTAATCTACATGAGATCAACACAACAGTTGTAACAAAGAAGTCGTTAGATAGAACAAACACAAAACGAGTATTTGTTAATCCAGAGTTTTCATATGCAATCGGGCACTGGAGGACCGCATAAACAGGGGGTTTTATTTTTCATCAACTTTTATTATAAGATCAATCATAGCTTCATCCAATTCATTTAAATCTTTTCTCATGTTTGCTTGACGCGTTCGAATTTTTTTTATTATTTCAAGATATTCTTTTTCCCAATTTGGGGGTTAAGTTGTAGTGATCTGGATGATTTAGCATGCATTGATTAATCCCCAAAAATGTTTCCTTAATAGCATTACACGCATGAAATGATTCCCGTATCATTTTCAAGGTCTCTTCCTTTACCATTCTTGTTTCGTTCTGCACTTCCTTCTGAGCTTCCATTTTAAACTCAAATATATTTACGTAAATTAATTAAAGCGGAACTGTGTCTGGTGGGATTATCTGCAGTTCTTCCTTCACAAAAGATCTTTGAGGAGCTGGTTGTTTTGTTGTGTCAGTTTCCGTAAATAATACACGGGCGGATTCATCTTTACAATTCTTTTTATTTCATACGGTCAACTACTCCAAACTGGATCGGTTTGCCCTGATGCGAGTGTCCCCTTCCGCTTCCCCCGTAAATAAAGGTACCTTACTTTCAAACCAAACGGTAATAGTTTGCCGGATGAAGACTCCCTTCAACAGCATTTATTGTTTTTCTTTTGATTGCTTGTACTGGTTTTAGCCCTTTAAATTCTTCATTATTCATTGCGCGCAAAACTGAGGCAGTCTTCTAACCCATTCTGTGTTGCGAGACTTGTCAATCAGCTCTCTGTGATACTGGTAGGAAAAAAGTCTTTCAGATAACTGTTTGTTAAAGTTTTCAACTAAAGCCTGTGATCTGTGAACTCCCGGAATGCCTCTTTTAATGGTAACTCTATGTTTTAACAATAATTGATTCACTTGGCCTTTAAATTCTTTCCATCATCGACTTGAATCATGCGAGGGAAAGTTAAGGGGCCTCGTTGGTATATCAGTTGTATAGCGACAGCAACAGCAGAAGCACTCTTTTGTGTTAATGGCTCCGCATCTTTGTATCTTGAAGCCATGTCAATGACTGTGAGTGCGTACTTAAATCTTTTTCGTCTAATCCTATCAGAGGGTAAATATAGAAGATCCATTTGATGGGTGTCGTTTGGAGTTGTATTGACAAAGTGTGGTCTCTGTATTCGTTTGGGCGCAGGTAAAATAAATTTGCCAAATCGCTTATTTAGATAACCATTCCTTTGCTGTTTGTTCACTGACCCCCGCTGCTTGGCTTAGCTTTTGTATTGCTGTGATACCCTTCCAATATCCTTTGGGCGAATAATAGATTTTGTTCATTTTTTATTCAGCCAATATTATGCGCAACAAAATACACGACGGTCATACCAAAGGCAATAAACGCGATTTCTTGCATCTTTTGTTTTTCTGATGGTTGATAAAAGTCACTGAATTTTGGTGGGGGCAATGTCCTGGACCGGTTTGCCTGTTACTAGATAATATTCTTTTATTGCTTGATCAACATTTTTAAATGTGTAAGCTGCATGCCCCTGTTCTTTCAGTGTGTCATTAATAAAATCTAACTGCTCAAGTCTCTGCTTTTCATAGGCGTCTTGTGCAGCTGCTAGTTGCTCCATAGCTTTGTTATGTCTTTTTCTCTCGCCGTCATCCCGCAGTTTACTAAATGCGAAATTACTTCCGCTAAAAGCAAGCGCATTCACCACAGCGCCGCCTATCATTATTGCGAGTGAAGCCATTTTTTATAAATGTATTTTTTCTTACATATTTATTTTGTCTGGAATTATTCCTTGCTTAACTAGAAAATCTTTCGTGGCAACCGAAGCTGCAATGATAGCAATTAGCTTTGCTGAATCCTCAAAGTCTAGTTTGCCAAGATCTGCTGGTTTAATTCTTAACAAGCTTTTACCAAGCATTGAGTATCCTACACTTAGACCACCAATAACAGCAGAATGGTATACAAGGTTAGCAACAGTTTTTTCGGTGCTCATTTTTAGAAAATAAAATAATTATAATATTAAAAAAACATGAACAGTGATGATCTACTACAGCTACAAGGTGGCCTAAACCTTCCTGAACTTATGAATGACCAAGCTGATGACCAAGCTATTATGCCCAAAAAGGAGAGTTGTATTCTTTGGCAGCATGTGGGAAAACAAAACAGTTCCTCGGAACTGAATTCAGCATTGAACAGATTCAACAGATGTCGCCGCAAGACATTTTAAAGTATCATAACAGGTATGAAGCGCAGCTGGGGTCTAGAATGGTGAAAAGTGTGGGCAAACGGTTCTTAGTTTGTACACTAAACTAGTCAGTAGATTTGCCCCCATTGATTCTGAACAAGATCTTACGTATGATTTAACGCAAGATCCAGTTTTAACAAAGTCATTAGAGTCTCTAGGATGTGATTTATACTATAGATTTGGAACATTGTTATCGCCATTAATCATGGGATTAATAACTTTTAATCATATAGATTTTATTTCCCTTCAAAATGAACGAGCTGGAAAATCATCAGAACCAGGAAACATTGAATCAGGTGGAGAAAGTAACCAAGCCAGAAAATCAGCAGAAAACGCTGAATCAGGTGAAGGCCATTAAAAATCCTGGGCGTGTTGAAGCAGGAAAAAAATTAGCAGAGTGGAACAGACAAAAAAAATTAATGTTACAGAATATGACTCATCATGAAAACATAACACCGCCAACGCCAGAACAAGTTGATTCAATGCCCGCTATAAAAACTCCATGTGATACAAGGGCACCAAAGTCTTCATGGAATATTGAACTTAAAACTGTTGCCATTTTTGGCGCCATTGCTGCTGTTGGGGGCAGTTATTATGGCTATAAAATATAACACAATGGCAACAGAAACGAAAGCTATCAAAAAAATCTGAGCCACTAAATGCAGAAAAAGACACCCGCACGCCAAAACCGCCAATAAGAAAGCGTCATTTTGATCCATTTATAATGGAATAATATTTTAAGAACTTAATTTTAAATTTTTTAATAAAAATAGATCATGGCGTATTATAAAATGATGGTGTCAATAAATAAAGACATGGAGTCTATAAAAGGCATTTCCATAGACCAGAATTGTAATCAATGCGGTTGCTTCGGATGTAAAACCTTCCTTAAGATCTATGCAGAGAACGCTGAGCAAGACATCCTCAACGATGACACGTTTTTTGAGGCGTGTGTGTACTATATCAGACATCTACTATTTAAGATAAAAACATAGCTTGTATTTTTTTGATAATTATAAGATACTTAAATAAAGAACTTGGTTGTACTTAGAGGATGACTTAGCTATGATCTTAGGTTAACTTGGGTAAGAACTTGAGGATGACTTGGGTGACTTAAAGATGACTTAAGTAAGAACTTGTAAATGACTTGAGGATGACTTGTGAATAACTTGAGGATGACTTGTGAATGACTTGAGGATGACTTAAGTAAGAACTTGTGAATAACTTAAGGATGACTTGTGAATGACTTGAGGATAACTTGTAAATGACTTGAGGATGACTTGTGAATGACTTGAGGATGACTTGTGAATGACTTGAGATGACTTAAGTGTGCGTGCGTGGGTGGGGGTGGGGAGACGTGCGTGCGTGGGGTGGGGGTGGGGAGACGTGCGTGCGTGCGTGGGTGGGGGTGGGAGACATGCGTGCGTGGGGTGGGGGTGCGCAGGAGTTACCTCCCTTAGTGTCCGCACATAGCAAGTACAGCAGTACCGTAGCCCTCTTGCTACTATAAATAGGCGTTCACCGCATGAACGGCTATTTATAGCAAGGCGGATTTTACCGTAGCCCTCTTGCTACTATAAATAGGCGTTCACCGCATGAACGGTTATTTATAGCAAAACGGATTTTACCGCAGCCCTCTTGCTACTATAAATAGGCGTTCACCGCATGAACGGTTATTTATAGCAAAACGGATTTTACCACAGCCCTCTTGCTACTATAAATAGGCGTTCACCGCATGAACGGTTATTTATAGTAGCAGTCAGCAAGGCTAATTTTACTGCAGTC
>CM031629.1:11069807-11082307 GCA_018398815.1 Conus ventricosus | reverse complement strand
ATGTATATCTTTCTGATTGTCTGGCTGCCGTTCCATCTGTCCACATGATTGTATATCTTTCTGATTGTCTGCCTGCCGTTCCATCTGTCCACATGTATATCTTTCTGATGTCTGGCTGCCGTTCCATCTGTCCACATGTATATCTTTCTGATTGGCTGCCATTCCATCTGTCCACATGTATATCTTTCTGATTGTCTGGCTGCCGTTGCATCTGTCCACATGTATATCTTTCTGATTGTCTGCCTGCCATTCCATCTGTCCACATGTATATCTTTCTGATTGTCTGCCTGCCGTTGCATCTGTCCATATGTATATCTTTCTGATTGTCTGGCTGCCGTCCATCTGTCCACATGTATATCTTTCTGATTGCTGCCCATTCCATCTGTCCACATGTATATCTTTCTGATTGTCTGGCTGCCATTCCATCTGTCCACATGTATATCTTTCTGATTGTCTGGCTGCCGTTCCATCTGTCCACATGTATATCTTTCTGATTGTCTGGCTGCCGTTCCATCTGTCCACATGTATATCTTTCAGATTGTCTGCTGCCGTTCCATCTGTCCACATGTATATCTTTCTGATTGTCTGCCTGCCATTCCATCTGTCCACATGTATAACTTTCTGATTGTCTGGCTGCCGTTCCATCTGTCCACATGTATATCTTTCAGATTGTCTGCCTGCCGTTCCATCTGTCCACATATATCTTTCTGATTGTCTGCCTGCCATTCCATCTGTCCACATATATATCTTTCTGATTGTCTGGCTGCCGTTCCATCTGTCCACGTGTATATCTTTCTGATTGGCTGCCCTTCCATCTTCTTCTTCTTCCTCGTTCGCCATCCCGTTAGATGAGCAGCCCGGTGTCCTCGATGAAGGTTGCCGTCCGTCGCAGCTCCTCCAGGGTGCCGTACAGCTTGGCTTCCACTGCTGTCGGTGTTGGCCAGTACTTTCTCCTGGATGCTGCATACGTCGCACAGACTTGAAGGATGTGGTCAGTTGTCATTGGTCCCTCACCACAAGGGCACTCTCCACTCTGTCCAATGCCAAATTTTGTGTGCATGTGGTGGAGCAGGCGATTGTGTCCCGTCCTCAGGCGGAAGATCTTGACCTGTTCCCGTCGTCCCAGCAAATGGTATGTGTCTTCTGGGTTGCATTTGGGATGCAGGAGGCGCCATTGTATTCCTTGTTGTGCCTTGATGATTGTCCTAATTTCATCGTATGATACCAGGTTGTTGGCCTGCTCCTTCTGTGCACCGTCTTTTGCCAGAATGTCCGCTTTTTTCATTGCCTCTGATGCCACAGTATGCTGGTACCCATTGTATCACCACTTTCTCCACTCTGGCACTCAGGGCAACAAGGGCTGAAGTGAGATGGTTCTGTTCTTTGCAGCGGGAGTTCTTGAGGGCTTGGAGCACGGAGAGAGCGTCAGAGAAGACCACCACCTGCCCCGTTGTTCTTTTGGAGTTCTGCAAGACTGTTGTGGCTGCCTTACAAAGGGCTTCTCGCTCAGCTCGGAAGTTGGTGGAGTATTTTCCTGTTGGAATTGCAATTTCTTCATCTCCGTCTTTGTATCGGAGGAAGATTCCAGCTCCACCATCCCTCGTTGCCTCTGTGGCGGAGCCATCTGTGAAGACATGGGTCCAGTCTTCCTGGGGATACTGGTTGCAGATGTACTCCATGGCCAGAGCCTTCCTTTGGGTGTCTGACTGTATTCCTCTCTTCTCCACTTCGGGAATGCTGGTGACGACTGTTGGGAACACCTGCCTCTTCCAAGATAGGTGGGTGACATTTGCCGGGATAGGCTTTGCTTCATGTTCCATCAAGACCGGAGTTTGTCTTTCAAGGCGTCTTGACTGGTGGATGAAGCTGCCTCTTTTCAACCGGCTCTTGGTGGGTCTGCTCATTCTGTTGTTCATTGGATGGTTTTCAAGGCGTTTGAATTTTGCTGCTTGGATGAGGATCTTTGTGTCCCTTCTGTCCTCCAATGACTGTAGCCCAGTGGTCTCCTCCATCTTCAGGATTGGGGTGGATCTCATAGCGCCAGTTATGACACGCTGAGCTTGGTTCTGTATCTTATTGAGATGGTCGAGGTTAGACTTTGCAGCTGATGCCCATGCTGACGTCCCGTACTCAACTACAGGTCGGACTCTCCCTGCATAGAGTCTCTTCAGGATACGTTCGTCAGCCCCCCAGTCCGTCCCCGCAAGTTTCCTCATGATCGCTAATCTCAACTTGGCCTTGCTACAGCATCTGGTGATCTGCTGTTTCCAAGTGAGCCTGCGGTCAAAGGTCACTCCCAGGTAGGTAGGTGTGGGTTCCTCTGCAAGCCTTTGGTTGTTCAGTGTCAGCTTCGCCTCTTGCTTCTTGCTGGATAGGCTGAAGCCGTTCCATCTGTCCACATGTATATCTTTCTGATTGTCTGCCTGCCGTTCCATCTGTCCACATGTTTCTTTTTCTGCTTATTTGTCTGCCTGTCCACTTGTCCATATGTCTGTCTCTCTTTCAATGCCCGCCAGTCCATTTGTCCATATATCTGTCTCTCTGTCCGTCTGCCTGTCCAAATGTCCATATATCTGTCTCTGTCAGTCTGTCTGCCAGTCCATTTGTCCATATATCTGTCTCTCTGTCAGTCTGTCTGCCTGTCAATTTGTCCATATCCCTGTCTCTCTCTCAGTCTGTCTGCCTGTCCAAATGTCCATATATCTGTCTCTCTGTCAGTCTGTCTGCCTGTCCAAATGTCCATATATCTGTCTCTCTGTCAGTCTGTCTGCCTGTCCAAATGTCCATATATCTGTCTCTCTGTCAGTCTGTCTGCCTGTCCAAATGTCCATATATCTGTCTCTCTGTCAGTCTGTCTGTCTGTCCAAATGTCCATATATCTGTCTCTCTGTCAGTCTGTCTGTCTGTCTGTCCAAATGTCCATATATCTGTCTCTCTGTCAGTCTGTCTGTCTGTCCAAATGTCCATATATCTGTCTCTCTGTCAGTCTGTCTGCCTGTCCAAATGTCCATATATCTGTCTCTCTGTCAGTCTGTCTGTCTGTCCAAATGTCCATATATCTGTCTCTCTGTCAGTCTGTCTGTCTGTCTGTCCAAATGTCCATATATCTGTCTCTCTGTCAGTCTGTCTGTCTGTCCAAATGTCCATATATCTGTCTCTCTGTCAGTCTGTCTGCCTGTCCAAATGTCCAAAGGTTCGTCTTTTTTTTTTTGCGCCTGTCTGCCTGTTCCCCTGTCCTTTACCCTCGCTAGATGGCTGTATATTTTCGTTTGTTTTTTCTTAATCAGTCTGTCGTTCGTTACACAAACACACTCGTAAGTAAAGACACATACAAGCAGACAAATGGAAAAGAAATGAGAGAGAGAGAGAGAGAGAGAGAGAGAGAGAGAGAGAGAGAGAGAGAGAGAGAGAGAGAGAGAGAGAGAGAGAGAGAGAGAGATCAGTATGTGACTGGAATGAAAACTCCTGGCGGCATCAACTGACGAACGAGTAGGCAGATCACTTACCAGAATGTGCCCACGTGTATAGTTTTAGTTCATGGAGAAATAATACCAAATCGTTTGGTTTGGAACCAGTATAGTGATTTTTGATGTACAAATGTGACAGAGGAATTGATTTTCTACTGTTGGAACAACATACAGCTCTTCGCTAACGTGTGTATGAGCCAGCTCTAAATGTGCAGACTTCGTAACTGCCCATCAAGGACCTAAGGGTGTGTTCTGAGTCAAAGATCCTGCGAAATGTTTGTCAGTAAACTGAGAACGTCACATGCTTAAGAAAAATGAACCAGGTTTACCACTGGCCCGGTATCGTAAAATCATTGATTCTAAGCTTTGAAATGGGTTACATAAAACCCTGCTTGATCTTGCTCGCAATGGATTATCATCAGAAACTGGGTTACGTTGCTTGGACTGGACCTATACAGATTACTTCGTCAAGTGTTTAAAAATGCATGAGTAACTCTGAATTCTTGCTGTTCTTCTTCTTAATTGTTCGCGTCTTCAGACCTTCGTGTCAGAGCACTGGATGAGATGTCCTCTTCCCTGGCACTGGCCGGATATTGTCCAGTGCGACAGCGTGCTGTGGGCAGCTGTGGAGGAGGTGGTCAGCTGTTTTCAGTCCCTAACAACGGGGAGACTCGCCTGGCTGACCATACCAAACTGGTATGGAGGCGATGGTGTTTATACCAATTTCTCATCCGGAAGGTCCTTGCTGGTGGCAGAACAAGGACTCATCCCAGAGGGTTTGGTGTTGGTAGAAAGGGGACTCAATAGAAAGGACTCTGGTGCTGGAAAGAAAGGGGACTCTATAGAAAGGACCCTGGTGTTGGAAAGAAAGGGGACTCAATAGAAACGACTCTGGTGTTGGAAAGAAAGGGGACTCAATAGAAACGACTCTGGTGTTGGAAAGAAAGGGGACTCAATAGAAACGACTCTGGTGTTGGAAAGAAAGGGGACTCAATAGAAACGACTCTGGTGCTGGAAAGAAAGGGGACTCAATAGAAAGGACTCTGGTGTTGGAAAGAAAGGGGACTCAATAGAAAGGACTCTGGTGTTGGAAAGAAAGGGGACTCAATAGAAAGGACTCTGGTGTTGGAAAGAAAGGGACTCAATAGAAAGGACTCTGGTGTTGGAAAGAAAGGGGCTCAATAGAAAGAACTCTGGTGTTGGAAAGAAAGAGGACTCAATAGAAAGAACTCTGGTGTTGGAAAGAAAGGGGACTCAACAGAAAGATTTGGACTTAAGGGGGGAGGGGGGGTCGAAGATGAAGAAACTGGGAACATCCTCCCCCCCCCTCCCCCCATTTAAGTCCAAATCTTTGCCTGTCTGCATATACGATTTACGATTAACGAATACTTTTCTGAGAGAGGAAGAGAGAGAGATGGAGAGAGAGATGGAGAGATTGACACAGAATGAGATTTTGACAGAGAAGAAGAAGAAGAAGAAGAAGAAGAAGAAGAAGAAGAAGAAGAAGAAGAAGAAGAAGAGGAGGAGAAAGAGCAAGAAGGTAAGAGGGGACAAAGAAGAAGATAGGTTTTTCTTCTTCTTCTTCTTCTTCTTCTTCTTCTTCTTCTTCTTCTTATTCTTCTTCTTCTTCTTCTTCTTCTTCTCAGTCAACATCTCTCTCTCTCTGTCAATCTCTCCATCTCTTTCTCCACCCCTCTATCTCAATCTCTCTCTCTCTCTCTCTCTCTCTCTCTCTCTCTCTCTCTCTCTCTCTCTTTCTCTCTCTCTCATCACTTTCAGTTTTCCATTCCTCTCGCAATCTCTTTCTTCCCCATCCACCAACTCTCTCTCTCTCTCTCTCTCTCTCTCTCCTCTCTCTCTCTCTCTCTCTCTCTCTCTCTCTCTCTCTCTCTCTCTCTCTCTCTCTCAGAATGTCCTCATTTCCTGAGGTGTAATTGGTGGATTATTTCCCCTCTCCGGCATCGTGTCTTCCTTTCCGGTACATCAAGACTCACTGATGTCGCTGGCCAGTTGTCATGGAAAAGGAGTGGGGGGGGGGGGGGGGGGGGGGGGGGGGGGGGGGGGGGGGGGGGTGGGGGTGGAGAGAGGGGGGGGGGGGGTGGGAGGAGAGAGAGGGGGAGAGGGAGAGGGAGACAGAAGAGAGAGACAGAGGACAGAGAAAGACAGAGAGAGACGAGAGAGAGAGGAGGAAAAGAGAGACAGAAACAAACAGAATTAGAGACAGAGACAGAGATACAAAGAGGGAGAGAGAGAAAGAAAAGAGAAAGAGAGAGTGACAGAGACAGAGACAGAGACAGACAGAAAGTAGACGTGGGGAGTTGTGGGGGAGTGAAAACAAAAGAGAAAAGTTAAAGAAGCCATCGAAATCAAGACCAGACGCTTCAGCCCGAACAGAGATCAAGGCTTTGAACATCCCCCTATCTACAATCAGATCCTGACAACCGTTCACCCCACACAACAGTCGCCCCACCAGGCCTCGCTGCCACAACAGCAACAGTGAGCTGACGAAGACAGGGCGACCCTGTCAAAATATTCTCCAAGTAAGTTTTGTTTCTGAGTCTTTAACTATTTTTCTAATGTTGAATCCAGAATCCAGAAACCTATATTCTCAATTAATCACTACTACTGTAACTACTGTACTTGATCGATGACCAGAACTACTGTAACTGATCGATGACCAGAACTACTGCAACTAATCGATGACCACTACTACTGTACGTGATCGATGACCAGTCCTACTGTAGCTGATCGATGACCACTACTACTGTAACTATTGTAACTGATGGATGACAACTACTACTGTAAGTGATCGATGACCAGTCCTACTGTAACTGATCGATGACCAGTACTACTGTAACTGATCGATGACCAGTCCTACTGTAACTGATCGATGACCACTACTACTGTACGTGATCGATGACCAGTACTACTGTAACTGATCGATGACCAGTTCTACTGTAAGTGATCGGTGACCAGTCCTACTGTAACTGATCGATACCAGCACTACTGTAAGTGATCGATGACCACTACTACTGTAACTGATCGATGACCAGCACTACTGTAAGTGATCGATGACCAGTGCTACTGTAACTGATCGATGACCACTACTACTGTAACTGATCGATGACCACAACTACTGTAACTGATGGATGACCACTACTACTGTAACTGATGGATGACGACTACTACTGTAACTGATCGATGACCAGTGCTAGTGTAGCTGATCGATGACCACTACTACTGTAACTGATTGATGACCAGTGCTACTGTAACTGATCGATGACCACTACTACTGTAACTGATCGATGACCACTACTACTGTAACTGATCGATGACCAGTGCTAGTGTAACTGATCGATGACCACTACTACTGCAACTGATGGATGACCAGTGCTACTGTAACTGATGGATGACCACTACTACTGTAACTGATGGATGACCACTACTACTGTATCTGATAGATGACCACTACTACCGTAGCTGATCGATAACTACTACTACTGTGACTGATGGATGACCACTACTACTGTAACTGATGGATGACCACTACTACCGTAACTGATCGATAACCACTCAGACCAGGGAAGAGACGATCGATCGATCAGTTACAGTAATAGTGGCCATCGATCAGTTACAGCAGTGGTGGTCATCGATCAGTTACAGTAGTAGTGGTCATCGATTAATTACAATGCTAGTCGTCATCGATCAGTTACAGTAGTAGTAGTCATCGATCAGTTCCAGTAGTAGTGGTCATCGATCAGTTCCAGTAATAGTGGTCATCGATCTGTTACAATAGTAGTCGTCATCGATCAGTTACAGTAGTAGTGGTCATCGATCTGTTACAATAGTAGTCGTCATCGATCAGTTACAATAGTAGTCGTAATCGATCAGTTACAGTGGCAGTGGCCATCGATCAGTTACAGTAGTAGTGGCCATCGATCAGTTACAGTGGTAGTGGCCATCGATCAGTTGCAGTGGTAGTGGTCATCTATCAGTTACAGTATTAGTGGCCATCGATCAGTTACAGTAGTAGTGGCCATCGATCAGTTACAATAGTAGAGGTCATCTATCAGTTGCAATAGTAGAGGTCATCTATCAGTTACAGTAGTAGTGGTCATCTATCAGTTACAGTAATAGTGGTCATCGATCAGTTACAGTAGTAGTGGTCATCTATCAGTTACAGTAGTATGGTCATCTATTAGTTACAATAGTAGAGGCCATCGATCAGTTACAGTAGTAGAGGTCATCTATCAGTTATAGTAGTAGTGGTTATCGATCAGTTACAGTAATAGCGGTCATCGATCTGTTACAATAGAAGTCGTCATCGACCAGGTACAGTAATAGTGGTCATTGATCAGTTACAATAGTAGTGGTCATCGATCAGTTACAGTAGTAGTGGTCATCGATCAGTTACAGTAGTAGAGGTCATCGATCAGTTACAGTAGTAGTGGTCATCGATCTGTTACAATAGTAGTCGTCATCGATCAGTTGCAGTAATAGTGGTCATCGATCAGTTACACTACTACTATTACACTATTACTACACTACCATTGTAACTGATCGATGACCACTATTACTGTAACTGATCGATGACGACTACTATTGGAACAGATCAATGACCACTACTACTGTAACTGATCGATGACCCCTACTACTGCAACTGATCGATGACCACTACTTTGTGTGTCTAATGCTTTCAAATGACTGGAATATTGCACCTTCTCTTTGTATGACTATGCATTGACTGACTGAATATTGCACCTCCTCTTGTGTGTCTATGCATTGACTGACTGGGAAAATTGCACCTTCTCTTTGTATGGCTATGCATTGACTGACTGGAATATTGCACCACCTCTTTGTATGGTATGCATTGACTGACTGGAATATTGCACCCCCTCTTTGTATGGGTATGCATTGACTGACTGGAATATTGCACCACCTCTTTGTATGGGTAAAGCATTGACTGACTGGAATATATGCACCACCTCTTTGTATGGTATGCATTGACTGACGGAATATTGCCCTTTGTATGGCTATGCATTGACTGACTGGAATATTGCACCTCCTCTTTGTGTGTCTATGTATTCACTGACTGGAATATTGCACCTCCTCTTGTATGGCTATCCATTGACTGACTGGAATATTGCACCACCTCTTTGTATGGTATGCATTGACTGACTGGAATATTGCACCACCTCTTTGTATGGGTATGCATTGACTGACTGGAATATTGCCCTTTGTATGGCTATGCATTGACTGACTGGAATATTGCCCTTTGTATGGCTATGCATTGACTGACTGGAATATTGCACCACCTCTTTGTGTTTTCTATGCACTCACTGACTGAAATATGGCACCTCCTCTTTGTGTGTCTATGCTTTCACTAACTGGAATATTGAACCTCCTCTTTGTGTGTCTATGCATTCACTAACTGGAATATAGCACCTCCTCTTTGTGTCTATGCTTTCACTGACTGGAATATTGCACCTCCTCTTTGTGTGTCTATGCTTTCACTGACTGGAATATTGCCCTTTGTATGGCTGTGTATTCACTGACTGGAATATTGCACCTCCTCTTTGTGTGTCTATGCTTTCACTGACTGGAATATTGCCCTTTGTATGGCTATGTATTCACTGACTGGAATATTGCACCTCCTCTTTGTGTGTCTATGCATTCACTGATTGGAATATTGCACCTCCTCTTTGTGTGCTATGCTTCACTGACTGGGAAAATTGCAACTTCTCTTTGTGTGTCTGTGTATTCACTGACTGGAATATTGCACCTCCTCTTTGTGTGTCTATGCATTCACTGACTTGAATAGTTGCACCTCCTCTTTGTGTGTCTATGCTTTCACTGACTGGAATATTGCACCTCCTCTTTGTGTGTCTGTGTATTCACTGACTGGAATATTGCACCTCCTCTTTGTATGGCTAATGCATTGACTGACTGGAAATATTGCACCACTCTCTTTGTATGGGTATGCATTGACTGACTGGAATATTGCACCTCCTCTTTGTATGGGTAAAGCATGACTGACTGGAATATTGCCCTTGTATGGCTATGCATGACTGACTGAATATTGCACCTCCTCTTTGTGTGTCTATGCATTCACTGACTGGAATATTGCACCTCCTCTTTGTGTTCATGCTTTCACTGACTGGAATATTGCACCTCCTCTTTGTGTGTCTGTGTATTCACTGACTGGAATATTGCACCTCCTCTTTGTGTGTCTATGCTTTCCCCTGACTGGAATATTCCCTTGTAAAGGCTATGTATTCACTGACTGGAATATTGCACCTCCTCTTTGTGTGTCTATCATTCACTGACTGGAATATTGCACCTCCTCTTTGTGTGTCTGTGTATTACTGACTGAAATATTGCAAACCCCCTCTTTTGTGTCTAAGCGTTCACTGCTGGAATATTGCCCTTTGTATGGCAGTATTCACTGACGGAATATTGCACCTTCTCTTTGTGTGTCTATGCATTCACTGACTGGAATATTGCACCTCCCTTTGTGTGTCTATGCATTCACTGACTGGAATTTTGCACCCCTCTTTGTGTGCTATGCTTTCACTGACTGGAATATTGCAACTCCTCTTTGTGTGTCTGTGTATTCACTGACTGGAAAATTGCACCTCCTCTTTGTATGGGTATGCATTGACTGACTGGAATATTGCACCTCCTCTTTGTATGGTATGCATGACTGACTGGAAATATTGCCCTTTTTTATGGCTATGCATTGACTGACCCGGAATATTGCACCCCTCTTTGTGTGTCTATTATTCACTGACTGGAATATTGCACCTCCTCTTTGTGTGTCTATGCATTCACTGACTGGAATATTGCACCTCCTCTTTGTATGGCTATGTATCACTGACGGAATATTGCAACTCCTCTTTTGTGTCTATGCATTCACTGACTGGAATATTGCACCCCTCTTTGTATAGCTATGCATTCACTGACTGGAATATTGCACCTCCGTTTGTGTGGCCCATGCATTCACTGACTGGAAATTGCAACGACAAAAACAAGCGAGAATAATCATTCAATCGCTGATCCTGCATTCAGTTAATATGGCAAAACGCTGAACCTGCATTCAGTTAAAATGTTTAATCGCTGAACCATTAATTTTTCAATCGCTGAACCCTTCATTCAGTTAATAATGCAATCGCTGAGCCAGTTTAATATGTCAATCGCTGAACCTTTATTCAGTTAATAAAGTCAATCGCTGAACCTTTATTTAGTCAATATGTCAATCTTGAACCTTCATTCAGTAAAAATGTCAATCGCTGAGCCTTCATTCAGTTAATAAAGTCAATCGCTGAAACTGCATTCAGTTTAAAATGTCAATCGCTGAACCTTCATTCAGTTAATATGTCAAACGCTGAACCTGCATTTAGTTAATATGTCAGTTGCTGAACCTGCATTCAGTTAATATGTCAATCGCTGAACCTTCATTCAGTTAATATGTCAATCGCTGAACCTTCATTCAGTTAACATGTCAATAGCTGAACCTGCATTCAGTTAACATGTCAATCCAAATGACAGGGTCACCCCCACCCCTTCCATAACCCATTATCTTCTTTTCCCCTCCCCTAGCGCCTCTCTCTCTCTCTCTCTCTCTCTCTCTCTCTCTGTCTCTCTCTCTGTCTCTCTCTCTGTCTCTCCCCCCCTCCCCTCTCTATCTCTTCAACTTTGTGCTCTCTCTCTCTCTCTCTCTCCTCTCTCTCTCTCTCTCTCTCTCTCTCTCTCTCTCTCTCTCTCTCGCTCTCTCCCCGCTCTCTCTCCTCTCTCTCTCTCTCTCTCCTCTCTCGTCTCTCCTCTCTCTCTCTCTCCTCTCTCTCTCTCTCTCTCTCTCCCCTCTCTCTCTCTCTCTCTCTCTCTCTCTCTCTCTCTCTCTTTCTCACTCATACACAGATTTGTAGCCAGATATAAGAAGTAAATTTACAGTTTTTGTTGTTGTTGCAAGAATGGATGTAAACCAAGTCAATGGGCTGCTGACCAATTGTTCATATTATTTGCGTTCAGTCAGCAGTTTTCCCAGGATAAAATGCTGCATTTATTGACGTTGAAAAGGCTTTTGATGTAATTTTAAGAAAATTACTTCGGCCTAATATTCTGAAAAACAACATCAAGGCTCAAATGTATATATGTATCTTGAAGCTGTATGACATAGTCACAGCTGGAATCCGAAGTGAGACACAGTTTACAGATACCACCCACTGTACGAAAAGTGTAAAACAGGGAGTGGCTTCTAGCCCTTTTTGATTTCCTTGTTCAGAAATGAAGTTGAGCTAAAAAATAAAAATAAAAAAGCAGTGCCTAATTCAAGATACAGACGAAATCGTGGCTGTGAATGAAAATATGTCCACTGTGCTGGAAAAGGATCATTATCCGGTGAGGTATCCTGCAGAAAAGGGTCATTGTGCGCTGAGCGATCCTGAAGAAAAGGGTCATTGTGCTCTGAGTTATCCTGAAGAAAAGGGTCATTGTGCTCTGAACTATCCTGAAGAAAAGGGTCATTGTGCGCTGAGCGATCCTGAAGAAAATGGTCATTGTGCTCTGAGCTATCCTGCAGAAAATGGTCATTGTGCTCTGAACTATCCTGCAGAAAATGGTCATTGTGCTCTGAGTTATCCTGAAGAAAAGGATCATTGTGCGCTGAGCTATCCTGAAGAAAAGGATCATTGTGCTCTGAGCTATCCTGCAGAAAAGGATCATTGTGCTCTGAGCTATCCTGCAGAAAAGGATCATTGTGCGCTGAGCTATCCTGCAGAAAAGGATCATTGTGCTCTGAGCTATCCTGCAGAAAAGGATCATTGTGCTCTGAGCTATCCTGCTGAAAAGGATCATTGTGCTCTGAGCTATCCTGCAGAAAAGGATCATTGTGCTCTGAGCTATCCTGCAGAAAAGGATCATTGTGCTCTGAGCTATCCTGCATTGGAACATTTGAAACACGGTTACGTTCATCCAAAATCCTCTAATAATCCAACGATTTTGGATTGACATTGTTGACAGTTTAAACAAATGAAC
>CM031629.1:11059807-11067307 GCA_018398815.1 Conus ventricosus | reverse complement strand
ACATTCACACACCACACACACACACACACCCCACACACACAAAACAACAAAAACACAAAACACACACACCACACACGTACCCCCGACACACTACACACACGTCCACCCACACGGGGCGCGCGCGCCTCTCTCTCTCTCTCCCCTCTCCCTCAACATACACACACAAAACACACACCCCGCACACACACACACAAAACACACACAACACACACCCACACACACAACACACAACACCCCACGTTGAACTTTACGCAAGCCCTCAAATTCCCCGGTCTTGCGAAATCGAATACACTTTACACATACACGCGCGCGCCACAAAACACCACACCACGCCCCGCACGAAACCACGCACGCACGCACGCCCCCCAGCACGCACCCACACACACACCCCAGAAACCACACACACCACACACACACCCCAACCCACACACCCCACGGGATGAAATACACCCAGTTAAATTTCCACTCCCCCAAAGACACAAAAAACGCGGGGCCGGGCCTCTCTCTCTCTCTCTCTTCTCTCTCCTCTTTTCTTCTCTTCTCTCTCCTCTCCCGGGTTATCATATCGTTCCCCTTTTCCCCTCCCTCTTCTCTCCCAGGTTTTTTTTTAATTTCGTTTTCAAAAAAGACCCTACAAAGACAAAGAAAACGGGCCCTTTTTGGGGGTTGTCAGTGAATCTTTTCCAATTTCCCCAAGAGACTTTCCCACCTGGGAACAGCTTTGGACGTAGAAGCAGTGGGGGTTTAAAAAAATCACACGAAAAAAAATCACGATCCTTTTAATTGGGTTTTTGGGCTATGGGAAACCCCCCCAGAAAGAGTCAGCTGGACTTTTTAAATTTTTTACTATGTGGACGCATTTCCCCCTTAAAATTTTAAAGAGATTTTTTTAAACTCGGTAAATTTCAATGTAACCCTTTTGAAATAAAAACAGCCAATGGAGCCAAACGATAATGTTTTTAAATTTACATCAATTATCAAAACACCCCCCAAGAGTAACACCAATTTTCAAAGAAAATTCTTTGACCTTATCTATATCTCAAATAAATTTTTAACATACTGGGGAAGCTTGGTCCCAAGTTTTTTCCTCTTCTATTTGATCATTCCCCTTGTGGTTACTTTGGTCTAAAAATGGGGGTGAAAATCCCAAAACCCCAGGCCAAAAAAAAACCAAAACCATCTTTTGCTTTTTTCAAAATTTAACGAACAAAACTTTTGCTTTTTTTAAATAAAACTCAAATTAAAATCCCGTTTTACAATTTTGCTGTTTCCGGGTTTCAGCGATTAAAATTTTGGGACGTTTTTTTTTAAAAAAAAAGGTTTCTTTTTAACAAAATGCTCCGTTTAAAAAAAAATTTCAAAGGTAAAGCTTTATTCCCAAACCACCGTGGTACACAAAAAGAATTAAGGGGCGTGCTACCTTAGAGCCCTTTTTGGAAAGAACGGGCCCATGGCGAATCAAGTTACTAAGAAACGCAAAAAAAACCCTCGAAGCGCGGGAAAAAAAAAAGCTAAATATTTTCGGGGAGTTTTTAATTTCCCCAAAAAAAATTTCCAAAGGGTTTGGCAAGCAAAAAACCAGTTAACAAAAACGTTCTTCAAAATCAACTGTTATCAAAAGGTTTTTTCGCTGAAAAAACTTAACACTCATTTTCTCTACCATTTCCAGAACGGGTTTGTTACAAATGATCATTCAAGCGCTAATGAACTTAAAAAAACCCCCATCAATTTTGTCCGACAAAAAAAATTTCACGCCCTAACAAAAACATTCCCCCATAAAGTGCACGAGGTGTTTCAGTAACCTACTTCATCTCAAACTTCGGGAAACACTGGGATTTGGGGAAAGGGGGCCAAAATTTAAAAAACCTGGGCCCCAGTTAAAACTGACATTTTTAGTATATCTTTAATCTTTCCCATAAAAAAAAAGTTTTTTTTTCCTAAGGCGTTCAAAAAAGAAAATTTTATACCCTTTCAAAAATTTCTGGGGGTTAGTACTAAACCTTCAAACACGACCAATTTAAATCTTTTCTACCCTTTCCCAAAACCCTCTAAAAAAAGCTTTAAAAATTAAATTTTAAAAATTCCTTCATCACTTAACTTTGTACGATTTGTTTCCCCCCCGGACTTTTGGGTTTTTAAGACAGAAACTTCCTCCCTTTTGGCAAAAATTTGGTTTTTGTTTGGTTAAATTTAAATTTTAAAAAACAACATTTGTGGGTCTTTTTTGTTTTTTTTAAAAAGCAATTCTGTTTTTTGCCAAAATTCTCCTTATTCGAAAACTGGAGATATACGGTTTTTCCCAAAAACCCGCCCATCCTTCTAAAATCAAAAATTCAAAAAAAAGGGAAAAAAAATTCTTATGGGGGGAGGGCCCTTGTCTCTTCTATAACAACTTTAAAGTAGGGGCGTTCCAAAGGCCCCTTTTTTGGGGCCCTTACTTTTTCCAATTTTTTTCCCATTAATACCCAACCCCCCTACATGTGGATCTACGTGGACCTTTTTTGCGATGACCCAAATTACATCACACCACCCCTTTTTAAACCCTTTCCGGGCCTTTAAAAATTTTTGCAAAGGTTTTTACCAACGACCTTGAAAAATTTGGCCCCCCGATAAAATCATATGTAAACTTCCCCCTCAAAAAAACAAACTCTGTACATTCAACTAGGCAAAAAAGAAAAAAAGCTCACCTTTGTTTTTCCCTCCTATACACCTAAATAATTTTTCTTGTGGAAAAGTCACTCATCAAAAAGTATTGGGACTAATAATTGACAATAGTCTCAGCGGGAAATCCCCACAAAACCGTTACTTTTGAAAAAGGGTTTCCCCCGGGAAAGGGCTTTTCGGGCTCCCCAAAAACAAAACTTTCTTGCCCTTTTCACTCCAAAAAAAATTTTTTTTTTCCTTGCTCATTTTTCAGTCTCATGTTGATTATCACGACATATGGTTTCTGCCATTTTGAAAAACACACTAAAAAACCAGGGTTCAGCCAAAATTTAAACAAACCCCTCAAACAAAACCTTCTAAAGAAAACTAGCCTAAAAGGGCCTGTTTATAAAAACCCTTCACATTTTAAATTCAGCCAGGACCCCAATTTACAAAAAAGGGGCCCAATGATCCCACAAGATTTGAGGGGGGAAATCCCTCCAACAATTTTTAAATTGAGCGATTCTCAAAAGTTCGCGAAAAAACTCCCAAAACTCCAACCCCAAATTCCCCAGAATTGACCTATTTAAATAAAATTTCTAACGTACTGGGGAACCCTTTTGTAAAAACCCCCTTTTTCCAAAATTACATTTTCAAAAAACCTTTGGGACCACAATTTTTCAAAAACCTTCCCTTTAAACCCAATTTTTGCTTTTAAAAAAATTTTTTAAAAAAAAAAAAAATTTAAAATTTAAAATAAAAAAACCATAAGAAAACCCAAAGTAATCTCAAAAGCATAATCACCCCTTTTTTTTCAGTACTTAACCAAGGGGGGTTTTTTTCTTTTTTTTTTTTCTTCTCTTTTTTCATGTATCAAGTATCTTGATTTATTTTTAATTGTTTTGTGTTTTTGTGTGTTGTGGGGTTTTGTGTGTATTTGTGTGTGTTTTGTGGTTTTTGTGTGTGTGTGTTTTGTTTTGTTTTTGTGTGTGTGGGGGTGTTGTTTTTGTGTGTTTTGGGGAGGATATTTAAAAAATGATTATTTTTTTGTCCCCTTTTTTCCTCTCCCCTCTCTCTCTCCTCTCTCTCTCTCCCTCTCTCTCTTTTCCCTTCTCTCAGGAAGCCTCCCCCCTCTCTTCTCTTTTCTCCTCTCTTCTCTCTCTCTCTCTTTTCCCCTCTCCTTCCTCCTCTTCTCTTTTCTCCTCTCCTCTCTCCTCCCCTCTCTCTCTCTCTCTTGAAATTTTCTTTTCCCCTTCTTTTTTTTGTCATGTTCTTTTATGCCCCTTTTTTTTCGTTAATTTTGTCATTTTCCCATTTTATTTCTATTTTTTCCCCTTTTTTCCTTTTTCTTTTCCCCTTTCTTTTCTTTTTTCCCCCCTTTTTTCCCTTTTTTCCCCACCCCTCTTTTCCTCTCTCCTCCTCTCTTTTCTCTCTTCCTCTCTCTCTTCTTCTCTCCCTTTTTTTTTTTCTTCCCCTTTCCCCCCCCCCCCCCAATGTCACTCGGGGGGGGGAAAATACTTTCGACTTTTTTTCCCCATGCCTTGCGGGGGTGCTGGGTTTCCCTAGCCTCTCTCTCTCTCTCTCCCTTCTCTCTCTCCCCTCCCCCTTTTCCTCTCTTTTCTCCTCCCCTTCTCCCCCCTCTCCCTCCCCCTCTCCTCCTTCTCTCTCTCTTTTTCTCTTCTCTCTCTCCCCTCCCCTCTCTCTCTCCCCTTTCTCTCTCTCTTCTCCCCCTTTTCTCCCCTCTCTCTCTTTTGGGTGCAAACTTTGCGTGAAAATTTGTGTGTTCAAAATATGTACGAACCTTTTTAAAATTCACTTCACTGTCTGTTTTCATTTTTTTCCCAACGTTTTACGTTTTTTGACACTTAATATTTTTCCCCACCCACCTCACCCCCTTTCCCCCGCCCCCCTCACCTTCCTCTTCATTATTATTATTCTCTTTTTTTTTTTTTTTTTTTTTTGTTATTACATTTTTTTAGTTTTTGGGTTTTGTTTATTGTTTTTTCTTATTTTTTGTTTTGTTTTTTATTTATTTTTATTTTAAATTTTATGTTCCTCTATGATTAAATGACCGCTTTGCTTTTCTTCTTTGATTTCTTACATTAATTGATTTTTTACTAATTTTTGTTGTCCCTAATCAGGGGGAGGACTGGTGTTAAAAAAAGCACGTTAGTGCTTAAACTATTAATCCTCGAAAAAAAAGAATTTTGTCTTTTCTTGTCCCTTTTCTCTTCTCCCCTTCTCTCTCTCTCCCCTCTTTTCTCTCTATCTCTCCTCTCTCCCTCTTTTCCTTTTCTTCTCTCTCTCCGGGCCCTTCTGTCTTCTTTTCTCTCTTTTCTCTCTCCTCTCTCCCCTCTCTCTCTCCTCTCTCTCTCTTTTGTCTTTTCTGTCTCGTCTTTTCCCCTCTCTCCTTTTCTCCTCTCTCGTCTCTGTCCCCTCTGTCTCTCTCTCTCTCTCTCCTCTTCTCTCTTTTCTTTTCTTTCGTCTTTTTTTCTCTCTCTCTCTCTCTTTCTCTCTTACACACCACACAACACACACACCCCAAAACACACACAAACACCACTCAAAACACACACACCCCCACAAACACACCCCGCACCGGCGCGCGTATGCCCCCTCGCCCCTGTTATTTTCATACACACACCCCGCGCGCGCCGCGCAAAAAACAGAGTGGGAGAGAGACAGAGAGCTTGAGCCCATCGACCCGGGCTGACAGTTAATCAAAAACGGGGGATGACATTAAATGTGGCAAAAAAGCTCGCAAAACGAAGCCTACGGGTGGTATAAAATTCACACATACAGTTTTCCACGGGTTTTGGGTAAGTATACACACGCACACAGGGGATTTGGGCCGGGCGCTCAGCGCGCGCGCCCCGCCACACACACACACCAGACAAAAGACACAAGGACTGGGCAGACACAAGAACACCCGACCACACCCCCACACAGACACAGAAAACAGCACAACACACAGAAAACCAACAACCCCACACACACCCCCACACACACACAACTCCTCTCTCTCTCTCCTCCTTTTTTTCCCCCCCCTTCTCTCTCTCCTTTACTCCGGGGGGCGCGCGCGCGCGCCGGGGCACACACACACACCCCACCACACCACACACCACACACACACACAACACACAACACACACACAAAAACCGCACAAAAATAGGTGCAGGCACAACGGGGAGAGACAAGAGAGACAGGAGCCCCAGCGCCGACAACGGGAAAGGGAAGGGCAGACAAAGGGAGACAAAGACGAGCGCATTAAACATGGAAAAAAAGGGAGCGAAGCGAAGCTGATTGAGAGGCGCACAGTGAATCTTCGTGGGTTCGGGTTTTCAAAATGGGCAGGGCACAAACTCCGTATCGGCGCCGTACCCCTGAAATTAGTGCGTTTTGAAAAAAAAAGGGGCCCGAAAAAAAAAGGGGGAAAAAAAATGGGGTTTTTTTCCACGAATGTTAAATGGGGTGTCATCGTACTCCTCAAAATCCCTATTGAAATTTTGCGATTTCTTTTTTTTTTTTTTTTTTTTTGGGAAAAGTGTTCCCTTCAGTTTTTAAAAGGCCCGCCCCCCCTTTTTTCAAATTTTATTGAAAATACGACTCTAGATGAACGGCTCAGATTTTTTCTTTTTTATTTTTTCTGTTTCCCCTTCGTTTTAACGTTTTATCAAAAATTGATGGCGTCACATCCCCTGCCCGAAAACTAAACCCCCCGAAAATTTAGTGTTTTTTTGGGGAAGATTTCTCAATTTTGAACCGGGGTATTGCGATGACTGTAAGTGATTTGGTTACCGTAAAAAGGGCCCAAAGTTTTCAACACCAACGACAGCAAACAGCCCATAGTGATAAAAACAATAAAGGGGAAAACACAAAACACCCCACACCACACACACAACACAAAAACCCACACACACACCACACACCCCACGGTTTTCAAGCGGACTAACTTTTGAAACTTTCGTACTTCTATCTTCTGAAAAAACTTCTATAATTTTCATTTAAAATAGTACTATCTTATGAAAATTATAGAAGTGTTTTTAGAAGATTCAATTCTTATGAAAATTTTTGAAGTGTTTTCAGAAGACAATAGTACTAGTAACGTTTCAAAAATTTGTTCTTGGCCCTTGGACCATCTTTTTAAATGACCCTGTTGAAAATTTTGTCATTCTTTTTAGTTTATTACCAAACCGGGGTCAAAAATCGATGGTCATTTGGCCTATTAGTGTAGAACGAGTTTAAATTTAAAAAATTTATGGGTTTTGCCTTGGGCAATATTTATTGACCGGGTCTTTTTGGGCCAAAAATTTACTGTTTGGGCAGCTTGTTTTGTGTAGAACGAGTTCAGGTGAAAAAATTTTTGCGTTGCGGGCCATGGTCAGTGTCCGGGGACCAGTGGTAAAATTTTTTTCCCATGGGCAGTGCTTGACTGCCCAAATTTGTGAAGAAAAGAGTCATGTGAACAATTTATGATTTTTGAAAATTTGGGTCAAAAAGACCCCCTGGTCAAAGACACGGACCATGGTCAAAACGTTTATAAAAATTTTTCAGTGAACTCGTTCTTTAAAAAAAACTAGCTGTCCAAACCCGGGAATTGGGCCAAAATGGGTACTGATTTAATGACCCTTGACCAAATTTTGGGCAGAAACGTCCTTTGAGTGTTACAAAAAACCGTTTTACACTTTTTTTAGCTGTCAAAACAGTTTAAATCGTTTTTCCCAAAAGACCACTGGGGAAAGACACTGCCACTCTAAAAACCCCAACATGAATTGTTTCCCCAAAGAAAACCCTTCTACCTAATACTTTTAAAAAAGTGGAATGTTGGGGAAAAAAGGGCCACTGGTCAAGACCCCT
>CM031629.1:11052307-11054807 GCA_018398815.1 Conus ventricosus | reverse complement strand
ACTCTTTTTTTTCCCGCGTTTTTTTTTGGGAGGTCCCATAGTGTTAAAGTTTAAAGTCAGGGGAAATTTTTGGAAGTGTATAAAAACTAACTTGGAATTTATTATGGATGAAAACATCCCTACTAAATTAACTTAAAGAAGGGATAACCCACCAGCCATGGATTATTTCAAAAAACAAAACCCGTTTGTTGAGAAGGGGAAAAATCGTTTCTTTTTAAAAAATTGGGAAAAAAAAATCCTAATTCAGAAAGATTACTGGTTGGTATAAAAAAATTTAAAAGAAGGTGTCAGAGAGGAATTTTAGGATTGCTCACTCCAATTATGGTTTAATTTTGAAAGATTTCGGGGAAAGGGGATCATCAAAACAAGAAATTAGGGGTTTAAAATTTAAAGGGGTAAGGGACAGGCAAATTGGGGTTCCAGGGCCCGGGGAAAAAAACCAGAAAAAAACCCCAAACCCGGACCCCGAAGGGAAAAGCAAACTTAATAAACAAGGGAAATTTTTTTCAGGTTTCCAAATCCCAAAACCCTTTAAATTTAAAAGTTTTGACTAAAGGATGATGATCAATCCCTGAAAAGCAAAAAATCAAAGTAAACAAAGGGGGAGTATTTAAAATTAATGACCATATCAATGAAAACCCAAAATCCCGGTCCCCCTTTGGGGTTCCTTTGGGAAGCTTTTAAAATTATGTTTCCAATGAATTGAGGGAGGGATACCCAAATTTCTTTACCCCCGCCCAATGGACAGGGGGGAAAAACCTGATTGGGGTGGCCGGGGATGCGGGGCATTGGGGGCCCCTTTTTTAAAAAAAGGGGGACAAAACCCAAAAACAGAGAAATTTGACCTTTCTCTTACCCTCCATAAACAGCTAAAATTTCTTGAACCCCATAATTTTTAGTTGCTTTAAAGGGGGCCATTTTTACAAAAATTGGGTTTCTTAAATAACGCCCAGATGGTTTTGAAAAAGTGAAGGAGTTTTTGGGACTCAACTTTTAAAAAAACTCTCAATTTATTTTTGTAACTGTTTAAAAAACGACAGCAAATAGAAATTTCAATTTTTTTAGATTTTTTTTAAAGCCCTTTGATTTAAAGGGGGACCTGAGGGCCCCCCTGCTTAAATTTAAAACCATTGGCATTTTGGGGGTTCTTTGCTTAAAAAGGGCTAGATCATTTTCCCCGTTGGGAGAAAGCGAAAGTTTTTTGTGGAAGGGTCGTCATCCATTGTAAACCAGTTTGTGGGTTTCCAAGGGGAAATGTTCTGGGGCCCCTTTTTTTTCTTAATTTTTTTAAAATGGGCATAAGTGAAATCTCCTCCTGGAAAATATTATAAGGCTTTTTTCAGATGAACAGTTTAGTATATGAACAATCAGAAAACAAAAAAAATTTATACACGCATTCCCACAAGGGGATCCTTTAAACGCTTTTTCAAGAGTGGGAAAGAACCCTTTGGGAAAAGGAATTTCATCCCCAAAAAGGCCAAAATGTTGCGTAATGTAACAAAAAGCTTTATATTTGATCCCGTTTTTTTATCCAAAAACTATTCTTAAAGAAAAATAATGCTGCAAAAATTTTTAGGGGGTGAAATTTTAGATAGTTGTCTCAAAAGGGAAAAAAACATTTTCAAAATTTTGTTTTGAAAAAAAGCAAATAACATCTTAAAAATTTCTTAACAGGAAAATTTTTGACTGCCCCCCAAAAAATTGAAGGGGCGACTGTACAAAAAACTGGTTTTGACCCAGTCTGGAATATGGTTTTTCGGGTTTTGGGGTCCTTCCATCTAAAGGACATTTTAACCCTTTAAAAGATTCGAAGTTGCAGCCCGGGTTTGTAAAGGGAAAACCCCAAACAGGAAAAGGGGAAAAACTAGGAAAAACATTTAGAAAATTTGAAAAGGAAACCCCTTAGAAAGAGAAGGGGCTTTTATTAAACTTAACACCTTTTTCAAAGGGGAAAAGCTAAAGTAATTGATTTCCAAGGAACAAATTGTATTGAATTTAAAAATGCACCCGGAGTGGCGGTCAATGTTTTACCCTTCCCGCATAAAAATTGAAAAAAAGGGCCCCTTTCATTCTTTTTTTTTCCCCGGGTTTTGGGACGGGTGTGGAAAAAATCACTTTCCCGGGGGCCATCAAGATTGCCACAAAAGCAATTTCTTTCCCAAAAAACCAAAATTTATTCGACCCGTTTTGAGATCTGGGTATTGACGATTTTTTTTTTTTTACTTCCCGATATTTTACTATTACCTGGGCCTTTAATTTTGGGGCCCTTTTCTTTTATCTTCTTGGAAAATCGAGTGCGACCCCTTGTTGCCCAAATTTGCTCCAGGGGCCAAAAAGTCTGAGGGCGCACTGTTTTTTGAAATTTTTTTTTAATTTTTAACATGCGCGCTGGTTTTACCCAAATCGTTTTTGAGTGAACCGGTTTTTAGGAAAAAGAAGAAGGAACGACCCCGCCTCCAATTGTGGCGTGTGACCGAAGACACCGGCAAGGCAATCGCTG
>CM031629.1:11037307-11044807 GCA_018398815.1 Conus ventricosus | reverse complement strand
TGTCTGTCTGACCTCGAGTGGAGTTCTTTGTCTGACTTTCAGTGGAATTTTTTGTCTTACCTTCAGTGGAGTTCTTTGTCTGTCAGACCTCCAGTGGAGTTCTTTGTCTGTCAGACCTCCAGTGGAGTTCTTTGTCTGACCTCCAGTGGAGTTCTTTGTCTGTCTGACCCCCAGTGGAGTTCTTTGTCTGACCTCCAGTGGAGTTCTTTGTCTGACCTCCAGTGGAGTTCTTTGTCTGTCTGACCTCCAGTGGATTTTTTTTGTATGTCTGGCCTTCAGTGGAGTTCTTTGTCTGTCTGGCCTTGAGTGGAGTTCTTTGTCTGTCTGACCTCCAGTGGCGTTCTTTGACTGTCTGACCTCCAGTGGAGTTCTTTGACTGTCTAACCTCCAGTGGAGTTGTTTGTCTGTCTGACCTCCAGTGGAGTTCTTTGTCTGTCAGACCTCCAGTGGAGTTCTGTGTCTGTCTGACCTCCAGTGGAGTTCTTTGTCTGTCTGACCTCCAGTGGAGTTCTTTGACTGTCTGACCTCCAGTGGAGTTCTTTGTCTGACCTCTAGTGGAGTTCTTTGTCTGTCTGACCTTCAGTGGAGTTCTTTGTCTGTCTGACCTTCATCACTGGAAACAGCAAATGATAGTAACCTCCAGTGGAGTTCTTTGTGTGTCTGACCTCCAGTGGAGTTCTTTGTCTGTCTGACCTCAAGTGGAGTTCTTTGTCTGTCTGACCTCCAGTGGAGTTCTTTGTCTGTCTTGCCTCCAGTGGAGTTCATTGTCTGTCTGACCTCGAGTGGAGTTCTTTGTCTGTCTGACCTCGAGTGGAGTTCTTTGTCTGTCTGACCTCGAGTGGAGTTCTTTGTCTGACTTTCAGTGGAGTCCTTTGTCTTACCTTCAGTGGAGTTCTTTGTCTGTCAGACCTCCAGTGGAGTTCTTTGTCTGTCAGACCTCCAGTGGAGTTCTTTGTCTGACCTCCAGTGGAGTTCTTTGTCTGTCTGACCCCCAGTGGAGTTCTTTGTCTGCCTGACCTCCAGTGTAGTTCTTTGTCTGACCTCCAGTGGAGTTCTTTGTCTGTCTGACCTCCAGTGGAGTTCTTTGTCTGTCTGACTTTCAGTGGAGTCCTTTGTCTTACTTTCAGTGGAGTTCTTTGTCTGTCAGACCTCCAGTGGAGTTCTTTGTCTGACCTCCAGTGGAGTTCTTTGTCTGTCTGACCTCCAGTGGAGTTCTTTGTCTGTCTGACTTCCAGTGGAGTTCTATGTCTGTCTGACCTCCAGTGGAGTTCTTTGTCTGGCTGACCTCCAGTGGAGTTCTGTGTTTGTCTGACCTCAAGTGGAGTTCTTTGTCTGTCTGACCTCCAGTGGAGTTCTTTGTCTCTCTGACCTTCAGTGGAGTTCTTTGTCTGACCTGCAGTGGAGTTCTTTGTCTCTCTGACCTCCAGTGGAGTTCTTTGTCTGTCTGACCTCCAGTGGAGTTCTTTGACTGTCTGACCTCCAGTGGAGTTCTTTGTCTGTCTGACCTTCAGTTGAGTTCTTTGTCTGACGTCCAGTGGAGTTCTATGTCTGTCTGACCTCCAGTGGAGTTCTTTGTCTGTCTGACCTCCAGTGGAGTTCTTTGTCTGTCTGACCTCCAGTGGAGTTCTGTGTTTGTCTGACCTCCAGTGGAGTTCTTTGTCTGTCTGACCTTCAGTGGAGTTCTTTGTCTGTCTGACTTTCAGTGGAGGTCTTTGTCTGACCCCCAGTGGAGTTTTTTGTCTGTCTGACCTCCAGTGGAGTTCTTTGTCTGTCTGACCTTCAGTGGAGTTCTTTGTCTGACCTTCAGTGGAGTTCTTTGTCTGCCTGACCTCCAGTGGAGTTCTTTGTGTGTGTGACCTCCAGTGGAGTTCTTTGTCTGTCTGCCCTTTAGTGGAGTTCTCTGTCTGTCTGGCCTTCAGTGGAGTTCTTTGTCTGTCTGACCTCCAGTGGAGTTTTTTGTCTGACCTTCAGTGGAGTTCTTTGCCTGTCTGGCCTTCAGTGGAATTCTTTGTCTATCTGACCTCCAGTGGAGTTGAATGTCTGTCAGACCTCCAGTGGAGTTCTGTGTCTGTCTGACCTCCAGTGGAGTTCTGTGTCTGTCTGACCTCCAGTGGAGTTCTTTTTCTGTCTGACCTTCAGTGGAGTTCTTTGTCTGACCTCGAGTGGAGTTCTTTGTCTGTCTGACCTCCAGTGGAGTTCTTTGTCTGTCTGACCTCCAATGGAGTTCTTTGTCTGTCTGACCTTCAGTGGAGTTCTTTGTCTGACCTCCAGTGGAGTTCTTTGTCTGTCTGCCCTTCAGTGGAGTTCTCTGTCTGTCTGGCCTTCAGTGGAGTTCTTCTTTTTGTCTGACCTCCAGTGGAGTTTTTTGTCTGACCTTCAGTGGAGTTCTTTGTCTGTCTGGCCTTCAGTGGAGTTCTTTGTCTGTCTGACCTCCAGTGGCGTTCTTTGACTGTCTGACCTCCAGTGGAGTTCTTTGACTGTCTAACCTCCAGTGGAGTTCTTTGTCTGTCTGACCTCCAGTGGAGTTCTTTGTCTGTCAGACCTCCAGTTGAGTTCTGTGTCTGTCTGACCTCCAGTGGAGTTCTTTGTCTGTCTGACCTCCAGTGGAGTTCTTTGACTGTCTGACCTCCAGTGGAGTCCTTTGTCTGACCTCTAGTGGAGTTCTTTGTCTGTCTGACCTTCAGTGGAGTTCTTTGTCTGTCTGACCTTCATCACTGGAAACAGCAAATGATAGTAACCTCCAGTGGAGTTCTTTGTCTGTCTGACCTTCAGTGGAGTTCTTTGTCTGTCTGACCTTCAGTGGAGTTCTTTGTCTGTCTGACCTTCATCACTGGAAACAGCAAATGATAGTAACTACCGGCTGGACCACACGGCTGGAACATGGGCATCAGACGAGCCGGTGTCGTATATAATACTGTCGCCGTGGAATTGTATCGCAGCGATAGCATTTCACGTGAAATATTCTTGCAGCGACAATAATTGCTGGAAAAAAATGTCGCGCGACAACTTTTCACGAAAAATGTCCCATAGAATATTGCAGCTGTCCATAAAATGCAGTATTTCCCGGGAAATACTGTCGCTGCGACACGATTTTATGAGCGACAGTATTATATACGACACCGGCGTTTTTAGTTGTTGTTTTCTTCCAGAGATTAGAGTAAGTTATCAGCTGTTTCCTATACAAATGTGTGTGTGTGTGTGTGTGTGTGTGTGTGTGTGCTAGGAGCATTTGAAGACAATAGCTTAGTATATGGACTGCGTATTACTCTGCAATGCTGTGTGTGTGTGTGTGTGTGTGTGTGTGTGTTGCGTGTGCGCGTGCGTGCGTGCGTGTGTGTGTGTGTGTGTGTGTGTGTGTGTGTGTGTGTGTGTGTGTGTTTGCGTGTGTGTTTGAGTGTGTGTGTGTGTGTGTGTGTGTGTGTGTGTGTGTGTGTGTGTGTGCGTGCGTGCGTGCGTGTCCGCGCGTGCGCTCGCGTATGTGTGTGTGTGTGCGTGTGCGTTTGCGTGTGTGTATGTATGTGTGCATGCGTGTGTGCATGTGTGTGTGTGTGTGTGTGTGTGTGTGTGTGTGGTGTGTGTGTGTGTGGCCAGGAGCATTTGAAGACAAAGAAGAACGTGGCCAGAGAGGAACTGAGCCGATGGGAGAACTACCTCAGCAAGGTGAGAGGCTGGTCACTGCAGAGTCCCACCATCATGTCTCCTCCCTCAAACCCTCCCCACCCACCTTGTCTTCTGTAGTCACTATCATGTCTCCTCCCTCAAACCCTCCCCACCCCACCCTTGTCTTCTGTAGTCACTATCATGTCTCCTCCCTCAAACCCTCCCCTCCCCACCCTTGTCTTCTATAGTCACTATCATGTCTCCCTCAAACCTTCCTCTGTCTTCTGTAGTCACTATCATGTCTCCTCAAACCTTCTTCTGTAGTCACTATCATGTCTCCCTCAAACCTTCCTCTGTCTTCTGTAGTCACTATCATGTCTCCCTCAAACCTTCCTCTGTCTTCTGTAGTCACTATCATGTCTCCTCAAACCTTCTTCTGTAGTCACTATCATGTCTCCTCAAACCTTCCTCTGTCTTCTGTAGTCACTATCATGTCTCCCTCAAACCTTCTTCTGTAGTCACTATCATGTCTCCCTCAAACCTTCCTCTGTCTTCTGTAGTCACTGTCATGTCTCCTGCCTCAAACCCCCCTCCCCACTCTGTCTTCTGTAGTCACTATCATATCTTAAACCCTCCTCTGTCTTCTGTAGTCACTGTCATGTCTCCTCCCTCAACCCCCCCCCCCCTCACTCTGTCTTCTATAGTCACTATCATGTCTCCCTCAAACCCTCCCCTGTCTTCTGTAGTCACTCAGTTCTTCATCTATATGCCTACAGGTCTCTTGCACTGTGGTCTGGTAGACTGGCAGATGTGGTGTGGAGCATGTTGGTGTAGATCTCTTGCACTGTGGTGTGGCGGGATGACAGATGTGGTGTGGGGCATGTTGGTGCAGATCTCTTGCACTGTGGGTTGGCAGATGCGGTGTGGGGCATGTTGGTACAGATCTCTTGCACTGTGGGCTGGCAGATGCGGTGTGGGGCATGTTGGTGCAGATCTCTTGCACTGTGGGCTGGCAGATGTGGTGTGGGGCATGTTGGTGCAGATCTCTTGCACTGTGGGCTGGCAGATGTGGTGTGGGGCATGTTGGTGCAGATCGCTTGCACTGTGATGTGGTGGTCTGGCAGATGCGGTGTGGGGCATATTGGTGCAGATCTCTTGCACTGTGGTGTGGTGTGCTGGCAGATGGAGTGTGGGGCATGTTGGCGCAGATCTCTTGATCTGTGGTCTAGTGGGTTGGCAGAAGTGGTGTGGGGCATGTTGATGCAGATGTCTTGCTCTGTGGTGTGGTGTGCTGGCAGATGTGGTGTGGGGCATGTTGGTGTAGTTGGCACATACAAACTCTCTCTCGGACACCAATACTGAAAAGTGAGAATTATTTATGCGCGCTTATCATATCTAGGTAAACAGGGCATTGCTGACGTTATTGTACGAGTCACTCAAGGCGACACCATGTCATGGAGGGTCAGAAAAATGTATTTAAGGAGCGATTCAACTGAGTGATAGTAATTACGACATGAATTGAGGCTTTGAGACACGGGTATTCAAGTACTGTTCTTAAAATTTGTCGGTATCTCGTAACACCTTGCCTGGTTTCAAAATGTTATTTTGATACGTTGCACGCATGTATGGAATTCTTTACTGTGTGTGTTGAGGCTAGTTCTTCAAACATTCACAAACTGGAAGCATCCAGAAGAGGAGTTTAAAGAACGTTATCATCGTTCCCAGGCAAGTAGTCTTGGTTCTTCAATCAAGATACACCTGACAAAGCAAATACATTCCACTCTTAACAATTCTTCCCAACAGATGACCCTCACAATGTCACCAACAGATGATGACCCTCACAATGTCACTAACAGATGACCCTCACAATGTCACCAACAGATGACCCTCACAATGTCGCCAACAGATGATGACCCTCACAATGTCACTAACAGATGACCCTCACAATGTCACCAACAGATGACCCTCACAATGTCGCCAACAGATGATGACCCTCACAATGTCACTAACAGATGACCCTCACAATGTCACTAACAGATGACCCTCACAATGTCGCCAACAGATGATGACCCTCACAATGTCACTAACAGATGACCCTCACAATGTCACTAACAGATGACCCTCACAATGTCACTAACAGATGACCCTCACAATGTCGCCAACAGATGATGATCCTCACAATGTCACTAACAGATGACCCTCACAATGTCACTAACAGATGACCTTCACAATGTCGCCAACACATGATGACCCTCACAATGTCACCAACAGATGACCCTCACAATGTCACTAACAGATGACCTTCACAATGTCGCCAACAGATGATGACCCTCACAATGTCACCAACAGATTACCCTCACCAATAGATGACCCTCACAATGTCACCAACAGATGACCCTCACCAACAGATGTCCCTCACAATGTCACTAACAGATGACCCTCACAATGTCACTAACAGATGACCTTCGCAATGTCACCAACAGATGATAACCCTCACAATGTCGCCAACAGATGATGACCCTCACAACGTCACCAATAGATGACCCTCACAATGTCACCAACAGATGATGACCCTCACAATGTCAATAACAGATGACCCTCACAATGACACTATCAGATGACCTTCACAATGTCACCAACAGATGATAACCCTCACAATGTCGCCAACAGATGATGACCCTCACAATGTCACCAACAGATGATGACCCTCACAATGTCAGCAACAGATGATGACCCTCACAATGTCACTAACAGATGACCCTCACAATGTAACCAACAGATGACCCTCACAATGTCACCAACAGATGATGACCCTCACAATGTCACCAACAGATGATGACCCTCACAATGTCACCAACAGATGACCCTCACAATGTCACCATCAGATGACCTTCACAATGTCACTAACAGATGACCCTCACAATGTCACCAACAGATGTCCCTCACAATGTCACTAACAGATGACCCTCACAATGTCACCAACAGATGACCCTCACAATGTCACCAACAGATGACCCTCACAATGTCACCAACAGATGATGACCTTCACAATGTCAATAACAGATGACACTCACAATGTCACTAACAGATGACCCTCACAATGTCACTAACAGATGACCCTCACAATGTCACCAACAGATGACCCTCACAATGTCACCAACAGATGACCCTCACAATGACACCAACAGATGACCTTCACAATGTCACCAACAGATGACCTTCACAATGTCACCAACAGATGACCCTCACAATGTCACCAACAGATGACCCTCACCAACAGATGACCCTCACAATGTCACCAGCAGATGACCTTCACAATGTCACCAACAGATGACCCTCACAATGTCACCAACAGATGTCCCTCACAATGTCACCAACAGATGACCCTCACAATGTCACCAACAGATGACCTCACCAACAGATGACCTTCACAATGTCACCAACAGATGACCCTCACCAACAGATGACCTTCACAATGTCACCAACAGATGACCCTCACAATGTCACCAACAGATGACCCTCACCAACAGATGACCTTCACAATGTCACCAACAGATATGACCCTCACCAACAGATGACCTTCACAATGTCACCAACAGATGACCTTCACAATGTCACCAACAGATGACCCTCACCAACAGATGACCTTCACAATGTCACCATCAGATGACCCTCACCAACAGATGACCCTCACAATGTCACCAACAGATGTCCCTAACAATGTCACAAACAGATGACCCTCACAATGTCACCAACAGATGATGACCGTCACAATGTCACCAATAGATGACCCTTATAATGTCACCAACAGATGATGACCCTCACAATGTCACCAACAGATGACCTTCACAATGTCGCCAACAGATGATGACCCTCACAATGTCACCAACAGATGACCTT
>CM031629.1:11032307-11034807 GCA_018398815.1 Conus ventricosus | reverse complement strand
ACACACACACACACACACACACACACACACACACACGGAGCGGAAGAATTGTGTGTAAGGCTCTTTCTTCAAAGTCTAATGAAATGGTTGTGATGAATTTGTTGAAACTGCAGAAACATAACTTAGGAAATCTCTGGAACAAACGCTTTCTTTAAAAGTGGGGATAAATCATATACCAGACAGACTAGACTGGGAAACAGTTTCTCTGGGATCAGAACAGCCAGCGTCGAACGTACAAGAACAGAGGTAACATTTCACTCTGAGTGAACATATAAGAGCAGACGGAACATTTCAATTCTTTGTTCCGGAACAGCCTAATGAATCTATTATTTGTTCCGGGTCTGCCTAATGAATCCACTCATTTGTTCCGAATCTGCCGAAGGGATCCACTCTTTGTTCCGGATCTGCCCAAGAAATCAGTTCTTTGTTCCGGGTCTGCCTAATAAATCCACTCTTTGTTCCGGATCTGCCCAATGAATCCACTCTTTGTTCCGGTTCCGCCTGATGAATCCACTCTTTGTTCCGGATCTGTCTAATGAATCCACTCTTAGTTCCGCATCTGCCAAATGAATCCACTCTTTGTTCCGGATCCGCCTGATGAATCCACTCTGTGTTCCAAATCTGCCCAATGAATCAGCACCACATTTGAACATGTTGGTTCTTGGGCAGCATTCTATCCGGCCACCACGTTGGCTTCCAATGGGCAGGGTGGGTTTATTGTCATTTTGCTGGCAGCCAGAGAAACCAACATCCCAATGGATGTGGGGGACATAGGATCCTGTTCCAATGGGCAGGGTGGGTTCATTGTCATTTTGCTGGCAGCCAGAGAAACCAACATCCCAATGGATGTGGGGCACATAGGATCCTGTTCCAATGGGCAGGGTGGGTTCATTGTCATTTTGCTGGCAGCCGGAGAAACCAACACCCTAATGGATGTGGGGGACATAGGACCTTGGCGGGGTATTCAAAAAAGTTGGAAGGCGATGGAACAAAGTGTTTCCTCAAACAGACTGCTGACGTCAGGTGGAAATACACTTGTACTGCAGTGTTGATGATGTCAATATTGCTGTTAGAGAGAATACAGTTTTACACTGCAGTGTTGATGATGTCGTTATTGCTGTTATTAGAGAGAATACAGTTTTACACTACAGTATTGGTGATGTTATTATTGCTGTTAGAGAAAATACAGTTTTACACAACAGTATTGGTGATGTCATTATTGCTGTTAGAGAGAATACAGTTTTACACTGCTGTGTTCGTGATGTCGTTATTGCTGTTAAAGAGAACACAGTTTTACACGGCAGTGTTGATGGTGTCATTATTGCTGTTGGAGAGAGTACGTTGATTTACACTGAAGATGGTGATGTCATAGTACATTAGAACGTGCAGATTCATCCATTATATGATTTGGTTTATTCACTTTTAACTTTTTAATTTCGGTAATTCCATGGCAGTACCATTAGTGATACATTCCAGTATGCTGCATTTATTTTTGACATAGTTGATTTAGGCCTTGGCTTATCTTACATTGGTGTGACTTTTTGTGCCCCCATCTCGTCCCCAACCCTCTTTCTGCGGCATATCCTCTTTCAGTGGCATATCGTCTTTCAGTGGCGTATCCTCTTTCAGCAGCATATCCTCTTTCAGCGGCATATCCTCTGTCTGTGGCATATCCTCTTTCAGCGGCATATCCTCTTTCAGTGGCATATCGTGTTTCAGTGGCATATCCTCTTTCAGCGACATATCCTCTTTCAGCGGCATATCCTCTTTCAGCGACATGTCCTCTTTTAGCGGCATAGCCTCACGCCGCTTACTCGGGTTCCCCAGAACACAGCCGCATTCAGCCATCACCCACTAGTGGGTGATAGCGCACTCCACTAGTGGGTGATGGCGCACTCCACTAGTGGGTGATGGCGCACTCCACTAGTGGGTGATTAGCGCACTCCACTAGTGGGTGATAGCGCACTCCACTGTGGGTGATAGCGCACTCCACTGTGGGTGATAGCGCACTCCACTAGTGGGTGATAGCGCACTCCACTAGTGGGTGATAGCGCACTCCACTGTGGGTGATAGCGCACTCCACTGTGGGTGATAGCGCACTCGTACTCCACTGTGGGCTGAAAGCGCACTCCACTGTGAGTGATAGCACACTCGTACTCCACTGTGGGTGATAGCGCACTCCACTGTGGGTGATAGCACACTCCACTGTGAGTGATAGCGCACTCCACTGTGAGTGATAGCGCACTCGTACTCCACTGTGGGTGATAGCGCACTCCACTGTGGGTGATAGCGCACTCCACTGTGAGTGATAGCGCACTCCACTGTGAGTGATAGCGCACTAGTACTCCACTGTGGGTGATAGCGCACTCGTACTCCACTGTGGGTGATAATGCACTCGTACTCCACTATGTGTGATAGCGCACTCCACTGTGGGTGAAAGCGCACTCCACTGTGGGTGATAGCACACTCCACTGTGGGTGATAGCGCACTCCACTAGTGG
>CM031629.1:11009807-11027307 GCA_018398815.1 Conus ventricosus | reverse complement strand
GCAGTCAACACACCAAGGGCTCTCAATCCCCTCTCTGCAGCGCTAAGTGCAGTGACTGTGACACACAGACAACACACCAAGGGCTCTCCATACCCTCTCTGCAGCGCTATCTGCAGTCAGTGTGACACGCAGTCAACACACCAAGGGCTCTCTATCCCCCCTCTGCAGCGCTAAGTGCAGTCACTGTGACACACCAAGGGCTCTCCATCCCCTCTCTGCAGCGCTAAGTGCAGTCACTGTGACACGCAGTCAACACACCAAGGGCTCTCTATCCCTCTCTGCAGCGCTAAGTGCAGTGACTGTGACACACAGACAACACACCAAGGGCTCTCCATCTCCTCTCTGCAGCGCTAAGTGCAGTGACTGTGACACACAGACAACACACCAAGGGCTCTCCATCTCCTCTCTGCAGCGCTAAGTGCAGTCACTGTGACACACAGTCAACACACCAAGGGCTCTCCATCCCCTCTCTGCAGCGCTAAGTGCAGTGAATGTGACACACCAAGGGCTCTCCATCCCCAGTCTGCAGCGCTAATTGCAGTCACTGTGACACACAGTCAACAAACCAAGGGCTCTTCATCCCCTCTCTGCAGCGCTAAGTGCAGTCACTGTGACACACCAAGGGCTCTCCGTCCCCTCTCTGCAGCGCTATGTGCAGTCACTGTGACACACCAAGGGCTCTCCATCCCCTCTCTGCAGCGCTAAGTGCAGTCACTGTGACACACAGTCAACACACCAAGGGCTCTCCATCCCCTCTCTGCAGCGCTAAGTGCAGTCAATGTGACACACCAAGGGCTCTCCATCCCCAGTCTGCAGCGCTAAGTGCAGTCACTGTGACACACCAAGGGCTCTCCATCCCCTCTCTGCAGCGCTAAGTGCAGTCACTGTGACACACAATCAACACACCGAGGGCTCTCCATCCCCTCTCTGCAGCGCTATGTGCAGTCACTGTGACACACAGTCCACACACCGAGGACTCTCCATCCCCTCTCTGCAGCGTTAAGTGCAGTCCCTGTGACACACCAAGGGCTCTCCATCCCCTCTCTGCAGCGCTAAGTGCAGTCACTGTGACACGCAGTCAACACACCAAGGGCTCTCCATCCCCTCTCTTCAGCGCTAAGTGCAGTCAATGTGACACACAGTCAACACGCCAAGAGGTCTCCATCTCCTCTCTGCAGCGCTATGTGCAGTCACTGTGACACGCAGTCAACACACCAAGGGCTCTCCATCCCCTCTCTGCAGCGCTAAGTGCAGTCAATGTGACACACAGTCAACACGCCAAGAGGTCTCCATCCCCTCTCTGCAGCGCTATGTGCAGTCACTGTGACACGCAGTCAACACACCAAGGGTTCTCCATCCCCTCTCTGCAGCGCTAAGTGCAGTCACTGTGACACACAGTCAACACACCAAGGGCTCTCCATCCCCTCTCTGCAGCGCTAAGTGCAGTCACTGTGACACACAGTCAACACATTAAGGGCTCTCCATCCCTCTCTGCAGCGCTAAGTGCAGTCACTGTGACACACCAAGGGCTCTCCATCCCCTCTCTGCAGCGCTAAGTGCAGTCACTGTGACACACCAAGGGCTCTCCATCCCCTCTGCATCGCTAAGTGCAGTCACTGTGACACACAGGTCAAGGGCTCTCCATCCCCTCTCTGCAGCGCTAAGTGCAGTCACTGTGACACGCAGCCAACACACCAAGGGCTCTCTATCCCTCTCTGCAGCGCTAAGTGCAGTGACTGTGACACACAGTCGACACACCAAGGGCTCTCCATCCCTCTCTGCAGCGCTAAGTGCAACACACACACACACACACACACACACACACACACACACACACACACACACACACACACACGCATAATGTATTGTCACTTAAGTACGCCAGTCTACACGCACGCACACACACACACACACACACACACACACACACACACACACACACACACACACACATATCTTTTTGGGCCTCATTTGCCCTAAACGTTCTGATTTCATGTGGAAGTTTACTAGGAAGCATTGTATCCGAAAAAGAGTCAGCGAACGACTCAGCCTTTTGTAAGTTTGTAGGAAGATCATTGCCTTCAATCCTGATTGGATATAATGGTAGATGTATCCCATTTTCATATCATTAAATTTTTTCCATATCTTTTGTATGTCTTTATGGCTGTAAACCTCATCTGTGCAAAATGTAGCCCAGTACTGCCGTTTCACTTGTGCTATGGTTTTATTACTGAGTGAATTCGCTTTCCTAAGTGGAATGTGGTTTTCTGGCTTTTTATCCTGTAAGTATATTTTGAATAAACGTTTCTTTTCATTTACAACTTTCTCACAGGCTTCGTTCCACCAGATGTTTCCCAAATGTTTGTTAGACTTCAAATTAGAATACTTGGGTATGGAACAGTCAGCGGCTTGCAACACTGTGTCCGTGAATTTGAGCAAAAATTATTGATATCATCATCTCTAATGTCATAAGTATTTTGTGATTTCAAAATATTTTCAAATAAGTTCCAGTCAGCACAGTTATAATTATATTTTGCTATAACATCTTTATCTGTACTATCCTGGGCTAGTTTATCATTTAGCGTAATAATAATGGGTAGATGGTCACTTCCTAAGCTATCTGTAAGCGTGTTCCAGTCACTATTTGGTACGAGAATGGGAGAAATAAGAGACAGATCAATAGCAGAAGCTCTTTGATTGGGTAAATCAGGGATCCTCGTAACTCTCCCATCATTTAGTAGATAGAGGGAGGCATCAACTATATTTTCAACAAATCTGTTACTAGTCACATTTATGTTATCATTTTCCCAGAAAGGTGAGTGAGCGTTAAAGTCACCCGCGATTATCCATTTCTCTTTTGAATCATGTAATGGACGTAACCATTCGGTATTTTTCTCATTTGGGCCTTTAGGTAAGTATACACTAACAACATTTATCATTAAAGTTTCACTGATTTTCACTTTGGCTGCACAGGAGAATAGATTCGATATATTCGCTGGTGCTGGCGACGGGCATATGGTGTAACTCATCTTATCATGAATATAAATAGCTGTTTGAACTTTTCCTTCTTGATCCATCTTTTCACAGACTGGAGGATAGTAAAAGTTCGACAATCTGGGCAATTTAGTTCGAGTGACATTTAACGACTGTAAAATGAGAATCTGATATCTGAAAGAAGCAAGATGTTGAATAAGGTAAGACAGGTTTGTATGTAAAGACCTGCAATTCCATTGCATAATACTTATAGCATTTGTTTCTCCCATAGCTATTAACAGTTCTTAGGAAAACTTGGGGGAAAGACAATATCAATACAAAACGTACCGATGAAGTATACTAATAAATATCAATACGTGAGAGAGAGAGAGAGAGAGAGAGAGAGAGAGAGAGAGAGAGAGAGAGAGAGAGTTCTAAATATAATACCGATGCACAAAGAATAAACGCAGCGGATAACTAGTTGCAAAGTCAACAGAACGGTCCTTTGCTGTCCGCAGTTAAGCAATGTTTATACAGATTGGTCCAGTTTTTAAAACCAGTCTCTCAGTACATCAAAGGGATTCTGCCACGGGTTCCTTTCACCAAAGTAGCGTGAAAAACTGGGGTTTGGGTAGAAGCGTCTGGGTAGCTGATGACGTGGGCGCCTTAAAGTTTTCTTCGGCTGCTCCCAGAACAGCTGTCTCAGGTGTCGCCCCAGGTTTCCCGCAAGGACACTGGCCCCTCTTGCTGTTGGATGAATCCCGTCTTTCTTCAGCCCTCTGGTATGCATGTTGCCATGGTTGACGAAAGAGATTCTTTTCATCCCAAACAGTTCAGTGGAGACCAAAGCATTGAATAGTTCACGTTTGGTTTCCATCTCAGTATCACGTAGAGGCGCGATTTTGCTGACAACGATTTTCGTTTTAGGATGTCTGGAAGATATGACTCTGATGGAATCGGCGAAGATTTTGCTGCAGATTTTGGGGTCAGACTTTTTAATATCATTGACTCCACAGTGGATGACAATGGCTTCTGGCGATTTCTTTGAAGAAAAAACAGAAGACTCTTGCTTCACCAGATCATTCGACGTCGGAGCCTTGAAGGAAAGTGCATCAAAACCATACGAATGTCCTAGTCTGTCCGTGTCAACTCCATTCAGCACTGAATCGTGTAGAAAAGTGACCATCGGCATGTCTTGTTCTTCGTTCTGGTGCACATGACTTTTGCGTATTTTCAAACTGGCGTCACCAGATTTTACGCTGACGTCATTTTTTTCAGAAACTGTACGCGAGTTCTTTTCTTTAGATGTTTTTGACATTTCATTGCTAGGCCTAATGGTAGATTTTGATTTACTCAATGCCGCGAGTGACTTAGCTGGACTGACTGAAGATCTCTGCGTCTTACATGCTTCTGCGTAGGACTTGACGGCGACGGGATTTGCCAGCGGGCAGCTTACGTTGTTGCCCGTCAAGTCCTTCGCGACCAGATCTTTGGTTGCAAGTTCTTCAGTTAATTTCTTTACTACGTTTTCAAGACACAAAACTCGATCACATAATTTTTCAATGACTGATTTTAGATTTAAAATAATAGATCTACTTGCTGTGTCTTCCGTTTCTGTTTTGGTGTTTTCACAGCAGCCGTTGGTGTTAGCTCCAGCCTGATGTTTTTCTTGATGGTCTCGGTCTAATATTTCTTTGCCATGTGACGCAAAGATCCTGTAGCAGATAACGCAAATTATATCAATGCTCCAATTACTTTAAGTGAACTAAAAGATACTCTATTTTCTTCAAGCGCTAAGAAAACAGCTGTAGGAGCAGATGCAATATCCATCATTCTGTTAAAACATCTGCCAGATAACTGGATAATACTACTGCACGAATTATTACAGAAATGCTGGGATGAGGGCTGTATTCCCCAAATATGGAAGCACTCAATCGTAGTACCAGTTTCTAAACAAGGAAAGTCTAAAAAAGATACAAATAATTATAGACCTATTGCTCTAACATCACATACAGGGAAGCTGCTAGAAAAGATAGTTCTAAACAGATTAATTCATTACTGTGATAAAAGAAAAGTTATTCCCACTAACCAGGCTGGTTTTAGGAAGGGTAGAAGTACAGTTGACCATTTAGTTAAACTGACTACGCAGATTAAACATCAGTTTGCTCGTAGGAAAAATATACTGGCCACATTCTTTGATATAAAGAAAGCCTACGATCACGTGTGGCATGATAGATTACTATACAAACTAAAATGTATTGGTCTATCTGGAAATATATATGGCTATATTAAGAACTTTTTATCTGAAAGAAGCATGCAGACAAATGTTGGCAACAAGTATTCCACCCTACGATTTCCTAAAATGGGAATCCCACAGGGGTCAGTTATTGCCCCTTATTTATTTAATATTTTGCTTTATGATTTGCCACAGTCTGTATCGAATACTGTTGTACTAGTACAATATGCAGATGATATAGTTATGTGGATGAAAGTTACTATGAAAAGGAAAACACCCAAAAGACAGCTTAACTATTTTAAAAAAATATATCAACTGGAACTCGATAAACTAACTAACTACATGAAGGAGAATGGATTAATGCTATCACCGGAAAAAACAAATCTTATACTTTTTAATAGTGGGCCAGATCCACCAGAATTACCCATTTTACAAATAAATGGCGAGACTATAGAGTACAGACAAATGGTGAAATTTCTCGGAGTATATATTACTTCAAAATTGTCGTGGAATTATCATATACAGTATTTATTAACAAAGGCTCGAAAAAGCTTTAACTTTTTAAAAGTTATACAGAAACAAAACTGGGGCCAAGATGCTAATGTTCTGAAACAGCTGGCATTGTCACTGATACGTTCTAGACTCTCTTACGGGCAGGAAGTCTTTTTCAGTGCTCCGAAAAGTTTACTTAATAAGATGCAAAGTTTGGATTGCAAAGCTTTCAAACTGGCTCTTGGTGTGCCGTATCATGCTTCATCTTTGGGAACATATAGCGAAGTAGGAGTATTGCCATTAGATGAACATCGACGGCTAGCTGTCGCTAAATATGTCTTACGAATCTCAACACGTGACAGCAACGTTGAGAATGAAGTCAGTTTAAGATCTGACATTAGCTTCCCAAAAAGGGCAAAATCAATTTCTTCACTCACAACTATTGGAACTTTCACTTCAGATCTGTTCAGTGAGTCAAAAGTTAACTTCAACGATATAAATCGACCTAAACTTCCCGCATCTCCCAGCCCGCCATGGGAACTTCAAAGAGCTTCATTTGATATTAGCCATACGTCGATGAAAAAAAGTGACAATGAAAACCTGATAGGCCAAATAGTAAAAGAGTATATTGAAAATTCGTATCCCTTTCATCTTAAAATTTATACAGATGGGTCTCTTTTGGATACCAAAGAAGCAGGTGCAGCATTTACAATTCCTTCATTGAAAATTGATAAATCTTATTATCTTGGAAAAAACAGATCTATTTTTACAGCAGAACTAACTGCCATTCTAATGGCATTGTATTTTCTACTTGACTTTTCAAACCCAATATTCCAAGTCCTCTTTTGTGTCGATTCAAAATCGGTTTTATTCGCCCTAAGTAAAACACACCCTATAGTAAGACAAGATCTGATTACAGATATTCATCACCTAATACATTTCTTGATTATTAGGGGTACAAGAATTAGTTTCTGTTGGGTTCCTTCTCATTGTGGGATTCAGTTTAATGAGAGAGTAGACAGAGCAGCAAAACGGGGAGCGAAAAATACTAGCGGGTCGGAGGTTATCAGTATCCCATTGTCTATCCATGAGGGATACAGTCTTCTAGAAAATGCATGCTGGAAACATTTTAGGAAAAAACAACAAAATTCGGGATGTTCCCTTGATACACGCATAAACCAGCTATTAAACTTTGACACACTTCATTCTTTTTATCAATGTAGTTTGTCGTTTTCTCGGATCATAATTTCGCTAATATATAAGATCAAACTAAACGCTTTTAAGACAAAGTTTTGCAAAAATATAACATGCCTTTGTGGTGAAATGATAACAAATTCCCACATACTGTTCCACTGCAAGCAATTAAAACCTTATCTACCACCTTTACATAATTGTTCTCTGGATACAGTTGTAACCGATTTATCACTAATGTGTAAAATTGCTGTTTCATTGCATCGAAGTCCTATCTTTTCTGTTTTATAAAATGGGAACTGGTGTTTTAGTAACTTCTTTGTTATGACCGGTTATTCTTCGATGTTTTATGGTTAGTCATCCATTTTTTGCTGTTGCTGTTAATGTTATTCTTATAGATTAGGTTCGTCTAATATCACAATGTGTATAGACGTTAAATTGAAGACCTAACACACACACATAGATAGTCTAATATCACCATTGTTGTGAACAGACGTTAAATTAAATCAATCAAATCAACACACACATGCACGCGCGCACACATACACACACACTCTCTCACATACACATACACACGCGCGCGCGCGCGCGTATACACACACACACGCTCGCTCACGTCTGCATACGCGCACGTATGCACGCACTCACGCATGCACACTAACACACGCACACACACACACACACACACACACACACACACACACACACACACACACACACACACACACACTCGCGCACGCACACACGCACGCACACACGCACATACAAAAACTTACACAATACAAACGCACACACACACACACACACACACACACACAGAGGCGCGCACGCACGCAGAAAAACGCGCATGCGCGCGCTAGCCTGTATGCGCACATGCTCGCACTTACGCACGCACGCATGCACAAACGCACACAAAAACACAATCTACACACACAGACACACGCATACACGTGCGCGTGCCACACACACACACACACACACACACACACACACACACACACACACACACACACACACACACACACACAGAGGGGGGGGGGGGGGGGCAAGGCCAGACTGGAGGTAATCGACTGAACAATATAACCTCACGCTCAGTGGAAGACAGTCTTCAATGTGACCTGGACGTTTTTCCAATAGATCAAAGGGGAATAACTTGTATTCGTAAGTAAGAGGAAATCCACAGTTACTCCGTTGTCGCAGATATTTGTTGATTCTTTGCAAACATAAAGATGATCTACAATAAACAACTCAAGATGTCATCATCTCTTATACATCTGTCAGACTGCATAACATTGCCATGGCGTCTCTCTCTCTCTCTCTCTCTCTCTCTCTCTCTCTCTCTCTCTCTCTCTCTCTCTCTCTCTCTCTCTCTCTCTCTCTCTCCCCTGAAGAAGGAAGAGTGGGAGACCAGTGCTATTCGTGAGCGTCAGTCGAAAGGACTTCTTTCTGATAAACTTGGTCTTTCTGGCAATATGGAGACGAACCTGTGCACCACCATCCTAGCAACCAACCTGATTCCCAAGTGAGTGCCAGACTAACATTTTACAAGGAAAGTGAGAATTTGGAAGGAAATAACAAAATTAAAGGGGAGTAGCATTTTCATTGCCGAGGACTTCGCAATGTGTGTGAGCGTGAGGCCAGGAGGAAGTTGACAGTTTTCATGAATTCAAAAAGAGCAGAATAGAAGAGAGTGTCTAGATAAATGATCATATGATTATTGTGGGGGAAACAGTACTGTCTGTCTGCTGATGGTGCCATTTCAGTAGAAATAATTTGGGGGAGGGCCATCCGAAAAACTGCATCGTTCATTAAGGGGAAATGATGTGAAGGAGTCTGGATATGTAAATGGATACGATCGTGGGAAAAAGTTTGTATGTTTTATGGGAATAACACAATGAGTGTGGGTCATGTATGTACTGCATGTACGGAAAATCGTTGTGTTGTGAACGATTATGGTCAAAATGATTTGTTGTACGATGGGGAGTGGGAAAGATGTGAGGGTGGGCTGTCCAGTGGAATCATAATAGTTGTGGCAGAATCCCGTAAATTTTTTATGACGTCACAACGCAGGCTGTGGAGGGAAGGTCCACAAAAGAGGAAAGACGATGTTTCTAAATTTAGTCTGGTTGACCCGGTTGCCGAAAATGAACCCTCCGTGCCCGATTGTCGTCAGAACTGTGTGTCGAAACACTGTAGAGAAAGTTCTGTTAAGGTCAGGGACACACCGGGTCATAAACTCGGTGTTGGAACACTGTAAAGAGAGTTCCATTGAGGTCAGGGACACTCCGGGTCATGTTTACATACCGATTTGTGATTTCTCATAGTCCTATGCGTGAAAGTCGTTCGTATGATTACAATACTGTTTTAAACATAATGTATCCTCATGTTCGTTCTTACTTTGGAATGTGAATGGTTTGATGTGTAAAATCTGTGATTCAGGCTTTATTTCTTTGTTTCATCTTCCCACGTTGTTTGTTTGGTTGAAACTTTCATTGAATCTTTGAGTGATTACGTTTTTCCTAGTTATAAAGTTGGTTTTTTTTTATCAACCTTTTTAAAAAATTGTCGGAGGCAGACTGGCCTTCAGGTGGTGTAGTGTGTCTTATCAAAAATGAAATTGTTCCATATGTAAAATAGATTAATGTTCCCCACGGTTTCTTTCTCATGTTTATTGTTGACAGGTGTCTGTTTCATCTCCCAAAGACATTTTGTATGTGTGTCACCTTAGGGTTCCAAGTGCTATACAGTTATTAATGATGAAAGTGATGGTATTTCTGTATTGGAAAATTGATTGACTGACGATGCAGTGATTAGCAAATGATTATTTCATTATTCTTTCCGGTGATTTGAATGCTCGTACGAGTAATAGTTCACAACCTGTGATAACAAAAAATGATTCTTATTTACATGAAAGTTGTCTGCTCAGTGTTGGAAGGAACTCCCAAGATAAAGTTTTAAACAGATTTGGCAAGTCAATGTTGAATATGTGCACTTAAAAATTTTTGAATGTACTTTTTGATAGAGGTATATGTTCGGATCGCTGGACTGAATCTGTTATGAAAAATAATAAAGTTTATAAAAACCTTTTGGTGGTAGTTGATTCCTTTGTCTCTTCCTTTGTTGAATCTGTTATCTTGCCATTATTCAAAAAAGGAATGACAATCAGCCTGGCAATTATAGAGGTATTAGTGTGTGTTATACAGGAAGTAAAGTATACGGGACCATAACAAACAGACGACTGCAAGCATGGATTGAAGAGAATGATATTACAGGGAAATGTCAGGCAGGGTTTAAAAGGGGATACTCTACTGTCGATCATCTTTTTACTTTGATGGCTTGTGTGTAAAAAACAGTTCTCCTCTAATCGTAAATTTGATGTTGTATCTATTGATTTCGAGAAGTGTTTCGATACTATTAACAGAAATCTTTCAGGACTATTATTGTCAAAGAATGGAATTAGATGTAAACTATACTGACTTCCATATAAAAAAAACGCGAAAGCAAAACAAGCTGAAGGTTAGGGGCGAATTTTATTGGTCACAATTGTACAGAGTGGAAGCGAGAATTCAACGTGATTTGATTCATTACACCGGTAATGTGTGAAAATGTCATCAGCATATGTCTTTGTGTGGAAAATCCAAGGTCACGTGACAAACCAGCTTGAAGTCCTAATACCGTGTGTGGCCACCATTTGCATGGACAACTGCTTGACACCTGCGGCTCATTGAGTGGACCAGGTGGTTGATGCGTCCCCTTGGCACACCAGCCCACACATGGACGATGGCCTGGTAAAGTTGAGCCGCTGTTGCTGGTCGTGGACGCAGGAGGTCCAACCGTTTGCCAAGTTCATCCCAAAAATGTTCTGTTGGGTTTAAATCGGGACTGAGGGCTGGCCAGGGCAGCACATTGACGTTGTTATGCTGAAGAAATTGCTGGGTGGCCCTGGCTGTGTGTGGTCTTGCATTGTCCTGTTGGAATGTCCAGTTTGGGTGTTGCGCTAAAAAAGGAACGACATGGGGTCTGAGCACCTGGTGGATGTAGCGCTGTGCATTGACACCCTGTCCGTGACCAGGACCAATGTTCTGAAAGATGAATGGTCCTATGGCGTGGTTAATGCCAATTGCACCCCATATCATAACGTTCGGGCCTCCCCAGGGGTTCCGCTCTACCACACAGGAGTCAGCATAGCGTTCACCAGGTCGACGCCATATTCTGACACGACCGTCAGCCATGTCAATACAAAAACGGCTCTCATCTGAGAACAGTATGCGTCCCCACTGCTGCCTGCGCCAGTTGATTCGGGCTTGTGCCCACTGCAGCCTTTCCTGCCGGTGTCTTGGTGTCAGTACCGGACCTCTGTGAGGACGCCTACATGCCAGCCCGTTATCCTGAAGACGCCGCCGCACAGTGTTGAGGCTGATTCGTTGCTGGAGATTCCCAGGAACCTGTCGAGCAGTGTTAGCGGCTGTTTGCCGCCTGTCCCGCAGATGGGTTCGAACAAAATGGCGATCCTCTCTTGGTGTGGTGACCCAAGGACGGCCTGGCCGGGGACGATCATCAGTGGTACCAGTGACTCGCATGCGGTGCTGCAGACGATAGATGGTTGAGATGTGGACGTTAAAGATGTTGGCGACCTGCCTGGCATCCACACCAGCCTCCAGATGGCCTAGGGCACGATTGCGTTCCTCTGCTCGTAGTCTTGGCATCTCTGTAGCGCTCAGACGGCAAGTCGTTATCTGAACCTTGTAGCGCGGCTTTATAAAGGCTGCATGCCTGCGTACTTGTCGCTGGTTAACTTTGCTCTGCATGGTGTGCACGTGCCTCACATGCAGCAACCAGTTTGCCATTTTTGTTGACCCTCCAATGCCGGGAATGATGTGTTGCTCACACAATTTTTTCACTGCACGTGAGTCTTGGACCCAAACAACTTGCCACAATGGTTCAATATTGTATATTCACCCCTTTTCACCCGAAAAATATCCTTTCAATTTTTCGCGTTTTTTATGGAAGTCAGTATATATTGCTGTATGAAAGGTATGTGTACGTTAGTGTGAAAGTCCGTGTGCGGTGTGGTGCCAGGCTTATGGAGTATGTTTTGTGTTCTTCTGGCGTTAAGCAGGGTGACATCTGTAGTCCGCTTTTGTTTTCGTTATTCATAAATGAATTAGCTCTCGAAGTCATCAGTAATGGAGGGCATAATCGTAGATGATGTTGTTCTTCTTTTCGAAACTGTAGTTGGTTTACAAGCCCAACTGAACAGCCTCCAAAGAACAGCCTCCACATTAAGTCTAAAGGTCAATTTGAGTAAAATGATGTGGAGAGAGATGTTCACTCGACGTCGAGAGGACGCGTTTTTTGGGAGCTCTCTGTTTATCTTCTGTTTTTCACGGCAGTGTTGCGTTTAGTGCGCTTTTATAGTGTGTGCTGCCTAGCTGATGCCACAGTCTTGCAGAATGTTAAGTTTGATGGTGGTTTTGTGGTGAGACTTTCTAGTTTTGGTGCTTTTGTTGTTGTTGTATTTTGGTGTTTTGTTTATTCCGAAGTTTTTTCTCCATTGGGTACGCCTTGAACCGGTTTGTGTTTTGCTTTTCCTTCTGCACGTGCAGTTTGTGTGGTCAAAATGTAACTCCAACCCAACAAATTCAGCCATTTTCTTCGGTGTTCTTTTTTTTTTGTGCTCCCCCCTCCCTTCTTCCCTTCCAGCCCCTCCGCCCCCCCCCCCCCCTTCTTTTTTATTTATTTACTTTTACAATGGCTGTCTCACAGCGAGTGGAGCCTGGGGTTTTTTTCAAGCATAAAGACTTACCTTTTGTTAATAAAAATATGAACCCAAGTGAAGATACGACAAAAAAGCAGAAGAGCACACAAAACAAAGTGTGAAGTAACGACGATTTAATGCACGACACAAAACAGGACAAGAAATTTTCGGCAAAATGCCTTCCTCAGCGACAAACAAAAAAAAGGTACAGACAAAAACATGCACAATACTCCCCTTGTGAAGCCGAAGTGGTGAATGAAGTAGACAGAAGGACAGTGGAAGAGAGGGTGAGTAGAGTTCGAGGAATAGGGCACGAGGAAAAAGGGTAGAGTAAAGTGAGGAGGAGGAAAAAGAGAGAGGGAAGAGAGAGAGAGAGAGAGAGAGAGAGAGAGAGAGAGAGAGAGGGGGGGGGGAGGGGGGAAAAGAGAGGGGAGAGACAGAGAGAGAATGGAAGTATAGGAAGGGTGGAGAATAAGAGAGAGAAGAGGAGGGGAAGGAGAGTGAGTGGAGGGTGAGGGTGTGATGGTATGTAGTGGGTGTGTTGCATATGAATGAAATGAACAAGAGAAAGCACAATAAGTAAGATACAATATACTCGAAAAGGCATTTTAAATGACAAGGGGGGGGGGGGGGGGGGGGGAGAAGGAGAGTGAGTGGAGGGGGAGGGTGTGATGGTATGTAGTGGGTGTGTTGCATATGCTTTCTCTTGTTCATTTCATTCATATGCAACACACCCACTACATACCATCACACCCTCCCCTCCACTCACTCTCCTTCTCCCCCCCCCCCTTGTCATTTAAAATGCCTTTTCGAGTATATTGTATCTTACTTATTGTGCTTTCTCTTGTTCATTTCATTCATATGCAACACACCCACTACATACCATCACACCCTCACCCTCCACTCACTCTCCTTCCCCTCCTCTTCTCTCTCTCATTCTCCACTCTTCCTATACTTCCATTCTCTCTCTGTCTCTCCCTCTCTTTTCCCCCCTCCCCCCCCCTCTCTCTCTCTCTCTCTCTCTCTCTCTCTCTCTCTCTCTCTCTCTCTCCCTCTCTCTTTTTCCTCCTCCTCACTTTACTCTACCCTTTTTCCTCGTGCCCTATTCCTCGAACTCTACTCACCCTCTCTTCCACTGTCCTTCTGTCTACTTCATTCACCACTTCGGCTTCACAAGGGGAGTATTGTGCATGTTTTTGTCTGTACCTTTTTTTTGTTTGTCGCTGAGGAAGGCATTTTGCCGAAAATTTCTTGTCCTGTTTTGTGTCGTGCATTAAATCGTCGTTACTTCACACTTTGTTTTGTGTGCTCTTCTGCTTTTTTGTCGTGTTTCAGTAACGCCGCAGTTTGTTTCATTTGCCAAGTGAAGATAGTTTTTCTGATTTAGACGTTTGTCTGGCTGCCGAAAAAGTGTGTGGCAAGGAAGCAGTATATGGCGCCCAGTGCATCAAAGGTCTCTGGAGGATCTACCCCTTGACTCCAGCTGCTAGAACTCAACTTTTGATTGAGGGGATTGTTATAAATGGATGTACTGTGTCTCTTTTTGATACGAATCCACTTATTTTGAGAGGGAGCAATGGTGTTGAAGTTTCCGTTACAAAACTATTTATTTCAGATCTTCCAGTCTCGGTATCCAATAACGATGTAGAGAGTGCCCTTGTCCGACTGGTATGTGTTCTCAGGTCTTCTCTCCTAATCGAGAAGATCAGGAATAGGGACGGAAAGCTAACCCGTTTTGTTACAGGTCGACGCTTGGTGTTCATTAACCTCCCTTTAGTACCACTGGACAGGTTTGTAAAGGTGGGTAGTTTTACTGCTCGCCTCTACGACAAGGAGCAGCCCAAGGTGTCACAGAGCCTGTGTGCTCTAACTGCTGCAGTTCAGGACACCACCGACACCAGTGTCAGAATCTGGTGACTTGCAGGGACTGCCTGCAGAGTGGCCACAAGCGTGGTGATCCGGCCTGTGGCACTTTCCCTGACCCCAAGTTTGTGGACCTATCTCTGAAACAGAGGACATGTGCTCAGATTGAGCATACAGAGATGTAAGGCTCAAGGAGGAGAACAGCAGTCAGGAGATGAGCAGGTAGGGGCAATTTGTTTGAGGATGGGGAAGATGTCTTTGAAGACTCTGTGACGGATGTGGTTCCCGAAACTCAAATTGATAAAACTGACAGGGCAAAGATTCGTTCACACCTTCGCCGCGAAAAATATCCGGCAATATGGTGCCTTTGGGAAGGACCAGCGTTCGTTCAACAGAGATCAGATGATGAGGATTCACCTAGCAAGCGGCGTGACGGGCCAAAGGCTAAAATGCTCACCTGTTCGTGGCCCTCACCTGACCGCTCCGTGTCGGAGTGGGCAGAGTAAAGGTGGGGGAGATGGTGGGTGAATCTTCACCGAGTGTGCCGGTTTGATCTGACGGAGATGACTTACGCGCGTTACACGGACTTTGTTTACGGGTTTGCGTTTGGATTTGATAACGGCTTGGATTACGGGACTTTGCTTGTGATTGTGATTCTGAATTGACCGTTTTTTCATTAAATTCACGGGGTATGGGCTCGTGTTGGAAAAGAAAATCAATATTTAAACACTTGAAAGAGAAAAAGTACGATGTAATTTGTTTGCAAGAAACACATATCACTGATGATGTTTATGGGCAATGGAAAAAGAATGGGGCTAGTGTGAATTATTATATAATAGTTATACATCAATAGTTGTGGTCAAGTTGTTTTATTTCGGCACAATGTGGTTGATAATTTCAGATAGTGTACAATTCAGACGAATTTGGTCATTGAAATAGAAATTCAGCATAAAGAGTGGTCATTGTGAATGTATATGCTCCAAATAATGACAATGAAAAGAATACTTTCTTTGATGAACTGGGAGATGTTATCTCTAATGTTCTGTCAGAGCATTGTTAATTGGGTGGGGGGGGGGGGGGGGGGGGGGGGGGGAGGGGGGGCTTTCAACTGCGTAGTAGATCACAATTCAGATATCATCTGTGGAGAAAGATATGCAGTGTGCACAGTAAAGAAATTTAATGATTTCATAAAAAGCCATGACCTGTATGATACCTGGAGACTGTTTCATCCGGATGAAAAGGAATTTACACGGCATAAACATCTCCTTTTATGCACGTCGATTGGATTATTTCATATCAAATGACGATTTGTTCGACAAATAATAGACTGCAATACTCATTCTACCCCTTTCACAGATCACAGAGGTTGCTCCATCAAATTGAATTCTCAAGCTTTGAGAGGAGACCTGGACTGTGGAAGTTCAATAACTCATTGTTGAATGATTAAAACTATGTCACAAGAGGGATAATTGATAGATGTCAAAATTCCATATGGACAAAAGCTTTTCAAAAGGAGGGGAAATCCAAAAATGAAGTTAAAAGGTTTTAAAATAATCTAGAAAGGAAAGAGTTTTGACAAAAGAAAAAAATTATAGTTTTTTCAAGGTAAGTTAAATCACAAAATACTGATTTTGAAAAAAACCAAATGTTTTCAATTAAAATCACCCACACTCAAGAAAGAATTAAAAATTTTGGAAATTAAAAGCACGGCAGCACGGTACAATCTAAAAAAAGGGAATGAAAGGGAGAAAAAAAACCCCAAAATATTTCAAAAATTTGGAAAAAAACAAAGCAAATTCAAAGATAAAGAATAATTTTTTTGATGAAAATGGAAGATTTATTACACAACATCAAAAATAATGAAAATGCAGGAGACTATTTTTCAAATTGTACAGAAAAAGGTATGCAAAAACCCGGGAAACAGATTGTAATAACTTTTGTTGTTCTTAGGCCACGTTTTTGGGCTCTCGAAAAATAATTGTAAAGGCAACGTGACGAAGGGAACTACTAACAGCTTTTAAACCCTCAAAAATTATTTTTTCGGGAAAGTGAGGGGGTTAAACAGAATTTTGTTTTGTATTTTGGTACCAAAAAAAAAGATCGTTAACATCATCACAAACTCGCTTTTGAAAGGGGGTTTTCTCCTTCTCAGAGAAAAGCATCTAATTTAAAAGGAAAAGTTTCCCCAAAAATGTTTTAAAAAAGGGAGCCCTTTTATTAACGAATAGCGATTTAAGTTTTGTCTAGTGTTTGGCAAACGTTTAGCAAGTAATTAGAGATTCGTAAGTAAAAGACGGGGGGTGCAAAAGGGGATCGAACAGCTAGATTGAGACTAATTGGGTGTTTTTGACTTGAATGTAGAAAATATTCCGGGTTTGCAAAAGTTTGATTATACACAATTTTGATAGATATCTAAAAGTTTTTTAAAAGTTCTAAAATATTAGGGCTGGTTAAAATTTCTTTAAGGGTTTCAAGTATTAATCGCTATTTCGTTGTGCTTGTATAGTGGCTGGACATCGGGTATTTTGCTTTTTAAAACAAACCGACAGGATGTCTTTTCCCTTTTAATTTGGGGGTTTTTTGAAATAAAATTCAAAAAAACAAAAAACAAAAACAAAAACTGTAGAAACCCTTCAGGAATTGATTTGGGTTCAAGAGATACCTTGTTAATGAAATCAAAATTTGGGTTTTATCAGATGATTTTCCTTTTTGCAACAGCATGACACATGCAACATTAGATATATCAAAGATTTTTCTTTGTTTTCTGGTTTGTTTAAATAAAAAAAAAACAACACTATGGGCAGGTAGTAAAAAAAAACCCTAGTCGACGCTTTTTTTGGCTTTAATGGAAAAATAAAGTAAAGATTTTGGGGATTTTTATGAGAAGATAAACCCGCATTTTAGTTGAGGATAATTGGTTGCAAAAATAGAAACTATTCAAAGAAATATTCACCCCTGGGGAAAAAAGATCTTATGTAATGGATAAA
>CM031629.1:10989807-10999807 GCA_018398815.1 Conus ventricosus | reverse complement strand
TACGTCTTTATCCATCCACTATGTGTCTTTATCCATCCACTATGTTTGTGCCTCTGTCCATCCACTATGTGTGTATCCATCCACTATGTGTCTCTATCCATCCACTATGTGTCTCTATCCATACACTGTGTGTCTCTATCCATACACTATGTGTCTCTATCCATACACTATGTGTCTATCCATCCACTATGTGTCTCTATCCATCGACTATGTGTCTATCCATCCACTCTGTGTCTCTATCCATCCACTATGCGTCTTTATCCATCCACTATGTGTCTTTATCCATCCACTATGTTTGTGCCTCTGTCCATCCACTATGTGTGTATCCATCCACTATGTGTCTCTATCCATCCACTATGTGTCTCTATCCATACACTGTGTGTCTCTATCCATACACTATGTGTCTCTATCCATGCACTATGTGTCTATCCATCCACTATGTGTCTCTATCCATCGACTATGTGTCTTTATCCATCCACTATGTCTGTGTCCATCCACTGTGTCTGTGCCTCTATCCATCCACTATGTGTCTCTATCCGTCCACTTGGTTTTTATTAAACCAAAACATATGTGACATTGCCCTGATAACAGTGGACGATCATGTGATCAGGTCACAGTGATAACAGTGATATCATGTGATCAGGTCACAGTGATAACAGTGGACAATCATGTGGTCATGTAACAGTGACAACAGGGACGATCCTGTAATCAGGTCAATGATAACAGTGGACGATCATAATTATGATCAGGTCACAGTGATAACAGTGGACGATCATGTGATCAGGTCACAGTGACAACAGTGGAAGATCATGTGATCAGGTCACAGTGATAACAGTGGATGATCATGTGATCAGGTGACAGTGATAACAGTGATATCATGTGATCAGGTCACAGTGACAACAGTGATATCATGTGATCAGGTCACAGCGATAACAGTGATATCATGTGATCAGGTGACAGTGATAACAGTGATATCATGTGATCAGGTGATCAGGTGAAAGTGATAACAGTGATATCATGAGATCAGGTGACAGTAATAACAGTGATATCATGAGACCAGGTCACAGTGACAACAGTGATATCATGTGATCAGGTGACAGTGACAACAGTGACATCATGTGATCAGGTCACAGTGACAACAGTGGACGATCATGTGATCAGGTGACAGTGACAACAGTGACATCATGTGATCAGGTCACAGTGATAACAGTGGACGATCATGTGATCAGGTGACAGTGACAACAGTGACACCATGTGATCAGGTCACAGTGACAACAGTGGACGATCATGTGATCAGGTGACAGTGACAACAGTGACATCATGTGATCAGGTCACAGTGATAACAGTGGATGATCATGTGATCAGGTCACAGTGATAACAGTGATACCATGTGATCAGGTCACAGTGATAACAGTGGACGATCATGTGATCAGGTCACAGTGACAACAGTTATATCATGTGATCAGGTTACAGTGATAACAGTGGATGATCATGTGATCAGGTCACAGTGATAACAGTGATACCATACCATGTGATCAGGTCACAGTGATAACAGTGGACGATCATGTGATCAGATGACAGTGACAACAGTGATATCATGTGATCAGGTCACAGTGATAACAGTAATATGTGATCAGGTCACAGTGATAACAGTGATATCATCTGAACAGGTCACAGTGATAACAGTGACATCATGTGATCCGGTCACAGTGATAACAGTAATATCATGTGATCAGGTCACAGTGACAACAGTGATATCATGAGACCAGGTCACAGTGATAACAGTGGATGATCATGTGCCCAGAGGGTCCTCGTCCTGTGTGGCCGCACTGTGGCCCACTGCGACAGTCAGCTGGAAATCCATTTCTGCTCACCCGTCCGGCGCCCTGCCGTCTGAGTTCTTATCACACGCCGCCACAATGGCCGGCCCCCAACAGACTGAGAGCTCTTCTTGTTTGGAAGCCCAGTCAGACGAGGATACTATGCATAGTGCGTAAAGGAAATACGATGGCGTAAACTGAACCCAAAATAGGTACGAGCACCCAAGAGTGCAAAGCAACGCCCGTTTGGTTCACAGTGCAAAGCAACGCCCGTTTGATACACAGTGCAAAGCAACGCCCGTTTGATACACAGTGCAAAGCAACGCCCGTTTGATACACAGTGCAAAGCAACGCCCGTTTGATACACAGTGCAAAGCAATGCCCGTTTGATACACAGTGCAAAGCAGACCAGTGCATTAATAATAATAATAATGAATACTTATATAGCGCCTATTCTCGGCTAGAGGCCAAGCTCTAAGCGCTTTACAGTCAACACTCGTTTACACAACGGGCTGACTACCTGGGTAGTGCCGACTAAAGAGCTGCCAGCTGGCGCTTCATTCAGTCGTTTCCCGTGTCATCCAGTCAGGATCGTTCAATATCGATCACTCATTTTCCTTACTTCCTTCATTCTTTCCATTTCTCACGCAGGGTGCATGCTATGTGTAACGTGTCATCCATACCAACGGCCAAACTGGCCTTCTCTTCCGAAAGTTGGTGATGGGATTTTACGTGTGTGCAAGATGTTATGCGTGCGTTCACACACGGAACCTCGGTTTATAGTCTCATTCGAAGGACTGTATGGGAAATGGAGTCTGAACCAATGTTAACTCCGAGGGAAAAATCCCCTGTACCGAAACGCCCCGGCTGAGGTTCGAACCCGCAACCCTAGGATCACCAAGATTACGAGTACGGCGCTCTACCAACTGAGCTATTCCGGCTCCTTGTCGACAGGCCAAACGCCACAGTTAGGATTTTGTTCTCAATCACTATGTAATCCGTGTGTGTGTGTGTGTGTGTGTGTGTGTGTGTGTGTGTGTGTGTGTGTGTATGTGTGTGTGTGTCTGCTTGTCTGTCTGTGTCAGTGTCTGTGTGTTTCATGAAATTAATTCTGATTAGCATTTTTTAAATGCGTAAACAGTTTCTGTCCTTTTTTCAACGCCAAAAAGAATAGTGTTGACAGCGGTAAATGGGTTTCTGCTACCAGATGTCTGTATGCATGATTTATCTGGTTGGCAATGGAACGTCTTCTCAATCTGTCTGTCTGCCTGTCTGACTGTCTGTCTGTCTGTCTGTCTGTCTCTCTCTCTCTCTCTCTCTCTCTCTCTCTCTCTCTCTCTCTCTCTCTCTCTCTCTCTCTCTGTTAGATGCATGTCAGTTGGTCGCATCACACATTCATGCGCCTATATTTGCACGCACGCGCACACACACAGACACACACAGACACACAGACACACAGACACACACACACACACACACGCACGCACGCACGCACGCACGCACGCACGCACGCACGCACGCACGCACACACACACACACACACACACACACACACATGTGCACGTGTACACATACACACATACGCGCACGTTAGCGCACCCTGTATACATACACACGCGCGTGCATGCATGCACGCACATGCACAACAATGCACACACACACACACACACACACACACACACACACACACACACACACACACACACACACAAAAGCACGCAGCACACACACACACACACACACACACACACACACACACACACACACACACACACACACAGATGCGAGTGCGGGTGCACACACACACACGCATTACGCGCAGATTATGTCATTCATATGATTTTTCATGTTTGGAGGTCCTCACCTTGCACGACCTCTCAACAGTTTAAGCAAGAAAGTAGGTTAACATTGTGAAGCAGATTGCTTACAGCAAAAAATGTGGGTCAACATTGTGAAGAACATTACTTTCAGCAAGAAAGTAGGTCAACATTGTGAAGAACATTGCTTTCAGACAAATTTTGAGGTTGCAGTTTAGCTGAAGCATGTTGGCATACACACTGCTGATATGACACACATATAATGAAGTCTCGACAACAGACAGGTGCAAGGCTTTGTTGATATGACACACATATAATAATGACTCAACAAACAGGTGCAAGGCTTTGTTGATATGACACACATATAATAATGACTCAACAAACAGGTGCAAGGCTTTGTTGATATGACACACATATAATAATGACTCAACAAACAGGTGCAAGGCTGCATGTTGGCATACACACTGCTGATATGACACACATATAATGAAGTCTCGACAAACAGGTGCAAGGCTTTGTTGATATGACACACATGTAATGAAGACTCAACAGGCAGGTGCAAGGCTTTGTTGAATAATGAAGACTCGACAAACTGTCAAGCGATCGAAACCTCTTACAAAATTACTTAAATGCTTTAGAGGCAAAGAATGCCGCGCGTGGTAGAGAAATAGGTGATGGGCTGATTAGCAGTACTCCCTCACCTAGCGATTACAGTCGAACTGTGTCAAGGAGGTTGAAGTGGTCAGGCAATTTTCACTTGACAGATGGCCCCTAAGGTAGTGAGGACCCTCCCGAGTTCCAACCTTCCCAATTGCGAAAGAGAGGAAACTTTAACCACTAGGACCTCGGAGCATCAAGTAGGTGCTAAATACTCAGTCAGCTGAAGTTGCTTTGTGAACAGATCTTGAAGAGGAGGAGTCTTGGGCTTGTTCAGATGGTATTGCCGTAGGGCACTGTGTAGATGCTTTGTCAGGCTGGTTGAATGCACGTGGACGTTGTTGTCGCAGCTTTCTCTAGGATAATTACTGTGTTAAAGTGGCTCCCAGAGTCGGTGGGAATTTTCGATGTCCATCTGGTGCCAAGTGGCTGTTTCCTAAACAATTAGGTAGGGATGTGTGTATGTGCAAGATTGTAGCAAAAGGGGAATTCAGTGTACTTGTGAACAAGGTACGTGTAGAGGCTGTCAACCTCGGGGTATGTCAGTGGAGGAAGGACTAGCGCACTGCCCAAACACACTCACAGCTTGCTTACGATCTCATTCATATATCATGCATTCGTCACATCAAACCACTAGTAAAGTCTATAACTTTACTACACATAATCATGGAAGAAAAACATCAATGCATATGGAGTCAAACAAATAAGACATTCTCTCTTTCCTTGAACTTCACAAAACCATTTATCTAAATCATCATTAACTAACCCGGGTATAAATAGATTTCTACTTTACCTGGCCAGGTGATCTTAAACTATTCACGAATCACTGTCTTTCCTTTTCTTCTTTTTTTTCTTTTCTTTTCACTGTCACTTTCACAAACACCAGTCATGACACAACTGCTGGCACTGGTCAGGTTGGACCGCTGGCACTGGTCAGGTTGGACTGCTGGCACTGGTCAGGTTAGACTGCTGGCGTTGGTCAGGTTGGACTGCTGATGAAAGTGGCGCTGCCAGGTATGAGGTCGAACCCTGGTTCAGATTGAACAGTGACTACCAGACATGGATCTGTTCTCCTTTCTTTCTTCCTGCATTAACGCATTGCTCTCTCTCTCTCTCTCTCTCTCTCTCTCTCTCTCTCTCTCTCTCTCTCTCTCTCTCTCTCTCTCTCTCTCTCTCTCCTAGTCTGCTCTATCAAATGGACATGGTTGCTTTTCTTTTCTTTTTCTTTTTCTTTTTTTTCTCTTCATCAGTTAGCAACTCTCTCTCTCACATCTCTCCTTAGTCCTTCCTCTGCAGACTCTATCTGGTGCTAATGCTTCAGCTCGGTTCTGTTCACTCCTCTCATCTCTCTCTGCTCTTCTCTCGTCAGAGCCTACACCCAGAACCTCTCCCTCTCTCTCTCTTTTCGTTCTCCTTCGTTCTCTCACTCTCACATCTTTCTTATCCCGTTCCGATCTGTCAAAAGGGTGAGTACCATTGGTCAGTATTTTTACCGCCTTGTACCCGAAGTTACCTCCCTGTAATTCCATTGGACGTTCAAATCGTCAAAGTCACATCTACCGGCCTTGCTCTCTGTGGTGGTCAATGGGTCATTTAATTAATTAGCTTGATTTTACCCCCACCACACAATACCTTCCCCCTTCCTACTTCAACCTGCGACGTCTGGCTTAACTATGGGCACTGGTCTTGTAAATTAGCCGGATCAGTCTGGCCTAGACGTGGCGATCCGTCTGGCCAGACCTATTGAGACGTTGGTCAGCCTCTCAGTCTGTCTGCCGTCTCCGCAAGAACTAAAAATAGCCTTTAATTGGCTGAGGCGACGCATGAAGTCGTCTACCTGGCGCCAGGATGTTTGAGTTCGGGCTTAAGTCCGACTGAGCTGGCTGGCGACTGACCACGAATTCGGTTTTTCTATTTTTGTCCGTGACAGAGGCAACATGGACAAAGGCATGGCCCGAAGGGAAATTCTCTGTGTCCATCCCTATATAAACTGAGGGAGAACAACGTGATGGGGGAGGAGAAGAACACCATGAGAGAGAGAAGAACAGAGGAGGGAGAGGAGAGAAGAGTGAGCAGCACAGAGTAGGGTTGAGAAACACATGGTCTGGGAGACAGAAGTGACAGCGAGATCATAGGGTAAAAGACAAGCTGAAAAAAGAAAACACTGAGTTTGAAAACAGGTGCAAGGCTTTGATGATATGACAATGAAGACTCGACAAACAGGTGCAAGGCATTGATGCTTGCAAGCCAGTAGGTCCGTTCATATCCGAGGTCATATGATACAGCACATGTGCGTGCCGTGCGATATTACACAGTCATGACATAGAAAATATTGGGAGTGTGCCTAATGATCCATTGCATATCCAGGTGAGTGTCCAGGTGGTCCTGTAGTATTGTCAGCTGTAAGTGACAGGTATGCAAAGTTTTACATCGTATGCAAAGTTTTACAACAACAGCAACAGCAGCAACAACAACAACAGCAACAACAACAGCAACAACAACAACAACAACAACAACCACCAAAGAAAAGGAGAGGGGGGGTGACGAAGGATGTGAAAGAGATATAAGAAGTTGAACAAACTATCATAACAACAGTGTAGACAGGTTTTATTCTGAGAGTCGTGCCACAGTGTAGACAGGTTTTATTCTGAGAGTCGTGCCACAGTGTAGACAGGTTTTATTCTGAGAGTCGTGCCACAGTGTAGACAGGTTTTATTCTGAGAGTCGTGCCACAGTGTAGACAGGTTTTATTCTGAGAGTCGTGCCACAGTGTAGACAGGTTTTATTCTGAGAGTCGTGCCACAGTGTAGACAGGTTTTATTCTGAGAGTCGTGCCACAGTTTAGACAGGTTTTATTCTGAGAGTCGTGCCACAGTGTAGACAGGTTTTATTCTGAGAGTCGTGCCACAGTGTAGACAGGTTTTATTCTGAGAGTCGTGCCACAGTGTAGACAGGTTTTATTCTGAGAGTCGTGCCACAGTGTAGACAGGTTTTATTCTGAGAGTCGTGCCACAGTGTAGACAGGTTTTATTCTGAGAGTCGTGCCACAGTGTAGACAGGTTTTATTCTGAGAGTCGTGCCACAGTGTAGACAGGTTTTATTCTGAGAGTCGTGCCACAGTGTAGACAGGTTTTATTCTGAGAGTCGTGCCACAGTGTAGACAGGTTTTATTCTGAGAGTCGTGCCACAGTGTAGACAGGTTTTATTCTGAGAGTCGTGCCACAGTGTAGACAGGTTTTATTCTGAGAGTCGTGCCACAGTGTAGACAGGTTTTATTCTGAGAGTCGTGCCACAGTGTAGACAGGTTTTATTCTGAGAGTCGTGCCACAGTGTAGACAGGTTTTATTCTGAGAGTCGTGCCACAGTGTAGACAGGTTTTATTCTGAGAGTCGTGCCACAGTGTAGACAGGTTTTATTCTGAGAGTCGTGCCACAGTGTAGACAGGTTTTATTCTGAGAGTCGTGCCACAGTGTAGACAGGTTTTATTCTGAGAGTCGTGCCACAGTGTAGACAGGTTTTATTCTGAGAGTCGTGCCACAGTGTAGACAGGTTTTATTCTGAGAGTCGTGCCACAGTGTAGACAGGTTTTATTCTGAGAGTCGTGCCACAGTGTAGACAGGTTTTATTCTGAGAGTCGTGCCACAGTGTAGACAGGTTTTATTCTGAGAGTCGTGCCACAGTTTAGACAGGTTTTATTCTGAGAGTCGTGCCACAGTGTAGACAGGTTTTATTCTGAGAGTCGTGCCACAGTGTAGACAGGTTTTATTCTGAGAGTCGTGCCACAGTGTAGACAGGTTTTATTCTGAGAGTCGTGCCACAGTGTAGACAGGTTTTATTCTGAGAGTCGTGCCACAGTGTAGACAGGTTTTATTCTGAGAGTCGTGCCACAGTGTAGACAGGTTTTATTCTGAGAGTCGTGCCACAGTGTAGACAGGTTTTATTCTGAGAGTCGTGCCACAGTTTAGACAGGTTTTATTCTGAGAGTCGTCCCACAGTTTAGACAGGTTTTATTCTGAGAGTCGTGCCACAGTGTAGACAGGTTTTATTCTGAGAGTCGTGCCACAGTGTAGACAGGTTTTATTCTGAGAGTCGTGCCACAGTGTAGACAGGTTTTATTCTGAGAGTCGTGCCACAGTGTAGACAGGTTTTATTCTGAGAGTCATGCCACAGTGTAGACAGGTTTTATTCTGAGAGTCGTGCCACAGTGTAGACAGGTTTTATTCTGAGAGTCGTGCCACAGTGTAGACAGGTTTTATTCTGAGAGTCGTGCCACAGTGTAGACAGGTTTTATTCTGAGAGTCGTGCCACAGTGTAGACAGGTTTTATTCTGAGAGTCGTGCCACAGTGTAGACAGGTTTTATTCTGAGAGTCGTGCCACAGTGTAGACAGGTTTTATTCTGAGAGTCGTGCCACAGTGTAGACAGGTTTTATTCTGAGAGTCGTGCCACAGTTTAGACAGGTTTTATTCTGAGAGTCGTGCCACAGTGTAGACAGGTTTTATTCTGAGAGTCGTGCCACAGTGTAGACAGGTTTTATTCTGAGAGTCGTGCCACAGTGTAGACAGGTTTTATTCTGAGAGTCGTGCCACAGTGTAGACAGGTTTTATTCTGAGAGTCGTGCCACAGTGTAGACAGGTTTTATTCTGAGAGTCGTGCCACAGTTTAGACAGGTTTTATTCTGAGAGTCGTGCCACAGTTTAGACAGGTTTTATTCTGAGAGTCGTCCCACAGTTTAGACAGGTTTTATTCTGAGAGTCGTGCCACAGTGTAGACAGGTTTTATTCTGAGAGTCGTGCCACAGTGTAGACAGGTTTTATTCTGAGAGTCGTGCCACAGTTTAGACAGGTTTTATTCTGAGAGTCGTGCCACAGTTTAGACAGGTTTTATTCTGAGAGTCGTGCCACAGTTTAGACAGGTTTTATTCTGAGAGTCGTGCCACAGTTTAGACAGGTTTTATTCTGAGAGTCGTCCCACAGTTTAGACAGGTTTTATTCTGAGAGTCGTGCCACAGTGTAGACAGGTTTTATTCTGAGAGTCGTGCCACAGTGTAGACAGGTTTTATTCTGAGAGTCGTGCCCAATGGACAGCAAGATATATCACTTAGCTCCTGCAGGTTTTCTCTTGCTGCACACACCCCACTATTGTCTGGCAGCTCCCTAGGCCACAGCAGGCTGACACGTCTTGCTGTCTACCATCCCCACACTGGAGACAGTTCTTCTCATCGTTGGCTCCGATGCTACAGCAACCTCCAATATCTTATGTCCCCACCCAGGAGACAATTCTCTACCGTCGCCGGCTTCAAGATGACAGCAAACCACTGCTTCTCGTTGTATTTTCTTGAGCCCTCAGCAAGACGGGATGAGTTCACTTTCCCCTCGTGAGTCACCCCTTTCTTGGTTTTCTGACCATCTTATATCCATTCTCGACCAAAGAGAACCTGAGTTATACTGGTTCAACCATTGCAATCACTGGCACACGCACATCACAACGATTTGCACCAATAACTCCCCGAGTTATATTTATTCTACCAATGGAATCACTGGTCACCTACACATACACACACCCCACAGCTACTAGCACCAACAAAGAGCTGGGTACCAACTGGTTAGTGCATAACCTCTAATTCAAACTCATGTTCGATTCTCTGAAGCAAACCATTGTACTAACAGCCCAGACTTCTCTACAAGCCAGGTCTGATGTTACAAGT
>CM031629.1:10973146-10989707 GCA_018398815.1 Conus ventricosus | reverse complement strand
GTTGACTACACTCATCAAGGTGCAAACCACTCAACAAGCCGAAACATCCCTGAATGCATTTCTCCCTCAGGACAAGAACGGCTGAATGGTCACTGTGCCCACGGTCACAAACCATGCGGTCCCCTGCCCGTCGCCTCCTTAGGCCCCTGGAAAACCGTGAATAGTGGGGTGGAGGTGGACGCCTCCCCCGGGGACTGGGGGTCGAATTAGGGAACGAGTGTTTTAAGAAAAACTCGTTAAAGGGGAAAAACTTCTGATAGGGAAACTATTTTTTTTTTTTTCCGGCCGAAAATGGTCTTTTTTATGAAAATTTCACTTGGAAAAGGGAAAACTTGATAGGGAAACTTGGGTTTAAAGGGAAAAAACTTAATTTTCTTTTTCACACTAGGATAGCGAAACTTGAATCGGAACACATGCGTCAGATTCCAAAATTTTTTGTTGGTTCGGTAAATAAAATGAAAACTCGGAAAAGGGAAAACCTTAAAAAAAAATTTTCCCTTTTTTCCCGGCAGATGCCCAAAAATAGGGAAAACATACGAGTCACATTCCGAATTTTCCATTGGTCTCTGTAAATAAAAAAAATTTAAAATCAAAAAAAAAATTTCCCTGGCGGTTTCGTTATCGAGTTTGACTGTGATAATAAAATATTAAAACCCTCCTAATGCTCTGATTGTACGGGAAAAATTTTTTCCCTTCTAAAATAATTTTTCTGGGTCACGGTATGCGTAAGGGCCTCTGACTTGTCTGTCTTCTCGTCATGCGCCTATGTTTTCAAGAAGTTCTGTCATATTTTATTGATTCATCATTTTCTAGCTTTACGCACCAAACCCAAATTTCCCGGGAAATTTCCTTTCGTCATGAAAAATGGGGGTTAAAAAGGTCAAAAAGGGCCCGTGACTCCCCCGTCAGCCGGTCGGGGAGTCCTTTCAAAAAGGAGAAGCGAAAAACCAAAAACGGTCTTGAAGAGAAGATGGACATAATTCATGAGGGGGAGGGAAAAAAACCCCCGAAAAAGGAAGGTAAACGCAGAAGCCCCGATTGCAAAATGCACCTTTACAAACTTATGAAAAATAGTGGAAAATAAAACAATGTACTTTTAAAGTGTAATGTGGCAAAGAAACGAGTCGCCAAGTTGACCTGGAGGTTGACAAGTCTCCTTAAATTTTTTCCCGTGAAGGTGGGATAACTTTCCCTCGTGGGCCTGCTCAAGCAAAAGCGGAAGAATTTTTTTTTTTTAAAAGGCATAAAATTGGGGCTGCTGCGATGTTTGGTACATAGATTCAAAAAAGGGATGGTATTGTCTTGAAGAAAAAAGTCTGGTGAGGTGAGTCGGTCGAGAAATAAGACGACGATGGGTGGAGCAGTTCTAAAAACCCCAATTACCCGTTACAAACCCAAAAAAGTGTTTAATGCACGAAAACGGTCTTTTTGGCGTCTGTTGCCTGACAAAACCTTTGCTGTTTAAAAGGGGAACAATGTTTTTTTTTTTTCGGTAAATAAAAAAATCAAAAAAAGATTGACCTTTCTCGTTTGCACAAATTGATGGCGCAGAAAGAAGCCTTTCTTGAACAATTTGGCGATTCCCCAAAACCTCGCTTTTCGCAGGGTCAAAACCCCCCCTACTCGTATGCAGCCAACACAAAGCATGGATGAATGCAGAACCTTCAGAGACTGGCTGACAGCCTTTGATAAAACCATGCATTGTCAAAAGCGCAAGGTGTTGCTGGTTGTGGATAATGTTCGGCACATGAGAAGTACTTCAGTTGAAGGCTACAGAGCTCTTGTTTCTACCACCCAATGCAACGTAAAGTTGCAACCTCTCGATCAAGGAATCATTACAAAACATCAAAGTACACTACAGAAAAGCAAACCTGTATGAAATTGATCGCGCACGTAGATGCAGAATGGCAAGGGATGAGTTTAAAATCAGCATCCTTGACTCTTTGATGATGCTAAAGCGAGCATGGGATCAAGTTAGTCCAGCCACCATCTCAAACGGCTTCAAAGGGCAGGCTTTGTGCTATGATGCTGGCAGCGACTGTAAACTACAAGTGCTGACATTGCTGCTCCAGAACCCCTTCTCTCCAGGCTGTTCAAAGAGTTGAACATTCTGGATGAAGACTATTTCAACGTGGATGCCGATTTTCAGACATCAAGTGATGACATCTCACTCACCGCCCCATCATACATCATCATCAACAGCAACAGTCACATATGAGGCAGAGTCTGACGACAATGATGACTGTGGCGAACCTGCAAAGGTGATCACCAGCAGAGAAGTCTTAGCTTGCATGCAAACATTAAACTCCTACTGTTTGCAGGTTGGCGCTTCCAGTGTCGCTCTCGTTCATCCACCTTCTGTGTTCACAGAAGCCCTTCACACACACTTGGCTAGTGCAAAGACTAACCACAATCCCCATTTCTTCAATAAGAGGAGCAATCAAAAAGTGAGAAAAATGCAGAAAAGGACAAGGAGACAGAGTGACATAGGCATGCAGAGTGACACAGGAAGACGGAGTGACTAGGCATGCAGAGTGACATAGGTATGCAGAGTGACACAGGAAGACAGAGTGACATAGGCATGCAGAGGTAGTGACATAGGCATGCAGAGTAGGACATAGGCATGCAGAGTGACATAGGCATGCAGAGTGACATAGGCATGCAGGGTGACATAGGCATGCAGAGTGACATAGGCATCAGGGTGACATAGGCATGCAGGGTGACATAGGCATGCAGAGTGACATAGGCATGCAGAGTGACATAGGCATGCAGGGTGACATAGGCATGCAGAGTGACATAGGCATGCAGGGTGACATAGGCATGCAGGGTGACATAGGCATGCAAGTGACATAGGCATGCAGGGTGACATAGGCATGCAGAGTGACACAGGAAGACGATGACATAGGCATGCAGAGTGACATAGGCAGCAGCGGTGGACATAGGCATGCAGAGTGACATAGGCATGCAGAGTGACATAGCATGCAGGGTGACATAGGCATGCAGAGTGACAAAGGCATACGGGTGACATAGGCATGCAGGGTGACTAGGCATGCAGAGTGACATAGGCATGCAGGGTGACATAGGCATGCAGAGTGACACAGAAGAAGTGTGACATAGGCATGCGAGTGACATAGGCATGGAGGGTGACATAGGCATGCAGAGTGACATAGGCATGCGGGAGTGACACGGGAAAGACGATTGACGGGGGCAGCAGAGGGGGAACAGGAAAGCAGGGTGACATAGGCATGCGGGGGTTGGACATAGGCATGCAGGGGGGGAAAGGCATGCAGGGGGGGACTTAGGCAGCAGAGTGACAAAGGTTAGGGTGACATAGGCATGCAGGGTGAAAACTAAAAGGGGACATTGGGGTGAAAGGACGATTGCAAAAGGGGGTTTTTAAATTCCTTCCTGAGGCTAAAGGGGGGTTTTTTAACCAAAAAATGAAAGGGATGGGTCCGGGAAACAGTATTTTTTGCCCCGGGTTTTTTCCCATTTTGACCCCAAAGGGCCCGAGTCTAAAAGGGGGTTAACCAATGGGAATAAAGGGGGACGGCCCCAAAAGGGGGGAATGGGACAATTGGGTTTGGGGGAATCTGGGCTCCAAAAAACCCCATTGGATCGGGCCCAAAATTTTTTAAATTTTCTTTTTTTAAAAAAATGAAAAGGGGCTTTCTCTAACTTTGTCTTGGTTTTGGCCCGTTTTTCCACGATAAAAATTAAAAGCTCTAACCTGAATCTTTGGGGACGGAATTGAAGAAAAATTTTTTTACGGGCAAAAAATTTCTCCAAAGGGAAATGGGGTTTAAATGTGTAAAAAATTCAAAGGGGTTCCCAACCATGCTTTTTCCCTTTTTGGGTTTCCAAAAACTAAAAAAATTTTTATTTGGTACCCACTTTAAATTGGTCTATTTGGGGGTGAACAAATGTTTTTTAAAATTTTTTTTTTTTTTCCCCTTTTTTGGGTTTAAATTCCCCCCCAAACCCCCTTTTTTCCCCCAACCTTTGGGTTCATTTTGGGGGGTGCCCAAATGTTATTTTTTTTTTTGGTTTCTTTTAAACTTGGTTAAATTTTCCAACAAAGGGGCTTTGTTTTGTCAAATTTTTGGGTCACTTTGAGGGGGGGACAGATGTTTTTTTTTTCGTTTCTTTTTTTGGGTTTAAATAAAAAAGGAGTTTTTTTGAAGGGTTTTTCCCTTTTTTAAATTTTTTTTTTTTTCGTTTAAATTTTTTGGAATTTTGAGAGAAAGGAAATTTTTTTGTGAAAGAAAGGGGAAAGGAGAGAAAGAGAGGGGGGAGTGAAAGGGGGGGGGAGTGGGGGAGAGGGGGAGAAAAGAGAGAGAGAGAGAGGAGGGAGAGGAGAGAGAGAGGGGAGTAGGGGGTTTTCAAAGATTGGCTGCTTTTTAACTAAAATTTGACGAAGAATATAGTTAAATTTTTGGTTTTTTTTTTTTTCTTTGTCGCCCCTTTTTTTTTCCTTCTCATTTCCTTTAATTTTGTTTGTTGATTTTGTTAAATTTTGATTTTTGAACTATTTTACAACTGCAGAATCAAAAAAAGTGTGAGCTTTACTTTTCTAGTGCGTGAGTCCCCTTTAAAGTTCCCCCTTTTTGTTCAAAAGCAAAAAAAAATTTAATGATTTTTAATACAAAAACCCAAATTGTTTAAAGGGGAAAATAATTTTTTTCTCAAAGAGAAAAAAATAAACAAAAAAACCCAAAAAAAACCTTGACAATAAAAATTAAAAGGGGTTTTAAAAAGGCTTACATACAGACACAAGAAACTTCACGCTCATAATGTTTGCAAAAGGAAAATTTTAAGGTTTTGTTTTTTTTGGAAATCACGAAAACTTTTTAAATCTTTTCATGTTTTTAACCCCGATTTTGTCTTTTGTATAAAACTGTTCTGGCTACACTAGTAAAGTGTTTATATAGTTTTTCGCGGAAGGGTTTTACAAAGGGTGGGGGGGGGGGGGGGGGGGGGGGGGGGGGGGAGTGGGGGGTGTGTGCTTGGAAGTGGGGGTGAAGGGCAGTATTAAATTTTTAATTTTCCCAAAGATATTTTTTTGGGTTTGGGGTGAGCGGTTTTTGGTTTTGTGTTTTTTGTGTGGAGGGGGGGGGGGGGGGGGGGGGAGGATTTTTAAGGGATTTTCGAGCGCTCGGGAGCAGGGGGGGGGGGGGGGTTTAAATTTAAAATTTTTTTTTTTTGGATTTGCGGGGACACACACAAAAGGAGAGAGAGAGAGGAGAGAGAGGGGGAGAGGGAGAGAGAGACGGGAGACAGAGACAGAGAAAAGAGACAGGAGGCGGAGGGGGACTAAGAAATGAAGCTCATTTTTTTTTATTCAGAAGCTTTTTATGTATTAAACCCGTTTGTTTTCATACGCTTATCTAATTTTTTGATCAAGGAAGCTTTTAGCGTTTTTTATTTTCTTTCTTTACTTTTTAAATCTGTTTCTATGGGAGTGTGTAAAATTGTGAATTGGTAAGACTTCTTTGAAAACCCCCTAACCCATGAAAAACCCCCACAAGGAAAAACAATCGTAAAAGGCGTGTTGATTGCAGTTGTTTGTCGGGCCCCAAGTGAAGCAAAAAAAAAAAACAAAAAGGCGGGGTGTTTTAAAAAAAAAATAAAGGGGGGGGGGGGGGGGGCGCTAGAAAAAAGAAAAAAAACAATAAACTGGCGGGGTAAGGGGAAGGGGAAAAAACCAGAACTCAGGAACTCAAAAATTTTTTTGAACTAGGCCTTGCCCATGCCCTGGAGGGGGGTTTACTTCAAAAAAGGGGAAATGCAAAAAACCTTGAAAAAAAAAAAAAATTTAAAAAAAAATTTATCTTTACTTTCGTATAATTTTTTTTCGAAAACCCGGACACACACTTCACGATGCAAAAAACGTTGACTAACACTTGTACGTGAATATTTTCCATACGCAACGCATGCCGCATGTGAAAAATCGTTTGGGTTTTTCCATAATATTTGCAAATATGGGGAATTTTGACGGTGTGTATGAAATGAATATATAAAAACAAAAACCCGATTTAGAATTCGAAATTGGGGTTTTTGTACTTTATGTTTTTCCCCGGCCCCCCGAAAAAAAAAAAATGATTCTGGGCACCCCCTTTTTTAAATAACATTTGAGAAAGGTTTTACACATTTTAAAAGTTATTTTCAGTCTTGATTTTTTTTTTAAAGATGTTCCATATAAAAAAAATCTCTTTTAAAAGATTCAAAAAGATACCACCCAAATACTTTAAAAACTTTTTCACTCGCTTTTAAAAAAAGGTTTCATTGTAAACGCTGATGGTCGCGCAAAAAAAATTGCAAAGGTAAAATTTTTTCTCTGATGTCACGAAAATTTTGGAAAAACACGGGGTAAAAAGTGAATTTTCAATTCGGGAACATCTTTAAAAAACGGGCAAAAAACGTTGTTTTCGGGTTTGCCCGGGCAGTATAACATATTTTTGCTCTTCACTGGGGGCCCCACCTATTTTGAAACGAAAGAGTATTTTTTCAAACGCAATGTTCTTTATTTTTTAAACACAGATTGGGGGAAGATGGGAAACCCGACTTGAAAGAGGTAAAAAAAAGAGAATCTTCTCCTAAAACGTCCCTTTCCCATTTTGGGGAAAGGGCATTTTTAATCTCTTTTTGGGAATTCAGAAAAAAAAAACTTTAATAGGGAGTTTTCCCCTTTGATTTTCCCAAACGTGGCCGAATCCAAGGGGTTCTTTTGTGAAAAAAACTTTTGAAAACCCAGTTATTTTTGTTTTTTAAATGAAGATTTTTTAACTTTTTAAAACCCCTGAAAAGGGGTCAAACCTTCAAAAAATTTTTTTAAATTTAAGCCAAAATTTTTTACTTTTGGTTTTAGTACATATTTTAAAGAGGTTACCTCCCAGTTTCGATTAAATCAGGGCTTTTAGGCGCCCCGGGATACGGGACGTTCGGGAAATTTTTAAGCGCAAACTAGGACCCTTTCAAAAATTTTTTTTAAATCCCCCCAAAAAAACCCTTTACTTCAAAAAGCGTATGTGGCTTTGGTTGGTTTCTGACGGGGTCAAATAATTTTAAAAAAACAATAAAGGGGGGACGGGAAAAAAAAAAATGCCCACAGAAATTTTTAAAAATGAAAGAACCCCCTTATTAGCTTTAAGGGCCTTGTTTCCCAAAAAAGGTATAAAAATTTTGGGCCCGTAAAAAAAAATTTAACACAAAGGTATTTTTAAAGTTTTTAACAATCTATCGCTGTAACACCATTTTTTTTTGTAAAAATGTTTTCCCCCAATTTCAAAAAATTAAATTTTTTTTAGATTTGTAAAAGTTAACTTAAATTACCAAGTTGTAGCTGTTTTTTTAAAATATTCAGTTGTGTTGAAGGCCAGTCACGGGAAAAAGACAAAAAATTTAACTTCGCAGCGAAAGAATTAAAAAGTTTTTTTTTTCCGGGTTTGTCATATGGTGACAACTTGATCCCTGTTTTCCTAGAGTGTGGACATCATTACCCAATTTCTTTTGGGATCAGAAAAGAGAACAGAATGGGTTTTTTTTAAACCTTGCTTTATTTCCAAGAGGACTTTAAAAAACGTGTCTTAAAATCATACTACTTTTTACTCTAGTTTTCCCAAAACACTGAAAATGTCTTGATTGCTTGTAAATTCTACCATTTTTTCCGTGTTTTTTAAAGGGGACTGTCCAAGTAATTTCTATTGCTAAACAAAGGGCCCCTTTTTTAAAGTAAATTTAAAGCGAAAAAAAAAGTTTTAAATTGGCAAAGAAGTTGTTTCTTTTTCTAAAGCAAAAAAGAGTGAAACAGGGTCTATTGTCCCGTAATTCCCGGAAAAAATTTCCGCCTGGTTCATTTTTGGATTCGTTGTCCTTTTGCCCATCAGTGGAGGGGTTTATTTAAATTGTGGCGTAAATTTTACTACAAAATTTAAAAAGGGAAAATTTGCCTCTGTAGTTATGGGGGCAATAATACCCCTTTTTATGAAAAAAGTTTTTTGGATTACAGATTCTGTCCATTCTTTCGGGGAAAAACTCGGATTAAAAAGTTTTTAAAGGTTTTTAAAAAAGGAATGGTTGCTACGTACAAAACTAAAATTTTATATAAAATTCTTTTAAATAAAACCATCTGCCCCAGGAGCTTTGTTTTTTTTAAAAGCTCGGGGGCCCGAAAAGATTTGTCTTCTTTTAATTTCCCACAATTAGTTTTTAATTCACTACAAAAACCATAATCATTTGTTTTCCCTTTCCCCCGGGTTTTCCCCCAAATTTTGTTTTAAAGGGGAACACTGGAAGAAAAAAAAATTTTTTAAAAGTCCCTTATCCCAAAAAGTCTGGAGTAATGTACTTTGTGTGAATTCTTTCTTCGTTAAAGATTTCCTTTTTTCCAAAAAAGTTTGGTTCTTTAGAACTTGAGTGAAGTGCGTTAAAAACCTTTTTCTTTGGTTTCTTTTTTTTCTCTCAAAAAAACATGCTTATTTTTTCCCTTTTATTTTATTTTGGTTTTTCTGTTTTTCCTCACCCTTTTCTGGGGGACTTTTGAGATTTTTGGGAATTTCCCTTTGAGTTTGTCTCAGAAAACAAACCGTTTGATCCCAGCATTCACCATAAAACCATGCTTTATTATTTTTGTCCCCCCCAACTATCGTTTTCTTTAATTTTGACTGCTTTATGCTAGTTTTCTTTAAATTTTATCAAGGCCATCATTGAATCGATGTCAATCAACCCCAATGCGCGTGACAATACTTCTTCTTTTTTAAACTTAGATTTAAACTGGGAACTTTTTAACCCATTCCAAATTTTATTTTACTTTTGTTTGTTGTTAGAACTCGGAACGTTTCATTTGGTGGTTTAATTTTAAATTTCAACCAAAAAGGCTTTTGGGTTTGGGAAATTCCCACTTTTGGAGAAAATTAAATGCTGGCCCAAGGCCCAGGATCCCATCTAAACGAATAAAATATTTCAATGTTTGCTTGTTTTCCTTTGTGAGCTTTTTTAAAGTAAAGCCCCCCTTTCTTTCCCTTTAACCAGATAAAAAACCATTAATATTAAAAAATTAAAAAATGATCAAAAAACTTCCAGAAAATTTTTCCGAACGGTTTAAACAAGGGGAAATCTTTAGATGACCGTATTTGGACAAAATTCGTCAAAAGAAATTGTCAGGATCGATGTCGAAAGTAAAACATCTCGCCCTTTTTTTCCCACCGGTTCTTGCGTTTAAGTCACCACTTTAAAAAAACAGGAAGTTTTCACCAGAAATTCAAAGGTATCTAACAAACTTTGTTCAAGAAAAAAAATTGCCATTGTAAATATCAGTTTTTTTTTAAAATTGCTTTACTCTGAGAGGGAAAGGGGCCCAAATAATCCCAAAAGAAAAAAAACAGTCTGTCTTTAAACCTTTTATGTGTCTTAAACAATTAAGTACGTTACAGTTGTAAAAACTCCCATGAATCCAAATAATCATTTTTTTTAAACCCTTTTTTTCTTAAAAAGTTTGCAACACCCCCGTTTAGTTTTGCTGTGACAGAGCTTTTTCAGTCTGCTGGGGTGAAGAAAGCCTTTTTTAAAATCTGGGGAAAAAAAAATTTTTAAAAATTTTTTGCAGAAAAAATTTTCAGAAGGGAAGACAAAATCAAACATACGCAGGTTTGCCCCAAAGGGCTTGGGTCATACAGGAAAAAGTCGGGCCATATTGTAGTGACGAAGGACAGAAATTTTGGACATTACTTTTATGAACTAGGCACGGCCCAGTCCCCAGCTGTTGACATTTTCAATTTAAAATCTTTTTTCTTGGAGTGGGTTCTAAAAGATTCTGTGAGTTGTGTTTGTCTTTATTTACCTTGCTGCGTTTTTTTGGGGGGCCAAAAAATGGGGGGTTTGTTTTTTGTTCTTCTCAATGGCAAGGGAAAGGGCTCTGACTGTTTTGATTCCCCCCCCCAGTGTTAATGATGGAGTATCCTGGGCTGTCATGTTTTTTGTGTACACTGCCTGTGGGGGCCAGAAAATTTACTTTTTTTTGTTTACTGGTTCCTTCCAAAAAATGAATCTCTGTTTTACAAAAGTCTGACTTTTTGGCCTTGAAAAAGGTGTTTTCGCGGGAAAGGTCAGGCCGGGGGAAAAACATGTGCAGACTGGGGCAAAAGGTGACAGTTCATGATTCAGAAAACCCCGGAAAAAATCTTGTTGGGGGCCCTCCCGATGAAGCTGGGGGCTGCATCGTTCACCACAGGGGTGGAAAGGTTTTTTTCCCGGCGGGGGTTTGGGCCCGGGAGGAATCTTTACGTCAGTCAGGAAGCCCCGGAAAAATCAATTTGCTCCTGGGGGGAGAAAAAAAAATTTTTACTTTGGGTCTGTCCGTCTGTTGCCTTTGGTTTAGCTTCCCTCCCCAACAACACCCTCTTTACGGGGTTTTTCTGGGGTTCCCGCAGGCTGTATCGTGTTCAGGGCTTGGCGGTGGTTGTTGGGTTTTAAAGTGGACGGTTAAATTTTGCCAAGGGCAGAGGGGGGGGTGGAGAAAACGAGGTCTGGAACATCGTTCGTTGGATTTTCCGCTTTTGGATAGTGTTTTTTTCTTTGGGAATTTTTTCCCGGGAGGGGACGCCGGCTTGGTGTTGTGGGCCCATCTTGATGGGGCCCGGGCCACCAGGGGCGACGACTTTGGGAATGCAGACGTCCATTGGGGGAAATATGCTTTTCTCCCATTCGGTTAAATTTTGTATTGCTCTGTGTTGTGGGGGGGTCAGGTCGAGGGAAAACGGACCCCCAATTTTTATTTTTGCCATCTGTTTTCTTTTTCCTTGTCTTCCAGAAGCATGAGTTTGTCGGGGGGGAAAAATGTGGAGATGTACCGCAGAACACCCTTTACGGTTTTTTTTTGTGTTGCCTCGGGGCCCGTCGGGAGGGCACCTTTTTTGTCAGGGAACAGGGCCATGTTTTTTTTTTGAAATTTTTAAACCCATTCCAAAAAATTGAGACTTTTTTGCAAATTTTCTTTTTTTCTTCATGGGAGCTCTGTAGACGTTGATGAAAAGGGGCGTTGTTGCTTTTGGGGGGGGCCTCAAGTTTTTCCACTTCTTCCTCGGGCTGTTTGTTTTGTCAGCCGTGCCTTTTTCTCGTTTTAGGGTTGCTGGGGTTTTTTTGTTCCAGCTGGGTTTTCATTTGCGTTTACCAGTAAAACCCGCCCTTTTGTGGGTTTCTCTCGGCCCCCAGATTGTCAATCACTTTCGTATGGCTAACTTTTGTCGGGGTTTACCCCCTGCAGTTGCCCTTTTATGTTGGGCCCCCAAGGGAGGCCATTTAAATGTGAGGTGGTTCACGTGCTTTTTCTTTCCTTTGATGTTGGGGTTTGGAAGGGGGCAGGGAACCCCCGGAACAGGAGGGGAAAAGGGGGGGAAAGGGGGAGCGGGGAATGGTTTGGGTCGAGTCTTTTGGGGTTTAAAAAAATCGAGCCCAGTTTGGGGGGGGGGTGAACATTGGGACCGCCATTGTGTGATCGGTTTTAATCCATTCGCCCCAGCATCGTAGTTTGGGCCCGGTTTTGATTTAATGGCGCCACCCAAACCCCAAAAAAAATCCAGACAAGGAAAATATGAAACTAAAGGCAAGATTCATTTGGCCCCTTTTTTGTCTGTTGGACACGCTCACTCTAGTTTTATTCGGCAAAGGGCTTGTTTTCCCCCTGTTTTTTTAGGGGGCTGGGGCTAGCATCTGTTTGCCAGTTGGTTGGGAGGTTTTACCTGGGTTTAAGAAAAATCGGAGGGGGCGGGCCGGTTTTGTCCTGACTAAAGATGACTGACCGATTTTGAAACACTGTCGATGAAAGGGAAAACGACCCCCGTCAAAAAAGGTTTAAAAAAAGCCCAAACAGTCCGAAAAAAAATTTTAGTGGCCAGCAAGGTTGATCTTGCTAACCGTGCACGCCCCAATGGCCTGGATCTTTTCTGCATGAAAATTGAAAAAAACCCTTTTTTGGCCACAAACCTTCTTTGCAATAATTTGAAAACTGGGGTTTATCAGTCCCTCTTAAAAAATGATTGGTACTAAATGTTTTCCCGATTTGCACTGATTAGAAAGTGTTAATTTTAACCAAAAAATACCGCACGGCTATTGAAAGCCCTTTCGGTTCAGGGGTTTCAGCTAAACCCCTGAGCGAGAGAGAGAGGAGAGGTGAGAGAGAAAGGGGAGGAAAAGAGAAGAGGGGGAAAGGGGAGTGAGAGAGGGGAGAGAGACAGGGCAGAAGAAAACCCCGACAGAAGTGTGAAATACGGATACGGATACGGATGTTTTACTCATATGGGCCCCAGCCTTTAAAGAAGGGGGGGTGATGTGAACAAAAACTTTTCGAAAAAGAAAAAGGGGGAAAAAAATCATTTATCGAAAGGGGAAAAGGTTTAAACGACTAACGGGAAAATGAAACAGTACACAACAATTAATTCTTTAAATGCATAAATTTTACTTCTTTAAAAGCCCGGGACAAAATTTCGTTTTATGGGCTTGTTTGTGGGGGGCCTTTAAAAATGAGAGTCGAAATTTAAAAAAGGTTTTTTTGATTTTTTTGATCAAATTTAATTTTATTTCCCCAGATTATTCAAAAAAGGGGCAGGAACACAAAGTGGAAACCCCATTTTTTTCACATTTTTCACAGCGGACAGAGTTTACATTTTTCTATGCTTTCCCGTAACGAAATAATGAAAAAAAGTTCGGAAAAAAACCCAATTTGAATTTGTCATAATATACTTTAGAGAAAAAAGAAGAAAAAGAAGAAAAGGGAAGGGGAGAAAAGGTGGGGTATGCAGTCTTTAAATACGGGCTTTGGGCACCCCTGGGGATGTACTGTAAGGCTGTTAGGGGCTGATCCCGTTGTCTTATTTACCTCTGTTCGGGAGCAGTTATTGTCCCTTGAAATCTTAAAGGGTGTCCCCGCGCGTGCCGGGACCCTTTGTCAACACAGCGCAGGCCCCCAAAGGGGGGTACCCCCGGGTGCTCTAAAAGGGAGGGGAAGACAGTGCTTCCCCTGGGTCCTCCCCGCACCCTTGGGGGGTTTCTTTTTTTTTTTTTTCTTTTTTCTTCTTTTTCATAATTTTCTTTAAATGATTTTCCATTTTAATTGTAATTTTGATGGAAAACAATGTTTGTTCTGAACTGTTTTTTTTTATTCTTTTTTTTTTTTAAAGCTGATCGTGGGGAATGAGGAAAGATTTAAAATGGTGCACAGATTTCCATTTAGGTCTGAGATACTGGAAAGGGCTGTACTCTACGCTTCCTTTCATTAATGTTTATCCCGGCCCTAAACCAGGCCCCCGGGGAAAATCAGGCCCTGCAGTGTTTGTCAAAAAATTTGAAACAAAAAAATTTCCCCCGGGGGCGATCCTTTAAATGGATGGAAAATCGGCTATGTGGTCCCGTCTTCCCCAAATGATTTCCCCAGCAAAAATAACTCTGGGTAGGAGCCGGGCGGGGGAGAAAAACCCACATGACTTGATGGGATTCGAACCCCCGAAATTTCCCCGGGGGGGAGTCCGCGACGCTAAAACCAAATTTGCCCGGCGGTGGTATACTTCTGAACTGTTGTAAAAAGCCCAAAAAGGGGGCGCTTTTTTGAATTTTGGGCATGACCATTCTTGCCTTTTGCCTTTTATTAGTTTTCGAAATATCCGAAAGGGAAAATTTATTAATTTCCCAAAACCCCGTTGTAACCCCCCGAAAACCCAAAAAAAGTTTTATTTAATCAACCCTCACATTTGAAACCAGTTACTTTCTCTCGCATCCCCAATTTTTTATAACATATCATATGCTTTCCTTTGGAAACCTTTAGATTCCCATTTGTGTTTTTTTTTAGCCAAATTTCTGGGGTAAAACTTTTATGAATTCAAATTTATCGGAAATTGTTTAGTTCGCACGGTTTTTTTCGTTAGGTGTTCGATGCTCCCCTCGTTAAAAAATTCTTCAGCGCAAATAAATTTTAACCCTTTTCCCTTTAAACAAACAGGGTTTTAAAAAGGACCCGGGGTTGAGAAAAGGGCAGACAGAAGGCGGACGACAGATAGGGCAGACAGATAGACAGAAGGGGGGACGGGTGACGGAAAAGACGGTCTGTCGGGACGTCTAGATACCTTTCAGTCTGTCTGTCTGTTGTCTGTCTGTCTGTTTTGTTCTTCTCTCTCTTCTCTCTCTCTCTCTCTCTCTCTCTCTTCTCTCCCCTCTCTCTCTCTCAACATGGAATGTGTGCTGCGCGGTGGTGGTCAGTGTTTCGTGAGTGTGCGTGTATGAAAGCGTGTGGCGCCACATGTGTGTGCGTGTGTGTGGGAGTGTGCGCGCACGTGTGTGTGGTGTGTGTGTGCGTGCGTTTCATGTGTGTATTAGGGGTTTGTGGGGGGTGTGTGTGTGGGGTGGGGGTTTTTTTTTGTTTTTTGGGGGGGTGTGTGTGTGTGTTGGATTCCTTCTCTTTGTGTTTTGTGTGTGGGTGTGTGTGGGTGTGTGTGTGTGTGTGGTGTGTGTTGGGTTTTTTGGGGCGTTTTCTTACGAAAAGTTTTCAACATGAACATTGACACAGAAGGGGTAAAAAACCTTCGTGCAACACGCTAAAAAAACCCTAAAAAGCCCAAAGGGGAAAAATTTCATCAGTAACAGAAGTGTTTAATTTTTCAGTGGGGTGTCGAGCCGTTTAAGCAACAAAACCCAAAAAAAAAAAAATAAAAAAACGGGGAGTGTTTTTAAAAAGAGGAGGGGGGGGGAGGGGGGGGGGCCCCCAAAAAATTAAAAACCCTTTCCCTTTTACTTTCCCCCCTTTTAAAAGCGTTCCCTTTGAAGGACTGTGACAACAAATTGGCTGGGCCCCCGACCTCGTCATTTCTGTTCCCAAAGACAATCAGACACAGAGGGGGTGTGTGTGTGGTTTTTTTGTGTGTGTGTTGTGTGTGTGTGTGTTGTTTGTGTTGTGTGTGTGTGTGTGTGTGTGTGTGAGAGTGTGTGTGTTTTGTGTGTGGGGGTGTGTGTGTGTGTGCGTTTGTGGTGGGGGTTTTGTGTCGTGGGGGTGTTGTGTGTGTCTGGGTTTTTGTGTGGGGTTTTTCTGTGTGGTGTGGGATGTGTGGCGCGTTTGTGTGTGTGTTGTGTGTATTCCCTTTGGGTTTCAACTTGTCTTGGTCAAGTAGTAATCATTTTGTGATTTTTGCTGGTCTTAAAGGGTTTTTTTATTTTGTGGGTGCTTTTGGGCGTTAATGGGAGCTGTTTTTAAATTTTTGTTGTTGTATTGGGGCCCTAAATTGGGGGCATGTTTAAATTTTTTGTGTGTTTTATTGTTAGTTTTTGGGAAATTTTTCCCTTTCAAATTGTGTGTTGTATTGGTCGTAATGGGGACCTGTTTCATTATTGTGTGTTTTTTTGGTAAAAATTTGGGGCATGTTTCAGTATTGTGTTTTTGTATTGGTTTATAATGGGACCTGTTTAAATTTTTGGTGTTGGGATTGGGTTTATTAAAGGGAATTTTTTCTTTTTTTGTGTTGTGGGTTGGGGTAAAAATGGGACATGTTTCTTTTTTTTTGTTTTATTGGGTTTATAATGGGGCATGTTTTTAAAATTGTGTTTTTTGTATTGATCAAATGAGAATTTTTTCATTAAATTGGGGGTTTTTGTATTGGTTTATAAAAGGGGGCTTTTTTTTTATTGTGGTTGTTTTGGTCATGTTTTCCCAAAGGTGGTTGTGCTTGTCTTAAAAGGGGGTCTGTTTAATTCCTTGGGAAATTGGGCATACGTGTTGTTGTGACGGTCACAGGCGAAGGGTGTTTGTTAAAAATAACTGTGTATAATTTTAAGGGGGGGCTTTTGGGCCCCCCCCCCGTTTTAAAGTGCAGGGTGGGGGTAAAAGCAGTGTGGGGAGTAAACAGGTGCCAAAATTTTGCAGCAAACACCGTTGTTGTTGGGTGGACCCCTAGAGTAGGTGTTTTTAGAAGTGATAGATTGCAAACGTTTTGTTTTTTTGCGTTTTTAGTTTCAGCGGTTGGTGTTGTAAAAAAAGATAGATGCAGCAGGTGTTTTTAGAAAATTGGGTTTTTAGCAGTAGGTGTAGAATTTATTTCAAACAGGAGGTGTTTAGAAGTGGGGTAGTTTCGTAGGTGTTGTAGAAGTGATAGATGCAGAAAGGGTAGAAGTGATAGAAACACGGTGTTGTTGAAGTGTTTGATGCGCAGGGGGTTTTGTGAAGTGTTTGATACAGCAGGGTTAATTTAAAAATGATTAAAACGCAGGTGTTGTAGAAATGATAGAAGCAGCGGTGTTTTTAGAGTGTTTGATTTCGCAGGTGTTGTTTGGGAAATGATAGATGAGTAGGTGTTTTTAGAAGTGATTGTTTCAGCAGGTGTTGTTGAAGTGTAGATGCAGCAGGTTTGAAGTGTTGATGCCCGCAGGTGTTGTAGAAGTGATAGATGCAGCGGTGTTGTAGAAGGATAGATTCAGCAGGTGTTATAGGAGGTATAACCGCGGTGGTTTTAGAAGTGATAGATGCAGCAGGTTTTTGTAGAGTGATAATTTCCCGGGGGTGTTGTAGAAAATGATAGGGTGCAGCAGG
>CM031629.1:10940646-10965646 GCA_018398815.1 Conus ventricosus | reverse complement strand
GTGTGAGTGTGTGAGTGTGTGTGTGTGTGTGTGTGTGTGTGTGTGTGTGTGTGTGTGTGTGTGTGTGTGTGTGCATATTGCTCTCTCTCTCTCTCTGTCTCTCTCTGTCTCTGTCCTCTCTCTCTCTCTCTCTCTCTCTCTCTCTCTCTCTCTCTCTCTCTCTCCTCTCTCTCTCTCTCATTAGGACAAATGTTCAACCAGGCGAGAGTATTCTCTAGGCATTCAGGGTTCTACCTTGGCAATTCCGTTCTTGCCTCAAGAACCTATGCAGGTCTCCGGCACCGACCTTTTTTTTTCACCCGCAACACACTTGCTTGGCGGAATTCCACAAGGTTCTCTGTAGGAACCTGCCCTGTTTATCATGTCCACCACTCTTGTCTCTTGTCGTCACTGTTTGACTGCTCGAGTTTTTTCCGATGTCACACTGGTCTGCTACTTCACCCCGCTAAATGATTCCACGGCTGAAAATTGCATCGGTGGCGTGGGAATTTTGAATGACATTGAACGTACGCAACCTAATGTTGATTCAAAAACAAAAACAGAAAAGAAATATGTTGTCTACCGCAACCTAATGTTGATTCAAAAACAACAACAGAAAAGAAATTTGTTGTCCAAGCCATTTAAGTTTGAAGATGATATGGACATCATGCCATGATGATCAGACAAAGTTTTCATGTTAACCTGACGGACAGTGTTGACGTCATGTTGTCGTTATCTGAAGAGATTTCTGTCATTAACGACGGACGGTGTTGACGTCATGTCGTTATCCGAAGAGATTTCTGTCATTAACGACGGACGGTGTTGACGTCATGTCGTTATCTGAAGAGATTTCTGTCATTCATGACGGACAGTGTTGACGTCATTTCGTTGTTATCTGAAGTGATTTGCATGTTAGATATGACGGACACTGTTGACGTCATGCCGTTGAGATTCGCATGTCAGTCATGACGGACAGTGTTGACGTCATGTCGTTGTTATCTGAAGAGATTTCTCTGTCAGTCATGACAGATAGTGTTGACGTCATGTCGTTGTTATCAGTGGAGATTTGCACGTTAGACCTGACGGACAGTGTTGACGTCATGTCGTTGTTGTCAGAGGAGATGCCTGCGTTAACCCCACATTATCACAGAAAGTGTTGACGTCACATAAAAAGTGTTTTTTGTTTTTGTTTTTTTTTTTTCAGAAACAGAATCCCAACATATTATTTAATCCGAATCATGGTTTCCCATTTGGAACCATATGACCCTTTACACCATGACACAACAACAACAACAACAGCAACAACAACAACAACAAAGGCGATGACGACAACAACAACAACGACAACGATGATGATGACGATCATAACAACAACAACAATAATGATAATGATGATGATGACGATTATGATCACAATAATGACGATGATAACAATGACGATGATGATGATGATCATATTTCTATACAGCTTTTCGACATCTCAAAACGATTTACTCTGACATGTCTCAATACGCCTGCCGTTAACAAAGAATGTACTTTATACGCTTTACATCTGACAAAAAAGAACCTTTACACTAACAAAGTACAAATGTCAAAATGTTCAACACTAACAATGTACACACCTCAAAACGCGTTACGTTAGTAATGACGTATAAAATACGAATATAGAGAGTAAAGATATGCATGTAAACTGAAACATGAATTCTTTCTCAAAGTAGGTCATTTTCTTGAGGCTTTTGATTTTACTGAATTCGGCGACTAATCCTATTCATGCTCTGCATAGAAATGTCTCCTACTATATAGTTTCAGTGTGTGTGTGTGTGTGTGTGTGTGTGTGTGTGTGTGTGTGTGTGTGTGTGTGTTGTTGTTGTTGTTCTTATTCTGTTTAACGTCTGTTCACTAAAAGTGATATTAGACGAATGTGTGTGTGTGTGTGTGTGTGTGTGTGTGTGTGTGTGTGTGTGTGTGTGTGTGTGTGTGTGTGTTGACGAAGTGACTCTCTCTATATATATATCCCTCTGTCTGTCTCTGTCTCTGTCTCTCTGTCTGTCTGTCTGTCTCTCTCTCTCTCTCTCTCTCTCTCTCTCTCTCTCTCTCTCTCTCTCTCTCTCTCTCTCTCTCATTGTCGCGGTACCTTGTTGAAAATGTAAGGTCACATCAGATCAAAACTGGATAGAGTAATATTTGTAGCCATTCCCTGCAGCAAGCTGTCTCTAACTCATTCTCCCGATGAAGACACAAAGTGTCGAAATGTCCTACCGTCATTTCCACCCGTAAGTTGACAATTTACCTTGTTTGCTTTTTCATCATACGGTAATGATTGTGCATCTGCGATTTCGATCAGTCACGATTATTGCTATGTATGTATGTATGTATGTATGTATGTATGTATGTACGTACGAACGTACGTACGTACGTACGTACGTACGTAGGTATGTATGTATGTATGTATGTATGTATGTATGTATGTATGTATGTATGTATGTATGTATGTGTGTATGTATGTATGTATGTACGTACGTACGTACGTACGTACGTTGGTACGTATGTATGTATGTATGTATGCATGTATGTATGTATGTGCTTCTAAACAAAGTAACCCCTGGTTCGAAAAAGATTGTCTCCTGTCAATGAAAAACGTCAGAAAACTTTGGGAATCTCTAAGAGAAACAACAAATAGAAAACAGACAATCAAATGTACAGGAAAGGAAAAAATACAAAACAAGGAAAAAGAATTCAAAAAAGGAAACTGTAGATAGACTTGTCAACTATTGACATAATTCGAAGGCATTCTGGAAGAGACAAAGAAGTGGAAACGTAAACTAAAAAAAAATCATAACTAAAGAAGAATAATTTTGTCACTTTTCTAAACTGTTAAATGCCAGTGCTAAACAGCCCGGTCGTGATACTTTGAGCCGGGAAGTAACGACACTGACAATATTTTTGATTGCCTGAATATTGATGTAACAGAATGAAAGGTAAAAGAAGCATAAAACATGCCAGATCAGGAAAAGCAGCAGCACCTGATGGGTTAACGAATGAAGTTTTAAAGGTCTCACAGGACATGATTGTCCCCTTTTTTGACAAAGTATTTCAATGCATTGTTTTCCAAGGGAACGTATCCTTGTGAAAGGTCGAAAGCTATCATAATTCCATCCTTGAAAAGGAGACAGTAACAATCCCAATAATTATTGTGGTCATGCTCTTTTATCTTGCTCCAGTAAACTGTATAGTTATATGCTAAATAAGAGATTGACAGATTGGTCGAATACATACGATATCATATCTGAAACAGGCTGGTTTTCACAAAACGTAGTCAACAATCGACCACATTTTCACATTGCATGTTTTAGTTCGGAAACACCTCGCACTAAACAGAAAGATTTATGTAGCCTCTGTCGACTTTCAGAAAGCGTTCGACACAATCAAGAGACATGGACTGTGGAACGTCTTATTAATAAAGACCGGGGTTAGTGATGGAATGTTTCCAGCGCTCCAAGCAATGTACGACTCCGGCAAATTTTGCGTAAGAGACAATCTGACTTTTACCGACCATTTTGAATACCTGCAGGGACTTATGCAGGGCTGTTCGGCTTCTCCGACACGTTTTTCGTTTACCATTAACAAGTTCGCTGCTTATATAATCAGTAGTGGTAAACATGACTTCCAGCTTACACCTGACGCTACAGAGTTGTTTTTGTTAATGTTCGCAGATCTTGCTTTGTTTTTATCCAGCCCGAGTGGCCTTCAAACATAGTAGACAATGTAGTTGTACCGTCTCCAGAACTTCGACTTAAAGTGAACCTCAGTAAGACAAAAATAATAGTGTTCAGAAAGGGGTGGTCATTCGTCAAAAAATGACAAATGGAATTACGGAACTCAAGATGTTGAGGTAGTAATCGTTTACAAATACCTTGGCCTCAACATCACTACTCGCCTGAGACGTAAATTATCTGTCGAAGACATGGTTGAAAAAAAAGCACAGAAACGTGTTGTAGACAGATTTAGGACTCTATGGGAAAAATAGCTGTACCACCCCAATTTTTTTTTCAGCTCTTTGATGCTCAGATTGTACTAATACTGTTCTATGCGTCGGAAATGTGGGTAAGAAATAGAATAAGTATATTTATTTGAATGTAAACGGTAGTGGAATGTAGGTTTCCATACACCAAATCTGATGCAAAATGTCTTTGATGATGCTCATCAGATTTTAAAATAGAAAAAAAAAATCTTCAACGTTTCGGTCATAGACCGTCTTCAAGACGTGTGACAAAAAAGAAAAACAAATAAGTACGTATAGGCAATGACGTATGAAAACATACGTAAACGGACAAATGCGTCTATAAGTGTGTGTGTGTGTGTGTGTGTGTGTGTGTGTGTGTGTGTGTGTGTGTGTGTGTGTGTGTGTACAACCTTGAGTTAATCTGACAATAAATTGGTTTCAGTCAGTGTGTGTGTGTGTGTGTGTGTGTGTGTGTGTGTGTGTGAGTACAACCTTGAGTTAATCTGACAATAAATTGGTTTCAGTCAGTGTGTGTGTGTGTGTGTGTGTGTGTGTGTGTGTGTGTGTGTGAGTACAACCTTGAGTTAATCTGACAATAAATTGGTTTCAGTCAGTGTGTGTGTGTGTGTGTGTGTGTGTGTGTGTGTGTGTGTGTGTGTGTGTGTGTGTGATGGGGAAAAGGAAAAAGAGAGGCAGATAGAGGGAAAAGGCAAACAGAACTAGAGATTGAGAAAAAGAGAGTGGTTGAGGTGGAGTCTTACGCTTGGAAGGGGGCGCTTGAGGGCATGTTTGAGCACCCCCCCCCCCCCAAAAAAAAAAAAAAAAAAAAAAAAACAACAAAAAAACGCGGCAGTGAGGGGGGTGTGTGGGGATGGGGTGTGGGTGAAACTCTTTAAAACAAAAAAAAAGGTACATATGGATTGTTCACACGTGTATGTGTCTACGAGTATGCATACATGGATGGTGGAGATGGTGTTTAGGGTGTATATTTTTTGCTCTGCATGTTACATTATAAATATGCGATATATGTATATGGGGTATGAATGTAGATATGGTGGGATGGGGGAATTGGGGGGGGGGGGGGGGTGTAGAGAGGAAGGGATGACGGAGAGGTCGGGGAAAAAGAAAGCGGGGGGCAGCATTCCTTGGAGTTGTGGGCGTATATTTGTTTCATCACGGGAGCACGAGTTGCACTGCTTGTTTGTAGCCTCCCCCCCCCCCCCCTCTCTCTCTCTCTCTCTCTCTCTCTCTCTCTCTCTCTCTCTCTCTTCCATTCTACTTTCTTTTTTTCTCCCTCTGATTTCGATCCTGACCTTTTTTTCTTTTTCTTTTTTTTCTTTTTTTTGTTTTGTTTTGTTAGCCTGTCTCCTTTTTGTCTTTTCTGATTTCCTTTCCGACTTGCTGTTGCGGCCCGTCATGTTCTGTCTTTGTGTACATGCTGGGGACTTCCGGCACGTCATGTTCTGTCTTTGTGTACAGGCTGGGGACTTCCGGCCCGTCATGTTCTATGTGTACAGGTTGGTGTCTTTGTGTACAGGCTGGGGACTTCCGGCACGTCATGTTCTGTCTTTGTGTACAGGCTGGGGGGTTGCGGCCCGTCATGTTCTGTCTTTGTGTACAGGCTGGGGGGGTTGCGGCCCGTCATGTTCTGTCTTTCTGTACAGGCTGGGTTTTTTTGGCCTTTCATGTTCTGTCTTTGTGTACAGGCTGGGGCGTTCCGGCCATTCATGTTCTGTCTTTGTGTACAGGCTGGGGACTTCCGGCCTGTCATGTTCTGTCTTTGTGTACAGGCTGGGGGGTGCGGCCAGTCATGTTCTGTCTTTGTGTACAGGCTGGGGACTTCCGGCCTGTCATGTTCTGTCTTTGTGTACAGGCTGGGGACTTCCGGCCTGTCATGTTTTATGTGTACAGGCTGGGGACTTCCGGCCTGTCATGTTTTATGTGTACAGGCTGGAGACTTCCAGCCTGTCATGTTTTATGTGTACAGGCTGGGGACTTCCGGCCTGTCATGTTTTATGTGTACAGGCTGGAGACTTCCGGCCTGTCATGTTTTATGTGTACAGGCTGGAGACTTCCGGCCTGTCATGTTTTATGTGTACAGGCTGGGGACTTCCGGCCTGTCATGTGTTCTGTGTGTACAGGCTGGTGTCTTTGTGTACAGGCTGGGGACTTCCGGCCTGTCATGTGTTCTGTGTGTACAGGCTGGGGACTTCCGGCCTGTCATGTGTTCTATGTGTACAGGCTGGTGTCTTTGTGTACAGGCTGGGGACTTCCAGCCTGTCATGTTCTGTCTTTGTGTACAGGCTGGGGGGGGGTGGGGGTCCGGCCCGTCATGTTCTGTCTTTGTGTGCAGGCCGGGGTATTGCGGTCCGGTCCATCATGTTCTGTCTTTGTGTGCAGGCCGGAGTGTTGCGGTCCGTCATGTTCTGTCTTTGTGTACAGGCTGGGGCCTTTCGGCCCGTCATGTTCTGGCCCTGCTGGCCTTCCTGGGCTTCTTCAACGTCTACTGCATGCGGGTCAACCTGAGTGTGGCCCTCGTGGCCATGGTCAACTCTAGCCACACTGCCGACAACACCTCCGTCAGCCAGGAATGCCCCGACCCCAACAACTCCTCTGCCAACGCTGACACCACTGTCAGTCTTTGTGCCGGCTGTAAGGGGTGGTAGATGGGGGGGGGGGGGGGGGGGGGGGTAGATTGGGGTGGTAGATTGGGAGGGTGGATTGGGGGGTACATGGGGGGTAGATGGGGGGTAGATTGGGGGTAGATTGGGGTGGTAGATTGGGAGGATGGATTGGGATAGTAGATAGGGGGGTAGATTGGGGGGTAGATTGGGGGGAGGGTAGATTGAGGAGGTAGATTGGGGTGGTAGATTGGGGGGAGGTTAGATTGGGGTGGGGGTAGATTGGGGTGGTAGATTGGGGGTAGATTGGGGGGGGGAGGTAGATTGAGGAGGTAGATTGGGATGGTAGATTGGGGGGGTAGATTGGGGTGGTAGATTGGGGGGGGGGGTGGATTGGGGTGGTAGATTGGGGGGGGGGGGGGTGGATTGGGGTGGTAGATTGGGGGGGGGGTAGATTGGGGGGTAGATTGGGGTGGTAGATTGGGGTGGTAATTGGGGTGGTGAGGAGGGAGAGAGGTTGGGGTGTGTCGTGATGGTGTGCTATGACGTAAACTGCTACGTTACGGTGTGGCATGATGTGGTATGCTATGACTTTATGTGGCATTGTGTGGCATGGTGTGGTATGCTATGACTTTATGTGGCATTGTGTGACATGATGTGGTGTTGTGTGATACGATGCGATATTATGTGACATGATGTAACGTTGTGTGGCATGATGTAACACTGTCTGACATGATGTGGCATTATGTGGCATGATGCAATAAGGTCTGATATGATGTATTATAGTGTGTTAATGATGTGGTATAGTGTGACGTGATTTGATAGAGTGTGACATAACGCTGCTTGGCGTGACAGAATATGGTGTAGTGTGACATGGTGTGGTGTGGTGTGACATGTGGTGTGGTGTGACGTGTGGTATAGCGTGACATGCTGTAATTAGGGTGTGACATGTTGTGTTGTGGTTTGACATGCTGTGGCATGGTATGATGTGATATGTGGCCATGATGTGGTATAGTATTGTGTGACATGCTATGGTATGGTGTACAATGATGTGTTATGGTATGGCGTCAGATGTTGCGGTATGGTGTGACAAATGTTGCGGTATGGTGTGACATGTTGCGCTACGGTGTGACATTTTTATGGTGTGACATGTTGCTCTACGGTGTGACATGTTTTATGGTGTGGACATGTTTTATGGTGTGACATATTGCCGTATAGTGACATGTTGAGGTATGGTGTAACATACAGCAGTACGGTGTGGCATGTCTGTGTGTGGTGTGACATGTTGCGCTATGGTGTGACATGTTTATGGTGTGACATGTTTTATGGTGGTGTGACATGTTGCGCTATGGTGTGACATGGTTTATGGTGTGACATGGTTTATGGTGTGACATGGTTTATGGTGGTGTGTGTGACATGTTGCGCTATGGTGTGACATGGTTTATGGTGTGACATGGTTTATGGTGTGACATGTTGTATGGTGTGACATGTTTTATGGTGTGACATGTTGTATGGTGTGACATGTTTTATGGTGTGACATGTTTATGGGGTGACATGTTTTATGGTGGTGTGACATGTTGCGCTATGGTGTGACATGGTTTATGGTGTGACATGGTTTATGGTGTGACATGTTGTATGGTGTGACATGTTTTATGGTGTGACATGTTGTATGCTGTGACATGTTTTATGGTGTGACATGTTTATGGTGTGACATGTTTTATGGTGTGACATGTTGCGCTATGGTGTGACATGGTTTATGGTGTGACATGTTGTATGGTGTGACATGTTTTATGGTGTGACATGTTGCATGGTGTGACATGTTGCATGGTGTGGACATGTTGTGTGGTGTGACATGTTGTATGGTGTGACATGTTGCGCTATGGTGTGACATGTTTTATGGTGTGACATATTTTATGGTGTGACATGTTTTATGGTGTGACATGGTTTATGGTGTGACACAACATTTACAGTGTGACATGTTTTATGGTAGTGTGACATGTTGCGCTATGGTGTGACATGGTTTATGGTGTGACATGTTGTATGGTGTGACATGGTTTATGGTGTGACATGTTGTATGGTTCGACATGTTGTATGGTGTGACATGTTTTATGGTGTGACATGTTTTATGGTGTGACATGTTTTATGGTGTGACATGTTGTATGGTGTGACATGTTTTATGGTGTGACATGGTTTATGGTGTGACATGGTTTATGGTGTGACATGTTTTGTGTGACATGTGTTGGTGTGACATGTTGTGTGGTGTGACATGGTTTATGGTGTGACATGGTTTATGGTGTGACATGGTTTATGGTGTGACATGTTGTATGGTGTGACATGTTGTATGGTGTGACATGTTGTATGGGTTGACATGGTTTATGGTGTGACATGGTGTGACATGTTGTATGGTGTGACATGGTGTGACATGTTGTATGGTGTGACATGTTTTATGGTGTGACATGTTGTATGGTGTGACATGTTGTATGGTGTGACATGGTTTATGGTGTGACATGTTTTATGGTGTGACATGTTGCGCTATGGTGTGACATGTTGCGCTATGGTGTGACATGTTGCGCTATGGTGTGACATGTTGCATGGTGTGACATGTTGCATGGTGAGACATGTTGTATGGTGTGACATGTTGTATAGTGTGACATGTTGCGCTACGGTGTGACATGTTGCGCTATGGTGTGACATGTTGCATGGTGTGACATGTTGCATGGTGTGACATGTTGTATGGTGTGACATGTTGTATGGTGTGACATGTATGGTGTGACATGTTGTATGGTGTGACATGTTGTATGGTGTGACACGTGTTGTGACATGGTGTATGGTGTGACATGGTGTGACATGTTGTATGATGTGACATGTTTTATGGGTGTGTGACATGTTGTATGGTGTGACATGGTGTGACATGTTGTATGGTGTGACATGGTGTGACATGTTGTATGGTGAGTGACATGGTGTGACATGTTGTATGGTGTGACATGGTGTGACATGTTGTATGGTGTGACATGTTGCATGTGTTTGGTGACATGTTGCGCTATGGTGTGACATGTTGCATGGTGTGACATGTTGCATGGTGTGACATGTTGCATGGTGTGACATGTTGTATGGTGTGACATGTTGCGCTATGGTGTGACATGTTGCATGGTTGTGACATGTGGATGGTGTGACATGTGGCATGGTGTGACATGTTGCAGTGAGGTGTGACATGTTGCGGTATGGTGTGACATGTTGCAGTGCGGCGTGACATGGTTGATGTGATGTGACATGTTGAGGTATAGTGTGACATAATGCAGTACGGTGTGGCATGTTGCAGTACGGTGTGACATGTTGCGGTGTGGTGTGACATGTTGCAGTGTGGTGTGACATGTTGCGGTGTGGTGTGACATGTTGCGGTATGGTGTGACATGTGGTGGTGTGGTGTGACATGTTGTGGTGTGGTGTGACATGTTGCTGTGTGGTGTGACATTTTGCTGTGTGGTGTGACATGTTGCGGTGTGGTGTGACATGTTGCGGTGTGGTGTGACATGTTGCGGTGTGGTGTGACATGTGGTGTGGTGTGACATGTTGTGGTGTGGTGTGACATGTTGCGGTGTGGTGTGACATGTTGTGGTGTGGTGTGACATGTTGCGGTGTGGTGTGACATGTTGTGGTGTGGTGTGACATGTTGTGGTGTGGTGTGACATGTTGCGTGTGGGTGTGACATGTTGTGGTGTGGTGTGACATGTTGTGGTGTGGTGTGACATGTTGCAGTGTGGTGTCACATGTCACGGTGTGTGTGAACCTTTTTAGGTATGGTGTGACATGTTGCGGTGTGGTGTGACATGTTGTGGTATGGTGTGACATGTTGTGGTGTGGTGTGACATGTTGTGGTATGATGTGACATGTTGTGGTGTGGTGTGACATGTGGTGTGGTGTGAACCTTTTTAAGTATGGTGTGGACATGTTACGATAAGGTCTGACATATTGCGGTTGTGACGTGACATGCAGCAGTTGTGGTATGGTGTGACACGATGTAAAACAGCATGATGTCAAGAGATTTTTAAATCATCAAGGCTTTGGTAAAACCAGCGTCATAACGACACTTTAAACAACAGCCACTAACTGTGGGCCTCACGTCTCTGCCTGACGTCCTCTGTGGACCTGACAGCTTTGCTGACACCCACTGTGGACCTGACAGCTTTGCGGACACCTGACAGCTTTGCTGACACCCACTGTGGACCTGACAGCTTTGCTGACACCCACTGTGGACCTGACAGCTTTGCTGCACCCACTGTGGACCTGACAGCTTTACGGACACCCCCACTGTGGACCTGACAGCTTTGCTGACAACCCACTGTGGACCTGACAGCTTTGCTGACACCCCACTGTGGACCTGACAGCTTTGCTGACACCCCCACTGTGGACCTGACAGCTTTGCTGACACCCACTGTGGACCTCTGCCCAGGGCGAGTTCAACTGGAACGAGAAGACTCAGGGCCTCATTCTGGGCTCCTTCTTCTACGGCTACATCGTGACGCAGCTGCCGGGCGGCTGGCTGGCTGAACGTATCGGGGGCAAAAAGCTGTTTGGCTACGGCTGTCTGTGCACGGCTGTCCTGACGCTGTTGACGCCCCTGGCGGCCGCGCCGGAATCCCTACTTCGTGGCCGTCCGAGTGCTGGAGGGCATTGGGGAGGTGAGGGGGCTGGTAGGGCAAGGCACGTTAGGGTAGGGAAGGGTAAGGCAAGGTAAGGTACGGTAGGGCAAGTTAAGGTAGGGTAGGGCAAGGCCAGGCAAGACAGGTTACGGTAGGGAAAGGCAAAGCAAGGTAGGGGAGGGTAAGGCAAGGCGAAAGTATGTTAAGGTAAGGTAAGGCAAGGAGGACAAATTAGGGTAGGACAAAGCAAGGCAAGGTAGGGTAGGGTAAGGCAAGGAGAGCAAATTAGGATAGGACAAAGCAAGGCAAGGTAGGGTAAGGTAAGGCAAGGAGGACAAATTAGGGTAGGACAAAGCAAGGCAAGGTAGGGTAGGGTAAGGCAAGGAGGACAAATTAGGGTAGGACAAAGCAAGGCAAGGCTTGGTAGAGTTGGATAGGGCGAGACGAGGCAGAGCATGGCAAGGTAAAGCAGAATGGTGGGGCATAGAGGGCAGGTAAGTGGTTATTGCCCAAGCAGGGCAAAGCAAGACAAATGATAGAGGAGGAGGTGGTGGGGTCCAAACAAGGCAGGGCAGGGCAGTGCAAGTTAGGGCAAGGCAGGGGAGGGCAGTGCAGGTCAGGGCAAGGTAGGGGAGGGCAGTGCAGGTTGGGCAAGGCAGGGCAAGGTAGTGCAGGTCAGGGCAAGGTTTGGGCAAGGTAGTGCAGGTCAGGGCAAGGTAGGGCAAGGTAGGGGAGGGGCAGTGCAGGTTAGGGCAAGGCAGGGCAGGGCAGTGCAGGTTAGGGCAAGGCAGGGCAGGGCAGTGCAGGTTAGGGCAAGGTAGGGGAGGGCAGTGCAGGTTAGGGCAAGGCAGGGGGTGGGCAGTGCAGGTTTAGGACAAGGTAGGGGAGGGCAGTGCAGGTTAGGGCAAGGGAGGGGAGGGCAGTGCAGGTTAGGGCAAGGCAGGGCAGGGCAGTGCAGGTTAGGGCAAGGTAGGGCAGGGCAGTGCAGGTTAGGGCAAGGTAGGGGAGGGCAGTGCAGGTTAGGGCAAGGTAGGGGAGGGCAGTGCAGGTTAGGGCAAGGCAGGGCAGGCAGTGCAGGTTAGGGCAAGGTAGGGCAGGGCAGTGTAGGTTAGGACAAGGTAGGGGAGGGCAGTGCAGGTTAGGGCAATGTAGGGGAGGGCAGTGTAGGTTAGGACAAGGTAGGGGAGGGCAGTGCAGGTTAGGGCAAGGTAGGGCAAGGTAGTGCAGGTCAGGGCAAGGTAGAGCAAGGTAGTGCAGGTCAGGGCAAGGTAGGGCAAGGTAGTGCAGGTCGGGCAGGTCAGGGCAAGGTAGGGGAGGGCAGTGCAGGTCAGGGCAAGGTAGGGCAGGGCAGTGTAGGTTAGGGCAAGGTAGGGGAGGGCAGTGCAGGTTAGGGCAAGGCAGGGGAGGGCAGTGCAGGTTAGGGCAAGGCAGGGGAGGGCAGTGCAGGTTAGGGCAAGGTAGGGCAGGGCGTGCAGGTTAGGGCAAGGTAGGGGGAGGGCAGTGCAGGTTAGGGCAAGGTAGGGGAGGGCAGTGCAGGTTAGGGCAAGGCAGGGGAGGGCAGTGCAGGTTAGGGCAAGGTAGGGGAGGGCAGTGCAGGTCAGGGCAAGGTAGGGGGGGCAGTGCAGGGGTTTGGGCAAGGCAGGGGAGGGCAGTGCAGGTTAGGGCAAGGTAGGGGAGGGCAGTGCAAGTTAGTGAAAGGTAGGGGAGGGCAGTGCAGGTTAGTGAAAGGTAGGGGGGCCAGTGCAGGTTAGTGAAAGGTAGGGGAGGGCAGTGCAGGTTAGGGCAAGGTAGGGGAGGGCAGGGCAGGTTAGGGCAAGGTAGGGCAGGGCAGTGCAGGTTAGGGCAAGGTAGGGGAGGGCAGTGCAGGTCAGGGCAAGGTAGGGGAGGCAGTGCAGGTTAGTGAAAGGTAGGGGAGGGCAGTGCAGGTTACGGGCAAGGTAGGGGAGGGCAGGGCAGGTTAGGGCAAGGTAGGGCAGGGCAGTGCAGGTTAGGGCAAGGTAGGGGAGGGCAGTGCAGGTTAGGGCAAGGGGAGGTTAGGGCAAGGTAGGGGAGGGCAGTGCAGGTCAGGGCAAGGTAGAGGAGGGCAGTGCAGGTTAGGGCAAGGTAGGGGAGGGCAGTGCAGGTTAGGGCAAGGTAGTGCAGGTCAGGGCAGGTCAGGGCAAGGTAGGGCAGGGCAGTGCAGGTTAGGGCAAGGCAGGGGCAAGGTAGGGGAGGGCAGTGCAGGTTAGGGCAAGGCAGGGCAGTGCAGTTTAGGGCAAGGCAGGGCAGTGCAGGGCAGGTCAGGTCAAGGTAGGGGAGGGCAGTGCAGGTTAGGGCAAGGTAGGGGAGGGCAGTGCAGTAAATTTTTGGGCAAGGCAGGGCAGGTCAGGGTGTCAACCTCGGGTGATGTCAGTGGAGGAAGGACTAGCGCACAGCCCATACACACTCACAGCTTGCTTACGATCTCATTCATATATCATACATTCGTCACATCAAACCACTAGTAAAGTCTATAACTTTACTGTACATGATCATAGAACGAAACATCAATGCATATGGAATCAAACAAAATAAAACATTCTCTCTTTCCTGAACTTCACAAAATCATTTATCTAAAAACATCATTAACTAACCCGGGTATAAATGATTTCTACTTTACCTGGCCAGGTGATCTTAACTATTCACGAATCACTGTCTTTTCTTTTCTTTTTTTTTTTTTTTTCTTTCTTTTCACTGTCACTTTCACAAGTACGACACAACTGCTGGCATGGTCTTGGTCTGCTGGCGCCTGGTCAGGTTAGACTGTTGGCACTGGCGTTGGTCTGTCGATGAAAGTGGCGCTGGCCAAGTATGAGGTCAAACCCCCCGGGTTTAAAGGGTTTAAAACGTGATATCAAATCGTCGGGTTTCCTTTCTTTTTTTCCGGCTTTTAACGCTTTGCCTTCTCTCTCTCTCTCTTCTATTTCTGCTCTTATCAAATGGCATGGTTGCTTTTCTTTTCTTTTTTCTTTTCTTTCTTTTCCCCTTCTTGGGTTTAGAAACTCTCTCTCTCTCCAAAATCTTCCTCACCCTTCCCTCGGGCAGACTTTTCACTTGCTAATCTCTCAATTTGGGTTCCCCTCTTCCTCCCCCCCATCTCTTGTTTTCTCTCCTCAGAGATTACACTCGCCCTCTCTTTTCTCTGTCTCTTGTTGTTCTCCTCTCGTTCCCCTTTCTCTAAATTCAATCCTTCTTATCCTGTTTCCGATTGTCAAAAAGGGGGGTTTCCATTGGTCAGATTTTTCCCGGGCCCCGTCCCCAAAATTTTCCCCTTTCAAATTCCATTGGTTGTTCAAATCAGGGCCAGTCAGGCCTACCCCCCTTATCTCTGTGGTGGTCAATTGGTCTTTTAATTGATTCCCTTGATTTCACCCCCCACGTACTCCCTTTCCCCCCTTTCCTATTTAAACTGGCGCCTTTTGGGGCTTAAGTGTGGGCACTGGTCAGTGAAAATTGGCTAGTTTTGGTCGGGGGTAGGCCCCCGACGTTGCCCCAAACCCTCCCGGAAAACCTGTGGGCCACCCACTCAGATGTCTCCGGGTTCCCCGCGGGTGCAAAATTTGGTGGATGCAAAGCATGGAGCCGTCTTCGTGGCCCCAAGATTTTGGCTTTTTTGGATTTAAATGTCATTTGAAGGGGCCCGGGGGAGGCCCACACTTTGGTTGTTTTGGGTTTTTTGACCGTGACAATTTCCCCTTGCAAAAGACTAGCCCGCTTTGGTCTCAAACAACGGTAAAAAAAAGGAAAAAACAACCGAATTTGCTGACAAAGCTACAGCGAAAAGTTTTAAAAAAAACTTTACAACAATGGTTTATAAAATTTTAAAAAAAATACCATTAGTGAATACCCCCTCCAATGAGTTGGGCATTGGCGGGGGCTTTGCGTTTTTTCAACTTTTTTATAACGCCTTGTGCGCCCCTTATGGGAAATTTCCCCACCTTCGGTTTGCCACTTTTCTTCACAATTTCTATGAAAAAACACAATTTAATATTTTAGATCCATGACAAATTTTACTGAGGAATTTTCCCTCCTCACTTATTGCAAATAAAAGCATTATAAAAGCGATGTTTGCTCCCGCATAACTACCTTCCTGAAAAAAAGGGCTACAAAGAAAATTGAACATGTCCCACACCCGAAAAAATGAAACCTTTGCCCAAATGGGGAAAGAAACCATATCCCAAACAAAATAATGTCCCTCAAAAACTTTTATCAACAAAGACCCCCGGGTATGGGCTGAATTCCTCTGGTTGCAGCTTGCTAGGGCTAACGGCTTAAATAGTCGCTCCCCACATTCTTTTCGACTGGGAAGGGATGCACCCAACCCGTAGGGCGCCCAATTTTTTATTGCCCCCGGGAGGGAAACCCCGTTTTTTTTCAGCTGTGCCCCCGGGAGGAATTTTTAGGGTTGGTTTATCAGTTTTCTATCACGAAAATCCTTTTCCCTTTCAAGTATTTGTGAAACTTTGACGGCCCCCCAAAACGGTTTAAAAAATTTCCCTTTTCCAAACCCTTGCGTACCCCTTTTTAAAAATTTGTAATTTCCCGTGAAAATTTCTTCACAGGAAACTCGACCTCTTCAAGCTCCTGCAACAATAATGCACCTTTCCCCCCGCCTGATGCTTTGTCCGCAACAAAAATGGTTTTTTGGAATATTGGTAGCTTCAAGATGGGACGGGAACCCAGTCTTTTCCCAAAACCCTCTGCAGTGCTTGTCTTTCGCGTTTTGACCACTCGCCCCGCCCGGTTTTTCCCTTTCCTTGACAAATCCCCTGGGGAGGACTCGTGTTGCTGGCGAAGTTTGGAAAAAAAAACTCCCTTTTGAAGCCCAAAAAAACCCAGCAGGGCTTGATTCTGTTTTGGTCTTTTGGGTTTTTGTTATCCTTTTCTCCCCCTTTCCTCTTTTGGGGTGCTTTGTGTCGCCTCCGGGCAACAAAACCTTGGGAAACCCCCCCTTGGAAAACCAACCCGGCCTTTGTTGGGTTGGCTGTGAGATTGGCTTGTCTCAACCCCTCTAAAACTGCTCCTTGTGCTAAAATGCTCCCCCCATGTCTCGGTTTCATCAGAAAAGTCATTTCCCTTTAAATTCCAAGGCCTTTCCCTTTTCCCTCCTTTAAATTCCCCATTTCCTTTGAAAACTGAGGTGCGTTGACCTTTCCCCAAAAGGGGGACTTTGCCATGGTATTGCCCCATAGGAGTGGAGAATTTCTGTGAAATTTCCTTTTAGTCCTCATCAAGGTATTTGCCGTAACCCTTTTCTCAGATCTATCCGGGGGGAAATATGGCTTTGCGGGGGCGATCTGAGCGAAAGGTCCCTTTCCTTTTTCGGGTTTTTCTCTGCAAAGACCTTGGTGACACTGTTCAGACGTCTATAGTTTGACACGAATCGATGCTAAACCCGGCTTTTTCCTCATAAGGGCGGGCGGGTGCATTTACGATGATTTGGGGGTTCAATCCCCCAAGGGGCCCAAAATCTTTTCTACCTCCCCCTCGTTTTACTTGCTTGGTGGCTTTGGGATGGGTAGGCTTTCCCCTTTTACGGGGTTTTTTCGATGTTTCTCCCCCGTACATGTCTCTAGAGGGTTTTCCCCGGGCCCGGGGTTTTCAGGGCAGGGGCGCCCCATACTGTTCTAGGAGCCCCCCAATTCCTCCCGTCTCCTTTCTTTTCTAGCCCCTTATACCCGTGACACGTCCCGGGATGACTTTTTTGGAAACTCAGGGGAACAAAAACTCCCCCCTTCTGTGGGGGCTCCCTTTACCTTCATCAATTTAATTTCTGCTGCCCTATGTGCTGGTTCCGTGAATATATTTGCGGAGCAAATTTGCATGGAAAAATTTTGATTTCCCATTCACATGATTTGGGAGTTTTGTTTTACCTTTTCCAAAAGATGGTGAATTTGGGCCCCTTCCCAATGCTTTTGGGAGTTGTTTTGATCCCTGGGATGCGTAACCCGGACTTGATCTTTCCCCCTTGGGGGAATTGCTTCCTCACCTTTTCCCGTCTTTTTGCTTTTTGGACGACCCCCTAGCCTCCCGCAAAACCTTCCCCTTTCGAAACCCTTTAAAAAGTCTCCTTTGCCTATTGCGTAGGTCCCCCCCATATGATAAGTGGGTTTTTAACTCTTCCCGGGCCCTGTTTTCCCACCCCCAGCTCTTTTTAGAATTTCACCCCCTGGTCCCCGAAAAATGTCCGCCCCAAAAGCAGCGCCAAAAGGCGAAAAGCCTGTGCTTTCCTGAGGGGTTCCCTGTTTGGCAAACAGTTTTCCCCTGGAAAGTAGCGGGTCCCCAATTTGTGGCCTTTCCCCACAGGAGCTTTTTAAGGGTGCCCTTTTGCACACCGTTTAAACTTTCCACCCAAACCATTTCATTGTGGGGGGTATGGGGTGTGGCAGCTGTTTGATCCTAGCGCCGGTTTTACCTCCCTCATCACGCCCGAGGGTGAACTGTGGGCCCCTTGTCACTGGGAATTTGTGCTGGCACACCCCCGCGGGGGGGAAAAAATGTCTACCAGCCCCTTTTTGCGACCTGTTTTGGGATCTACGCCTTTTAATGCAACTGCTTTGGGTATCTGGTCGCGTTTGTCCCCAAGTGGGCAACCTTTCCTGTTTCCACCTTTGGGAAAAAAGGGGCGATTGGGCCCAAACGGTCAAAAAGCCACCCCCCTGAATGGGTGTCAATTTTAAAAAAAAGGGTGTTTAGAGGCGCCTTCCCCTTCACCCCTTTGTGGCTGCCTTTTTAACACCCCACATTTCCTGCCCGGGAAAAGCTTGATGTTGCCATTTGCTCCTGGCCAATGAAAGGCATCAAAAATTCGGTCAGCTGTTTTGCTGGGGGCCGAGTGAAACCGGCCTTGAGGGGCTCGTGCCCTGAATGACAGTGTCACGATAACCTTTTGGTTCCCCTAACTGAAAGGGGGCACCCTTTCCTGTTTCCCCCCGGTTTAACACTCGGTTTTAAAAAAGCCCCCCTTTTACCAAAAAAAATTCTGTCTCACCCCCTTAACCCCCTGTTTTTTCCCACCTCTTGCCAACTCCCCAAAACTTTCGAAACGAAAGGGGTTTTTTCCTGCGCTGCCCTTAAAAATCATCGGGAAAATCTAAGCCGATTCCTTTTCTGGGACGACTAAAAGGTTTTTCAAACCCTTTTTCCCCCTTTTTTGCTCCGGTTTGAACGGGTGCCCCGGAGCAGTCAACAATAGGGGTCCCCCGGATCCCTTGCACCCGGGGAAAATTTCCGATGATCAAAATGGGAAGGGGGTTTTCCATCACCCGGCAGACAAAAACCCCTGAGAAGTAAGGGGTAGTTTCATTTGCAACTGGAAAATCCCCCACAGTGCCATCAATTTTAAAAATTAAAAATCTGGTTTTTCCCTGTCAAAAACCCCCTTTTTCGACCAGCGTTGTTCGTTTACCCCCCTTGGAAAAACCGGGTTGTAAAACTTTTACCCCCTGCGGGGCCAAAACCACCCTTCTTCCCCTGGTAAAAGAACCACTCGGGCCCATTTCCCCCCATCCCTGACACTGATGTGTCCGTGCTAGCCATAGGCTGCCCCCCACCCCCTTTTAGTTTAATCCCTTTTGGTTTTCCCCTGAGGTCGTTTCCCTTGACGACCCTTATCCCCCTCTTGCAGGTGCTGTTTTCGGGAAACCCTCTCGAAAATCCCGCCAATGTCCCTTCTTGTGACAAATGAAACCCAAAGCCCTTGCCTCCTTTCCCCCCACCCTGGGTTTGCAGACTTTGAAAAGAAACTCTCCTGTCTCCTTGCACTCTTCTCACCTGTGCCTGGCACCTGTTTCTCCTGCACCTTAGTGCCCAAACGTGCTCTCTTTACACCTCTGCAAACTTCAGCAAACTTCCTGCTGTCTTGGCTGTCTCTCTTTCAAAGTATGGTTAACTCAGGGCCGCAACCTGACAAAATCTGTTCTTCATACTAGCTCTTTAACTCAGCGAACTCCTTCTTCGTACATCAACTCTAACCACTTCTCAAAATGTGATCTAAACGTGCACCAACTGAGTGTACGTCTCACCTGCTTGTAATTTAGCTGAACGAAATTTCTTCCTGAATCCTTCCTCTGTGAGGTCAAATCCCTTCATTAAAGACTCCTTCACAGCACCAAAATCAGACTGTTGTTCTGCTGGTAACGCAGTAAAAATCTGTAATGCCTTACCCGTCAGTAACGCTGACAAAATGACTGCCCACTCTTCTGAAGGCCAACCCTGACTGGTCGCAAACGTTTCGAAACGACTGATGTATGCATCAATCGAATCGGTTCCTTCGGAGAATTGGGCAACTTTGGTCGGGGGGCGTAACTGCGCACAGAGTCACTGGACAGTGAACTACCATCCTCGGTGGTCTCCCTTTGCATTCTCACTTTCTCTAACTCTAATTGAACCTTTAATCTTTCCGTTTCTGCGCTTCCTTTAGTCTTTCTGTTTCCTGCGCTTCCCTTAGTCTTTCTGTTTCCTGCTTCATTCTTTCTGTTTCCTGCGTAACCTGATTATCATTAGCCTGAATCCTTAATCTTTCTGTTTCCTGCTCTGCGCTAGCTTTTTCTACGGCGACGCGTCGTCTTTCCGCTCGTTCGTCTCTTTCCATCTTTTGTTGGTTTTCAACGAATGCACGCAACTCATCTCCTGAGTAACCTAGATCACGAGCGACGCTCACAAGTTGTTCAATAGGGGTGTTCTTTTCTTCCGCCATTATTTTTTTTTTTTTTTTTGAACAAGATTTTATAACTACGACAGCCAAACTGGTGGTTACCGACACGAGTGACGTAATAGCACAATCTATGAATGATAATATTAGCTTGGGACAACGTAGTTAGGTTTTTATAAGACGCCAGCGCCTGACCCAACTATGAGAGCGAATTATAGGCAATCTGTGCGAAATAAGTACTCTGGGGCTGAAATGCCAAGCCTAGTATTTAACTATCTTGGAAGCAATGCCAAGCCTAGTATTAAACTATCTTGGGAACATACAGTAAGACAAACCCTTGTCTTAGGATTACAATACTTGAATCCCACCCAGCTTCCTCTCTGAGAAGTTGAACAATTATAATAAATGGGCCAGAATATCCTGGCAGGCTCGCCAATAAATTGTCAACCTCGGGTGATGTCAGTGGAGGAAGGACTAGCGCACAGCCCAAACACACTCACAGCTTGCTTACGATCTCATTCATATATCATACATTCGTCACATCAAACCACTAGTAAGTCTATAACTTTTACTGTACATGATCATAGAACGAAACATCAATGCATATGGAATCAAACAAAATAAAACATTTCTCTCTTTCCTGAACTTCACAAAATCATTTATCTAAAACATCATTAACTAACCCGGGTATAAATAGATTTCTACTTTACCTGGCCAGGTGATCTTAACTATTCACGAATCACTGTCTTTTCTTTTCTTTTTTTTTTTTTCTTTCTTTTCACTGTCACTTTCACAAGCACGACACAACTGCTGGCATGGTCTTGGTCTGCTGGCGCCTGGTCAGGTTAGACTGTTGGCACTGGCGTTGGTCTGTCGATGAAGTGGCGCTGGCCAAGTATGAGGTCGAACCCCGGTTAAGATAGAACAGTGACTATCAACATCGATCTGTTCTCCTTTCTTTCTTCTCGCATTAACGCATTGCACTCTCTCTCTCTCTCTCTTCTAGTCTGCTCTTATCAAATGGACATGGTTGCTTTTCTTTTCTTTTTTCTTTTCTTTCTTTTCCCTTCATTAGTTAGCAACTCTCTCTCTCTCCACATCTCTCCTCAGTCCTTCCTCTGCAGACTATCTCATGCTAATCTCTCAACTTGGTTCTCCTCTGTCCTCCCCTCATCTCTCTGCTTTTCTCTCCTCAGTAGATTACACTCAGACCTCTCTCTCTCCTGTCTCTCTGTTCGTTCTCCTCTCGTTCTCCTTTCTCTCACTCTCACATCCTTCTTATCCGTTCCGATCTGTCAAAAAGGGCGAGTACCATTGGTCAGTATTTTTACCGGCCCGTTACCCGAAGTTATCTCCCTCTAATTCCATTGGATGTTCAATCATGCCAGTCATGCCTACACGCCTACTCTCTGTGGTGGTCAATTGGTCATTTAATTGATTAGCTTGATTTCACCCCACCTACGTACTACCTTCCCCCCTTTCCTACTTAACTGGCGCCGTGTGGCTAACGTGTGGGCATGGTCAGTGTAAATTGGCTAGATGAGTCTGGGTAGGCGCCACGACGTCTGACCAAACCTACCGAGACCTGTCGGTCCAGCCACTCAGACTGTCTCCTGTCTCCCCGCTGTGCTAAATTGGCTGGATGGACGCATGGAGCCGTCTTCGTGGCGCCAAGATGTCTGCGTTTGGACTTAGTCCAGTTGAAGTGGCCGGCGACGGACCACACTTTGGTTGTGTTGAATTTTGACCGTGACACAGGGCAAGGTAGGGAAGGCAGTGCAGTTTTAGGGCAAGGCAGGGCAGTGCAGGCAGGGCAGGTTAGGGCAAGATGTGGGGGGGGGGGGGGGGGAGCAGGTCAGGGAACGTATAGTAGCCATGAAGTTTTAGGATCTTTCGATTAAGCAAGATAGGAACGTTTCTTTGTAACATCTCGCGGCAAGCAAAGCTAGGTGCGCACAAGATTTCGTCCACCACATCAAGATGGTCCTCACTCGTGAAAGCAGATGCGGCACAGACAATGATTTTGGCCGACAGAACAATTCATTGTTAAAGTTGGAGCTGACTGCATCCTATCAGCCCCGTTGACAGTACCTCCTCTATCCTGTAGTTCCTCAGCTTGACAAAGGAGGGTCATTGCGTGCGACTAGTTCATATACGCTACACAACATCTGCTAAGTTATGAAACCAATGTGCGCAGTATTGACAGGCTGATTGGACGAATCAATCAATAGCTAAGATGAAAGGATTTAGAACTAGGGTTTCGTGAACATGTCTTGTGGTTAACCTGACCTTCGCATTAGCTGGTCAGACTTTGCCTACCTACCTACATTGTCTGCCCTTCTACTCTGTGTGTGTGTGTGTGTGTGTGTGTGTGTGTGTGTGTGTGCGTGTGTGCGTGTGTGTATGTGTGTGTGTGTGTGTGTGTGTGTGTGTGTGTGTGTTTGCGCGCGCGCGCGCTGCGTATGTGGTGTGTGTGTGTGTGTGTGTGTGTGTGTGTGTGTGTGTGTGTGTGTGTGCGTGCGTATGTGGTGTGTGTGTGTGTGTCTGTCTGTCTGTCTGTCTGTCTGTATGTATGTGTGTCTTTGTTTGTGTGACTGTTTGGAATGGCTATTCAGATGTGATATAGTAACTACCGGTCAACAATGATAATTACAATTATTATAATGACAACATTAACAGCAACAACAACAATAACAATGATAGTGATAGAAATGATAATAACTCCTCGGATTGAAAGACAAAACCATGCAGCTGTAAGCCAATGTCCGTGTTGTTTGACCCGGCCATATTCAGCGTTGACTTCATCATGGCGTGATGTTGGTCTCCCTGTTTCCCCCTCGGCAAGTCAGGAACGCTTTTCGACCGTTGGCGGTATGTCGGAAATGACGTTATCAGTTTCACGCTTTACGACCGTTGACGTTATGTCGGAAATGACGTTATCAGTTTCACGCTTTACGACCGTTGGCGGTATGTCGGAAATGACGTTATCAGTTTCACGCTTTACGACCGTTGGCGGTATGTCGGAAATGACGTTTTCAGTTTCACGCTTTACGACCGTTGGCGGTGTTTCGGAAATGACGTTATCAGTTTCACGCTTTACGACCGTTGGCGGTGTTTCGGAAATGACGTTATCAGTTTTCTGATTATTAGTAGAACCAGTAATGTGCGATCACCCAACAAACGTTGACGTCACAATATATTGCCTGTTAATGGACAAAGTGGTAGGATCCGTATGCAGCTTCAGACACAGTTGGTGGGGGACAGAAAGGAAATGACACAATGAAGCCTACTTGTTTGTCGTGTCTGTGCCTACTCTCCCTCTGCTTCTTCTTGCCATTCTCTCCGTTCTCCCTCTTCCACGCTCTCAGGGCACTGAAAAAGAGTTAGCGTTGAGCCGCATTTATACATAAGATGTTTATTTTGACACATGCTTCGTCAGAATGGCAGGAAAATGTAATAATATATGTGCAAAACAATTCGTAACTATTGAATAGTTTAATCAGCGTCCAGCGGCATGACACGTACAAAGCATAAGTTATGAGTACATGTATAAAAAAAACAACGAGCACATAGAGGGAGGCAGCTAGTGAGAGAGAGAAAGACAGAGAGACAGACAGAGAGAGACAGAGACTCAAGACTCAAGATGTTTTATTCATATTAGGCCTCAGCCCATCATGAAGGGGAATGTGAACATGTAACTGAGTGAAGATATATAACAGATTCAAAATGCAAGTTAACGATGATATAAATGTGTTCATGTACCTTTCAAGAAGTCACAACATTTCTCATTTTAAATCCTTTATATAAAAACAAAGAAAGATTACGCACATCTTCAGGTTTGGTCGATGACATTAACAAACTCAGTTTAAAAATCGGAAATGAAATGAGGTAGGGAACAGTAAACGATAAACAGTAAACAAGTGGGGTATGTTTTGCTCCCATAAGGAAACTTAACACAGAGTAACTTTTGTTCAAGACTGGCACAGCCTTTTTAACTTGAATAAAGTCAGACAAATACATGGACGAACAATCTAATAGTGGGGGGGGAAACAAGCGCAGGCCAACAACTGAACTGTCTGGCAAAGATTTGGACTTGAGGGGAGGGGAGAGGGGAGTTTGAAGATGGAGAAACTGGGAAAATGAAATTAAAAAAAAAAAAAAAAAAAAAAGTTATAGATATGAAAACTCTTCTCTAGCTGCATAAGGGAACCATCGCAATCCCTTTTGAAGGCAGATATATTTGTATTGCCTGCTCCGAGGCCTTTCGCCCGCTGGATCGGGACTCATCAGGGAGACACGGCTGGTTGTGTCTGCGTTCCCGGCGTCAAATAGAGACACACCACAGTGAAGGATGTCTATAAAATTAGGCTTAATTAACGTTTCGCGCATATGTTTAAGAGCTGGGCAACAGAGAACAAAATACACCTCACTTTCTTCGCTTTCAGTACATAAGGGATCACTTAAATCGTTGAACATAAACGTTTTGTAATGCCGGCTCAGAAATCTCGCGCCTAAATCTAGTCGCAATATGTTTTAGGTGCCTATCAGTATCTAAATGTAAATAAGGTTTTAAACTGTGGTCACTACAAAAAGCTCTATACAAGCTGAATCTATCACTAGTTTGAATATGAACGGACCAAGTTTGCCACCTACAGTCAGTCACCCTTTGCTTGAAACAACGTAGGAAGCCATGAACATTTCCAGCGCCTTGACTTGCCCAAACAAAACCAAATCCATATTTAAACAAACATAAGCGAACATTTGTCACCCAATTTTGCTTACCTTTTACATCAAGGTCAAATAACATACCATAAGCTGTGCATGGAATCCTGTGATTCTCCATTTGTATCAGCTTAAGCCAGTAGCGAATACACTTAAGAGCAAAATTTATTAATATTGGATAGCGATTTGTTTCACCATAAACAAGGTCATTGGGTGTTCGCCAGTCTGCTCCGAAAAATTTCTTCAAAGCAAATAAATGAACTGAATCACAATAGACAACAGCATTGTCTAGGCCCCATAATTCAGAGCCATACTGCACAACTGGCTGTATCTGAGAGTCAAACAATTTCATAAATAAATTAAA
>CM031629.1:10915646-10935646 GCA_018398815.1 Conus ventricosus | reverse complement strand
CATGACGTCTGTTGTTCATCGTGTGGATGTGATGTGTTCATGACTTCTGTTGTTCATCATGTGGATGTGATGTGTTCAGGTAGTTGTTCATCATGTGGATGTGATGTGTTCAGGTAGTGGTTCATCATGTGGATGTGATGTGTTCATGACATCTGTTGTTCATCATGTGGATGTGATATGTTCATGACATCTGTTGTTCATCATGTGGATGTGATGTGTTCATGACATCTGTTGTTCATCATGTGGATGTGATGTGTTCATGACGTCTGTTGTTCATCATGTGGATGTAATGTGTTCATGACGTCTATTGTTCATCATGTGGATGGATGTTGAGAATGACAGTGTGCTTATCATTTGGCTGTGATTGTAGAGGATAAGGTTCATCATGTGGTTGAGATGCGATCATAATGGGGTTATCTTGTGGACATGATGTGTTAAGGATGTGATGACTTTGGAGTGAAATTAATGATGTGGAGTAATGTAATCAGGTGTCAGGTATTATGTGAATGTAGTTCAGGATGTGTTTCATTATGTGGATGCGATGTATCTAGGATGTGTTTCAATATGTGGATGGGATGTGTTCAAGATATGTTAATCACTTTTTGTGGGTTTTAGGATGTGGTTCATGAGTGTGTGATGTGACCAGGGTGTAGATGTTTTGTGGATATGATGTGTTGGGGGTGTCTGTGGTTCATCATATAGATGAGGTATGTTCAGGATGGGTTTCATCGTATTGATGGGATGGGGTGTGCTCAGGATATTTGTGACTTGTCATGTACGTGTGATTAAGTATGTCCACGCTTCATCATGTGGATGTGACCTGTGTGTGATGTGTTTTATCATGTGGATGTGATGTGTTTGTGATGTGTTTTATCATGTGGATGTGATCTGTTTGTGATGTGTTTTATCATGTGGATGTGATGTGTTTGTGATGTGTTTTATCATGTGGATGTGATTTGTTTGTGATGTGTTTTATCATGTGGATGTGATCTGTTTGTGATGTGTTTTACCATGTGTACGAGATGTGTTCCGGATGAAGTCTGTCGTACGGATGTGACGTGTCATGATATAATTCAACATGTGGATGTGACGTGTCATATATATAATTCAACATGTGGATGTGACGTGTCATTATATAATTCAACATGTGGATGTGACGTGTTATGATATAATTCAACATGTGGATGTGACGTGTCATGATATAATTCAACATGTGGATGTGACGTGTCCAGGAATGGGTTTGTCATGTGGATAGATGTGTTTAGGATGTATGTTGTTCACTGTGTGGATAGATGTGTTTAGGATGCATGTTGTTCACTGTGTGGATAGATGTGTTAAGGATGTATGTTGTTCACTGTGTGGATAGATGTGTTTAGGATGTATGTTGTTCATGATGTGGATAGATGTGTTTAGGATGTATGTTGTTCATGATGTGGATAGATGTGTTTAGGATGTATGTTGTTCATGATGTGGATTAGCTGTGTTTAGGATGTATGTTGTTCATGATGTGGATAGATGTGTTTAGGATGTATGTTGTTCATGATGTGGATAGATGTGTTTAGGATGTATGTTGTTCATGATGTGGATAGATTTGTTTTGGATGTATGTTGTTCATGATGTGGATTAGCTGTGTTTAGGATGTATGTTGTTCATGATGTGGATAGATGTGTTTAGGATGTATGTTGTTCATGATGTGGATAGATGTGTTTAGGATGTTGTTGTTCATGATGTGGATAGATGTGTTTAGGATGTATGTTGTTCATGATGTGGATAGATGTGTTTAGGATGTATGTTGTTCATGATGTGGATTAGCTGTGTTTAGGATGTATGTTGTTCATGATGTGGATAGATGTGTTCAGGATGTATGTTGTTCATGATGTGGATTAGCTGTGTTTAGGATGTATGTTGTTCATGATGTGGATAGATGTGTTCAGAATGTATGTTGTTCACTGAGTGGATATATGTGTTTAGGATGTATGTTGTTCACTGTGTGGATAGATGTGTTCAGGATGTATGTTGTTCACTGTGTGGATTGATGTGTTTAGGATGTATGTTGTTCACTGTTTGGATATGATGCATTCAGAATGTATGTTGTTCACTGTGTGGATTAGATGCGTTCAGGATATATGTTGTTCACTGTGTGGATTAGCTCTGTTCAGGATGTATGTTGTTCACTGTGTGGATTAGCTGTGTTCAGGATGTATGTTGTTCAATGTGTGGATTAGATGTGTTCAGGATGTATGTTGTTCACTGTGTGGATTAGCTGTGTTTAGGATGTTTGTTGTTCACTGTGTGGATTAGCTGTGTTTAGGATGTATGTTGTTCACTGTGTGGATTAGCTGTGTTTAGGATGTGTGTTGTTCACTGTGTGGATTAGCTGTGTTCAGGATGTATGTTGTTCAATGTGTGGATTAGCTGTGTTTAGGATGTATGTTGTTCACTGTGTGGATTAGCTGTGTTTAGGATGTATGTTGTTCAATGTGTGGATTAGCTGTGTTTAGGATGTATGTTGTTTACTGTGTGGATTAGCTGTGTTTAGGATGTATGTTGTTCAATATGGGGATTAGCTGTGTTCAGGGTGTGTGTTGTTCACTGTGTGGATAGATGTGTTCAGGATGTATGTTGTTCATGATGTGGATAGATGTGTTTAGGATGTATGTTGTTCACTGTGTGGATGGATGTGTTTAGGATGTATGTTGTTCAATGTGTGGATTAGCTGTGTTCAGGGTGTGTGTTGTTCACTGTGTGGATTAGCTGTGTGTTCAGGATGTATGTTGTTCACTGTGTGGATTAGCTGTGTTCAGGATGTATGTAGTTCACTGTGTGGATTAGCTGTGTTCATGATGTGTGTTGTTCACTGTGTGGATTAGCTGTGTTCAGGGTGTATGTTGTTCATTATGTGGATTAGCTGTGTTCAGGATGTGTGCTGTTCACTGTGTGGATTAGCTGTGTTCAGAATGTATGTTGTTCGCTGTGTGGATTAGCTGTGTTCAGGATGTATGTTGTTCACTGTGTGAATTAGATGTGTTCAGGATATATGTTGTTCACTGTGTGAATTAGATGTGCTCAGGATGTATGTTGTTCACTGTGTGAATTAGATGTGTTTAGGATGTATGTTGTTCACTGTGTGGATATGATGCATTCAGAATGTATGTTGTTCACTGTGTGGATATGATGCATTCAGAATGTATGTTGTTCACTGTGTGGATATGATGCATTCAGAATGTATGTTGTTCAATGTGTGGATTAGCTGTGTTCAGGGTGTGTTCACTGTGTGGATTAGCTGTGTGTTCAGGATGTATGTTATTCACTGTGTGGATTAGCTGTGTGTTCAGGATGTATGTTGTTCACTGTGTGGATTAGCTGTGTTCAGGATATGTGTTGTCCACTGTGTGGATTAGTTGTGTTCAGGATGTATGTTGTTCACTGTGTGGATTAGCTGTGTTCACGATGTATGTTGTTCACTGTGTGGAATGGATGTGTTCATGATGTATGTTGTTCACAGTGTTGATTAGCTGTGTTCAGGATGTATGTTGTTCACAGTGTGGATTAGCTGTGTTCAGGATGTATGTTGTTCACAGTGTGGATTAGCTGTGTTCACGATGTATGTTGTTCACTGTGTGGAATGGATGTGTTCACGATGTATGTTGTTCACTGTGTGGATTAGCTGTGTTCATGATGTATGTTGTTCACCGTGTGGATTAGCTGTGTTCAGGATGTATGTTGTTCACTGTGTTGATTAGATGTGTTCAGGATGTATGTTGTTCACTGTGTGAATTAGATGTGTTCAGGATGTATGTTGTTCATTGTGTGAATTAGATGTGTTCAGGATGTATGTTGTTCACTGTGTGGATTAGATGTGTTCACGATGTATGTTGTTCACTGTGTGAATTAGATGTCTTCACGATGTATGTTGTTCACTGTGTGGATTAGATGTGTTCACGATGTATGTTGTTCACTGTGTGGATTAGATGTGTTTAGGATGTATGTTGTTCACTGTGTGAATTAGATGTGTTCAGGATGTATGTTGTTCACTGTGTGGATTAGATGTGTTCAGGATGTATGTTGTTCACTGTGTTGATTGGATGTGTTCAGGATGTATGTTGTTCACTTTGTGTATTAAATGTGTTCACGATATGGTCCTGTAGTGGATCTGGTGCGATCTGAAAGTGGTTCACCATGCAGATATGATAACTTAGGGTGTGGTTCGTCATGTGGATGGGCTGTGTTCAGGCTGTGATTTATCATGTGGATGGGCTGTGTTCAGGCAGTGATTTATTATGTGGATGGGCTTTGTTCAGGCTGTGATTTATCATGTGGATGGGCTGTGTTCAGGCTGTGATTTATCATGTGTATGGGCTGTGTTCAGGCAGTGATTTATCATGTGGATGGGCTGTGTTCAGGCTGTGATTTATTATGTGGATGGGCTGTGTTCAGGCTGTGATTTATCATGTGGATGGGCTGTGTTCAGGCAGTGGTTTATCATGTGGATGGGCTGTGTTCAGGCTGTGATTTGTCATGTGAATGGGCTGTGTTCAGGCTGTGATTAATCATGTGGATGGGCTGTGTTCAGGCTGTGATTTGTCATGTGAATGTGCTGTGTTCAGGCAGTGATTTATCATGTGGATGGGCTGTGTTCAGGCTGTGATTTATTATGTGGATGGGCTGTGTTCAGGCTGTGATTTATCATGTGGATGGGCTGTGTTCAGGCTGTGATTTGTCATGTGAATGGGCTGTGTTCAGGCTGTGATTTATCATGTGGATGGGCTGTGTTCAGGCTGTGATTTGTCATGTGAATGGGCTGTGTTCAGGCTGTGATTTATCATGTGAATGGGCTGTGTTCAGGCTGTGATCTGTTATGTGGATGGGCTGTGTTCAGGGGCTGCGGCGTGTCTGTGGTTCGTCTGCTGGATGATGCTGGCGCATGACTCACCTGCAGAGCATCCTCGCATCTCTGCCAGTGAAAGACAGTACATCGAGTCCAACGTGGGTCACACAGAGGTCAGTACATCGAGTCCAACGTGGGTCACATAGAGGTCAGTACATCGAGTCCAACGTGGGTCACATAGAGGTCAGTACATCGAGTCCAACGTGGGTCACACAGAGGTCAGTACATCGAGTCCAACGTGGGTCACACAGAGGTCAGTACATCGAGTCCAACGTGGGTCACATAGAGGTCAGTGCATTGTCTCCACCGTGGGTCACAGAGAGGTCAGCACATTGTGTCCACTGTGGGTCACAGAGAGGTCAGTACATTGTATCCACTGTGGGTCACACAGAGGTCAGTACATTGTGTCCACTGTGGGTCACACAGAGGTCAGTACATTGTGTCCACTGTGGGTCACAGAGGTTAGTATATTGTGTCCACTGTGGGTCACACCGAGGTCAGTACATTGTGTCCACTGTGGGTCACAGAGAGGTTAGTATATTGTGTCCACTGTGGGTCACAGAGAGGTCAGCACATTGTGCCCACTGTGGGTCACAGAGAGGTCAGCACATTGTGCCCACTGTGGGTCACAGAGAGGTCAGTACATTGTGTCCACTGTGGGTCAGAGGTCAGTACATTGTGTCCACTGTGGGTCACAGAGTGGTTAGTATATTGTGTCCACTGTGGGTCACAGAGAGGTCAGTATATTGTGACCACTGTGGGTCACAAAGAGGTCAGTACATTGTGACCACTGTGGGTCACACAGAGGTCAGTACATTGTGTCCACTGTGGGTCACAAAGGTCAGCACATTGTGTCCACTGTGGGTCACAGAGAGATCAGTACATTGTGTCCACTTTGGGTCACAGAGGTCAGTACATTGTGTCCACTGTGGGTCACAGAGAGGTCAGTTCATTGTGTCCACTGTGGGTCACAGAGAGATCAGTACATTGTGTCCACTGTGGGTCACAGAGGTCAGTACATTGTGTCCACTGTGGGTCACAGAGAGGTCAGTTCATTGTGTCCACTGTGGGTCACAGAGAGGTCAGTTCATTGTGTCCACTGTGGGTCACAGAGAGGTCAGCACATTGTGTCCACTGTGGGTCACAGAGAGATCAGTGCATTGTCTCCACTGTGGGTCACACAGAGGTCAGTGCATTGTGTCCACTGTGGGTCACACAGAGGTCAGTGCATTGTGTCCACTGTGGGTCACAGTGAGGTCAGTACATTGTGTCCACTGTGGGTCACAGAGGTTAGTATATTGTGACCACTGTGGGTCACAGAGAGGTCAGTACATTGTGTCCACTGTGGGTCACAGAGGTTAGTATATTTTGACCACTGTGGGTCACAGTGAGGTCAGTACATTGTGTCCACTGTGGGTCACAGAGGTTAGTATATTGTGACCACTGTGGGTCACAGATAGGTCAGTACATTGTGACCACTGTGGGTCACACAGAGGTCAGTATATTGTGAACACTGTGGGTCACAGAGAGGTCAGTACATTGTGACCACTGTGGGTCACACAGAGGTCAGTACATTGAGTCTATCGTGGGTCACAGAAGTCATCACATTGTGTCCACTGTGGGTCACACAGAGGTCAGTACATTTAGTCCACTGTGGATCACAGAGGTCAGCACACTGTGTCCACTGTGGGTCACAGTGAGGTCAGTTCATTCTGTCCTCTGTGGGTCACAGAGGTCAGTACATTGTGTCCACTGTGGGTCACAGTGAGGTCAGTATATTATGACTACTGTGGGTCGCAGAGAGGTCAGCACATTGTGTCCACTGTGGGTCACAGATAGGCCAGGGAAAGACAGTACATTGAGTCCATTGTGACCACAAAAAGGTCAGTGAAACACAGTGCACAGAATCTAATATTGGTCACAATGAGGTGAGTAAGAGACAGAGATATTGAAGTCTCTGGGAATCACACACAGATGAATGACTTACACTGAAGCCTGTCTAGGTCAAAGAGAGGTAAGTGAAAAACAGTACGTTTGAAACACAGAGAGTAGGGACTTGTGATAGCCACACTGAGAAGAGACAACACAGACACCCGAAGGTGCCAGTGAGACCTAGAGAAATACAGTCCTCAACGGTTGGTTGCTTTGGCAGTTGAGGACAGTGTTTCTCTGGGTCCCACTTGTCTTCCCCGGATGTATCTTTTTCTCCGGTATATTGAGGTCTGTGTGTGTCACAGAGAGGGGAGACAGCAGTACATCGAGGCTTGTGTCGGTCACACAGGGAAAAGTCAAAACATCGAGGTCTGTGTGGTTCACATATAGGAAAGTCAGTATAGTTAGGTCTGTGTGGTTCACATAGAGGAAAGTCAGTATAGTTAGGTCTGTGTGGTTCACATATAGGAAAGTCAGTATAGTTAGGTCTGTGTGGTTCACATATAGGAAAGTCAGTATAGTTAGGTCTGTGTGGTTCACATAGAGGAAAGTCAGTATAGTTAGGTCGGGGGGGAGGGGGGGGGGATCACATTGAGGGAAAGCAGAACGTTGAGGTCAGTGAAGGTCGCACTGAGGAAAGGTAGTACATTGAGGTCTCTGTGGGTTGCTCAGTGGAATGGTAGTACATTCAGGCCTGTGTGGGTTGCTCAGTGGAAAGGTAGTACATTGAGGCCTGTGTGGGTAGCTCAATGGAAAGGTAGTACATTGAGGTGTGTGTGGGTCGCTCAATGGAAAGGTAGTACATTGAGGCCTGTGTGGGTCGCTCAGTGGAAAGGTAGTACATTGAGGCCTGTGTGGGTCGCTCAATGGAAAGGTAGTACATTGAGGCCTGTGTGGGTCGCTCAATGGAAAGGTAGTACATTGAGGCCTGTGTGGGTCGCTCAGTGGAAAGGTAGTACATTGAGGCCTGTGTGGGTCGCTCAATGGAAAGGTAGTACATTGAGGCCTGTGTGGGTCGCTCAGTGGAAAGGTAGTACATTGAGGCCTGTGTGGGTCGTTCAGTGGAAAGGTAGTACATTGAAGTCTGTGTGGATCGCTCAGTGGAAAGGTGGTACATTGAGGCCTGTGTGGGTCGCTCAGTGGACAGGTAGTACATTGAGGCCTGTGTGGATCCCTCAGTGGAAAGGTAGTACATTGAGGTCTGTGTGGGTCGATCAGTGGAAATGTAGTACATTGAGGCCTGTGTGGATCGCTCAGTAGACAGGTATTACATTGAGGTGTGTGTGGGTCGCTCAGTGGAAAGGTAGTGCATTGAGGCCTGTGTGGGTCGCTCAGTGGAAAGGTAGTACATTGAGGTGTGTGTGGGTCGCTCAGTGGAAAGGTAGTGCATTGAGGCCTGTGTGGGTCGCTCAGTGGAAAGGTAGTACATTGAGGTGTGTGTGGGTCGCTCAGTGGAAAGGTAGTACATTGAGGTGTGTGTGGGTCGCTCAGTGGAAAGGTAGTTCATTGAGGTGTGTGTGGGGGCGCTCAGTGGAAAGGTAGTACATTGAGTTGTGTGTGGGTCGCTCAATGGAAAGGTAGTACATTGAGGTCTGTGTGGGTCGCTCAGTGGAAAGGTAGTACATTGAGGTCTGTGTGGGTCGCTCAATGGAAAGGTAATACATTGAGGTCTGTGTGGGTCGATCAGTGGAAAGGTAGTACATTGAAGTCTGTGTGGATCGCTCAGTGGAAAGGTAGTACATTGAGGCCTGTGTGGGTCGCTCAATGGAAAGGTAGTACATTGAGGCCTGTGTGGGTCGCTCAATGGAAAGGTAGTACATTGAGGTCTGTGTGGGCAGTAAAGAAGAAAGACAGAACACTGAAGTGTGGGGATTACAGAGAGAGGAAAGATAGTGTACTGAGGTCTGTATGAGGCCACGGCGAGTAAGACAGTACATGGATCTGTGCGTGGGTCACAAACAGGAAAGCAGTACATTCGGGTCTCTATGGGCCACATAGACGACAGACAGTACATTGAAGTGACTGGGTCACAGAGAGAGGAAAAACATTGCACTGAGGTGACTGGGTCACACAGAGACGAAAGACAGTACATTGAGGTGATTGGATCACAGAGAGAGGAAAGACAGTCCATTGAGGTGATTGGATCACAAGTACATTGAGGTGATTGGGTCACAGAGAGAGGAAAGACAGTACACTGAGGTGATTGGATCACAGAAGAAAGACAGTACATTGAGGTGATTGGGTCACAGAGAGGAAAGACAGTACATTGAGGTGATTGGGTCACAGAGAGAGGAAAGACTGTCCATTGAGGCGATTGGATCACAGAAGAAAGACAGTACATTGAGGTGATTGGGTCACAGAGAGAGGAAAGACAGTACATTGAGGTGATTGGATCACAGAGAGAGGAAAGACAGTCCATTGAGGTGATTGGGTCACAGAGGAAAGACAGTACATTGAGGTGATTGGATCACAGAAGAAAGACGGTACATTGAGGTGATTGGGTCACACAGAGAGTAAAGACATTACATTGAGGTTATTGGATCACAGAGAGAGGACAGACAGTACATTGAGGTGATTGGGTCACAGAGGAAAGACAGTACATTGAGGTGACTGGGTCACAGAGGAAAGACAGTACATTGAGGTGACTGGGTCACAGAGAGACGAAAGACAGTACATTGAGGTGATTGGATCACAGAGTAAAGACAGTACATTGAGGTGACTGGGTCACAGAGGAAAGACAGTACATTGAGGTGACTGGGTCACAGAGAGAGGAAAGACAGTACATTGAGGTGATTGGATCACAGAGTAAAGACAGTACATTGAGGTGACTGGGTCACAGAGGAATGACAGTACATTCAGGTGATTGGATCACAGAGTAAAGACAGTACATTCAGGTGATTGGGTCACACAGAGACGAAAGGCAGTACATTGACATGACTGGGTCACACAGAGAGAGGAAAGACAGTACATTCAGGTGATTGGATCACAGAGTAAAGACAGTACATTCAGGTGATTGGATCACAGAGTAAAGACAGTACATTCAGGTGATTGGATCACAGAGTAAAGACAGTACATTCAGGTGATTGGATCACAGAGTAAAGACATTACATTGAAGTAATTGGGTCACAGAGAGACGAAAGACAGTCCATTGAGGTGACTGGATCACAGAGAGAGGAAAGACAGTACATTGAGGTGATTGGGTCACAGAGAGACGAAAGACTGTACATCGAGGTGATTGGGTCACACAGAGAGGAAAGACAGTCCATTGAGGTGATTGGATCACAGAGAGAGGAAAGACAGTCCATTGAGGTGATTGGATCACAGAGAGAGGAAAGACAGTACATTGAGGTGATTGGGTCACACAGAGAGGAAAGACAGTCCATTGAGGTGATTGGGTCACAGAGAGAGGAAAGGCAGTACATTGAAGTGACTGTGTCACAGAGAAAGGAAAGGCAGTACATTGAAGTGATTGGGTCACAGAGAAGAAAGACAATACATTGAAGTGACTGTGTCACAGAGAGAGGAAAGACGGTACATTAAGGTAATTGGGTCACAGAGAGAGAAAAGAATGTACATTGAGGTGATTGGGTCACAGAAAGATGGTACATTAAGGTAATTGTGTCACAGAGAAAGGAAAGACAGTATATTGAGGTGATTGGATCTTAGCGAGAGGAAAAAATAGTACATTGAGGTGATTGGGTCACAGAGAGAGGAAAGACAGTACATTGAGGTGATTGGGTCACAGAGGAAAGACAGTACATTGGGGCGATTGGGTCACAGAGGAAAGACAGTACATTGAGGTGATTGGGTCACAGAGGAAAGACAGTACATTGGGGTGATTGGGTCACAGAGGAAAGCCAGTACATTGAGGTGATTGGGTCACAGAGGAAATACAAACATTGGGGTGATTGGGTCACAGAGGAAAGACAGTACATTGAGGTGATTGGGTCACAGAGGAAAGCCAGTACATTGAGGTGATTGGGTCACAGAGGAAAGACAGTACATTAAGGTGACTGGGTCAGAGAGAGGAAGCCAGTACATTGAGGTGATTGGGTCACAGAGAGAGGAAAGACAGTACATTGAGGTGATTGGATCACAGAGTAAAGACAGTACATTGAGGTGACTGGGTCACAGAGGAAAGACAGTACATTGAGGTGACTGGGTCACAGAGAGAGGAAAGACAGTACATTGAGGTGATTGGATCACAGAGTAAAGACAGTACATTGAGGTGACTGGGTCACAGAGGAATGACAGTACATTCAGGTGATTGGATCACAGAGTAAAGACAGTACATTCAGGTGATTGGGTCACACAGAGACGAAAGGCAGTACATTGACATGACTGGGTCACACAGAGAGAGGAAAGACAGTACATTGAGGTGATTGGGTCACAGAGAGAGGAAAGACAGTACATTGAGGTGATTGGGTCACAGAGAGAGGAAAGACAGTCCATTGAGGTGATTGGGTCACAGAGAGAGGAAAGGCAGTACATTGAAGTGACTGTGTCACAGAGAAAGGAAAGGCAGTACATTGAAGTGATTGGGTCACAGAGAAGAAAGACAATACATTGAAGTGACTGTGTCACAGAGAGAGGAAAGACGGTACATTAAGGTAATTGGGTCACAGAGAGAGAAAAGAATGTACATTGAGGTGATTGGGTCACAGAAAGATAGTACATTAAGGTAATTGTGTCACAGAGAGAGGAAAGACGGTATATTGAGGTGATTGGATCTTAGCGAGAGGAAAAAATAGTACATTGAGATGATTGGGTCACAGAGGAAAGACGTACATTGAGGTGATTGGGTCACAGAGGAAAGACAGTACATTGGGGCGATTGGGTCACAGAGGAAAGCCAGTACATTGAGGTGATTGGGTCACAGAGGAAAGACAGTACATTGGGGTGATTGGGTCACAGAGGAAAGCCAGTACATTGAGGTGATTGGGTCACAGAGGAAATACAGTACATTGGGGTGATTGGGTCACAGAGGAAAGACAGTACATTGAGGTGATTGGGTCACAGAGGAAAGACAGTACATTAAGGTGACTGGGTCACAGAGAGAGGAAAGCCAGTACATTGAGGTGATTGGGTCACAGAGGAAAGACAGTACATTGGGTGATTGGGTCACAGAGGAAAGCCAGTACATCGAGGTGATTGGGTCACAGAGGAAAGACAGTACATTGAGGTGATTGGGTCACAGAGGAAAGACAGTACATTGAGGTGATTGGGTCACAGAGGAAAGCCAGTACATTGAGGTGATTGGGTCACAGAGGAAAGACAGTACATTAAGGTGACTGGGTCACAGAGAGCGGAAAGCCAGTACATTGAGGTGATTGGGTCACAGAGGAAAGACAGTACATTGAGGTGATTGGGTCACAGAGGAAAGCCAGTACATTAAGGTGATTGGGTCACAAAGGAAAGCCAGTACATTGAGGTGATTGGGTCACAGAGGAAAGACAGTACATTGGGTGATTGGGTCACAGAGGAAAGCCAGTACATTGAGGTGATTGGGTCACAGAGGAAAGACAGTACATTGAGGTGATTGGGTCACAGAGGAAAGCCAGTACATTGAGGTGATTGGGTCACAGAGGAAAGACAGTACATTGAGGTGATTGGGTCACAGAGGAAAGACAGTACATTGGGGTGATTGGGTCACAGAGGAAAGCCAGTACATTAAGGTGATTGGGTCACAAAGGAAAGCCAGTACATTGAGGTGATTGGGTCACAGAGGAAAGACAGTACATTGAGGTGATTGGGTCACAGAGGAAAGCCAGTACATTGAGGTGATTGGGTCACAGAGGAAAGACAGTACATTGAGGTGATTGGGTCACAGAGGAAAGACAGTACATTGGGGTGATTGGGTCACAGAGGAAAGCCAGTACGTTGAGGTGATTGGGTCACAGAGGAAAGAGTACATTGAGGTGATTGGGTCACAGAGGAAAGACAGTACATTGGGGTGATTGGGTCACCAGACGAAAGACAGTACATTGAGGTGATTGGGTCACAGAGGAAAGACAGTACATTGAGGTGATTGGGTCACAGAGGAAAGACAGTACATTGGGGTGATTGGGTCACAGAGGAAAGACAGTACATTGGGGTGATTGGGTCACAGAGGAAAGACAGTACATTGGGGTGATTGGGTCACAGAGGAAAGACAGTACACTTATGTCCGTTTGGTCACAGAGAAGAAAGAGTGACTGGGTCACAGACAGGTGGGTATTGATGATAGCCATGACAATGGTGGTGGTGATGATTGTCGTGGTGGTGTTGATGATGATGATGATGATGATGATAGGGTGTTGAAAGATTTAGGTTCAGGAAAGGTGATATGCTATAAACGATAATCTGATAGCGATGATGAAAATGATGCTGACATTGATCTTGACGATGATGATGCTGCAGTGAGGGGATGGTGCAGTAAGCATTCACAATCTTCTCTACACAGTGTTACCTGTGGTAGGCTAGCGCATTTATCTACGAACACGGCTTCCTGTCCTACCGTGTCTACTGCAGACAGCATCATCGTCTGTAAGCATTGCTGCATATCAAGAGTGTCTGTTGTTAAAACCCTATGGGCAATATCGCCTTTTTTCCCGGAAATGAGATACTCTAATAAAAGAAAACAGCTTCTAAGCCATGGTTGATTTTTTTTTCAGACAGTGAAATCTCTTCACTTCCATAAAAAGTGTATATTCCCACCGTCTCATCACTTAACAAAATAGGCTATCGTCGAAGGACGTGTCTATGCCGACTATATCGTCATCTGTATCGCATGATGTCTTATCGCCTGGTGTACAGACAGGGGAAACCCGTCAAGGTGTGTCTTTCAGTATTCTCACCCTCCTCCTGTGTCAACAGCGGCTGTCCACGCCCGGTATTCCATCGCCACGTCTCCGGCAGTGTGGGCAGTGCCCTCGGTCACTTCACCAACAACTGGGGCTTCTACAGCATGCTTTACCTGCCTGCCCACCTACCTCCCGGAAAATCCTTCACTTCGACATGACTCAGGAGGTTCAGATCACTGACAAAAGATCCTTCACTTCGACATGACTCAGGGGGTAAAAAAGGTTGATGACTGATCAAAAGAAAAACCTTCACTTCACATACCGTAGGTAAATACTGACAAAAAATCCTTTACTTCACATGACTGGGAGGTTTGGGTACGACAAAAGATCCTTTACTTCAAAATGACTCAGGTAGGCTGAGATCATGACAAAAATCCTTCACTTCAACAAGACTCAGGTTGAGATCACTGACAAAAGATCCTTTACTTCGACATGACTCAGGTAGGTTGAGATCACTGACAAAAGATTCTTCACTTCACATGACTCAGGTAGTTATGACTGACAAAAGATCCTTCACTTCAACATGACTCAGGTAGGCTGAGATCACTGACAAAAGATCCTTCACTTCAACATGACTCCGTAGGTTCATGACTGACAAAAGATCCTTCACTTCAAACATGATCAGGTAGGTTGATGACTGACAAAGATCCTTCACTTCGACATGACTCAGGTAGGCTGAGATCACTGACAAAAGATCCTTCACTTCGACATGACTCAGGTAGGTTCAGATCACTGACAAAAGATCCTTCACTTCGACATGACTCGGGTAGGTTGAGATCACTGACAAAAAATCCTTCACTTCAACATGACTCAGGTAGGCTGAGATCAATGACAAAAGATCCTTCACTTCAACAAGACTCAGATTGAGATCACTGACAAAAGATCCTTCACTTCGACATGACTCAGGTAGGTTGAGATGACTGACAAAAGATCCTTCACTTCAACATGACTCAGGTAGGTTAATGACTGAAAAAGATCCTTCACTTCAGCATGACTCAGGTAGGTTGATGACTGACAAAAGATCCTTCACTTCGACATGACTCAGGTAGGTTGAGATGACTGACAAAAGATCCTTCACTTCAACATGACTCAGGTAGGTTCAGATCACTGACAAAAGATCCTTCACTTCGACATGACTTACATAGGCTGAGATCACTGACAAAAGATCCTTCACTTCGACATGACTCAGGTAGGCTGATGACTGACAGTAGATCATTCACCTCGAAATGACTCGGATAAATTGGAGTGACTGAAAGAAGATCCTTCACTTCCACATGCCTGAGCAGGTAGGTTGGAATGAATGACAGAAGATCCTTCACTTCGACATAACTCAGTAGGTTGAGATGACTGACAAAAGATCCTTCACTTCAACATGACTCAGTAGGTTGAGATGACTGACAAAAGATCCTTCACTTCGACATGATTCGGTAGGTTGAGATGACCGACAGAAGTTCCTTCACTTTGACTTGATTCCAGTAGATTGGAGTGACTGACTGAAAATTCTTCACTTCGACATGACTCAGGTAGGTTGAGATAACTGACAGGAGATCTTTCACCTCGAAATGACTCAGATAAAGAGGAGTGACTGACAGAAAATCCTTCCCTTCCACATGTTTGAGATAGACTGGAGTAACTGACTGAAAATCCCTCACTTCAACGTGATTCAGGTAGGTTAGAATGACTGACAGGAGCAATTTCACTTCTAGGTATTTCAGGAAGGTTCGAGGGATGACAGACAATCCTTCACTTCTATGTGATTCCGATGCATCGGACGGACTGGCAGAAGATCCTTCACTTCAACGTGATTCAGGTAGATTAAAATGACTGACAGGAGATATTTCACTTCTAGGTAATTCAGGAAGGTTTGAGGGATGACAGAAGATCTTTCACTTCGAAGTGATTCCGGTAGATTGGAAGGACTGACAGAAGATCCTCCACTTCGACGTGACTCGGGTGGATTAAATGACTCATAGAACATAGGTACATCTTCCACGTGGAAATGACCCACGTAAGATGGAGTGAGTGACAGAAGATCTTTCACCTGGGTGTGATTCAGGTAGGCTGGAGTGACTCATAGAGCATAAGTAAATCTTTCATGTTGAAATGACTCAGAATGGAAAGACTCACAGATCTTTCACGTCGACATGACTCAGGTAGACTGAAGTGCCTGACAGAAGCAAGGTACATCTTTCACGTGGTAATGCCTCAGGTGGGTTGGAGTGCCTGACAGATCTTTCATGCAACGTGGCTCAGGTGGGTTGGGGTGACACACAGAAGATCTTTCATGCAACGTGACTCAGGTAGGTTGGGGTGACACACAGAAGATCCTTTATGTGGAAATGACTCATGTAGGTTGCGATGACACACAGAAGATCCTTTATGTGAAAATGACTCAGGTAGGTTGGGGTGACACACAGAAGATCCTTTATGTAGAAATGACTCGGGGTAGGTTGGGGTGACACGCAGAAGATCTTTCATGCAACGTGACTGAGGTAGGTTGGGGTGACACACAGAAGATCCTTTATGTGGAAATGACTCAGGTAGGTTGGGGTGACACACAGAAGATCCTTTATGTGGAAATGACTCAAGTAGGTTGGGGTGACACACAGATCTTTCATGCAACGTGACTGAGGTAGGTTGGAGTGACATACAGAAGATCCTTTATGTGGAAATGACTCAAGTAGGTTGGGGTGACACACAGAAGATCTTTCATGCAACGTGACTGAGGTAGGTTGGAGTGACATACAGAAGATCCTTTATGTGGAAATGACTCAGGTAGGTTGGGGTGACACACAGAAGATCCTTTATGTGGAAATGACTCGGGTAAGTTGGAGTGACATACAGAAGATCGTTTATGTGGAAATGACTCAGGTAAGATCGAGTGACACACAGAAGATCGTTTATGTGGAAATGACTCAGGTAGGATGGAGTGACACACAGAAGATCGTTTATGTAGAAATGACTCGGGTAAGATGGAGTGACACACAGAAGATCCTTTATGTGGAAATAACTCAGGTAGGTTGGGGTGACACACAGAAGATCCTTTATGTGGAAATGACTCGGGTAAGATGGAGTGACATACAGAAGATCCTTTATGAGGAAATGACTCAGGTAGGGTGGAGCGACTGACAGAACCCAGGTACATATTTCACATGGAAGCGACTCAAGCAGGCTTGGATGATTCTCAGAAGATCCGTCACTCAGAAATGACTTACAAAGACAGACCAAGACTTTCAATTGTATGCTGTGTGGGGCGGTTTTCAGGATTTAACAATACCCGTGATATGTCTTGTGTACATGTATTGCTAAGGATGATATGTACATGGTTTCTAGTAGCTCCACTGTGACGTCACTTCCCACAGGATGGCTTTCTGTCCGGAGTGCCCTATCTCGTGCTGTGGCTGAACCAGGTGTCCTCCGGCTTCTTGGCTGACTTTGTACGCAGACGACAGTGCCTGTCCACGGGAGCTACCCGGAAACTCTTCAATACCGTTGGTCAGTGTGTGATCTTGTTTAGTTTTCCGAATGTCTGTCCGAAACCTTTTCAGTACTCTGGTAAGCATATTATGATGACCGTCTTCCCCCATCTTTATTTTCACACTCCCACTGACTGAGCCATGTCAGCGACACCCCCACCCACACTGCTCACTTTGAGTCCTACACACAGCCACACCCACACACTGCTCACTTTGAGTCCTACACACAGCCACACACACACTGCTCACTTTGAGTCCTACACACAGCCACACACACACACTGCTCACTTTGAGTCCTACACACAGCCACACACACACTGCTCACTTTGAGTCCTACACACAGCCACACACACACACTGCTCACTTTGAGTCCTACACACAGCCACACACACACTGCTCACTTTGAGTCCTACACACAGCCACACACACACTGCTCACTTTGAGTCCTACACACAGCCACACACACACTGCTCACTTTGAGTCCTACACACAGCCACACACATACTGCTCACTTTGAGTCCTACACACAGCCACACACATACTGCTAACTTTGAGTCCTACACACAGCCACACACACACACTGCTCACTTTGAGTCCTACACACAGCCACACACACAGACTGCTCACTTTGAGTCCTACACACAGCCACACACACACACTGCTCACTTTGAGTCCTACACACAGCCACACACATACTGCTCACTTTGAGTCCTACACACAGCCACACACATACTGCTCACTTTGAGTCCTACACACAGCCACACACACACACTGCTCACTTTGAGTCCTACACACAGCCACACACATACTGCTCACTTTGAGTCCTACACACAGCCACACACATACTGCTCACTTTGAGTCCTACACACAGCCACACACACACACACTGCTCACTTTGAGTCCTACACACAGCCACACACACAGACTGCTCACTTTGAGTCCTACACACAGCCACACACATACTGCTCACTTTGAGTCCTACACACAGCCACACACACACTGCTCACTTTGAGTCCTACACACAGCCACACACAGACTGCTCACTTTGAGTCCTACACACAGCCACACACATACTGCTCACTTTGAGTCCTACACACAGCCACACACAGACTGCTCACTTTGAGTCCTATACACACACTGCTCACTTTGAGTCCCACACACAGCCACATACACACTGCTCACTTTGAGTCCTACACACAGCCACACACAGACTGCTCACTTTGAGTCCTACACACAGCCACACACAGACATGCGCTAGCAGGTTCAGTGCCAGGCCTGACATTGTCGTCTGTCGTTTTCTACAGACCATGCCGGCTAAGTCGTCTGTCGTTTTCTACAGACCATGCCGGCTAAGTCGTCTGTCGTTTTCTACAGACCATGCCGGCTAAGTCGTCTGTCGTTTTCTACAGACCCAGCTAAGCAGGATGGATCCAGGGCAGGAAACTGTCGTCACTTCCACATCATCACAACTCCACCAGTCCAGTCAGATCTGCACACACCAGGATTACTACTACACTTCCAGATCATCACAACACTACCAGCCCAGTCAGATCTGCACGCACCAAGATTACTATAACACTTCCAGATCTTCACAACACTACCAGCCCAGTCAGATCTGCACGCACCAGGATTACTATAACACTACTTGAAGCATTCCCACGCACGCACCAGAATCATCATAACACTACATGCAGCCTCCCACACAGCCAGATTATCACAATATTACCAGGATCACAGCCACAAAATTAGGTCACCACAACAGTACCAGGACTACTCCCACGCACTCGGGTTATCACAATGCTAAGCAGAGCATTCCCACACACACCCACATCACTGCCAGGACCACTTCCACACACTCAGGTCACAACATCACCTGCAGCACTTCCGCACACCCAGGTCACCACAACATTACCTGCAGCACTTCCGCACACCCAGGTCACCACAACATTACCTGCAGCACTTCCGCACACCCAGGTCACCACAACATTACCTGCAGCACTTCCGCACACCCAGGTCACCACAACATTACCTGCAGCACTTCCGCACACCCAGGTCACCACAACATTACCTGCAGCACTTCCCCACACCCTGGTCACCACAACATTACCTGCAGCACTTCCGCACACCCTGGTCACCACAACATTACCTGCAGCACTTCCGCACACCCTGGTCACCACAACATTACCTGCAGCACTTCCGCACACCCAGGTCACAACATTACCTGCAGCACTTCCGAACACCCAGGTCACAACATTACATATCAAAATTCAAAGATATGAACTGTATCCTCTTAAAAAAAAATGTAGTCTCGCTACACTGCTTTCCAAATCAAATCACAAAGACTAGAACTGTATCCTTTAGAGAAACCAGTATCGGTAAACTGCTTTCCAAATCAAATCACAAAGACATGAACTGTATCCTTTAGAGAAACCAGTATCGGTACACTGCTTTCCAAATCAAATCACAAAGATATGAACTGTATCCTTTTGGTACCAGTATCGGTACATTTCCAAATCAAATCACCTAAACACGAAATACGTCCTCCAGAGAAAGCAGTATCGGTGCATTTCTTTCAGTTCGAATCACAAAGACATGAGTTCTGTTCATAGACAAATAAGTAATTTTTCAATGTGTCATAGTGTCATTTCTACATATGGGGAATAAAAATCCTGTAAATGAGTATGAAATGAAGATGGGTAACAATGTTCAAAAGATTACAAGATATAACGAAGAAAAAGATTTGGGTGTTACGTTTGATGAAAGTCTTGATTTTGATCCGCACATAAATCGAATTGTTGGAAAGGCAATCCAAGTATTAGGAATGGTAAAGAGAGCCTTCACATTTTTAGACAAAGATATTTC
>CM031629.1:10795646-10908146 GCA_018398815.1 Conus ventricosus | reverse complement strand
TGTGTGTGTGTGTGTGTGTGTGATTTGTCTATAGTGTTGTGCCCCATGCGTTATGTTTAGGTGATTGGATTTGTGTACCATGATCAAACAGCGTGATGAGCATGTCTGACCAAAATGTGAAGAAATCGATGTTTCATTACCGATTCTCTGTACATAGTTGTCATTTGGATTAAAAACACGTTTTTGGAAGAAAAAAAGTGTCTCAAGAAAGAAAGAAACAAGCCATGTTTTGTCATGTGCAGTGTGTGCTGGTGTCTGCGGTAAAGGCTGGCGTGTTCATTAAGACGAATTCGACAAGAAAAATGTCAAGTTCTCTCCCGCTCCCTCGGGCAAACGATTTCGACAAGGCGACATAACAGGCAAAATGCAAACGCATACACAAAATACTCTGTGAAGTAACGTAGATTTGATATACAATACAAAGCAAACAAAAATCACTCTTCAATAAATGTCTTCTTAAGACGCTACACACTGCACACGCACAGATACACACACATACACATAAACACACATGCACGTACGCAAGCACGCGCGGGCGCGCGCGCGCGCACGCACGCACGCACACACACACACACAGACGCGCGCGCGCACACACACAATACTGCTTTGATAGCAGGCAGCATGAGTACAACGTGGACGCTAATTGCCAGTGCACAGACAGTCGAGCCTGTTTTGCCCCAGTCAGTGACACACACACACATGCCTCGGCCAGCAATGCATCAAGTCAATCCCAAATTAACTCTGTTCACGAGGGTTTCATGTCCCGAACGAGCAGTGTTTGTTGTTCCTGGAACAATAATTACAAACTTTCTCCAAAACAAAAACAAGAAGAGAGAGAAAAAAGAAAAAACATCAAAGAGATGTAGGCAATCAAAATGACAACGCCTCTGTTCAGGACTCAACGGAGAACTGCCGACTCATCTGAGAGTAAAGTACGGCCTCTGTCAGTGACGTGTGATCGTGACTGCTCCTAACAGTGCTGGCTAGATGCAAGGCCAGGGGAACGTCATTTGTGGTGTGCAGCCTGATGCTGGAGTGGCAGTGTGTCTCCATGGCGGCTCCTGCATGCAGTGTGACCACACGCCACAATTAGGATTTTTAAAAAAAATACTGATTCACTACATCACCTGTGTAAATGTTTTGAGGCCTAGCATAAATTTGATCCAAGAATTGATATTAAAGGTCTACTTTAGAGGTTTTCGATAATTGGTCAGCTTATGCAGAAATATGAAATGTTTGATAAATTGGTAAAATAAACATCTGATTCGCTCCCGATCACACGAAATCGATCCGCGAAAGTGGGCATTTTCACCTGTAATCAAGAAAACGGGAGGTAATCAACTAAATCTTGGCATGGCTTAACTGCTCTTGGATGTGACGTCACACACGGCGCACGCAATTACAACATCTTGGCCGGCGAGGAGGGCCCCGCCTATTTTTAACGAGCGCCCAACCTCCCTTCCCCGCAGTAGCACTCCCACCTCTCCCCACCCCCATCCCATCCCTCTCGCATCGCCCGCGCATTCCATCCAGCTTCTCTGTGGCGAGGTACACGCAGCGCGGAACGGCAACATCACTGTGGCGAGGTACACGCTGTGCCGATCGGAATGTGTAATGCTGGTCTCCCCAGAGCCAAGAAAGTGGCTTTGCAGGAACTACTGACCACTTGTACTGCTGTGTCAGCCCTGGTATCACCCTTTGTGGTCGGCTTTGCTATAAACAACATTACAATTACCGTACTGCTGGACCGACAAGGCGAGAGAGAGAGAGAGAGAGAGAGAGAGAGAGAGAGAGAGAGAGAGAGAGGAGAGAGAGCAAAACGCACGCACACGAAGAGACAAGACAAGACAAGACAAGACAAAATTCTTTATTTTCGAGGATAATAGATAAGCACTAACGTGCTTTTTTACATCCAGTCCTCGCCCTGAGTAGGGACTACAACATGCAGTGAAATCAATTAATGTAAGAAATCAAAGAAGCAAGCAAAGCGTCATGTAATCATAGAGGAACATCAAATGAAAATAGAAGATAAATGAAAACAAAATAAAAAATAAGAATAACAATAAACAAAACAACAACTAAAAAATGATAAAACAAAAAAATAAAACGAAATAAAAAAGAGAATAATAATAATGAAGAGGAAGGTGAGAGCGGGGGTAGGGAGTGAGGTGGGCTGGGGAAACATATGTAAGTGTACTACAACGTACACGATTGGCATGTATGAAAACAGACAGTGAAGTGAATTTGACAAGGTGCGTACATATTTTGAACACACAAATACACGCACGTTGCACGCATAGAACGTACACACACAACACCACACAACACAGCAAAATGGAGGTGTGCGTAAAAGCCGTGCAACTCACCATGACGAGAGAGAGAACTTGAACTCGAAAATATTAAATTGAGGAGAGCGAGAGACGATGAGAGAGAGAGAGTGAGAGAGATTTGTATTGAAAGACCGTGCAATACCTTAATTGTTACTTTTTCTTCTGGTCGGACAATTAACTGACATAAGGTTATACAACTCTCGTGTGTGTGTGTGGGTGTGTGCCTTGTGTGTGTGTGTGTGTGTGTTGGTGGTTGTTGTTGTTGTTGTTGTTGTTGTTGTTGTTTCTTCGTTTAAGTCTATTCCAACATTTTATTAGACGGAGGGAGGGGAGGGGGACCAGGGAGGGGATCGGGAGGAGGAGGAGGTGAGGGGGACCCGTATTTGTGTGTTATATATATACTCTGTGTGTGTGTTGTGTGTGTGTGTGTGTGTGTGTGTGTGTGTTGGTCGTGTGTGATTTTTGTCGTTAGTGTTGTGCCCCATGCGCAAGTTTAGATGATTGGATTAGTGATCCCATGATCAAAACAGCGTGGATGAGCATTGTCGACCAAAATGTTGAAGCAAATCTGTTGTTTCATTACCGATTCTCTGTACATAGTGTTCATTTGGATTAAAAAAACAAGTTTTTGGAAGAAAAAAAGTGTCTCAAGGAAAGAAAGAATACAAGCATGTTTTGTCATGTGCAGTGTGTGTGGTGTCTTGCGGTAAGGCTGGCTGTTCGATTCATTAAGACGTATTCGACAAGAAAAATGTCAGTTCTCTCCCGCTCCCTGGGGCAAACGATTGCGACAAGGCGCACCATAACAGGCAAAAATGCAAACGCATACCACAAAATACTCTGGAGAGTAACGTAGATTTGATATACCCAATACCTAAAGCAAACAAAAATCACTCTTCAATAAATGTCTTCTAAAGACGCTACAACACTGCACACGCACAGATACTCACAATACACATAAACCACACATGCACGTACGCAAAGCACCGCGCGGTGCGCGCCGCTGCGCGCGCACGCACGCACGCACCACACACACACACAGACGCGCGCGCGACACACACATTACTGCTTTGATAGCAGGCTAGATGTGTACAACGTGGACGCTAATTTGCCTGTGCTCAGACCAGTCGAGCCTGTTTTGCCCCAGTCAGTGACACACACACAATGCCTCGGCAGCAATGCATCAAGTCAATCCAAATTAAACTTGTTCACGAGGGTTTCATGTCACCTGAACGAGCAACGGGTGTGTTGTTCCTGGACAATTAATCTACAAACCTTTCTCCAAACAAAAACAAGAAGAGAAGAAAAAAGAAAAAACATCAACGAGATGTAGGCAATCAAATGACAACGCCTCTGTTCCCAGGAATCAACGGAGAACTGCGACTCATCTGAGAGTAAAGTACGGCCTCTGTCAGTGACGTGTGATCGTGACTGCTCCTAACGTGTGGCTCAGATGCAAGGCCAGGGGAAACGTCATTTGTGGTGTGCAGCCTGATGCGGGTGTGGCTGTGTGTCTCCTGGCGGCTCCCTGCCATGCAGTGTGACCACCACGCACAATATAGGATTTTTAAAAAAATACTGGATTCACTACATACCCTCTGTGTATAAATGTTTTGAGGCTAGCATAAAATTTGACATCAAGATTGATATTAAAGGTCTACTTTAGAGGTTTTCGATAATTGGTCAGCTATGCAGAAATATGAATGTTTGATAAATTGGTAAAATAAACATCTGATCGCTCCCGATCACACGGGAAATCGATCCGCGAAAGTGGGCATTTTCACCTGTAATCAAGATAAACACGGGAGGTAATCAACTAAATCTTGGCAGGCTTAACTGCTCTTGGGATGTGACGTACACACGCGCACGGCCAATTACAACATCTTGGCGGCGAGGATGGGCCCGCATATTTTTAACGAGCGCCCAACACCTCCCTTCCCCGCCAGTAGCACTCCCACCTTCTCCCACCCCCATACCATCCCTTCTCGCATCGCCCGCGCAGTCCATCCCAGCTTCTCTGTGGCGAGGTAACACGCAGCGCGGAACGGCAACATCACTGTGGCGAGGTACCACGCTGTGCGACTCGGAATGTGTAATGTGGTCTCCCCAGAGCCAAGAAGTGGCTTTTGCAGGACACTACTGACACTTCTGTACTGCTGTGTCAGCATGGTATCACCCTTTGTGTCGGCTTTGCTATACACAACATTACAATTACCGTACTGCTGGGACCCGAACAAGGCGATGAGAGAGGAGAGGAGAGAGAGAGGAGAGAGAGAGGAGGAGAGAGAGAGAGAGAGGAGAGCCAAAAACGCACGCACTCGAAGAGACAAGACAAGACAAGACAGACAAAATTCATTATTTTCGAGATATTAGGATAGCACTAACGCTGCTTTTTTAATCTCCCGTCCTCCGACCTGAGTAGGGTCTACAACCAGCAGTGAAATCAATTAATTAGAAATCAAAGACGCCAAGCCCCAAAGCGGGCGGTATGTAATCATAGAGGAAACCTCCAAATGAAAATAGAAGATAAATGAAAAACAAAATAAAAAATAAGAAGAACAATAAACAAAACAACAACTAATAAAATGATAATAACAAAAAATAAAACGAAATAAAAAAGAGAATAATAATGATGAGAGGAAGGTGAGAGCGGGGGGTAGGGAGTGAGGTGGGCTGGGAAACATAAGTAAGTGTACTAACAAACGTACACGTTGGCATGTATGGAAAACAGGTCAGTGAATGTGAATTTGTCAAGGTGTCGTACATTTTTTTATTTTTGAAACACACAAATACACGCACGTTTGCACGCATAGAGAGAGAGAGAGAGGACGAGAGAGAGAGAGAGAGATGAGAGACGAGAGAGACGAGACGGAAGAGAGAAGGGTGAGAGAGAGAGAGAGAAGAGAGAGAAGAGGCTAGGCACACATGCATTCATTTTCGCAAGGCAGAAAATACGATTACGAACGTATTAAGCAAAGTGAGATGACATTGGGGGGGGGGTGGAGGGGGGCGGGGGGGGGAGGAGAAAAAAAAAAAGAGAGAGAGTGAGATGGATGAGAGGAGGAGAGAGAGGATGGATGGGAGAGGGGGAACAGCAGGAGATGTAATGATTGAATATGGAACTGTACTAAAAACGCACAATAATTAGCCTGTTTATAAAATCAGACAGTAAATTGAAACATGACAAAATATATACGAAATTCGGAGCATACACACGCACACATGCACAGACAGAGAGAGGAGAGTGAGGTGAGAGACGGAGGAGAGAGAGAAGGAGAGGAGGAGAGAGAGACGAGAGGGAGAATGAGAGAGCGAGAGACCGAGGAGAGAGAGAGTGATGAGAGAGAGAGAGAGAGAGAGCGGCAGAGGGAGAGACGAGAGAGAGAGAGAGCAGAGAGAGTGAAAAAAAGGGGACAACATTAATCACTTTTTCATAAGATTATATCCTATGCACACATACACACACACACAACACCACACACACACACAACACATATAATTTATATCAAGTACTTGATACAGGAAAAAAGTGAAGAAGAAAAAAAAAGTCTACAAAAGACAAATTGGTTAAGTAAATGATAAAGGGATGATTTCTGCTTTGAGATTACTGGTAATGACTTATGGTTTTTTTATTTGATTTTTATTTATGGTTATAAAATTATTTTTTTACCGCAGAAGATTGGGTAAGGAAGTGTTTTTGAACAGTGGTGGTACAATGGATTTGTTTGATGTATTCTGGAAGGGAGTTCCACAAAAGGAAAAGGTTCCGATAAGTTAGACTTGATTTAATAGGTCAATTCTGGGGATTGGGATATGGAGTTTTGGTGGGAGTTTCTCCGACGAGACTTTTGGAAGAATGTCTCCAATTAAAAGTTGTTGGAGCATTCCCGGTCAGAATCTTGTGCTTGCATTAGCCCCTTTGTTGTATGTTGAGTCTTCTGGCTGGAAGGAGGATGTGAAGAAAGTTTATAAATCAGAGCTTTCGAGGCTGTTTTCTTCAGAAGGATTAGTTTGAGCGCTCGTTTATGTAGGCTGAACAATGGATATAGTGTGTTTGCACTTGCCAGAATCCCATAATAGTCGATGCATAATCTAACATGAGATGAATATGAGCATGGAAAAAAGTTTTGTGAGTGAAGGTCAAGAAAGTGTTTGATTTTGGTGAGCTTTGATAGACTTTCTGGGAGAGCCTTTTTGATTAGTAAACGTTATGTGGGATTCCAGCTGAGGACTATTGGTCAATTATTAGTCCTAATACTGTTATGATGAGTGATTGTTTCCACAAGTAATTAGTTGAGGTGTTATAGGAGGGAAATCATTGGTGAGTTTTGTCGCTTTTTGCCTAGTTTGTAATGCACATGAGTTTTTGTTTTTTTTGAGGGTGAAGTGACATATGATTTAGTTTCGGTCCATTTTACAAGGTCGTTGGTATCTCTTGCAAATGTTTCTTTTGAAAAAGGACTGGAAGGATCATTATGGCTGTGTGAAATGTCGGTGTCATCTGCAAGAGGTCGCATGTAGATCTACACATGTGGGGTAGGTCAATTAATGTCGATTGAGAAGAGTAACAGCCTAAAATGGAGCCTTGTGGAACGCCATACTTAAGAGTTGTTATAGAAAGAGACAGCCGTCCCCGATAAGGACGCATTGTTGTCGTTTTGTGATGTATGATTTTAGAAGGATTAAGGGCGGGATTTGAAAGGGGACCGTATTTCTCCAGTTTTAGAATACAGGAGTTTGTGGTTCAACGACATCGATGCTTTTTTAAAATCAACGAATAAGACACCACAATATTGATGTTTTAATATTGTTTAAGCCACACATCTACAGATTGATTAATGCAGAATGGCAGGAATGTTTCTATGTCTGAAACAGACTGTCCCGGGTTGAGCGATCCCGTACTTGTTGAAGTGAGAAGGATGTGTTTATTTAAATGCTTTTTCTAGAGGTTGGAAAGGATAGATAGATTGATATTGGTCTGTAGTTTGAAGGATCAGTTTCTTTCACCAAGACTTTATGAATGGGTATAAACTTTTGCTTTTTTGAACGCTATCATTAGGAAAAGACTTTTATCTATGCAAGATTAAGATATACGTTAAACGTGTCGGTGATAACTCGGAGCCAGTGAGTTTCAGAATTTTTGCCATCTATGCCTTCTAGTCCACGTGTTTCTGTTGTTTGAGAATGAAAGTAGGTACTGGATAACCTCGTGCAACGTTATGAGTGGAATGTTTAGTTCAGACGTGATTTGTTTGTGTGACAAAATTGATGGAGAGTTCTTAAAGTTTCATTAGCGCTTGAATGATCAGTAGTAAAAAACTTATTGGAATGGTAGAGAAGTGAGTGTTAAGTTGTTCAGCAGAAATTCTTTGGATAACAAGTTGATTTTGAAGATGAACTGTTGTTGTTAAAGTGGTTTATTGCCTTGCCCAACCAGTTTTGGATTTTGTTTGGAGTTAATAACTCGCGATAGTTATTTAGTGAGAGAGAGAGAGTGAGGAGAGAGAAGAGAGGAGACGGAGAGAAACAGGACAGACTGAACAGACCGGACAGAAAAGAAAGAGACCAGATAGGAGGGCAAAGAAACGCACACAACACACCAACCTTGGTCTCATATTTTTATGTGGAAAGAGGAAAGACGTTAAATTGAAGACAACAACAACAACAACACACAATACCTCTTTTCCCCCTCGGACTGATTAACGATTATTCACTTACAACGTGTGCGCATACGGGCGCGTGTTTTCTAGTTTGAACGCGCCTCGTGTGTCTGTTGCGTGTGTGAGTTTTTCCGGCGGTGTGTGTGTGTGTGTGTGTGTTTGTGTGTGTGTGTGTGTGTGTGTGTGTGATGTTTTGATAATAGGAATTATAATTTTATCATGCTTTATCCTTTTACATACATTACCGTTACACACAACACACAACACACACACACACCCACACAAGATGAAGAGGGAGAGAGAGGAATGCGAGGGGGGGGGGAAGACTCGAGGGAGAGCCGAGAGAGAGAGGATTTAATACTTACGGTAATTCTTTACGCTCACTGTTTGGCTGTCCTCAAATACGTTGTTGAGCCCATTCACCCAGACGCAGACGGAAACACCAGAATAGCCAACCACAATTTGTTTTGCAGTGTTTCATGCTTTTTTTTTTTTTTTTTTTTTTGCTGTGAGTGTAACATGCTTAATTTCCACATTAACATGAACAGATTTTGGGTTTGCGTGTTTCATGGCATTTGTTTTTGCTCGTGAGTGTAACTGCTTAATTTCCACATAAAACATGAACAGATTTTGTGTGCATGTTTCATGCTTTTTTACGCTAGTTTGTACATGCTGCGTTTTTACTCACACACCACATCACACGACCAATGTGTTTGGGAGAGAGAGAGAAAAGAGGAGATTGACGATCAAAGCAAAGCGACGATGCAGAGGGGGCGAAAGAAAGGATTGAGGGGGGATGGGGGAGGGCAATGAAGACAGGACAGAGGAAGACAGACGTGAATTTTAGTACTCACGGTTGTGCAGGCCGCGTGGTGGATGTAGGATGTATCCATCATTGTTATAAATCAGCTTCAAACATGTTATTTATCACGGACTGTCCCGATACATGGAAGATTGAAATACAGTATTGCTGTTTTCCTTTGATATGCAAACAAACTAAGACAGTCTCACAGATGATTCTCTTTATTCACTTTCCTGTGAACTGATTTGGAAATTGTCGCGATTGGTTGCCAGCAGCAAGTCCTCGACTCATGGGAGCAGTGAGGGCGGGGTGGGTGTGGGGTGTGGGGTGGGGGTGGCGGCATTAACCGAGTTATGTTACTGTAAAGTTAAAGTAAAATGCAAAAAAAAAAAACGGTCTTTACTCTTAAAAGAAAGCAGTCATATGGGTGCAGTGCAATGAATGATTAACACAGGGCTCTGTTGCAAAGAAACCCAGCCCGAACAAACTTGGACTTACTCTGACATACAAACCAAAAGCTAGGCGATTTTCATACAGTAAAGCAACAACAACAACATGGACAACAACAACCATCAGCCAACCAACCATCCAAAAACAAAGAAAAAACAAAATTCAAATAACAAAAAAGCTTTATAGCTAATGGACACGGACAAAAAGAACTGGACACTAGACTATATACAACATAGAGATACACCGAAACATGAGGACTGTGTAAGTTAGCACCTGAGATAATGCTTAAAGTCATATGCAGGCTGCGCATTCATGATGATACAATGGGCGTGCAGTTATTTGGTGAAAGGGACACACACACACACACACTACACCCACACACACACACACACACAGCTTACACACACACACACACACACATTAACTTGGACTCCAAGGACGGCAATGTACACTTACATGCCATTCATCAATTTATCTGAAAAGACACAGTGCAGTACACACAATTAGTCACTGACGCACAACTCTCTCTCTCTCACTCTCTCCTCTCTCTCTCTTCTTCACCACACACACACACACACACACACACACACACAAACACACGCACGCACGACCGCACGTGGGCATGCACACGCGCGCGCACCCCCACACAAACACACTGCAGACCAGGGGAAAAGAATCAATCATGTTAGTAAGTCAAGCACAGGGGGCAGTTAGGGACTGAAGTGTGAGTCATCAGTTAACTACGGGGAAAAAGCCGCCGATTTCTTAAGGAAGTAAACACAGGGGAAAATGATGACTCCTGCACTGACAAAAAAGTCAGTAAGCATGCAGAGAAGAAGAGAGAGAGAGAGGAGACGGAGAGAGAGCAGAGAGACGACGAGAGAGAGAGAGAAGACGACAGACAGACAACAGAGGGGAGAGCGAGAGAGAGCAACAGAACAGCACGAGGCAGCAGGGCGCACCACGCTGGCGTGTTTCTTAAACCGGACCACCAGGACGTGACGTCAACACGGAGAGGCTTACTGAAACCGGAAACAAGCACGGTTGTTTCAGTACTTTATAACCAACCCCACGTATTGCCTTCCTGCTCGGCCTGTTGCCGGATATGGACTTTTGGATACACTTAATACTGGGAAACTAAAGAACTTTCCTGATACCAATTGGTAAAAGCGGACAACCAAACCCCAAAAGACCTGAATTTCGTATTTAATATTGTCAACAACCCCCAAAATGCCGAATTTACTTATCTCAAAAGAAGGGAAACGTTTTCCATGGCGTCGCACTGATATGGATTTAGTGTTTTGACGATCGGACAAAAGTGATATCCTGTCTACTTTCTTTACTGAGCTAAGACTATTTGACACGGCAAACACGAAGATGCTGAACTGCAGTATCCCAAAACACACCGAAATTCGCACTTTTTGCACAAATTCACCACAGAGAACACCAAGCGCAACTATCGGCGGGGTAGCCGTCGGCTTCTTTCCTGCTGCTGATGCTGGTTGTAGTGGTGCGCGCGTTATCGCTGATTGGTTAATAGCGGAGCGCCTTTATTTAGCTGCCGGCAGATAAATGAGCAAAGTCTTGCTCACACTGAGCGCGAAGGGAAAACGGCAGGGGGTCTCGTGTGCTCCCCCCCCTTACACCACTGTGCACAAGATGGTCGCAACGGCGACCAGAAAAGCGGATTTGATGGTTTTGCACATCTCGCTCGGTATTTAATTTATCATTGTAAAAGCAGTAGAGTGACCTATGAATTGCGACAGCCAAAAATGTGGGACTCTGGGGATGTTTCTGCAAGGCTTTACCTATTCAGGTTTGAAACGCCAAAGTAGTTTCTTTTACCACGTCAGTTCAGTTTCCAGCTGGAGCACGAAAACAGCATTCCGATGGGCGTACGGACTTACCGAAGTCTCGAGGGAGGCCTACCGACTGACTCTTGATGCGACACGCGTGGTCGGCGATGCGGCGATTCTCCCGCCACAAGCCATAACGTGTTTATTACATTTAACAAGTGTGCATTGTCCATTAGATAAAGAACAGATTACAACGTGCGACTATCGTACTCATCTCACAATAGACCACGAATCCTTCTCTCTCGTTTGAAATACACATGTGGCTTCAGGGGAAACAGCTTTAAATTGGTTTGTTCATATCTTCTTGACAGGGAAAACAGTTCATTCAAGGTAGGTGACCACCGTTCTGATGATCTAACCTTCAGTTGGCGTACTAAGGGATCGTAATGCTGGGACTGTCCTCTTTATTTTGTACCCACGCATTGTCTAATGTTATCACGGCCTTTCCGTTTCACACGACATGTTTGCGGATGATACTCAGCTGCTCCATTCCCTGTCATCGATGGCTACTCACCCTTGTTTCTACTTCTTCAATCTTTGTACGTCTGATATTGAGACCTGGATGTTCAGAAATAAGCTTAAATTAAACTGCGAGAGAGATCTGGAAGCCATCCGTTTTCAAAGCAGTCACATTATGGGCCCTGATCCCGCTCCCTTCATTCTCTGGACTTTAGGTTCCAGCACTATCGAATTTGCAAACACTGTTCGTGATCGTGGTGTTCTCCTTGATAGAGTGACTCTCCAAATGAAACTGCATGTCACAAAAAAATGTCAGTTAGCTTACATGGAACTTAATCGAATTGCTGCTATTCGGACCCTATCTCACTGAAGAGCCACAAAAACTCTCGTTTATCCTACATCCCTCAAGCTAGATTACTGCAACTGTGTTATCTTGGCTGTCCCTCAACTGTCTCCATAACCCCCTCCATTGTGTACAGAACTCTGCAGCCGTCTCATTTGCAAATCTCCTAGGACTCAACCTGCAGCCCGCTCCTGAAAAAAGTTGCACTGGCTCCCCGGTGTGGAAAGAATTAAATACAATATGTTGTTTGTCTTTGCTTCAGATTTTCACTGGCGGACCCAATGCCTATCTTTCTGATCTCCTTCAATGTATATGTCCCATCACGAACGCTCCGCTCCTCCACCGACACCAGGACCTTCCGCCTCCCCCCCCCCCCCAGTTACCGTCCCATCGTATACAGCATGGGTGAACGAGCTTTTTCATACGGCAGCTCCCAAACTCTGGAATAAACTCCCCTATGATTAAGACATTCTCAAATTTTCTCTTCCAAAACTCTCTGAAACAACCACCTTTTCATACAATTTAAAAAGACAGTCATTACCTGATCGTTGATTGGACTCTTGTTTGTCTTTGTGGACGTAAATAGTTTGTGATAGTTGCGGACTGTTGTGTGATTGTCGTGTCTATGCGTGAGAGTGTTTGTGCGCGTGGGTAAGAATGAGAGAGAGCAACGGCTCGGCAATATGTCGGGAATAGCTCGTTTTCCGCGTGTCAGCTGTAACTGGACGTGGTAAAAAGAACTTTAGCTGCCCGGCATGTTGCACGAAACCGAATCACTTTTTCGAGTATCGGGATCAGATGGGCAATGAGGTTGCAAAGAATATCCGTTCTCCTGCTGTGCTGTTTTTTTTGGAGGGGCACTCGCCTACTGCACAAATATCTGCCACCACCCTTTGTGATTTTTAGGCTGTGGGGAGATCGCAAATCATGTCGATTTCATTGGCGTTGGCATGGTAGTGTACCGGTCGCGGCTGACGCCAGTCAATCAAGTGACGTCACGGTTTTTCGTCTTACCGCGGAGGTTTTGGAACAGGTGGTGCAAAAGCGTTTTTTTTATCTATTAATTTCTCTCCGGCGATTTTTTTTAAAAAAATGAATACATACTGTAGTTATTTGGAAATGTAGACCTGTTTTTATCAAATAATCGAAAAATCTCTAACGTAGACCTTTACGCTCAAATTAACTAACACCCAGCCACCCTTACAACCCCGCACCAGTCATCTCACTTCTTTTGTTTTCTGTCTTTTTTCTTTCTTTTCTTCTTTTTTTTTTTTAACCGAGTTTACAATCGATTAAAGTATTCACAATCTAGAAATAATGAGCTACCTCTCCAACTGATGTCACACTCGGACCCTCGAATCACCGTTGTCACCATCTTCGTGCCAGGTGATTCCCAATAATATCAATTCTTTTAGTTTGCTAATATTCTGCTTCGATCCACTTGAGTGTACCTAGACGAGCATTTTAAAGAAAAGAAGGTAAATCAACTTTCACAGACAATGAACAAAATTCTTAACAATGGAAATGTGCCCAATCTAAAATGCTCGACTTCTTAAACGAGGGCCTTGGCGCATTGATTTTTTTTTTGTGTGTGTGCAACCTATCTGGTCTGTGAAAGTTGCTGCCTCTCCTTTCTTCCCGGCCAGTTTGTCTCCGATACGTTCGGCAGCCCTCGCTGTCCTGAAGTGCTGGGTAGAGACCCTCCCAATACCAGTGTCTTATTCGGCTGCCACAACAACATTTAATGCGCGAAGGTTTGATAAGGAGTCGCGTATTTAGAGACTGGCGCATTAGATTGTTTTGAGAACTTTTTATTGTGTTTGAAAGTTGCTAATTCAGACTCATTTTCCTTCATACGGCCATCAAGGCACAAGCCAAGAGGTTCAAGCAGACAAATTAAATTCAGAGGAATTGGGATATTAGGGGCCTTTGACTGGCGCAAAGTTAGGTCACAGCGAGTGAAAGGCCCGAAATGTGATGTCAAATAAGGAAAATGTCATGTTTTGAAGATTTTCTGTGATGTATCATCGGCGGAAATCCTTCCCAAACAAGGGATTAAGTCCTTAGGAATGAGCTACAAACCGAGGTTCGTGTGTTGCAATCGACGCATAAATCTTAACCACACGTAAAATCCCATCACAAACTTTCGGGAAGAAAAGGCCCAGCTTGGCCTGGTATGGATGACACGTTTACACATAGCATGCACCTGCGTTGAAAATGGAAAGAATGAAGGAAGGTACTGAGTGAACCATATTGAAAGGATGATACAGGATACGACTGAATGATGCGCAGGCCCGGCAGCTCTTCAATCGGCACTACCGGAGGTAGGCAGCCCGTTCTGTAAATGAGTCGTGGTTGTAAAGCGCTTAGAGCTTGGTGTACCAGCCGAGGATAGGCGCTATTTATAAGATCATAATAATAAGTGTTAATCATTTTTGTGGGACTTGTTCTTTTAAAGGTTTCAGTTTAACATGGAATGCTGCTCAAATTTAAATAAATTTAGGGTAGGACTCAAAACGAGTACAATCGATTATATACGTACTTGGATTATATGTACATGGTTATACAGTACATGGATTAATTAAATCGTACATGGATTACATAGTACATGGAGTTATAGTACATGGGATTAATTATAAGTACATGGATTACATAGTAAATGGATTACATAGTACATGGATTATATAGTACATGGATTACATAGTACATGGATTACATTAGTACATAGGATTTAGGGCACAATCCTTAATTGTGGCGTTGTGGCCTCTAGCATCATGAAAGCGAGAAGAAGCACGGGGGTGAGGGGTTGGGGGGTTGACTATTTAGGTAGTAGGGTACAAAGTTTGGTTGCCTCCCTTAAATTACGAGCTGCTCGCGCCATCAGTGTTTTAATCTCCCTGTCTGCAACTTTACATCTCTCTGTCTGCAACTTTACATCTCCCTGTCTGCGACAGTGTTTTACATCTCCCAGTCTGCTAATTTTTACGTCTCCCTGTTCTGCAACTTTACATCACCCTGTTTGCAACTTTAATCTCCCGTTGCAACAGTGATTTCATCTCCTGTTCCTGCGACAGTGTTTTACATCTTTTCGGCAACCAGTGTTTTACATCTCCCTGTTGCAACTTTACATCTCCCTGTCTGCAACAGTTGATCTAACATCTCCCTGTCTGCAACGTGTTTTACATCTTCCTGTCTGCGCCAGCGTTTTACATCTTTCCCTGTTCTGCGACAGTGTTTTTACATTCCCTGACTAAAAAACAGTGTTTTACATACTCCCTGTCTGCAGCAGTGTTTTTACATCTCCCTGACTAAAACAGTGTTTTAACATCTCCCTGTCGCCGCAACAGTGTTTACATCTCCCTGTCTGCAACTTTACATCTCCCTGTCTGCAACAGTGTTTTACATCTCCCGGGCTGCACAGTCATGTGTTTTACATCTCCTGTTGGCAACTTTACATCTCCCTGTTGGAACAGTTGTTTTACAGTGGGTGTGTGTGTCGGTGTGTGTGTGTGTGTGTGTGTGTGTGTGTGCAAGTGTGCACATTAACATTTACACAGACTACCATACAGTCCTCATAGATGTACGTCTCCATCACATTCACCACGGACATCGATACGGGTCCCTCATAACTGTACATGATCCCCTTATCAGTGACCACAGAAGGTACCATACAAGTCCTCGACAGCTGTATGTACAGGATTCCCTATTTAGTAGTATTACTGACAAGACACCCTACAGTCCTAATAGCTGTAATGATCCATGCACATGCACCACAGACATAGCACACAGCCCCCATGCTGTACATGATCCATGCACATTCACACTGACCATACCATCAGTCCCCATAGTTGTACATGATCCATACACAGAATACACACAGTCCCCATAGCTGTACATAATCCACTACACATTCACAACAGACATACCACACGTCTCCATAGCGTACATGAACAAACACATTCACACAGATTACCTACAGTCCCCATAACTGTACATGATCCATAACATTCACACAGGGGACATACCATACAGTCCCATAAATGTACCTGATCCCATAACATTTCACACAGACATACCACACAAGTCCCCATTGCTGTGCTGGATCCTCTACATGTTGACACAGGACATGCCCACACTGTGACAGTCCCTCTATTTGTTGACCACAGACATACCACACTGTGAGTCCTCTTCATGTTGACACAGACATACCACACTGTGGACAGTTCCCTTACAATGTTGAAGACATACACTGTGGACAGTCCCTTACATGTTGAAGACATACCACACTGTGACAGATCCCTCTTACATGTTGACACAGCATGTCACACTGTGACAGTCCCTCTACATGATGACACGACGTACCACACTGTGACAGTCCCTCTAATGTTGACACAGACATACCACACACTGTGACAGTCCCTCTATTGTTGACACTATACATGCCACACTGTGCAGTCCCTCTACATGTTGGCCACAGACATACCACACTGTGACAGTCCCTTAAATGGTTGACATGACATACCACACTGTGACAGTACCTCTACCATGTTGTCACAGACACACACACGGTGAACAAACCCGGTCCATGTTGAGCACAGACAAGCCTACACTGTGACAGTCCCTCTACATGTTGACACAGGACATACCACACTGTGACAGTCCTCTACATGTTGACACAGACATTACACACTGTGGACATCCCTCTACAGTGACACAGACACACCCACTGTGACCAAACCAGTACATGTTGACACAGACATACCACACTGTGACAGACCCTGTACATGTTGACACAGACATACCACCACTGTGACAGTCCCTCTACATGTTGACACGACATGCACACTTGTGACTGTCCCTCTACATTTTGACACAGACATACCACACTGTGGACAGTCCCTCTAAATGATGAACAGAATACCACATTGTGACAAACCCTGTCCATGTTGACACAGACATAACACCACTGTGACAGTACCTCTACATGTTTGGACACAGACTCACCACACTGTGACAGTCCCTATACACGGATTGACACAGACATACCACCACTGTTCACAAGTCCCTCACGAATGGTTGACACAGACGTACCAACTACTGTGGACCGTCTCTACATGTTGGACTAGACATGCCACACTGGACAGACCCTCTACTGTTGAAACAGGACTTACCACACTGTGGACAGTCCTATACATGTTGACACAGCATGCCATACTGTGACAGTCCCTCTAATGTTGGACACAGACATCCACACTGTGACAGTCCCTTTAAATGTTGACACGCATACCACCACTGTGACAGACCCTTGTACATGGACACAGACATACCACACTGTGGACAGACCCTGTACATGTTGACACAGACATACCACACACCACTGTGACAGTCCTCTACATGTTTGACACAGACATACACACTGTGCAGTCCTCGACATGTTGACACAGACATTACCACACTGCGACAGTCCCTCTTCATGATGGACACAGAGTACCACACTTGCCAGTCCCTCTACATGTTGACAAGATGTACCACCTTGTGACAAGACCCCCCTCCACATGTTGACACAGACATTGCCACAACCTGTGACAGTTTCTGTGAACCGGTGGCAAAAACACTGGCCTCCACTCCACTACAGCTGTGGACACGCCTACAAATAGGCCACAATTATCCCTTCTCCCCACCCCACTCACATACACGTTCACGTGTCCATGTACAAGCAGACCCACACCCTTTCTCTCCACAGACACACATCAGTATGAATAGCTGCCGCAAAATTTGATTTCTTCTCTCTATAACCACACCACAGGATCAACAGCTTGCACAAACTCTGACTTTTCTCTCTCTTCTCTTTCTCACACACACACAAACATTAACAGCCAGGCATACTCCATAATTTTGAAAGATATGATTCAGAGCAAAAATATGTGGAAACACTCTTTTGAACTCTTAAGACATGAAGTATGCCTAGTTTAGAGATGCAACATTAAGAACTACTGTGAATACACACCAGACACACACACACACAATACCATTATCTGCACTCATTGCATATATAACTTTGGGTCGATTCAAACAATTGAGATCTTGTGTAGTTTCTAAACCCAGAACACATTTCCACCATTGTAATGAAAAACATTTCCTAACAAAAAGGTGAAGCAAATGTGCACATTACCACCGGTTCACTGGTCAATGTCAGTTGTTTTCATCTTCACCCTGTCTCACGATCATTTTGGACAACCATGTGTCTTCAGTTGTTTTCTTCTTCACCCTGTCTTACAGATTCAATTTTGGGCACCATGTGTCAGGGCGTTCTTCATCTTCACGCTCTCTACAGATCTTTTGGGACCAGATGTGTGATTCTGAGTTGTTTTCATCTTCACCTGCTGTCTCACCGATCATTTTGGGCACCATGTGTCAGTTGTCATTGTTATCATCTTCCCACCTGTCTCACCGATGCATTTGGGCACCCTTGTGTCAGTTGTTTTCATCATTCACCCTGTCTCACCGATCATTCTGGGCACCATGTGTCAGTTGTTTTCTTCTTCCCCTGTCTCACCGATCTTCTGGTGCACATGTGTCAGTTGTTTTCATCTTCACCCTGTCTCACCGATCATTTGGCCACCACGTGTTGGGGGTTTTCATCTTCATCCTGTCTCACATGATAATTTTGGGACCATGTGTCGGTTGTTTTTCATCTTCACCCTGTCTCCAACCCGATCATTTTGGGGCACCATGTGTCGGGGGTTTTCTAGTGACCTGTTTTTTTCTAGGACACCATCATAGGTTCCAAAGACCCACACTTTTCCTACAGAAATTGCCCCTTGTGTTTTGCTTTTTGTTTACTCATTTTTTGGACAGGAAAATGTTTTGGGTGCAAATGTAGGACATGTTTTCTTACCAAAGTCAACACATTTTGTTGGAAACCCATGTAAAAATGACGCAGTTATCATTAACTGAAAATGATGACTGGTGGATAATTCAATACCCATTAAACAATAGCGATGGTTGAGCATTACTAATTTATCCGCGACTCCAAGCCCGTCCATTGATTGTTGTTCCATGGAAACAAAATAAAAAGAGTAACAATGGACCCCCTGTCTTGTATACATGCATTCACCCCCCCCCCCCCCCCCTACTCACACACACACACAAACAGGAATCAAAACGACAGCACATATTTATTGCTGAATTGCTGTAGTTTATTAAAACATGATTATAACAGGTATAAATTTGTCTACATCATTAGAAAAGTCAATTTTTGTTACAAAGAAATATTTAAGTACTGCAATGTGTATTTGATTTCACAATAAAAACAATCTGCAAAACCATTGCATGCGCATATTATACAAGACACATAGGCAATCAAATAATCTACATTTTAATCAACCCAAATCTAAAACTTAGTTTGCAAAATGTCCATGCTTGGCGGAAATTATTTCTTGCAAAGGAAATCACTGTACAAGTGGACGAGTGCAGATTTAACATCTACCAGGAACCATGCAAGCTGGCTTTGAATCACTGTGGGTGAGCCACAAGAAATCATGCGCACCTGCTTTCAAACACTGGGCAGTGTCTCTGCAACATACTCCAACACTGCCTGTTAAATGGTAAGGACTATAGTGAAGACATAGAACTACTATTTTGTACCTGTTGAATGGTCAGGGTTTTAGTCATGGCTTAGAATTTCTACACTGCACCTGTTAAATGGTAAGGACTTTGATCATGACAGAGAACACTGTGCTGGTAAAACTGTCAGAACTTGAGTCATGACATAGAAGATTGTACCTGTAGAATGGAGTCATGACATAGAAGATTGTACCTGTAGAATGGTAAGGACTTTGATCATGACATAGAACACTGTGCTGGTAAGATAAGATAAGATAAGATAATGTTGCTTATAGCCCAGCCGTCCGCAAAGGGCCACATCAGGCTTGTCACCACGTTAAAATCAACTCACCAGTCATAAAAAAAAAAAAAACAAAAAAAACACCTTTCACACATCTCTTTAAATGACATCGTCTAGAAACGCACCAGAAACTTTGTTAAAAATCTTTCTTCCGTAAAATCTTAAATCAGATGAAAATTGTTAATCTCTCTCAAAAACTCAAGGATCACGTCAGGCGGGACATCCCTGAACAGGATCTTCATGGACTCCGCTGTAAAATGTTTGTATCTCACATCGTGCAAGTCCCAACACTCTAAAAGAACATGTTTCATTGTGAGTGGCACATGACATGGAATGCACCATGGAGCTTCTTCACTCTTTAAAAGGTAAGAATGGGTAAAATACGAATGGCCGGTGTGCAGCCGGCACAGAACCGTTTCCTCTTTACGACCACCTGACGTAGATGGGAGGAAGTCCTTAAGGTTTGGACGGATCTGAAAGAGTTTGTTACTCGTCTGTGTGTTCCAATCCTCCTGCCAGAGGTCTCTCACATAATCGTTAATTTTGGGTTTCACATCTGAGCAGGGAATATAAATGTTGGACAGTTTCTCTCTTGTGGCGTTCTTGGCTAAACGATCAACCATTTCGTTCCCGCCAATGCCAACATGACCAGGAACCCAAGCCAGAATAATGTTGTAACCATCCACTTTCAACTTGCTAAAAAGTTCAAAGAAATGTAGAAGTTCTGGATGCTGAAGGTTGCGGCCAGCTATGACCTCACTGTGCTGGTAAAACTGTCAGAACTTGAGTCATGACATAGAAGATTGTACCTGTAGAATGGAGTCAGGACAAAGAAGATTGCACCTGTAGAATGGTAAGGACTTTGATCATGACATAGAACACTGTGGTGGTAAAACTGTCAGAACTTGAGTCATGACATAGAACACTGTGCTTGTAAAATTGTCAGGATTTGAGTCATGACATAGAACACTCTGCTTGTAAAATCGTCAGGATTTGAGTTGTGACATTGAACACCGGGCTTGTAGAATTGTGAGGATTTTAGTCATGACACAGAAGATTGTACCTGTTGAGTCAGGACTGTAGTCATAACAAAGAACACTGTGAATGTAGACGTGTGAGGACTTCAGTCATGATATAGAAGATTAAACCCTCAGAATAGTAAGGACTATAGAACGCTGTGCTTGTAAAATTGTCCAGACTTCGGTCATAACTAAAAACACTGTGCTCGCAGAATTGTGAGAACTTTAGTCATAACACAGAACACTGTATGTATTGAATGGTAAACAATTAGTCATAACTTAGAAAGCTGTGCTTATGAAATTGTCAGGACTTTAGTCATGACAGTACAGAACATTACCAGCAGAATAGTAAGGACTTACTTCATGACTTAGAACACTGTACCGTAGAATACTAAAGAGTTTAGTCATGACACTGAACACTGTACTTTTAGAAGTGTAAGGACTTACGTAAGTCATGATGGAGGACTTTGTGTCTGTAGAATGTTAGTTACTTTCACTGGGACATAACATTCCCAAAAATACTCAAAAGGGAAGGGACAGCCAAGTTTCAAATGGTAATGGGGGAGGAGGAGAAACATATTTGTAGGAAGGTTTTACACAGGGGTTTAGACAGAAAAAGACCAGCATACAGCTCTGAATGAATGCTCTTTGGAGCAGTAACTAGCTGTGGTGTGGGAAGTAAAGAGGAGGGAAGGGCAGTGGGCAGATGGAGGGTGGGAGGCAGAGGTGGAGAGGGGCTAGGGGATGGATGGGGGTAGGGAAGAAGGAGGGCATAAAAAGGAACATAAATCAGGAACAGGAGGGCATAAAACAGGGACAACATGCTGCCACAAATGTAGATCAGTGAGAAAAGGGGAATGAGAAAAGGGGAATGCATACTATCTCTCAAATGCCTGCATAGAATCTACTGTCTGAACTGGAAGATAACTTGGTAACACATCTTTAATGGTACGCAATATGAACTGGAAGGTAATTTAGTAAACCATCTTTCAATATTAAAAGTCATAACCAGCAGGTAATCTTGTACCAGACGAAGCAGAAAACTATGGCCTTAAAAGGAGTGTTTATTAAAAGGTATTCTGGTACCAAATGATGTAGAAAAACAACACTTTAAGGGGGGGGGGGGGGGGGTGGGGGGGGGGGGGGGGGGGGGGGGGGGGGGGGGGGGAGGACTGTTTACTGGAAGGTATTCTGGTACCAAATGATGTTAAAAAAAGAGGCTTTAAAGGGATGAAGTATTCATTGGGGTGTCTGTGTACATCTTTAACCGACTTCCCACAACAACCAAGCACAATGAATATGATGTGATCAAAGTTAAACTTTGCAACCAAGAACAAAGAACCATACACTGAACCTTACAACGAACCTTATGATCTAGTTGCAAAGTGAGGGCCACTGCAGGCAGAAACCTAAACAAATTTGACAAGCTCTTGATAACACACCGCCAAAAAATGTTGACAAAGGAATCACAAGACAAAACACACACGTTTCGACCTCTTAGGTCTTCTTCAGGCAAGATACACAACACTCAGGACAACGAAAATGAACGAAGCAAAATAGGCATTTTCACTCAGCACCCATCTTGCACCAAATTGGATAAAGAGAAGTGACTGCTCGTTAATTTTAATTGTCTTGACTGTTGTGCATCTTGCCTGAAGAAGACCTAAGAGGTTGAAACGCGTCGTGCTTTGTCTTGTGATTTGTTTGTCTATGTTTTTTGGCGGTGAGTTATCAATAACTTTTCAAATGTGTTAGAAGCTTATGATGTAATCAATGCAGGACTTCAAACAGAGACACGGAACATTTGATTTGATCAATGTAGCACTTTAAACAAAGACATTTGATCAATGTAGCACTTCAAACAGAGACACTGGCCTATTTGATTTGATCAATGTAGCACTTTAAACAAAGACACTGAACATTTTGATTTGATCAATGTAGCACTTCAAACAGACACTGACCGATTTGATTTGATCAATGTAGCACTTCAAACAGACACTGACCGATTTGATTTGATCAATGTAGCACTTCAAACAGACACTGACCGATTTGATTTGATCAATGTAGCACTTCAAACAGAGACACTGACCTATTTGATTTGATCAATGTAGCACTTCAAACAGACACTGACCGATTTGATTTGATCAATGTAGCACTTCAAACAGAGACAGTGACCTATTTGATTTGATCAATGTAGCACTTCAGAGACACTGACCTATTTGATTTGATCAATGTAGCACTTTGAACAGAGACACTGAACATCTTGATTTGATCAATGTAGCACTTCAAACAGAGACACTGACCTATTTGATTTGATCAATGTAGCACTTCAAACAGAGACACTGGACATAATGATCTGACAATTCAGCACTTCAAACAGAGACACCGACCCATTTGATTTAATCAATGTTGTACTTTGAACAGAGACACTGGACATAATGATCCGATCAATTCAGCACTTCAAACAGACACTGTACATCATAATGTGATCAATGTAGAGCTTTAAACAAGAGATACTGCACATGTTTCCACCCACTGTACAGCAAGCTATTTACAGCCCTCAGGTCACACAATCATCATAGTTACAGTTCACTGGCCAAGAAACAGAGCTTCAAAATGTTCTACAGACACCTGTCTTCACATGTATTGTACCCATCAAGTCCACAACCACACACACACACCTTCATTAACAAAACAAAAAACGGAAGGGAAAAAGGTAGGAGCAGAGGAAAGAGACAAGAGCAAGCCTTCTACACACACACACACACACATACACACACACACACACACACACACACACATACACACACATACACACACACACACACACACACACACACATACACACACACACACACACACATACACACACACACACACACACACACACACACATACACACACACACACACACACACACACACACACACATATATATATAAAATTAGAGTTATAACGCCACTCAGAATGCTAAAAGTGCTCAATCAAGTAGGGAGCGACATACCAGTTTAAAATAAGATTTTAAAATAGAAAAGGTAAATATATATATATATATATATATATATTCTTTGATACTTCAGCCTTACATGCATTTAACTATCTGTGCAGTGAAAAATTCAAATTTCTATAGAAGTCATGCGTGCACTGTCATTTTCTGTGTAGCCTGAACTATTCCATCCAGAATCATATGAAACAAATATCCCAAATTAACACATTTGCACTCAAATTCTAACCAACCAGGAAAGCCATATAACGCATTGTATGTTGAATATCTGTACACGATGCAGGAAGAAATGTCTTTTTGACGGTGGTTTGGGATATACACTGTACATCCAACACAGCACTGTTGGCTGGATTTCCACACTAAATAGATGTTAAAGTGTAGTAAAACAAAGCTAAAGAAAGGCAAGTTTTGAAAATACATCTTTTTCTAACTGTTTTGAAAAGCATACAAAGAATAAACTGATTGATTTTCAAAATAATCTCTTTTTAACCATTTACACACAAAGAATAACTGATTTTCAAAATAATCTCTTTGTAACGATTTTACATACAATGAATAAACTGATAGTATTTTCATAATGATCTCTTTTTAACTATTTTGAAAATCGTACAAAGAATAAAACTGATAATATTCTTAATTCCTCATCAAATAAGACACCCCTCTAAATACCATTTACACAATCACCTTTTAACAAGGGAGGGAGTCAAAACATCACCCAAGGTATTGTAACGCTATCACCCCCTAACTTCTTTCACTAAAAAGACAGGTTAAAATACCTAGAAGAACATCACCAACATCATGGTATTGTAATAACATTAACTTCTCACTGCTTTCACTGAAAAGAAGGATTAAAATGCCAGGCAGAACATCACCCTGGAAATTTTTATAATGCTATTGATCCTAATCTCTTTCACTGAAAAGGATTTCTTTTTAAAAACTAGAAAGAACATTAACCTGTGTATCTGAATGCTTTTAACCCTAGCTCCTTTCGTTGATCATATCATGATACCACTAATTCCTTCATTTCCTTCTTGGCTATATTCTCACTGAGCTGACATTATTATTCATGACTATATTGTCAACAAATGGTCATGATTATTTCTGAATATATTGTCAACTAGTTGCCTGACAATACTGTCATCAAAATTCATACCTATGCTGTCAACAGATGCCATAATTATTCCTGATTATACGGCCAGCAAGTTCTCATCGTAAGTCCTGACAATATTGTCAACAAGTTGTAATCAAAATTCAGAACTATAGTGTCAACTGATGCTATAATCATTCCTGACTATGTGGCCAACAAGTTGTCATCATTATTCCTGACAATACTGCCAACAAGTTGTCATCATTATTCCTGACAATACTGTCAAGCTGTCATCATCATTCCTGACAATACTGTCAAGCTGTCATCATCATTCCTAGCAATACTGTCAACATGTTGTCATCATTATTCCTGACAATACTGTCAACAAGTTGTCATCATCATTCCTGACAATACTGTCAAGCTGTCATCATCATTCCTGACAATACTGTCAAGCTGTCATCATCATTCCTAGCAATACTGTCAACAAACTGTCATCATTATTCCTGACTGTATCATTAAGTTATCATCAATTGTGATGATCTATCAACACGTCATAACTCCTGTCTGTATTCAGCGTTCCTTACAGCATTTAACACTGAGGGTCCTTGGACCCTGTTTATAATCTGGGTCTTTTGGTGAAATCAGAGGGTCCCTACTTTTAAAATTAAAATTTGAAGAAATCTTTAATTGTGCAGCAATGCTACTTCAACTCTCCCATCCCTTCTGCTTGGCAACACCACGAAACATGGCACACAGTTATTAACATAGACATTTACCGTGCTGCTTTCAAACCAAAAGCATCAGAAGCAAACAAAAATCGGTTAAATATTTAGAGTCCCCCATCCCCACCCCTTCCCTTCTCATTTCTTTCTCCTGTGGGAAGAATTCTCAATTTTTGATGGCGGCTCTTCTACAAGGAAAGAACAAAAGGCAAGCAAAAGGAAAGGGGCTCTAAAACAGGACTTTCTCCCAAAATCTTGCTGCTGATCTAGGACTTTGCCAAATCTTCTTTCTGATGTTTACAAAACTATTGCACTGCCCTGTGCCACACTTGCAATGGCTACTTTCTAACTGTAACAATTCACTGTCACTGGTATTCTACTTGTTTAATGCAACTTCAACATTTGAAGAGTCAGCCCTTCAAGTGTGCTTGTGTTAATGTGCGAGTCATCACATCCACCAGCACCAGCCCTTCTGAACCATGGAATGGGATTTAACATACATGTAACTTTTTTTTCTTCTTCAGAATACAGCCTAGGTGGAATTGTGAGCACTGCCGCTATTTTCATCAAGCTCTTCAACAAAATTCAAAATGAGATTAAAAAAACATAGCGGCAAAACCTTTGTCGATCTCTTCACTGGGATGCTGAAGAAGAGGAACAAGTCGATCTCTTCACTGGGATGCTGAAGAAGAGGAACAAGTCGATCTCTTCCAACATAATCGAAGGCTGACTCTTGCCTTCATCAAATGTTTAGTGGGCAAGAGCCACTGAATCAAAATCATGATTTCTTCTTTCCCTCAACTGATTTGAAGACTCGGTTATTTGGAGGCTGCAACTCTGAAGTTAAAGCTTTTGCCTACGTTCCATCAACGAAACTCAATCTCTTGAAGAGTTCTCAACTTCTGACTTCGAATAAACCTGCAGACAAACGATCACATTTGTTTGTGACTGGAAAAAAAAAAGTACATCCCTAGAAAATCTGTGCATCAAACAGTAAGATCTGTATGTAAAGTAACACCCCCCCCCCCCCCCCCCCCTCCCATTGTACATAATAAGGAACACTGATATTATCAACAAATTCTTTTCGCTGTTCCTGAACAAACTGTCCACAGATATAATTATTCCAGACTGTATTGTCAACTTGTTATTATTATTCCTTACTATACTGTCAACAAGTTGTTGTCACTATTACTGACAACACCATCAACAAATTATCATCAATATTCCTGAATACACTGTCAAAGGCATCATGATCATTCCTGACAATTCTGTCGTCACATCATTGCAGGTTTGCAGAGCTGATTTCAGTTCATCAATTGAAAATGGAAGGTTGTATACTTCAGAGTTGTCTGAATTGAAGCTGTATGAAGATTTTCTGCCAGGTTTTTTTATTTTTAAAAAGCAGCAGATTTACTTGAGGATGACGAGTTCTGTTGAATAGTGGAAGCCAGCAGACTGGCAACAGCTTGTTTGTCAGTTATCAGAGCATCTGCAAGTTTCAGGTGATGAATTGATAGCTCGCTCTTCTTCCATTTGATCTTCTTTATAGTTTTCCAGACATTTTTCTTGGCTGTTTCAGGTGTCAGTTTGGAACAGAAGTCTCTCCAAGACTGACGTTTACAGACTCTAAAAATGTACCTTGTTTTCGCTCACAGTTTTTGAAGAGCTCGAGTGTTGGGACCTGTACATCTTTGGAATAACTGACGCTGAGCCCTTTTGCGTTTTCTTGAGATTTGTTGACAATCAGAATTGAACCAAGTGTTTTGGGTAGTTGGAGTTTATTGCAAGACTTCGGGATATAGGTTTTTGCAGACTTAATCAAAGTGCAAGTTAAAGATTCTTCTGGGTCCTGACTTCGAAAAATGTCAATTTCCAGGAGCTCCTTTGAAATATTTGCAGCAAAAAGATTCCTATTGGCATTAAAAAAGTCTCAAATTCTGTGGCCCTTCATGCCCAGCTCTCATGGTAACCTCAGTTTCAATGTCCTCTCCACATCTGTGGCCTTGGTTTTGATTCCAAATCACAGGTATCGGCGAGTCCATGGGGGATGTCGATGGACGGACATGGTGGTGCCCTCCAGAGGAAAGCTCATTTACGCTGGCTCAGAGACTGGGCAATTATTGTTGTCAGCAGGGGCTTAGTAGGTGGTGTCCTGCATATGTTAGATCAGAACAGGAGCCACTGAACACCACCAAAGTGACTCGACAGCAGTGCAGTGTCTCCTCTGGTGGGTTGCCTCTTGACGGCTTGACATTGACTGCTGCCTGTGGATTGCTGGTGCCAGGGCTGTATAGCAGGCCGGGCCGGGCTCGGCTGTGGCTGTGGACGGGTGTCAGAATGAGCAGCATGGGTGCAACACCACTGAGGTAATACAGAAGATGGGACAGCAAAAAAAGGAGAAAAAAAAAAGGAAAAGAAGAGGATGCACTGAAAACATTCAGCAAGGTACAGTGCGCAAACAGAATAACATTCAGCAAGGTACAGTGCGCAAACAGAATAACATTCAGCAAGGTACAGTGCGCAAACAGAATAACATTCAGCAAGGTACAGTGCGCAAACAGAATAACATTCAGCAAGGTACAGTGCGCAAACAGAATTAAACAAACAAGGAAAGGAAGGGCAAACATGCGAACAAATTAACAAGGAAAAAGTGCCAAGCACAGGAATAAATAAACAAGACAATGGGGCAAGCACAGGAACAGATCAACGGGGAAAAAAGGGGCAAGCACAGGAACAGATCAACGGGGAAAAAAGGGGCAAGCACAGGAACAGATCAACGGGGAAAAAAGGGGCAAGCACAGGAACAGATCAACGGGGAAAAAAGGGGCAAGCACAGGAACAGACCAAGGGGAAAAAAGGGGCAAGCACAGGAACAGACCAACGGGGAAAAAAAGGGCAAGCACAGGAACAGACCAACGGGAAAAAAAGGGGCAAACACAGGAACAGATCAACGGGGAAAAAAGGGGCAAACACAGGAACAGACCAACGGGGAAAAAAGGGGCAAGCACAGGAATAAGTCAACAGGGCAAAAGAGGGCCAACATTAAGAAATCGTTTTGCTGCATCACAATGGTTACAGGCTATACATTTCCATTATTTTTTTTTCTTACATCCAACTGTTGCTAAAAAAAAAAGTAAGGATATGATGTGTGTGTGTGTGTGTGTGTGTGTGTGTGTGTGTGTGTGTGTGTGTGTGTGCGTGCGTGTGTGTGTAATTGCAGTTGTGACTGTGTATGTGACTGTGTGTGTGTGACTGTGTATGTGTCTACATGTGTGCATAAGTGTCTAATACTGTGTGTGTGTGTGTGTGTGTGTGTGTTGTGTGTGTGAGAGAGAAGACAGACAGACTGACAGACAAAGATAGAGACAGACAGAGAAGAGAGAGAGAGGCAGGGATGAGGGAAGAAGGATGGGGAGAACAATCATGACAATCCTGAATGCAGTGAGATCTGTGACTTAGGAAAGAGCTGCTGCAGATGTCCTTGCAGACATTCCACAAAAGAGCACATTCAACAGTTGTCAGTCATATACGCTTGATTAAAATAACACACATTATTAACAAATCAGAGTACATAAAATGGCACAAGACACAGACCCTATGATTAAAATAACACACATTAAAATCACATTTTAAAAAAAAGCCAGGCCTCCCCAATCCAATGGTGAGTGGGGGATGTCATTTTGGTGATATCAACTACTATCATGGCACACATTTTGATTAAACCAACAGTCAACCAGACCACCTGGGTCCTCCATTTCCTGATTAAAAGAAGTCCGGGTCGGGTTCCATGTCCTCCTCCTCCATATCTTCATAGTCCTCCTCTTCAATGTGTCCGCTGTGGAGCTTCCCCAGGAGCACTTCATTGTTATTGCGGTGATAGAAGGCAGCTCGGTCTTGGTCATCATCGTCTCCTTCCCCTGAACTGTCTTCGTATACTGACTCCCTCCAGTCTGCATGTCCACTGATTGGGAGACGTGAATCTGCACACATGCCCAGGCCTTGTGAATGGTTCAGAACTGGTGTAGTCAAACAAACATTTGCACCTAGGTCAAGAGACCAGTTCAGTACAGAGTCTGGACACACAAACACCTGTACACACACCTAGGCCTTTAGACTGGTTCAGTGCAGGTATGGTCACACAGACACCTGTACACCCACCAAGCTGCTTCATTACAAGCATGGTCACAAAAACACATGTACAAATACCTAGGCCTTTGGACTGGTTCAGTACAGGCGTAGTCACATAAATACCTGTACAATCATCTAGGCCTTTAGACTGGTTCAGTACAGGTGTGGTCACACAAATATACTTGTACACACACCTAGGCCTTTAGACTGGTCCAGTACAGGTGTGGTCACACAAATATACTTGTACACACACCTAGGCCTTTAGACTGGTCCAGTACAGGTGTGGTCACACAAATATACTTGTACACACACCTAGGCCTTTAGACTGGTCCAGTACAGGTGTGGTCACACAAATATACTTGTACACACACCTAGGCCTTTAGACTGGTCCAGTACAGGTGTGGTCACACAAATATACTTGTACACACACCTAGGCCTTTAGACGGGTTCAGTACAGGTGTGGTCACACAAATATACTTGTACACACACCTAGGCCTTTCGACGGGTTCAGTACAGGTGTGGTCACACAAATATACTTGTACACACACCTAGGCCTTTCGACTGGTTCAGTACAGGTGTGGTCACACAAATATACTTGTACACACACCTAGGCCTTTAGACTGGTCCAGTACAGGTGTGGTCACACAAATATACTTGTACACACACCTAGGCCTTTAGACTGGTCCAGTACAGGTGTGGTCACACAAATAACTTGTACACACACCTAGGCCTTTCGACGGGTTCAGTACAGGTGTGGTCACACAAATATACTTGTACACACACCTAGGCCTTTCGACTGGTTCAGTACAGGTGTGGTCACACAAATATACCTGTACACACACCTAGGCCTTTCGACTGGTTCAGTACAGTGTGGTCACACAAATATACCTGTACACACACCTAGGCCTTTCGACTGGTTCAGTACAGGTGTGGTCACACAAATATACCTGTACACACACCTAGGCCTTTTGACTGGTTCAGTACAGGTGTGGTCACACAACCTGTACACACTTCTAAGCCTTTAGACTGGTTCAGTACAGGTGTAGTCAGACAAATATACCTGTACACACACCTAGGCGTCACGACTGGTTCAGTACAGGTGTGGTCACACAGACATACCTGTGCACACATCCAGGCCTTAAGATTGGTTCAGTATAGGTATGGTCACACAAATATACCTGTACACTCACTTAGGCCTCACGACCGGTTCAGTACAGGCATGGTCACACAAACAACCTGTACACACACCTAGGCCTCACGACTGGTTCAGCACAGGTATGATCACACAAATACCTACACACATACCTACGTCTTCTGACAGGTTAAATTGTTGTTTGTCTTGCCTGAAAAAGACCAAAGAGGCTGAAACGTGTAGTGTTTGTTTTGTAATTTGTTTGTTCTTTCATCTGATGGTGCAGTATTTTTTCTTTTAATTTTGTTTCAATTTCTATATGCAGTCATCTTACTTCCCATCTATTTGCAGACCGGTGCCCACACATCCATACACACATGTACATTCACTACACACACATACTAACAACAACAAAAACAAAAAAAGACAACCAATATAAGGTAGGCACACAAGGTCTGACCAGCACATTGGACTAATGCGTAGGTCAGACATCTGCTAAGTCATAGCCATGAGACCCTCTTCTTCAATTGTCTCATCTTAGTTGTTAATTCATTTATCCATCAGCTGAAAATCATGCGTAGTGTGGTCTCAAAACTTAGCAGATGTGGTGTAGCGTATATGGACAAGTCCGCACGCAGTGACGCCTCCTTGATGAAACTGAAACTGAAACTGAAACTTGCAGTCATCTTCTTGTCCAGCCATTCCCTCTTCCAGGTATTTTGGACTATCCTGAGTCAGGCTGAATCTTTTCATAACCCCTCTCAGCATTAAATGTTGTGACACTGGGCCTTGGAACATGCATCTTCTGCTGCTAGCTTGCACGCCAGGTCTCAGAAGCAAACAGGATGTGGTCTCAGCACGCCACTCCACAGCTTCGAATTCCACGAAACTTTTACCAGTTTTCTTTGTTTGTTTGTTTGTGGAGGCTGCAGAATGGCATAAACACAAAGGTTAAGCAAAATTCATTGTACGGATGGCGGAAATCCCCAAAACTGCAGAAAAATCCCATGCCTGTGAAATATCACAAAGAAGGAAGAAGGAAGTATGTCAAGACCTTTATGGGCTGTTGACAGAAAGGAGGAGGACATGGTAAGAGGAAGACCTTTACATGTATAGTTCACAGTAACAGCTGTTGACAGAAAGGAGGACATGGTAAGAGGGAAGACCTTTACATGTATAGTTCACAGTAACAGCTGTTGACAGAAAGGAGGAGGACAAGGTAAGAGGGAAGACCTTTACATGCATAGTTCACAGTAACAGCTGTTGACAGAAAGGAGGAGGACATGGTAAGAGGGAAGACCTTTACATGCATAGTTCACATGAAGAGAGAGGAGACCTTGACCTTTATGGTTGTGGACAGAATGGAAGGGAATGAAGAAAGGGAAGACCTTTACCTTTAATTGCTAAAAGAAGGAAGAAAGCAGTGAGAGAAAGACAAGGTCTTTCCTCTGTGGTTGTTGACTAAAAGGGGACATTGAGAGAAAGAGGCCTTTATTCTTATTATTGTTAACAAAGGGGCGGTGGTGAACATACAGAGAGAGAGAGAAGAGAGAGAGAGAGAGAGAGAGAGAGAGAGAGAGAGAGAGAGAGAGAGAAAAGAGAGTGAGAGCTTTACCTTATGTTGTTGACAGACAGAATAAGGACATGGAGAGAGAGACCTTTACCTTTAAAATAATAATAATAATGATGATGATTTATGGCACTTACTCTTACATCTAAGTGCTTACAAATACAGAAAAGGTTAAAGAAAACATAAATGAAACCAATAAGAAGATGAATATTGCAATAAGTACCATGCACCTACAAACAAGGTGCATATTGACACCCCCCCCCCCCCCCCCCCCCCCCCCAACAGAAACACACACACACACATGATCCCACACACACTGTCGCACAACAATGGACACAACAGCATGTGCAGTCACACACACATGCTCGCCCCCTCCCCCCACACACAATTAGTGGCAGGATCAATTTGATGGGCAAGGGAAAGGAAGAAAGAACTTCTATTGACTGGTGAAGAGGGTTGTTTTGAGAGATGCCTTGAAGAAAGACAGAGAGTTTGAACTACGCAAAGACATTGGGAGTTTATTCCAAGAAACCGGACCCTGAAAAAAAAAAAGAACGATTGCCATAGGTTTTAGTTCAAAATCGAGGGAATTTAAGCAGTGTTGTCAGTTGAAGAACGCAACTGCCCAGAAGGAACATAGAGATGAAGGAGATCAGAAAAGGTACAAAGGAGCTAAGCCAATTCAAAGATTTAATGCAGAGTAAGTATGGTTGTTGACAGAACGGAAGGGGACAAGGAAAGAGAGATCCTTACTTTTACAGTTGTTGACAGAAGGGAAGGGGACAAGGAAAGAGAGATCCTTACTTTTACAGTTGTTGACAGAAGGGAAGGGGACAAGGAAAGAGAGATCCTTACTTTTACAGTTGTTGACAGAAGGGAAGGGGACAAGGAAAGAGAGATCCTTACTTTTACAGTTGTTGACAGAAGGGAAGGGGACAAGGAAAGAGAGATCCTTACTTTTACAGTTGTTGACAGAAGGGAAGGGGACAAGGAAAGAGAGATCTTTACTTTTACAGTTGTTGACAGAAGGGAAGGGGACAAGGAAAGAGAGATCCTTACTTTTACAGTTGTTGACAGAAGGGATGGGATATGGAAAAAGTGAAAATCTTTACAGTTTTTTTTACAGAAGGGAGGGACATGGAGAAAGAGAAGACCTTTATCTTAATGGTTGTTGACAGAAGCGAGGGGAATGAAGAAAACAAAGACAATTACCTCTGAATTGTTAAATGAAAGGGGGAAGCGGGAGAGAGAGAGAGAGAGAGAGAGCGACAAGGTTTTTACTCTGTGGTTGTGGACTAAAAGAGGGACACGGAGAGAGAAAGAGGACTTTACCTCTATGCTTGCTAACAGAAGAGAGAGAGAGAGAGAGAGAGAGAGAGAGAGAGAGAAGAGAGAGAGAGAGAGAGAGAGATTTAACTTTATGGCTGTTGACAGAAGGGAGGAGCATAAAATGAGAGAGCGAAGACCTTTACTTTTTGCTCTTTGAGAGAAATGAGGGAATATGCAGTGGAGAATATTTCTACCTTCATGGCTGTTAATGGGAAGGAGGAGGCAATGAAGAAGAGAAGACCTTTATGACTGTCGAGTCAAGGGTAGGACGTAGCGAGAAACAGAGAGAAGATTTTACTTTCATGGTTGTTGACACAGAAGCGAAAGATATAGAGAGAAGGCCTTTACCTTGACGGTTGTTGATAGAGCAGAGAGACAGAAGCCTTTGCCTTGATGGCTGTTGACAGAGCCTAGAGAGAGAGAAAGAGCAAAGCCCTTTACCTTTATGGTTGTTGAGGTCGCAGTCGTCTCGGCCCTGGCACACTTTCAGAATGGCCAGCTGGTCATGAAGCTGTTGCAGGATGCCATAATTCAGCTTCTTGGCCACGTTGTGCAGCTGAAAAAGACACGGTGCTGTAGGCTGTATGACATTATACACAGTGGGATGATATTATATGTTGGCCGACATCACACAAAATGGGATGGCATTCTAGGTTTGGTGATATTACACAAAATGGGTGGCATTCTAGGTTTGGTGACATTACACAAAATGGGACGGCACTCTAGGTTTGGTGACATCACACAAAATGGGACGGCATTCTAGGTTTGGTGACATTACACAAAATGGGATGGCACTCTAGGTTTGGTGATATTACACAAAATGGGATGGCATTCTAGGTTTGGTGATATTACACAAAATGGGATGGCATTCTAGGTTTGGTGACATTACACAAAATGGGATGGCACTCGAGGTTTGGTGATATTACACAAAATGGGATGGCATTCTAGGTTTGGTGATATTACACAAAATGGGATGGCATTCTAGGTTTGGTGATATTACACAAAATGGGATGGCTTTCTAGGTTTGGTGATATTACACAAAATGGGATGGCATTCTAGGTTTGGTGATATTACACAAAATGGGATGGCATTCTAGGTTTGGTGATATTACACAAAATGGGATGGCATTCTAGGTTTGGTGATATTACACAAAATGGGATGGCATTCTAGGTTTGGTGACATCACACAAAATGGGATGGCATTCTAGGTTTGGTGATATTACACAAAATGGGATGGCATTCTAGGATTGGTGATATTACACAAAATGGGATGGCACTCGAGGTTTGGTGATATTACACAAAATGGGATGGCACTCGAGGTTTGGTGATATTACACAAAATGGGATGGCATTCTAGGTTTGATGATATTACACAAAATGGGATGGCACTCGAAGTTTGGTGATATTACACAAAATGGGATGGCACTCGAGGTTTGGTGATATTACACAAAATGGGATGGCACTCTAGGTTTGGTGATATTACACAAAATGGGATGTCATTCTAGGTTTGGTGATATTACACAAAATGGGATGGCACTCTAGGTTTGGTGATATCACACAAAATGGAATGGCACTCCAGCTTTGGTGATATATGGCAGAGATGGCATCCTCAGTTTGGTGACATTACACAAAATGGGATGACATTCTAGGTTTGGTGACATTACACAAGATATATGGGATTGTAGGTTGGGTGAAATTGCACAAAAAAGAAATGGGATAGTAGACTGGGTGACATCACACAGAGATGGGATTGTAGGTTGGGTGACATCACACTCAGAGATGGGATTGTAGGTTGGGTGACATCACAAAAAAAGAGATGGGATTGCAGACTGGGTGACATCACAAAAAAAGAGATGGGATTGTAGACTGGGTGACATCACACAGAGATGGGATTGTAGGTTGGGTGACATTACACTCAGAGATGGGATTGTAGGTTGGGTGACATCACAAAAAAAAAAAGAGATGGGATTGTAGACTGGGTGACATCACAAAAAAAGAGATGGGATTGTACACTGGGTGACATCACAAAAAAAGAGATGGGATTATAGGCTGGGTGACATTACACTCAGAGATGGGATTGTAGGTTGGGTGAAATCACAAAAAAGAGATGGGGCTGTAGGTTGGGCGACATCACACACACAGATGGGATTGTAGGTTGGGTGACATCACACTCAGAGATGGGATTGTAGGTTGGGTGACATCACACTCAGAGATGGGATTGTAGGTTGGGTGACATCATAAAAAGAGATGGGACTGTAGGTTGGGCGACATCACACTCAGAGATGGGATTGTAGAGAGAGATGGGATTGTAGGTTGGGTGACATCACAAAAAAGAGATGGGACTGTAGGTTGGGCGACATCACACTCAGAGATGGGATTGTAGGTTGGGTGACATTACACACAGAGATGGCATTGTAGGTTGGGTGACATCACACAAAAAGAGATGGTATTGTAGGTTGGGTGACATCACACAAAAAGAGATGGTATTGTAGGTTGGGTGACATCACATAAAAAGAGATGGTATTGTAGGCTGGTTGACATCACACAGAGATGAGATTGTAGGTTGGGTGACATCACACAAAAAGAGATGGGATTGTAGGTTGTGTGACATTACATACAGAGATGGGATTGCAGGTTGGGTGACATCACAAAAAAAAGATGGGATTGTAGGTTGGGTGACATCACAACAGACATGGGATCGTAGGTTGGGTGACATCACACACAGAGATGGGGTTGTAGATGGGTGATATCACACAGAGATGGGATTGTAGGTTAGGCGACATCACACAAAAAGAAATGGGATAGTGGGTTGGTTGACATCACACACACAGATGTGATTGTAGGTTGGGCGACATCACACAAAAAGAAATAAGATAGTGGGTTGGTTGACATCACACACACAGATGTGATTGTAGGTTGGGTGACATCACACACAGAGATGGGATTGTAGGTTGGGCGACATAACACAAAAAGAAATGGGATAGTGGGTTGGTTGACATCACACACACAGATGTGATTGTAGGTTGGGTGACATCACACAAAGAGATGGGATTGTAGATGGGTGACATCACACAGAGATGTTATTGTAGGTTGGGTGACAACACACACAGAGATGGATTGTAGGTTGGGTGACATCACACACAGAGATAAGGATTGTAGACTGGGTGACATCACACAAAAAGAGATGGGATTGTAGGTTGGGTGACATCACACTCAGAGATGGGATTGTAGGTTGGGTGACATCACACAAAAAGAGATGGGATTGTAGGTTGGGTGACATCACACTCAGAGATGGGATTGTAGGCTGGGTGACATCACACAAAAAGAGATGGGATTGTAGGTTGGGTGACATCACACACAGAGATAAGGATTGTAGACTGGGTGACATCACACAAAAAGAGATGGTGTTGTAGGTTGGGTGACATCACACACACGAGACGGGATTGTAGGCTGGGTGACATCACACAAAAAGAGATGGGATTGTAGGTAGGGTGACATCACACACAGAGATGGGATTGTAGGTTGGGTGACATCACACACAGAGATGGCATTGTAGGTTGGGTGACATCACACAAAAAGGAATGGGATTGTAGGCTGGGTGACATCACACAGAGATGGGATTGTAGGCTGGGTGACATCACACAGAGATGGGATTGTAGGTTGGGTGACATCACACACAGAGATAGGATTGCAGGTTGGTGACATCACACACAGAGATGGGATGGTAGGTTGGGTGACATCACACACAGAGATGGGATTGTAGGTTGGGTGACATCACACACAGAGATGGGATTGTAGGTTGGGTGACATCACACACAGAAATGGGATTATAGGTTGGGCTAAATCACTCACAGAGATGGGATTGTAGGTTGGGTGACATCACACACAGAGATGGCATTGCAGGTTGGGTGACATCACACACAGAGAAGGATTGTAGATTGGGTGACATCACACACAGAGATGGGATTGTAGGTTGGGTGACATCACACAAAGAGATGGGATTGTAGGTTGGGCGACATCACACAAAAAGAAATGGGATAGTGGGTTGGTTGACATCACACACACAGATGTGATTGTAGCTTGGGTGACATCACACAAAGAGATGGGATTGTAGGTTGGGTGACATCACACACAGAGATGGGATTGTAGGTTGGGCGACATCACAAAAAAAGAGATGGGATTGTAGGTTGGGTGACATCACACAAAAAGAGATGGATTGTAGGTTGGGTGACATCACAGAGAGAGATGGATTGTAGGTTGGGTGACATCACACAGAAAGAGATGGGATTGTAGATTGGGTGACATCACACACAGCGATGGGATTGTAGGTTGGGTGACATCACACACAGAGATGGGATTGTAGGTTGGGTGATATTACACACAGAGATGGGATTGTAGGTTGGGTGAAATCACACACAGAGATGGATTGTAGGTTGGGTGATATTACACACAGAGATGGGATTGTAGGTTGGGTGACATCACACAAAAAGACGGATTGTAGATTGGGTGACATCACACACAGAGATGGGATTGTAGATTGGGTAACATCACACACAGAGATGGGATTGTAGGTTGGGTGACATCACACAAAAAGAGATGGGGTTGTAGGTTGGGTGATATTACACACAGAGATGGGATTGTAGGCTGGGTGACATCACACAAAAAGAGATGGGGTTGTAGTTGGGTGACATCACACAAAAAGAGATGGATTGTAGATTGGGTGACATCACACACAGCGATGGGATGTAGGTTGGGTGACATCACACACAGAGATGGAATTGTAGGTTGGTGACATCACACAAAAAGACGGATTGTAGATTGGGTGACATCACACACAGAGATGGCATTGTAGGTTGGGTGACATTACACACAGAGATGGGATTGTAGATTGGGTAACATCCACACAGAGATGGGATTGTAGGTTGGTGACATCACACAAAAAGATGCATTGTAGGTTGTGTGACATCACACACAGAGATGGGATTGTAGATTGGGTGACATCACACAAAAAGATGGGATTGTAGATTTGGTGACATCACACAAAAAAGAGATGGCATTGTAGGTTGGGTGACATCACACACAGAGATGGGATTGTAGATTGGGTGACATCACACAAAAAGATGGGATTGTAGATTGGGTGACATCACACACAGAGGTGGCATTGTAGGTTGGGTGACATCACACACAGAGATGGGATTGTAGATTGGGTGACATCACACAAAAAGATGGCATTGTCGGTTGGGTGACATCACACACAGAGATGGGATTGTAGGTTGGGTGACATCACACAAAGAGATGGGGTTGTAAACTGGGTGACATTACACAAAAAGAAATGGGATAGTGGGTTGGGTGACATCACACAAAAAGAGATGGTATTGTAGGTTGGGTGACATCGCATAAAAAGAGATGGATTGTAGGTTGGGTGACATCGCATAAAAAGAGATGGTGTTGTAGGTTGGGCGACATCACACAAATAGAGATGGTATTGTAGGTTGGGTGACATCACATAAAAAGAGATGGTATTGTATGTTGGTGACATCACACAAAAAGAGATGGTATTGTAGGTTGGGTGACATCACACAAAAAGAGATGGGATTGTAGGTTGGGTGACATCACACAAAAAGAGATGGTATTGTAGGTTGGGTGACATCACACAAAAAGAATGGTATTGTAGGTTGGGTGACATCACACAAAAAGAGATGGGATTGTAGGTTGGGTGACATCACACAAAAAGAGATGGTATTGTAGGTTGGGTGACATCACACAAAAAGAGATGGGATTGTAGGTTGGGTGACATCACACAAAAAGAGATGTGATTGTAGGTTGGGTGACATCACACAAAAAAGAATGGGATTGTAGGTTGGGTGACATCACACAAAAAGAGATGGGATTGTAGTTGGGTGACATCACACAAAAAGAGATGGATTGTATGCTGGGTGACATCACACAAAAAGAGATGGGATTGTAGGTTGGGTGACATCACACAAAAAGAAATGAGACAGTATGCTGGGTGACATCACACAAAAAGAAATGAGACAGTATGCTGGGTGACATCACACAAAAAGAAATGAGACAGTATGCTGGGTGACATCACACAAAAAGAAATGAGACAGTATGCTGGGTGACATCACACAAAAAGAAATGAGACAGTATGCTGGGTGACATCACACAAAAAGAAATGAGACAGTATGCTGGGTGACATCACACAAAAAGAAATGAGACAGTATGCTGGGTGACATCACACAAAAAGAAATGAGACAGTATGCTGGGTGACATCACACAGAAAGAAATGAGACAGTATGCTGGGTGACATCACACAAAAAGAAATGAGACAGTATGCTGGGTGACATCACACAGAAAGAAATGAGACAGTATGCTGGGTGACATCACACAGAAAGAAATGAGACAGTATGCTGGGTGACATCACACAAAAAGAAATGAGACAGTATGCTGGGTGACATCACACAAAAAGAAATGAGACAGTATGCTGGGTGACATCACGCACAAACAAATGGGATAATGGGTGACATCACAATCAATCCAGATTTGACTTATGACATTAAAATGTATGGCCCTGTCAAACACAGATAATGTTTCTACACATGACTGATGGAAATGATGGCCATTGGGCATAACAAATAATCTATCTAGACACAATGGTTAAATCGGAAATGAAATGAGGTAGGGAACAGTAAACGATAAACAGTAAACAAGTGGGGTATGTTTTGCTCCCATAAGGAAACCTAACACAGAGTAACTTTTATTCAAGACTGGCACAGCCTTTTTAAACTTGAATAAAGTCAGACAAATACATAGACGAACAATCTAACAGTGGGGGAAAAACAAGCGCAGGCCAACAACTGAACTGTCTTCATAGTAATGACCTGGCAAAGATTTGGACTTGAGGGGAGGGGAGTTTGAAGATGGAGAAACTGGGAACATGAAATTAAAAAAAAAATATATGTTACAGATATGAAAACTCTTCACTAGCTGCATAAGGGAACCATCGCAATCCCTTTTGATGGCAGATATATTTGTATTGCCTGCTCCGAGGCCTTTCACAATGGTTAAAGCTGATGGCCCTATCAAGAAAATCTTTCTTTACAAAGTAGACGGCCATACTGTATTCAGCTAACCTATCTAGACACAAAAGTTAAAGTTGATGGCAATGTTACACTCACAAATAATCAATCCAGATATGACTGATGAAGATGACGGCCATATTACGCACAGGTAATCTATCCAGACATGACAGAAGAAATTTGTATCTAAACTGCACATAGACAATTAATCCAGATGCACTGATGAAGTTGATGGCCCTGTCATAGAATGATAATCTATCCAGATATGACTGAAGTTGATATCCATACCACACATATAAATAATTCCCCTAGACACACACATGAACCTGATGGCCAAATCACACATGCATAATCTATCCACACAAGCCTGACGCAGTCAATGGCCATATCACATCTTGATAATCTATCCACACAAGCCTGACGCAGTCAATGGCCATATCACATCCTGATAATCTATCCACACAAGCCTGACGCAGTCAATGGCCATATCACATCCTGATAATCTATCCACACAAGCCTGACGCAGTCAATGGCCATATCACATCTTGATAATCTATCCACACAAGCCTGATGCAGTCAATGGCCATATCACATCCTGATAATCTATCCACACAAGCCTGACGCAGTCAATGGCCATATCACATCCTGATAATCTATCCAGACAAGCCTGACGCAGTCAATGGCCATATCACATCCTGATAATCTATCCACACAAGCCTGACGCAGTCAATGGCCATATCACATCCTGATAATCTATCCACACAAGCCTGATGCAGTCAATGGCCATATCACATCCTGATAATCTATCCAGACACAACAGACAAAGCTGAAGGCTATATCGCACACACAGATACTCCCTTCAGGCATGCCTGATAAAACTCTTCACCACATCACACACACAGAGTTCATCCATTCCAGAGTCCACAGACATACCTGGTGAGGGTCTTTGGCCATGTCATAGAAGGTGATGAAGTTGGTAATGTACTCGCAGTACAGGAAGTTGCTGGTTTCATTCACCGTGCGTATGCACCAGTAGGTGTTGTTGTTGGCATTTGAGCAAAAACAGAATGGCCCATCTGGAAATAACAAAACATTAAAAGAAATTTATGACTTAAAAGAAAAAAAAGTAAAAACCTAGTAAAAATAGGAGGGGGGGGGGGGGGGGGGGGGGGGGGGACAAAGCACTGAAAAAGTGAAAACCTATTTCATGTCATCTATACAGTTGGAGACATATATTCTGACTGTAATGTGTGTGTGTGGTCAACAGAGGCTGAAGATCTACATCCTGACTAATGTGGCAATTTTCTATCATCAGTACAGGTTGAACATATATACTCTGACTGTAATCTATCCATTCTCTGCAATCAATACAGGTTGAAGATATATACCCTGACTGTAGTCTGTCCATTTTCTAAGAACAATACCAGCTGAACTTCTATATCGTGATTGTCATCTGTCCATTCTCTGTAAACAATACAGGTTAAAGATCTATATCATGCTTGTGATCAATACAGGCTGAGGATCTATAAACTGGCTGTAATGTGTCCATTGTCCATAACCAATGCAAGTTAAGAATATATATATATATCCAGACTGTAATCTGTCCACTCTTCGCAATCAATAGAAGTTGAACATCTATGTCTTAATTGTGATCTGTCCATCTCTGCAATCAATGCAAGTTGAAGATTATACATATTCTGACACTAATCTGTCCATCTCTGCAATCAATACAGGTTGAAGATATACATTCTGACTGTAATCTGTCCATCTCTGCAATCAATACAGGTTGAAGATATACATTCTCACTGTAATCTGTCCATCTCTGCAATCAATACAGGTTGAAGATATATATTTTGATTGTAAACTGTCCATCTCTGCAAGCAATACAGGTTGAAGATATATATTTTGATTGTAATCTGTCCATCTCTGCAAGCAATACAGGTTGAAGATATATATTCTGATTGTAATCTTTGCAATCCATTACACATTCAAGATATGTACTCCAAGAGCCTTTTCACAGATTAGACAGGCAGCAACACACGGCACCAAGGCTGTCACAGGCACACAAGACCCCGTCCACACACTGGAGAGGAAACACCAAACAGCCATTTTCCGCTTGCGCACGGGGCATTGTGGCCTGCGTGCCCACCTCCAGAGGACAGTAGCCACAGGCTCAGCCCAGTGTCCCTGTGGGCAAGCCGACCAGACACCAGCACATGTCCTCCAGGACTGTCCCCTCAATGACTGCCAGCGATCTCCGCCGGATGGCCGATTTTGCCGCCACCCTTGGAGTCGGGCTGTAGCTGCGTAGCTGTCAGATGCTGAAGAAGAAGCAGCAGCCACACACAGCCTCTCTGTGCCCTGGAAGGCAGTACTGCTATGTGCATTACGTCTGTTGGACAGACAGCCCTAAACAGGCACAGACAGCCATCTGGCCAGTACTGTTTTGTGCAGAATGTCTGTTGGACAAACAGCACCAAACAGCCACAGACAGCCATCTGGCCAGTACTGTTTTGTGCAGAATGTCTGTTGGACAAACAGCACCAAACAGCCACAGACAGCCATCTGGCCAGTACTGCTTTGTGCAGAATGTCTGTTGGACAAACAGCACCAAACAGCCATAGACAGCCATCTGTACAGTACTGCTTTGTGCTGAATGTCCGTTGGACAAACAGCACCAAACAGCCACAGACAGCCATCTGGGACAGTATTGCATGTACCTTGTTTTATGTCTGTTAGCTGTGATGTTTGAAGAAGACATGAGTTAAAGACACATTTGTCCGTTTTGCAGTGTGCATTTAAATAAGCATTACTTTCAACCCTATTTTGTGTTTACTTGTAATCTGGCTTCATTACACAGTGAACACACACACACACACACACACACATGTCCACTGGCACATATGCATAATCACACCATACATACACATATTCATCTCTCCCTGCATATCACTTCTCAGCCTATTGGCAAAGAGCAAAGTGCACTACAACTCACACTCCAACATAAGCATGCATGTGTCCAAAGTTACACACACACAAAGCAAATTTGTAGCAGCACACTTACGCATACAGACAGATACATAGCACATATGCACCGCTCCTCCTGTTCTCAATGAATATCATTTCTGGTCAAAAGACATTTCACTGACACCACCACCGCCACTCCTCTAAAACACACACACACAACTTTTTGTCCAAGTTAAAAACACCCACCTACACTAGTACACACACACACACACACACACCACACACACACACACACACACATGCGCGCACACACATATTGTCTACCATTACATTCTGTGACAAGACACCATATTACAGAAGTACTTTTTCAGACTATGGATCCTTCTCTTTGTCTACATCTTTTTGAGGCTCAAAAAGACATTCCCTCTTTCTCTTGTTTTCCTTACTCACTCAGACACAGAGTCCCTCTCTCATTGCCTCCCCCCCCCCCCCCCCCTTCCCCACCACACACACACACACACACAATCCCCAGCCTGTTCTTATCCATTTCTTACAAACCTTTCTTCCTTATTATCTAAGTTTCTTTTCATTCCTCTTTCAGTGACTTTCACTCCTTGCCTCCACCCCCACCCCCTTCCCAATCCACTTGTTACAGAAACTTTCTTCCTTATATCTTACTCTTTGTTGTCGTCGTCATGTTGTATTTCTTGTCCTTCCTCAGAACCATTACTTCCATTCTACTAATTTCCTCTCTCTCTCTACCCCCTTCCACTCAACAGACCCCAACATAACACAGGACCTGCAGACCCCAATATAACACAGGACCTGCAGACCCCAACATAACAATGGACCGGCAGACCCCAACATAACACAGGACATGTAGACCCCAACATAACACAGGACCTGCAGACCCCAATATAACACAGGACCTACAGACCCAACATAACACAGGACCTACAGACCCCAACATAACACAGGACCTACAGACCCCAATATAACACAGGACATGCAGACCCCAACATAACACAGGACCTGCAGACCCCAATATAACACAGGACATGCAGACCCAACATAACACATGACATACAGACCCAACATAACACAGGACATACAGACCCCAATATAACACAGGACCTACAGACCCCAATATAACAATGGACCTACAGACCCCAATATAACACAGGACCTGCAGACCCCAACATAACAATGGACCTACAGACCCCAATATAACACAGGACCTACAGACCCAATATAACACATGACATGCAGACCCCAACATAACACAGGACCTACAGACCCCAACATAACACATGACATGCAGACCCCAATATAACACATGACATGCAGACCCAACATAACACAGGACATACAGACCCCAACACAACACAGGACATACAGACCCCAACACAACACAGGACATGCAGACCCCAACATAACACATGACATGCAGACCCCAACACAACACAGGACATACAGACCCCAACATAACACAGGACATACAGACCCCAACATAACACAGGACCTACAGACCCCAACACAACACAGGACATACAGACCCCAACATAACACATGACATGCAGACCCCAACATAACGCATGACATGCAGACCCCAACACAACACAGGACCTACAGACCCCAACATAACACATGACATGCAGACCCCAACATAACACATGACATGCAGACCCAACATAACACAGGACCTACAGACCCCAACATAACACAGGACCTACAGACACCAATATAACACATGACATGCAGACCCCAACATAACACAGGACATACAGACCCCAACACAACACAGGACATGCAGACCCCAACACAACACAGGACATGCAGACCCCAACATAACACAGGACCTACAGACACCAATATAACACAGGACCTACAGACCCCAACATAACACAGGACCTACAGACACCAATATAACACAGGACCTACAGACACCAATATAACACAGGACCTACAGACCCCAACATAACACATGACATGCAGACCCAACATAACACAGGACATACAGACCCCAACATAACACAGGACATGCAGACCCCAACATAACACAGGACATGCAGACCCAACATAACACAGGACATGCAGACCCCAACATAACACAGGACATGCAGACCCCAACACAACACAGGACATACAGACCCCAACATAACACAGGACCTACAGACCACAACACAACACAGGACCTACAGACCCCAACATAACACAGGACCTGCAGACCCCAGTATAACACAGGACATGTAGACCCCAGCACCACACATGACCTGAAGAATTTCATACACATTGCTCTCTCCACACTGCAGTTTACACAAATCGCACAGCATTCCACACAAACCCGAGGAAATCTATACAAATCACATGGCAGTTCGTGGAAACCAAATGGTAATCTGTACAAACCAAATGGTAGTTACCACACTAATCCTCTTCGCAAACCACACTGCAGTCCACATAAATCACACTGCGGTGTTCACAAAGAACATGGCAGTCTATACAAACCATACTGCTGTCTTCAAAAAGAACACTGCAGTCTACACAAACCACCTGCAGTGCTCACAAACAACAAAGCAGTCTCTACAAATGACACTGCTCTCTTCACAAACCACACTGCGGTCTACACAAACCACACAGCAGTCTTCACAAACCACACTGCAGCCTATACAAACCACACTGCAGCCTATACAAACCACGCTGTGGTCTACATAAACCACACTGCACCTACACAAACCACACTGCAGCTTATACAAACCACACTGCAGCCTATACAAACCACGCTGCAGCCTATACAAACCATGCTGCGGTCTACACAAAACCACACTGCAGCCTATACAAACCACACTGCAGCCTATACAAACCACGCTGTGGTCTACACAAACCACACTGCAGTCTACACAAACCATACTGCAGTCTACACAAACCAACTGCAGTCTACACAAGCCACTTTGTGGTCTACACTGCAATCTATGCAAACCACACTGCAGTCTATGCAAACCACAGTGCAGTCTACACAAACCACACTGCAGTCAATAAAAACCACATCGCAGCCTACACAAACCACATTGCAGCCTACAGAAGCCACACTGCAGTCTACACAAGCCACATTGTGGTCTACACTGCAATCTACGCAAACCACACTGCAGTCTACACAAACCACATTGCAGTCTACACAAACCACACTGCAGTCAACAAAAACCACATTGCTGCCTACACAAACCACATTGCAGCCTACAGAAGCCACACTGCAGTCTACACAAGCCACACTGTGGTCTATACAACCACACTGAAGTCTACATCAGCTGCACTGAAGTCTACACAAACCACACTGCAGTCTACACAAACCACACTGAAGTCTACACAAACCACTCTGCAGTGTACACAAACCACACTGAAGTCTACATCAGCTGCACTGAAGTCTACACAACCACACTGCAGTCTACACAAACCACACTGAAGTCTACACAAACCACTCTGCAGTGTACACAAACCACACTGAAGTCTACACAAACCACTCTGCAGTGTACACAAGCCACATTGTGGGGAAGTGGGAAGCTCGCACAGGCAAGACATGGCGGCTGGAGGAGATGACAATATGGTTTCTGTCCACCACCACCCTTACCCCACCCCCAACTTCTCCCTCCCCCACTTTCCTAACAAGTCAACGGACCTGTGTAAAGGTTGGATGGCTTCCACTCACGTCCTGTTTCAATGGGTTTGGGACTATGCATATGCACATTATGTGTGCTTGTACAAGTGCATACATAGTGTGTGTGTGTGTGTGTGTGTGTGTGTGTGTGTGTGTGTGTGTGTGTGTGTGTGTGTGTGTATGCGTGTGTGTGTGTGTGTGTGTGTGTGTGTGTGTGTGTGTGTGTGTGTGTGTGTGTGTGCGCACGCGCATGTGTGCATTAGTACCTGTACTCTGTATGTGTGTGTGTGTGTGTGTGTGTGTGCGTGTGTGTGTGCGTGTGTGTGTGTGTGTGTGTGTGTGTGTGTGTGTGTGTGTGTGTGTGTGTGTGTGTGTGTGTGAGAGAGAGAGAGAGTCAGTCAGTACAACCTTGAGTTAATCTGACAATAAATTGGTTTCAGTCAGTCAGTCAGTGTGAGAGAGAGAGAGAGAGAGAGGAGAGAGAGAGAGAGAGAGAGAGAGAGAGAGAGTTTATCAGTGTGCATATTCTGTGTCGACATGGCACGTGACTTCTGTCGTTGTCTATGAGTGTGAGTGAAGGTGAAGTACATGGGATGAAGATGGAAAGGGAAGGGAAGCAACTTTGCATGGACTGCACACTCACACACTGGAAAAGACTGGAAGCAGATGGGTGGGGGGGGGGGGGGGGGGGGGGGGGGGGGGGGGTAAGAAAGAGGTAAAAAAAAAAAAAAAAGAGAAAAAAAAAGCACACACCGCTAAGAAAGAGGTAAAAAAAAAAAAAAGAGAAAAAAAAAAGCACACACCGCCCTAACGCCCTAACGGAAAATAAAACAAAACGAAAAAAGACTGTGGAAGCCTGACATGGTGCTGTCCTGCCGAGACAGACAGTCTGCCACAAGTGCAGTCACATCGCCCTAACACTCCACCTTCAGCATCTAGCTTCACTAGGGTTTACACATTTTGTTTCCTTTTTTTCTTTTTTAAAGGAAAACAGGGCATCAGTGTCTGTCCATGTTTACCTTTCATCTGATTTTCTAATGTATCTATGTTTCCTTTCCACTTTTCGTGTCAGCGTTTCACTTCCATTCGCTCTTCTCTGTCAATGTTTTCTTCCTTGTTTTATTTTCTCTGTCAATGTTTTCTGCCTTGTTTTATTTTCTCTGTCAGTGTTTTCTTCCTTGTTTTATTTTCTCTGTCAGCGTTTTCTTACTTGTTTTATTTTCTCTGTCAGTGTTTTCTTCCTTTTTTTTTTTTTTTAATACTTTTTTTAAATTTCTTTCCTCATTCTGTCTTCCATTCCGCAGTTCCTTCTTTCTCTCTTCTCCATTCTTTCATCAACACGATCTTTCTCTTTGCTGTACATTTCCGGATGCAAATTACCACATATTTTTGGTTGTTAATCATATTTGTACATGTTTCACAGTGTTTTCCTCCTTGTTTTCTTATCTCTGTCAGCGTTTTCTTCCTTGTTTTATTTCTCTGTCAGTGACCCTTTCTACTGCAAGTGTGTCCCTTCCATTTGCTTGTGTGTCAGTGTTTCCCTTTTCCTTTCATTTTTGCTTCTGTGTTTCCCTTTCATTTCCTTTTTTTTACCAGTATTTTTCCTTTCTTTTCTGTCCTCTCTCAGTGTTTCCTTTTTGGTTCATTTCCTCTGTCAGAATTCCCCTCCACTTTCTGTGTCAGTATTTCCTTTCCTAATATCTCTCAGCATTTCTCTTTATTTCATGCACCAGTGTTTCCCTTTATTTCATGCATCAGTGTTTCCCTTTATTTTATGCACCAGTGTTTCCTTTATTTCATGCACCAGTGATTCCATTTATTTCATGCATCAGCATTTTCCTTTCATTTTCTGTGCTTTCCTCCTTTACCAGGTTTTCCTGCAGTTCTCTGCCCTCCTGCAAGAGGAGCACTCCTTCATTAAGGCTGGTTTTCCCATACATTACCCCCCCCCCCTCCCCCCCCCCCAACACACACACACACACAAACAAGAGGAGCGCTCCTTCAGTAAGGTGGGTTTTCTCCATACACTACGCCCCCCACACACAAAGAAGAGGAGCGCTCCTTCAGTAAGGCGGGTTTTCCCATACACTATGCCCCCACACAAACAAGAGGAGCGCTCCTTCACTAAGGCGGGTTTTTCCATAAACTACACCCCCCCACACAAACAAGGAGAGATGCTCACAGGTCCACAAGGGAGGAGTTTTCCAATGGCAGTTGTCCATAAGGGTACATTCCAGGCCACTCTGGTAGCAGGGGGGATAATTAAAGCGCTTGAAGTGCCGCAGCGAAGGGCAGCCCTGGGCCACATCCCCTCCTCCTCCTCCTCAAATACTGGACAGGCAGACAGTGTGCAGGGCAACACGTCAACACCACAGACCACAGGACAATGTACCCATTCACAGTGCAGACCACATGACAGTCAACGTACACGTCAATACCACAGACCACAGGACAATGTACCCATTCACAGCTCAGTCCACATGACAGACAATGCACACGTCAACACCACAGACCACAGGACAATGTACCCATTCACAGCACAGTCCACATGACAGACAATGTACACGTCAACACCACAGACCACAGGACAATGTACCCATTCACAGTGCAGTCCACATGACAATGTACACGTCAACACCACAGACCACAGGACAATGTACCCATTCACAGTGCAGACCACATGACAGACAATGTACATGTCAAACCACAGGACAATGTACCCATTCACAGTGCAGTCCACATGACAGTCAATGTACATGTCAACACCACAGGACAATGTACCCATTCACAGTGCAGTCCACATGACAAAGATAAGATAAGATAAGATAAGATAATGTTGCTTATAGCCCAGCCGACCGCAAAGGGCCATATCAGGGCTGTCACCACGTTAAAATCAACTCACCAGTCATATATAAAAAAAAAAAAAAAAAAAAAAACCTTTCATACATCTCGTTAAATGACATCGTCTAGAAACGCACCAGAAACTTTGTTAAAAATCTTTCTGCCGTAAAATCTTAAATCAGATGAAAAATGTTAATCTCTCTCAAAAACTCAAGGATCACATCAGGCGGGACATCCCTGAACAGGATCTTCATGGACTCCGCTGTAAAATGTTTGCGTCTCACATCGTGCAAGTCCCAACACTCTAAAAGAACATGTTTCATTGTGAGTGGCGCATGACATGGAATGCACCACGGAGCTTCTTCACTCTTTAAAAGGTAAGCATGGGTAAAATACGAATGGCCGGTGTGCAGCCGGCACAGAACCGTTTCCTCTTTACGACCTCCCGACGTGGATGGGAGGAACTCCTTAAGGTTTGGACGGATCTGAAAGAGTTTGTTATTCGTCTGTGTGTTCCAATCCTCCTGCCAGAGGTCTCTCACATAATCGTTAATTTTGGGTTTCACATCTGAGCAGGGAATATAAGTGTTGGACAGTTTCTCTCTTGTGGCGTTCTTGGCTAAACGATCAACCATTTCGTTCCCGCCGTTTGCCAACATGGCCAGGAACCCAAGCAAGAGTAATGTTGTAACCGTCCACCTTCAGCTTGCTAAAAAGTTCAAAAAAAAGTAAAAGTTCTGGATGCTGAAGGTTGCGGCCAGCTATGGCCTCCAAAGCTGACAGCGAATCCGACAGAACCAGAAAGTCCCTCTTTGAAGAATGTGAGATTATCTTCAAAGCCAGAACCAGAGCAGTAAGTTCAGCAGAATAGACAGAAGCATCTGAATGTATATGTTCCAACAGTATCTGAGAAGGGGCCCCAGGGCAGTAGGCTGCACAGGCCACTCCATCCTCAGACTTGGAACCGTCAGTGAAAACTTTTTGATAGGATGGGAATTTCGAACAGAGCTCAGCATACAATGCTTGTACGCCAGAGAGCTGGTAGACTCTTTGCGAAAAGCTGCAAGATCGAAACGAATCTCTGGTGTGAAAAAGGTCCACGGAGGTTGATCCGGAAACTTGGAAAAATCGGAAACTACTCCCAGGTCTAGACCTGCATTCCGCACGTGAGGCTGCATACGAAGACCAAACGGCGGAATACATTTAGGGTTGTTTTCAAACTTACTTTGGAATGGAGGGTCAAAGACACAGTCATAGGCAGGATTCTGCGGTTCTGAGAACAGTCGGATATAATAATTTAAAGACAGTTTCAGCCTGCGGTTGGACAACGAAGGTTCGCCCGCCTCTGCGTACAGGCTGTACACAGGGGTGGTGCGGAACGCTCCAAGACAGAGACGAAGCCCTTGATGGTGGATAGGGTCCAAAAGTTTGAGGTAAGAGGGTCTTGCGGAGCCGTAGACAGCACAACCATAGTCCAGTTTGGAACGGACCAGGGCTCTGTAGAGGTGCAGCAAAGTTTTCTTATCAGCGCCCCAGTCGGTGTGCGCTACGACCCGCAGAATATTCAGAGCTTTCTGGCAAGAAGTTTTGAGGTTTTTGATGTGGCTGAGAAAGTTGAGTTTCTGGTCAAAAATGACTCCCAGAAATTTGGCCTCTGTAACAGCTTGGAATGGGAGATTTCCCTACTTGAAGTTCAGGATCTGGGAAAACTGACGGAAATTATGGAAGTGAATACATTGCGTCTTTGTTGGAGAAAAGGTGAAACCGTTTTCATCCGCCCATCGATGGATTTTATCTACGCAAAGCTGGAGCCTGCGCTGGACACTCGGGTACAGGCTTCCAGTTGCGTAGACAGCGAAATCATCCACAAACAATGAGCAGTCTGAACCCTGCTGAACTGATTTCACAATGTTGTTGATTTTAATACTAAAGAGGGCAGGAGACAGTATGCTCCCCTGGGGAACACCCAACTCCTGCTCGTGGACATCAGAGAGAGTGGTGCCAACCCGGACCTGAAACTGTCGTTCTGCCAAAAAATTTTGAATAAAAAGCGGAAGATGACCTCGAAAACCCAGATCGTGGAGATCATGAAGTATCCCCGACTTCCAGGTGGTATCGTAGGCCTTCTCCAAGTCGAAGAAAATTGCCACTGCATGCTGTCTGTTTAAAAAAGCGTTCCTAAGTGTAGATTCCAGACGAATCAAATGGTCAACTGTACTACGATGTTTGCGGAAACCACACTGTTCTTTCGCCAAAAGGCCATCGGTTTCGAGTTTCCACATGAGCCTAGCATTGACCATTTTTTCCATCAATTTACAGACACAACTGGTCAAAGCTATGGGACGGTAGTTAGATGGATTAGAAAGAACTTTTCCAGGTTTGGGGATGGGAATAATGAGGGCTTTCCGCCAAGAGGGTGGAAAGCAACCTGTAGTCCACACGTGGTTGTATACCTGTAACAGGATGTTCAGACCTTCTTGCGGAAGATGTTTCAATAGTTGATAATGAATGTCATCTATACCTGGAGAGGGAATCGCTGCAAGAGAGTAAGGCAGATTTCAGCTCGTTTAATGTGAAAGGAAGATTGTAGTCTTCCATGTTGTCGGATGAAAGTTGCAGGGTGATTTTTCTTTAGGGCTTTGTTTTTGACAAAAGTGACTGATTTATTAGAAGAGGAGGAATTCTTTTCAATGGTTGAAGCAAGCAGATTAGCAACTGCTTTCTTCTCTGTTATTAAAGAATCCGAAAACTTGAGATGGTTCACAGTGGGACAGGTGTTCTTCCCTTTGATTTTCTTAATGATGTTCCACACTTTTTTCTTGGAAGTTTTTGATGTCAGCCTGGAGCAGAAGCTTCTCCAGGACCGACGTTTACTGATTTTAAAAGTGTGTCTTGATTTAGCACGGAGTTTCTGATGGGCTCGAGCATTGGGACCCGAAGGTCGTTGGTATACCTGACGCTGAGCCCCTTTTCTAACTTTGGAAATTTGTTGGCATTCTGAATCGAACCAGGGTGTTTTTGGCATTTGAAGTTTATCGGAAGACACTGGAATACAGGCCTTAGCACATTTAATCATAGTGTTAGTCAGTGATTCAGCTGGGTCAGGACTCTGAAAAAAATCAGTGTCCTGGAACTCCTTAGAAACAGTGGCTGCAAAGAGATCCCAGTTTGCTTTCTTATAATTTAAATGCTGAGAGACAGAGACGTGTTCAGTTATTACAGGTTGTAGAAGGACAGGGAAATGGTCACTTCCGTGCAGATCGTCATGGACAGACCACTCATAGTCTAGGACCAGCGAGGGGTCACAAACCGACAAATCTAAACACGAAAGTGAACCTGTGGAAGAATGGAGGTAAGTTGCAGATCCGTCGTTCAGACAACACAAATCCAAATCCGAAAGGACATCCTCAATCAGCAGACCTCTGGATGACGAACCGGTACTACCCCAAAGAGGGTTGTGACCGTTAAAGTCACCCAACAGCAAAAAAAGGTCGAGGAAGTTCCCCTAACAGACTGACAAGGTCCTGACGACAAACCGGGACAGATGGAGGTAGATAAGAGAACAGATTGTGACAGTCTTGTGGAGAGTGACTCTCGCAGCTACAGCCTGAAGGGAGGTAGACAGAGCGACAGGACTATACAACAAAGTTTTGTGAAGGAGAAGGGCAACACCGCCCGACAGTCCCAACGTGGAAGGTTGTGCAGGTTTTGAAAGAATATTAAAGCCAGAAAGAGTAAAGGTCTTCTGGCTTTGAATTTGGGTTTCTTGAAGAGCCACGACAGAAGGTTTCATAGATTGACACAGAAGCTGCAGCTCTCGAAGTTGGAATTTAGACCACGGATATTCCAATGGATTATTGTATTATCCATGGTGCAGAGGGCGAAAAGGAGAGAGATCAGGTCATCTCCTCCTCAACATCTGCCGCTAAAGCTGTAAATTTGTTGCTTAATTTCACTGGACTATCTGCAGACCTGCTGGCAGACTTGCCAACAGGTGAAGTAGGTCTGGGTTTGGGAGACGGTGGAGGTTTCTTCCTTATCTCCACCATCTCCACACTGGGTTGAACTCCTTGCCCGCATGGGCACTGGACAGAGGAGTTCGAGGTCGGGGTGCTGGTTTTTTAAATCTGCCCAGCAGCAGATGTTGTAGACTGCTGGGCAGTCTGAGGGGTGGCGGATTTTTGGCCTCCACCAGGGGCACTCACTTTGGGATGAGAGGTGGTGGACCTGCTTCCCCCAGAGCTGACAGTTTTTCCTTGCAATGTCTTCGAAAACGTAAGGTTATCAGTCTGACAGCAGACTGACCGAGTTGGAACTGTTGGAACTTTCTTTACGGCCGAAGCATATGAAGAAGCTGTCGGCGACGGACTGCCCACAACCTGCTTGCGGGCTTCAAAAAGGAGATCTTCTTTTCTGTCTTAACCCTTTGTATTGCAGATTCCTGAATCCACAGAGGACAATTCCGTGAAGAGGAGGGATGGTCGCCACCGCAGTTTGCACAATGTGCCGGATCTGTACACGGCCCAGCATGGGTTGCCTTGCAGCAAATACCACACACCTCTGCCAGAACAACGGTCTCTGACATGGCCAAACTTCTGGCATCGGAAGCACCTCAACGGGGACGGAACGTACAACTGAACCGGACAATCAGGTAGCCAACCTTGATGACCGGAGGCAGCACAGGGTTGCAGAAGGTCAGAAAGAGGGTGTTGGTGGCCACTCTCTCTGAACCCTTCTTTACCGTCACCCTGCGCACCTCCGTCACACCCTGGGACGCCAGCTCCGTTTTTATTTCCGCCTCTGAAACACCCGCCAGATCTCTGCATCTAATCACACCTTTGGATGAATTTAATTGCTTATGGGGAGTCACCCTGATCTCCCTATCCACAAGCTTTTTTGCCTTCTGCAGCTGTTCGGATTGCTTCTGTGATCGACATTGAAGAAGAAACGAACCATTTCTCAACCGTTTTATGGACCTAGGTTCACCTGCTATACCATGAAAGCCCTTTTGGACAGCAAAAGGGCTCAGAGCTGAAAGGGGTCTTTCCTGCTCTGTCCCTTCCACCACGAGCCAGGAAGCCCAGAAACTGTCCTCTGTCTTACCTCACTGTCAGAATCACTGTCCGTTCTAATTCCCTGAAATAGGGGATACTGCCTTCCTCTTCCTTTTGGGGGGGTAGTTTTTTAATGAAGTCATATTTAGTTTATTGTGATTCATCTCTCCCTTACCCACCCACCTTGGAGTCCAACTAAGGGGCCAGGGCCAAGAAACCAATGTCTTGACCCCTTCCAGGCTTCGAGAGAGATATACGACAAACAGAAACTACCAACCTTATCCCCCGGGGACAGAGAGCTGAGCACTGCAGGGCTTTCCTTGGCCAGCAGGGGAACTGTCTGTCTTGACCCAGCCCCAAAAAGGGGAGCCGATTAGTACACCGGGCCAAAGTGTACTCCCTGTCTAGGAGAGGTCCGAGCCAAAGTGATGTGTTGAGAGCGCTGGCTCTCTCAACCACCAGGATCTCATTCCCCTCCGACACAGGTCGCACCGCACGGCAACGCGGCGGATCTTAAGGAGACCACAGAGAGAAAAGGAGTGTGTAAAAGAAGACTTGAAGGGGAGACGAAGATAGAAAAGGGCCAAATAAGGGAGGCAGAAAACAAGAAAAGGAGAAAGACGGGTTACTCTTAGTCAGGATCCTCACCCTTAGCCTATCTGACATGGGAAGCCCTACCAGGGGCATCAACTTCTTACCACGTTTCGCTTAGGCCATACAGCATCTTCACCTCTCAGGCCTACAAGCAGTGTGAAAAAACCAGCCTATCTCCCAAGTATTGATGCCCCGTCAGCATAGCCTAAAGGATCACTGGACCACGCAAACCCTCCGACCACGACAAGGTCGCAACCCCCCGGAGGGGTCCACATGACAGACAATGTACATGTCAACACCACAGGACAATGTACCCATTCACAGTGCAGTCCACATGACAGTCAATGTACACGTCAACACCACAGACCACAGGACAATGTACCCATTCACAGTGCAGTGCACATGACAGTCAATGTACATGTCAACACCACAGGACAATGTACCCATTCACAGTGCAGTCGACATGATAGTCAATGTACATGTCAACACCACAGACCACAGGACAATGTACCCATTCACAGCGCAGTCCACATGACAGTCAACGTACATGTCAACACCACAGACCACAGGACAATGTACCCATTACATGTCAACACCACAGGACAATGTACCCATTCACAGTGCAGTCCACATGACAGTCAATGTACATGTCAACACCACAGACCACAGGACAATGTACCCATTCACAGTGCAGTCCCATGACAGTCAATGTACATGTCAACACCACAGGACAATGTACCCATTCACAGTGCAGTCCACATGTCAATGTACATGTCAACACCACAGACCACAGGACAATGTACCCATTCACAGTGCAGACCACATGACAGTCAATGTACATGTCAACACCACAGACCACAGGACAATGTACCCATTCACAGTGCAGTGCACATGACAGTCAACGTACATGTCAACACCACAGACCACAGGACAATGTACCCATTACATGTCAACACCACAGGACAATGTACCCATTCACAGTGCAGACCACATGACAGTCAATGTACATGTCAACACCACAGACCACAGGACAATGTACCCATTCACAGTGCAGTGCACATGACAGTCAATGTACATGTCAACACCACAGGACAATGTACCCATTCACAGCGCAGTCCACATATCAGTCAATGTACATGTCAACACCACAGACCACAGGACAATGTACCCATTCACAGTGCAGTCCACATGACAGTCAATGCACATGTCAACACCACAGACCAAAGGATAGTCAATGTACATGTCAACACCACAGGACAATGTACTCATTCACAGTGCAGTCCACATGACAGTCAATGTACATGTCAACACCACAGGACAATGTACCCATTCACAGTGCAGTCCACATGACAGTCAATGTACATGTCAACACCACAGACCACAGGATAGTCAATGTACATGTCAACACCACAGACCAAAGGGTAGTCAATGTACATGTCAACAGGACTGTCCACATGACAGTCAACATGCACATCAAAACACAACAGTCTACAAAACAGTTGATGTACATGTTAGTGGTACAGACCACAGGACAGTCAATGTACATGTCAACAATACTGTCCATACAACAGTTAATGTACACATCAACAGTACAGTCGACATAACAGCAATGTACTTGTCAACAAGACAGACCACAAAACAGTCAATGTACATGTGAACAGTACAGACCACACTACAGTCATGTATATGTCAACAGCACAGACCAGAAGACAGTCAATGTAGGCATCAACAATACAGTCTATAGGACAGTCAATGTAGATATTAACAGTGCAGTCCACATGACACTCAATGTACACATCAACAGTACATACCAAAGAACACTCAATGTACACATCAACAGTACAGTCCACTGGACAGTCAACGTACACATCAGCAGTACTGTCAATGTACATTGTACACATGTCAAAAGGATATTCAATGCACATGGCACACATGGTAACTGGCTAGTAAACATACATAACACACATATCAACAGGACAGCAGTATACACAGCACATATGTTACCAGGTTAGTAAATGTACATGACACTCATGCCAACAGGACAGCAATGTTTATGGCGCAAATGTTACCAGGTTAGTAAATGTACATGACACGCATCTGAACAGGACAGCAGTGTATATTGCACATATGTCAACTAGCTAGCAAATGTACATAGCACACATTTCAACAGGACATCAGTGTACACAGCACATACGTTAACTGGTTAGTAAATGGGCATGGCACACATTTCAACAGGTCAGCAGCGTACACATGACACATATACCAACAGGACAAAGTACATGGCACACATGTCAACAGGACAGTCAATGTACAGGGCACACACGTCAACAGGACAGCCAATGTACAGGACACACATGTCAATAGGACAGTCAGGACAGCCAATGTACAGGACACACATGTCAATAGGACAGTCAATGTACAGGACACACATGTCACCAGTACAGTCAATGTACAGGGCACACATGTCACCAGGACAGTCAATGTACGGGCACACACGTCAATAGGACAGTCAATAGGGACACATGTCAACAGGACAGTCAATGTACAGGACACACACGTCAATAGGACAGTCAATGTACAGGACACACATGTCAATAGGACAGTCAGTGTACAGGGCACACATGTCAACAGGGCAGTCAATGTACAGGCACACATGTCAATAGGACATTCAGTGTACAGGGCACACATGTCAACAGGGCAGTCAATGTACAGGGCACACATGTCAATAGGACAGTCAATGTACAGGACACACATGTCAATAGGACAGTCAATGTACAGGGCACACATGTCAATAGGACAGTCAATGTACAGGGCACACATGTCAACAGGACAGTCAGTGTACAGGGCACACATGTCAATAGGGCAGTCAATGTACAGGGCACACATGTCAATAGCTGAATAGGACAGTCAATAGGGATACATGTCAACAGGACAGTCAATGTACAGGACACACATGTCAACAGGACAGCCAATGTACAGGTACACATGTCAACAGGACAGTCAATGTACAGGTACACATGTCAATAGGACAGTCAATGTACAGGCACACATGTCAATAGGACAGTCAATAGGGATACATGTCAATAGGACAGTCAATAGGGATACACGTCAATAGGACAGTCAATAGGGATACATGTCAATAGGACAGTCAATAGGGATACATGTCAACAGGACAGTCAATGTACAGGTACACATGTCAACAGGACAGCCAATGAACAGGGCACACATGTCAACAGGACAGCCAATGTACAGGGCACACATGTCAACAGGACAGTCAATGTACAGGTACACATGTCAACAGGACAGCCAATGTACAGGGCACACATGTCAACAGGATAGTCAATGTACAGGCACACATGTCAACAGGACAGTCAATGTACAGGTACACATGTCAATAGGACAGCCAATGTACAGGGCACACATGTCAACAGGATAGTCAATGTACAGGCACACATGTCAACAGGACAGTCAATGTACAGGTACACATGTCACCAGGACAGTCAATGTACAGGGCACACATGTCAACAGGACAGTCAATGTACAGGGCACACATGTCAATAGGACAGTCAATGTACAGGGCACACATGTCATATGTCAACAGGACAGTCAATGCACAGGGCACACATGTCAATAGGACAGTCAATGTACAGGGCACACATGTCAACAGGACAGTCAATGTACAGGGCACACATGTCAACAGGACAGTCAATGTTCAGGGCACACATGTCAACAGGACAGTCAATGTACAGGGCACACATGTCAACAGGACAGTCAATGTACTGCGCACACATGTCAACAGGACAGTCAATGTTCAGGGCACACATGTCAATAGGACAGTCAATGTACAGGGCACACATGTCAACAGGACAATCAATAGGGACACATGTCAACAGGACAGTCAATGTACAGGGTTAACATCTCACTAGGACAGTCAATGTACAGGGCACACATGTCAACAGGGCAGTCAATGTACATGGTACACATGTCAACAGGACAGTCAATGTACAGGGCACACATGTCAACAGGACAGTCAATGTACAGGGCACACATGTCAACAGGACAGTCAATGTACAGGGCACACATGTCAATAGGACAGTCTATAGGGATACATGTCAACAGGATAGTCAATGTACAGAGCACACATGTCAACAGGACAGTCAATGTACAGGGCACACATGTCAATAGGACAGTCAATGTACAGGGCACACATGTCAATAGGACAGCCAATGTACAGGACACACATGTCAATAGGACAGTCAATGTACATGGCACACATGTCAATCGGACAGTCAATGTACAGGGTACACATGTCAATAGGACAGTCAATGTACAGGGCACACATGTCAATAGGACAGTCAATAGGGATACCTGTCACTAGGACAGCCAATAGGGATACCTGTCAATAGGACAGTCAATAGGGATACATGTCAATAGGACAGTCAATAGGGATACCTGTCAATAGGACAGTCAATAGGGATACATGTCAATAGGACAGTCAATGTACAGGGCACACATGTCAATAGGACAGTCAATGTACAGGGCACACATGTCAATAGGACAGTCAATAGGGATACATGTCAATAGGACAGTCAATGTACAGGGCACACATGTCAACAGGACAGTCAATAGGGATACCTGTCAATAGGACAGTCAATGTACAGGGCACACTTCAACAGGACAGTCAATGTACAGGGCACACATGTCAATAGGACAGTCAATGTACAGGGCACACATGTTAATAGGACAGTCAATGTACAGGGCACACATGTCAAGAGGATAGTCAATAGGGATACATGTCAACAGGATAGTCAATGTACAGGGCACACATGTCAACAGGATAGTCAATGTACAGGGCACACATGTCAATAGGACAGTCAATGTACAGGGCACACATGTTAATAGGGCAGTCAATGTACAGGGCACACATGTTAATAGGACAGTCAATAGGGATACATGTCAACAGGATAGTCAATGTACAGGGCACACATGTCAACAGGACAGTCAATGTACAGGGCACACATGTCAACAGGATAGTCAATGTACAGGGCACACATGTCAACAGGGCAGTCAATGTACAGGGCACACATGTCAATAGGACAGTCAATAGGGATACATGTCAACAGGACAGTCAATGTACAGGGCACACATGTCAACAGGATAGTCAATGTACAGGGCACACATGTCAACAGGGCAGTCAATGTACAGGGCACACATGTCAATAGGACAGTCAATAGGGATACATGTCAACAGGACAGTCAATGTACAGGGCACACATGTCAACAGGACAGTCAATGTACAGGGCACACATGTCAACAGGATAGTCAATGTACAGGGCACACATGTCAACAGGACAGTCAATGTACAGGGCACACATGTCAATAGGACAGTCAATAGGGATACATGTCAACAGGACAGTCAATGTACAGGGCACACATGTCAACAGGACAGTCAATGTACAGGGCACACATGTCAACAGGACAGCAGAGCTGCCAACCTGCTCATGCGGCTTACAGTAGCATTTCACAATTTTCACAGTAGCATTTCCAATTTGACAGTAGCAACTAATTTTGCGCGCATTCTAAAAAGAAATCAGGCCTATAACCAGTTTTACGGACCACATTAAAGCTACAGTACCCTTAGTATATCTATAAATGTTATTATACAGAGATGAAGCAGAGGAAGAGGGCAAATTGTAAAAAAAAAATCTACGTGCTACAGTAAAACCGAAAGCGGAAATGCAGTTCCGAAAGACCGATAGAGACGTTACTTAGCGCTGTCCAAACAAAACGAAAGTATCTTTGAATTTTTTTGTTTTGCCGTAGCAATTTAATGATCGTAGTAGTGTCGTAGCAAGCATTCTCTTCTTGGCATAGCAAACTACGGTGATCTCGTAGCAGTTGGCAGCTATGGACAGTCAATGTACAGGGCACACATATTAATAGGACAGTCAATAGGGATACATGTCAACAGGACAGTCAATGTACAGGTACACATGTCAACAGGACAGTCAATGTACAGGTACACATGTCAATAGGACAGTCAATGTACAGGGCACACATGTCAATAGGACAGTCAATTGGGATACATGTCAACAGGACAGTCAATGTACAGGGCACACATGTCAACAGGACAGTCAACAGGGACACATGTCAACAGGACAGTCAATGTACATGGCACACATGTCAACAGGACAGTCAATGTACATGGCACACATGTCAATAGTACAGCCAGTGTATGGGTATACATGTCAACAGGACAGTCAATGTACAGGGTTAACATCTCACTCGGACAGTCAATGTTCAGGGCACACATGTCAACAGGACAGTCAATGTACAGGGCACACATGTCAACAGGACAGTCAACAGGGACACATGTCAACAGGACAGTCAAAGTACATGGCACACATGTCAACAGGACAGTCAATGTACATGGCACACATGTCAATAGTACAGCCAGTGTACGGCTATACATGTCAACAGGACAGTCAATGTACAGGGTTAACATCTCACTAGGACAGTCAATGTTCAGGGCACACATGTCAACAGGACAGTCAATGTACAGGGTTAACATCTCACTAGGACAGTCAATGTTCAGGGCACACATGTCAATAGTTAGCCAGTGTACGGGTATACATGTCAACAGGGGCTGAGGGCAGTCAATGTACAGGTACACATGTCAATAGGACAGTACAGTGTTACAACACCAGTAGGGAGAGGTCAGATCATGTACAGTGTTACACTGACACTAGGGAGAGGTCAGATCATGTACAGTGTTACACTGACTGTAGGGAGAGGTCAGATCATATACAGTGTTACAGTGCCAGTAGGGAGAGGTCAGATCATGTACAGTGTTACAGTGCCAGTAGGGAGAGGTCAGATCATGTACAGTTTTACGACACCAGTCAGGAGAGGTCAGATCATGTACAGTGTTACAACACCAGTAGGGAGAGGTCAGATCATGTACAGTGTTACAACACCAGTCAGGAGAGGTCAGATCATGTACAGTGTTACAACACCAGTATGGAGAGGTCAGATCATGTACAGTGTTACAGTGACAGTAGGAAGAGGTCAGATCATGTACAGTGTTACAGTGTCAGTAGGGAGAGGTCAGATCATGTACAGTGTTACAACACCAGTCAGGAGAGGTCTGATCATGTACAGTGTTACAACACCAGTATGGAGAGGTCAGATCATGTACAGTGTTACAGTGACAGTAGGAAGAGGTCAGATCATGTAGTGTTACAACACCAGTATGGAGAGGTCAGATCATGTACAGTGTTACAGTGCCAGTAGGGAGAGGTCAGATCATGTAGTGTTACAGTGCCAGTGGGGAGACGTCAGATCATGTACTATGTTACAGTGCCAGTAGTAGAGGTCAGATCATGTAGTGTTACAACACAAGTAGGGAGAGGTCAGATCATGTACTATGTTACAGTGCCAGTAGGGAGAGGTCAGATCATGTAGTGTTACAGTGCCAGTTGGGAGAGGTCAGATCATGTAGTGTTACAGTGCCATATGGGAGAGGTCTGATCATGTAGTGTTACAGTGCCAGTTGGGAGAGGTCAGATCATGTAGTGTTACAGTGCCAGTAGGGAGAGGTCTGATCATGTACAATGTTACAGTGCCAGTAGGGAGAGGTCAGATCATGTACAGTGTTACAGTGCCAGTAGGGAGAGGTCAGATCATGTACAGTGTTACAGTGCCAGTAGGGAGAGGTCAGATCATGTACAATGTTACAGTGCCAGTAGGGAGAGGTCAGATCATGTACAGTGTTACAGTGCCAGTAGGGAGAGGTCAGATCATATACAGTGTTACAGTGCCAGTAGGGAGAAGTCAGATCATGTACAATGTTACAGTGCCAATAGGGGGAGGTCAGATCATGTACAGTGTTACAGTGCCAGTAGGGAGAGGTCAGATCATGTACAGTGTTACAGTGCCAGTAGGGAGAGGTCAGATCATGTACAGTGTTACAACACCAGTAGGAGAGGTCAGATCATGTACAGTGTTACACTGACTGTAGGGAGAGGTCAGATCATGTACAGTGTTACACTGACAGTAGGGAGAGGTCAGATCATGTACAGTGTTACACCGACTGTAGGGAGAAGTCAGATCATGTACAGTGTTACAGTGCCAGTAGGGAGAGGTCAGATCATGTACAGTGTTACAGTGCCAGTAGGGAGAGATCATATCATGTACAGTGTAACAGTGCCAGCGGGAGAGGTCAGATCATGTACAGTGTTACAGTGTCAGTACGGAGAGGTCAGATCATGTACAGTGTTACAACACCAGTCAGGAGAGGTCTGATTATGTACAGTGTTACAACACCAGTATGGAGAGGTCAGATCATGTACAGTGTTACAGTGACAGTAGGAAGAGGTCAGATCATGTAGTGTTACAACACCAGTATGCAGAGGTCAGATCATGTACAGTGTTACAGTGCCAGTAGGCAGAGGTCAGATCATGTAGTGTTACAGTGCCAGTGGGGAGAGGTCAGATCATGTACTATGTTACAGTGCCAGTAGTAGAGGTCAGATCATGTAGTGTTACAACACCAGTAGGGAGAGGTCAGATCATGTACTATGTTACAGTGCCAGTAGGGAGAGGTCAGATCATGTAGTGTTACAGTGCCAGTTGGGAGAGGTCAGATCATGTAGTGTTACAGTGCCAGTTGGGAGAGGTCAGATCATGTAGTGTTACAGTGCCATATGGGAGAGGTCTGATCATGTAGTGTTACAGTGCCAGTTGGGAGAGGTCAGATCAAGTAGTGTTACAGTGCCAGTAGGGAGAGGTCTGATCATGTACAATGTTACAGTGCCAGGAGGGAGAGGTCAGATCATGTACATTGTTACAGTGCCAGTAGGGAGAGGTCAGATCATGTACAGTGTTACAGTGCCAGTAGGGAGAGGTCAGATCATGTACAATGTTACAGTGCCAGTAGGGAGAGGTCAGATCATGTACAGTGTTGCAGTGCCAGTAGGGAGAGGTCAGATCATGTACAATGTTACAGTGCCAGTAGGGAGAGGTCAGATCATGTACAGTGTTACAGTGCCAGTAGGGAGAGGTCAGATCATGTACAGTGTTACAGTGCCAGTAGGGAGAGGTCAGATCATGTACAGTGTTACAACACCAGTAGGGAGAGGTCAGATCATGTACAGTGTTACACTGACTGTTGGGAGAGGTCAGATCATGTACAGTGTTACACTGACAGTAGGGAGAGGTCAGATCATGTACAGTGTTACACCGACTGTAGGGAGAAGTCAGATCATGTACAGTGTTACAGTGCCAGTAGGGAGAGGTCAGATCATGTACAGTGTTACAGTGCCAGTAGGGATAGGTCAGATCATGTACAGTGTAACAGTGCCAGCGGGGAGAGGTCAGATCATGTACAGTGTTACAGTGCCAGTAGGGAGAGGTCAGATCATGTACAGTGTTACAGTGCCAGTAGGGAGAGGTCAGATCATGTAGTGTTACAGTGCCAGTAGGGAGAGGTCTGATCATGTACAGTGTTACAGTGTCAGTAGGGAGAGGTCAGATCATGTACAGTGTTACAACACCAGTAGGAGAGGTCAGATCATGTACTGTGTTACAACACCAGAAGGGAGAGGTCAGATCATGTACAGTGTTACAACACCAGTCAGGAGAGGTCAGATCATGTACAGTGTTACAACACCAGTAGGGAGAGGTCAGATCATGTACAGTGTTACAGTGCCAGCGGGGAGAGGTCAGATCATGTACAGTGTTACAGTGCCAGTAGGGACAGGTCAGATCATGTACAGTGTTACAACACCAGTCAGGAGAGGTCAGATCATGTACAGTGTTACAACACCAGTCAGGAGAGGTCAGATCATGTACAGTGTTACAGTGCCAGTAGGGAGAGGTCAGATCATGTACAGTGTTACAACACCAGTAGGAGAGGTCAGATCATGTTCTGTGTTACAACACCAGTAGGGAGAGGTCAGATCATGTACTGTGTTACAACACCAGTAGGGAGAGGTCAGATCATGTACAGTGTTACAACACCAGTCAGGAGAGGTCAGATCATGTACAGTGTTACAACACCAGTAGGGAGAGGTCAGATCATGTACAGTGTTACAGTGCCAGTGGGGAGAGGTCAGATCATGTACAGTGTTACAGTGCCAGTAGGGAGAGGTCAGATCATGTACAGTGTTACAGTGCCAGTAGGGAGAGGTCAGATCATGTACAGTGTTACAGTGCCAGTAGGGAGAGGTCAGATCATGTAGTGTTACAGCGCCAGTAGGGAGAGGTCTGATCATGTACAGTGTTACAGTGTCAGTAGGGAGAGGTCAGATCATGTACAGTGTTACACCAGTAGGGAGAGGTCAGATCATGTACTGTGTTACAACACCAGTAGGGAGAGGTCAGATCATGTACAGTGTTACAACACCAGTAGGGAGAGGTCAGATCATGTACAGTGTTACAACACCAGTCAGGAGAGGTCAGATCATGTACAGTGTTACAACACCAGTAGGGAGAGGTCAGATCATGTACAGTGTTACAGTGCCAGCGGGAGAGGTCAGATCATGTACAGTGTTACAGTGCCAGTAGGGAGAGGTCAGATCATGTACAGTGTTACAGTGCCAGTAGGGAGAGGTCAGATCATGGACAGTGTTACAGTGCCAGTAGGGAGAGGTCAGATCATGTAGTGTTACAGTGCCAGTAGGGAGAGGTCAGATCATGTATAGTGTTACGACACCAGTAGGGAGAGGTCAGATCATGTACAGTTTTACGACACCAGTAGGGAGAGGTCAGATCATGTACAGTGTTACAGCGCCAGTAGGGAGAGGTCAGATCATGTACAGTGTTACAGCGCCAGTAGGGAGAGGTCAGATCATGTACAGTGTTACAACAAAAGTAGGGAGAGGTCAGATCATGTACAGTGTTACAACACCAGTAGGGAGAGGTCAGATCATGTACAGTGTACAGTGCCAGTAGGGAGAGGTCAGATCATGTACAGTTTTACGACACCAGTAGGGAGAGGTCAGATCATGTACAGTGTTACAGTGCCAGTAGGGAGAGGTCAGATCATGTACAGTGTTACAACACCAGTAGGGAGAGGTCAGATCATGTTCTGTGTTACAACACCAGTAGGGAGAGGTCAGATCATGTACTGTGTTACAACACCAGTAGGGAGAGGTCAGATCATGTACAGTGTTACAACACCAGTCAGGAGAGGTCAGATCATGTACAGTGTTACAACACCAGTAGGGAGAGGTCAGATCATGTACAGTGTTACAGTGCCAGTGGGGAGAGGTCAGATCATGTACAGTGTTACAGTGCCAGTAGGGAGAGGTCAGATCATGTACAGTGTTACAGTGCCAGTAGGGAGAGGTCAGATCATGTAGTGTTACAGCGCCAGTAGGGAGAGGTCTGATCATGTACAGTGTTACAGTATCAGTAGGGAGAGGTCAGATCATGTACAGTGTTACAACACCAGTAGGGAGAGGTCAGATCATGTACAGTGTTACAGTGCCAGTAGGGAGAGGTCAGATCATGGACAGTGTTACAGTGCCAGTAGGGAGAGGTCAGATCATGTAGTGTTACAGTGCCAGTAGGGAGAGGTCAGATCATGTATAGTGTTACGACACCAGTAGGGAGAGGTCAGATCATGTACAGTTTTACGACACCAGTAGGGAGAGGTCAGATCATGTACAGTGTTACAGCGCCAGTAGGGAGAGGTCAGATCATGTACAGTGTTACAGCGCCAGTAGGGAGAGGTCAGATCATGTACAGTGTTACAACAAAAGTAGGGAGAGGTCAGATCATGTACAGTGTTACAACACCAGTAGGGAGAGGTCAGATCATGTACAGTGTTACAGTGCCAGTAGGGAGAGGTCAGATCATGTACAGTTTTACGACACCAGTAGGGAGAGGTCAGATCATGTACAGTGTTACAGTGCCAGTAGGGAGAGGTCAGATCATGTACAGTGTTACAACACCAGTAGGGAGAGGTCAGATCATGTACAGTGTTACAACACCAGTAGGGAGAGGTCAGATCATGTACTGTGTTACAACACCAGTAGGGAGAGGTCAGATCATGTACAGTGTTACAACACCAGTCAGGAGAGGTCAGATCATGTACAGTGTTACAACACCAGTAGGGAGAGGTCAGATCATGTACAGTGTTACAGTGCCAGTGGGGAGAGGTCAGATCATGTACAGTGTTACAGTGCCAGTAGGGAGAGGTCAGATCATGTACAGTGTTACAGTGCCAGTAGGGAGAGGTCAGATCATGTAGTGTTACAGCGCCAGTAGGGAGAGGTCTGATCATGTACAGTGTTACAGTGTCAGTAGGGAGAGGTCAGATCATGTACAGTGTTACAACACCAGTAGGGAGAGGTCAGATCATGTACAGTGTTACAACACCAGTCAGGAGAGGTCAGATCATGTACAGTGTTACAACACCAGTAGGGAGAGGTCAGATCATGTACAGTGTTACAGTGCCAGCGGGGAGAGGTCACAGATCATGTACAGTGTTACAGTGCCAGTAGGGAGAGGTCAGATCATGTACAGTGTTACAGTGCCAGCAGGGAGAGGTCAGATCATGGACAGTGTTACAGTGCCAGTAGGGAGAGGTCAGATCATGTAGTGTTTACAGTGCCAGTAGGGAGAGGTCAGATCATGTATAGTGTTACGACACCAGTAGGGAGAGGTCAGATCATGTACAGTTTTACGACACCAGTAGGGAGAGGTCAGATCATGTACAGTGTTACAGCGCCAGTAGGGAGAGGTCAGATCATGTACAGTGTTACAACACCAGTAGGGAGAGGTCAGATCATGTACAGTGTTACAACACCAGTAGGGAGAGGTCAGATCATGTACAGTGTTACAGTGCCAGTAGGGAGAGGTCAGATCATGTACAGTTTTACGACACCAGTAGGGAGAGGTCAGATCATGTACAGTGTTACAGTGCCAGTAGGGAGAGGTCAGATCATGTACAGTGTTACAACACCAGTAGGGAGAGGTCAGATCATGTACAGTTTTACAACACCAGTAGGGAGAGGTCAGATCATGTACAGTGTTACAGTGCCAGCGGGGAGAGGTCAGATCATGTACTGTGTTACAACACCAGTAGGGAGAGGTCAGATCATGTACAGTGTTACAACACCAGTAGGGAGAGGTCAGATCATGTACAGTGTTACAGTGCCAGTAGGGAGAAGTCAGATCATGTACAGTGTTACAACACCAGTAGGGAGAGGTCAGATCATGTACAGTGCTACAGTGCCAGTAGGGAGAGGTCAGATCATGTACAGTGTTACAGTGCCAGTAGGGAGAAGTCAGATCATGTACAGTGTTACAACACCAGTAGGGAGAGGTCAGATCATGTACAGTGCTACAGTGCCAGTAGGGAGAGGTCAGATCATGTACAATGTTACAGTGCCAGTAGGGAGAGGTCAGATCATGTAGTGTTACAGTGCCAGTTGGGAGAGGTCAGATCATGTAGTGTTACAGTGCCAGCGGGGAGAAGTCTGATCACGTACAGTGTTACAGGGCCAGCGGGGAGAAGTCAGATCACATACAATGTGCCAGTGGGGAGGGGGTTAGACTGTGTTGCAGTGTCAGTAGGAAGGATTCCAACCCTGTTGCAGCACCAGTGGGGAAGGATCAGACTATGTTACTCACCGAGCTAGTAGAGAGGGTTTTTTTTAAAGAAGTTCATGTTGCTACTCACAATGCCAGTAGGGAGGGGTCTTCCAGTGGTTGTTGTCATGGGAGAAGCACTTCATGTTGTTGCCGTTGCAGCTCTTCTTCTTGCGACCCTTCCGCCGCTGGCTACGCTCTTCCCTTCTCTGCGCCCTCTGCAGGAGTTTCTGCTCGCGGCGGTACTGGCGCTGCGTGTGGCGATCCAACACTGCGTCTGAACCCCTGTCATCAGTCCACACCCCGGCTTGGGTCACGACCCGCAACAACAGATCTTGACACGGCAAAAATTCTGATAGCGATACAAAGCGCGGAAAACTGCGCCAATGGATCAGACAGAGAGGACTAACAGTAGAAAAGACACATGACTGACCGCACCATGAACATGAGGCTGCCTGTGTCTGACAGAAGACAAGGTGGTGAAGACAGAAGAAATGATGGAGGAGTCCAGAGAGAGGAAGGTATAATAATGACAGCTGGCAGGACATTAAAGACAGAGGACATTATGCTAAAGACAGAAGAGAGACAATGCAGAAGACAGGACGGTAAATACAGAAGACAGTAATTTGGTCAAGCTCTCCCTATCACATAATGTTTCTTGGTCACAATCTGGGTTTTCTTGATCTGAATCAGGATCAACTGACTGTCTATTCAATATTTCCAGCACTTAAATGTACGGCGAGTCTAAGTACCTGAAGTGCTTGTTTGTGACGTCATAGTGAATCAAAAAGCGATCAGTATAAATCGACAAAAAAAAAACACTTAACAGAACAGCGCTCTGACAAGGCAAATGGCTGTGAGCACAGGTCAGGGAATCACCCATCTATGACGTTTATTGCTGACTTTCTGTCTCACAGATTGGACAGTGAGAGTATCGGAGTTGGGTAACCCTAGTTGGTCGCATTTTGGCGTTGTCGGCGGTGAGCCACATGGTCGCAGAAATGCAGCGTTGGCGGCATAAGGGTTAAAGAGAGTTTGACATGGTACAAAAATGACATCAAAAAGTCTTTCTTTACCATTCTGCAAACTTCTCCATGTGGTACACAAAAGAAAGTTCCACTGGAATTGAAAAGTTCCTGACTATCTCTCTTGCAAAATGATCTGTACTCTCATGGGCCCACAGGGGGTAGGTGGGATGGGTGTGGGGGTGGGAATAGGGGGTGAGCTAGTCTGCTGACCATTGCCTGATACTGTCAACAATCTATGTCAAACTGGTGAGACAGGAGAGGGGCTGATGGGAGGAAACCCTCGGGAACACCCACGAGAGGAATGCGGCACAAGCTTTTCCGTCAATCACGGTAATCGCTGAGAACAATCACTTGTTTACATCTTAGTTCTGTCTAGACAACTTGCCATAGGTTTTCATTTATTGCCACCCGTTCTCATAGCAGAAGGATCAACAGAAATCAAACTTCTGCTCTGGCATGCAGATTACCAAAGGACAACAGCTCCCCAACAGACAATGGGTTACAATATCTGATCTTGAAAATACTCATTACAAAATGATAAAACAGACTACACCACAGATTACTAGCCCACAAAAGAAAAAAAACTGTAAGAAAATTAGCAACAGAGTAATCAAACACAAACAGTCATAAGAACAGCAAGCTTCCACATTCAAGATGAAGAAAGTTTCTCTGGAAGGATAAAGGATTAAGATTTTCACCCATCTACCTGTTCTGGTGCAGGTTGGTGTTGCAGTCACACACAATTTTAGAGGCTGGCTGGTGTAGCCTGGTGTTGACGTGTCCACTGCCCCCGTGGCCATTCCCCTCATCGTGCTCCATACTGTCAATGTACAGTGGGGGCCGATTCTCTGACAAGTGGTTACGGATATTCTGAAAGTCAACACACATACCAATCAAACAGTGCTGGAGAACACAAGCCATGCTAGCACAGTGGCTGTGCTACAGGTTGTCGGCAAACAGGGGTACATGTACTGTTTCATAAATAGAACTGGGGGGTTGGTTGCATACTGGGGTGTACATATTGTCATGTGAGCAGTTCTGGAGGGTTAGCTGTGTACAGGGGTGTATGTATTGCTTTCTGACCAGAACTGGAGGGATAGACGTATACATGCATGTGTGCACTAATTTGTGGGCAGAACCAAATCACTTTGCATCACTTTGCAACTAGAACCGAAGGGGTGATGGTTTATATAAGGGTGTTTTGTTTTAAGGGCAAAACTGGACAGCTGGTTGTATGCAGCGGCGTATGTATTATTTTGTGGGCAGAATTGGAGGGTTGGTGGTATATAGCAGAATATATATCATTTTGTGAGCAGAAAGTTCAGTACCTATTGCTTTGTTGGCAGACTGTATGTATTATTTTGTCAGCAAAGCAAAGGATTGGTGGTATCCTGGGGTATATGCACTGGTTTGTTGGCACATCTAAAAGGATTTTTCCTTCTAAAACTACTTTTATTATATACTTACCTGTCCAAACAAATGCCTTTTCTCCTACAACGTGGAACATCAAGAAATTCCCCCAAAAATGTGGAGAGCGGGAAGCTTGTGCTATTCAACCTACAGGAATATATGAGTGCTCTCCCTTGAGTGAAACAAACTCACTTTAATCTCAAACAAATTAGTTTTCTCCCTTCTTCCAAACTGCAGGGAGGAGAGAGGGAGCTCTAGTTGTTTGGACAGGTAAGTATATCATAAAACTAGTTTTAGTAGGAAAAATCCTTTTCTTCATACTTATCTATCAAAACAAATGCCAGAATATCGAAAAGGATGGTGGGATCTCACTTGGGAGTCCGACGTTTGGATTCAAGCACAAGGATGCCTGAAACTCATACCAGAGTTCAGCATCAGAACCAACATGGCTTTAAACAAGACTCCTGGAGGTTTAAAGATAGTCCCCGCTCTCTATTATACAATGAACAATTAAGCCAAGAAGTAGTCAGGATCAGGAAAAGGAGAAGACCCCTGAAATCAGCCCAACACAGACAGGTTCCCAACTAACACTCTTCATTACCTTCGTGCTTACAGCATGAAACGTTGAAGTGTTCTCCGAAAGGTACCTTTTTTCCTTTACCTTTATATTTTCCAACTCTTCATTACCACTCTTAAATCATCCTGTCAACACTCTACTCTCCAAAGCACTCTAAAATCATGCTGGCAACACTGATCCCTCCATAACGACACTAAAACCATCTGGCAACTCAACCCTCCATCACCACTCTCAATGCATCCTGACATTACTCACCCCTCCATAACCACTCTAAAATCATCCTGACATTACTCACCCTTCCATAACCACTCTAAAATCATCCTGGCAACACTAAACCCTCCATAACCACTCTAAAATCATCCTGACATTACTCACCCCTCCATAACCACTCTAAAATCATCCTGGCAACACTAAACCCTCCATAACCACTCTAAAATCATCCTGACATTACTCACCCTTCCATAACCACTCTAAAATCATCCTGGCAACACTAAACCCTCCATCACCACCCTCAATGCATCCTGACATTACTCACCCCTCCATAACCACTCTAAAATCATCCTGACATTACTCACCCTTCCATAACCACTCTAAAATCATCCTGGCAACACTAAACCCTCCATCACCACTCTCAATGCATCCTGACATTACTCACCCTTCCATAACCACTCTAAAATCATCCTGACATTACTCACCCCTCCATAACCACTCTAAAATCATCCTGACATTACTCAACCCTCAATAACCACTATAAAATCATCCTGACATTACTCACCCCTCCATAACCACTCTAAAATCATCCTGACATTACTCAACCCTCCATAACCACTCTAAAATCATCCTGGCAACACTAAACCCTCCATAACCACTCTAAAATCATCCTGACATTACTCAACCCTCCATAACCACTCTAAAATCATCCTGACATTACTCAACCCTCCATAACCACTCTAAAATCATCCTGACATTACTCACCCCTCCATAACCACTCTAAAATCATCACGACATTACTCACCCTTCCATAACCACTCTCAAATCATTCTGACATTACTCACCCCTCCATAACCACTCTAAAATCATCCTGGCAACACTAAACCCTCCATAACCACTCTAAAATCATCCTGACATTACTCAACCCTCATAACCACTCTCAATTCATCCTGGCAACACTCAACCCTCCCTAACCACTCTCAATTCATCCTGGCAACACTCAACCCTCCATAAGCACTCTAAAATCCTCCTGGCGACACTCAACCCTCCATAACCACTCTCAAATCATCCTGACATTACTCAACCCTCCATAACCACTCTAAAATCATTCTGTCAACACTCAACCCTCACCAACCCACCTTAAATCCTCCCACTAACACTCAACTCTCTCGCACTCACCCTCAAATCATCCAGGATCTTCCTGTACTCCTTAATCATCTCATCTACACGTTCCCGATGGGCCTCCCACTGGCTGTAGTCCTGATAGATATCCTGGTCACATGACACCGTCTGGTTGCTCAGGATGCGACATCGCCGTGTGAACAGATCAAAACCTGTATCAAAGCAGATGACACTGAGGGCGAATGGATCAAACCTGCATCACAACAGGTAATGACAGGTTAACAGATCAAAACCTGCATCATCACAGGTGACACTGACAAGTTAACACATTAAAACCCCGTGTCAAAACAGGTGACACTGACAGGTGAACAGATCAACACCTGCATCACAGCAGGCGTTAAAGACAGGTGAACATATCAAAAGCTGCATCACAACAGACAGTGGCAACATTTGACAGGTAAACACATTTAATCGCAGTGCACCGTGTTTTACGCAGTCACGATTTGCCCAAGCAAGTTTCATCCAATCATGTTTCCCATACATCCATCACCTTCTGCCCAACACCAGGTATAACAGAATTGTTTAAAATCATTAATTGTATAAATTTATTTGTGGGTTCTACACACACTTGAAAAAAAATCATTTTTACATAATCCATAATAATACTGATGATCACGAAGTTACCACAGGCCAAAACAAAGTTGTTAAAATAACTGGTTACATACATTTGTCACACGTTTTACATACAGCTGAAAACATTACTTCACCAAAAATACACCTGGGGATATTTTGACGGCACACAATGGAAGAAAACACACACACACACATCTGGGGACATTCTGACACACACAAAAAAGGAAACACACACACATCTGAGGAACTATATGACTGCACACAATAAAAAGAAACACACATACACACCTGGGGACATTCTGACTGAACACCATACAAAGAAACACACACACACACCTGGGGACATTCTGACTGAACACCATACAAAGAAACACACACACACACCTGAGGACATTCTGACTGAACACCATGCAAAGAAACACACACACACACCTGAGGACATTCTGACTGACACACCATACAAAGAAACACGCACACACACCTGGGGACATTCTGACTGAACACAATACAAGGAAACACACACACACACCTGGGGACATTCTGACTGAACACCATACAAAGAAACACACACACACCTGGGGACATTCTGACTGAACGCAATACAAGAAAACACACACCTGGGGACATTCTGACTGCACACAATACAAGGAAACACACACACACACCTGGGGACATTCTGACTGAACACCATACAAAGAAACACACACACCTAGGGACATTCTGACTGAACACCATACAAAGAAACACACACACTCCTGGGGACATTCTGACTGCACACCATACAAAGAAACACACACACACCTGGGGACATTCTGACTGAACACCATACAAAGAAACACACACACACACCTGGGGACATTCTGACTGCACACAATACAAAGAAACACACACACACATCTGGGGACATTCTGACTGCACACAATACAAAGAAATACACACACACCTGGGGACAATCTGACTGCACACCATACAAAGAAACACACACCTGGGGACATTCTGACTGAACAGGCACACACCTGGGAAATGCACACACCTGGGAACAATCTCACATGCACACACCTGGGAAATGCACACACCTGGGAACAATCTCACATGCACACACCTGGGAAATGCACACACCTGGGAACAATCTGACTGCACACAATACAAGGAAACACACACACCAGGGAACATTCTCACACGCACACAGCTGAGAACAATCTGTCTGCACTCAAAGCAAGAAAACACACACACCCGAGAACAATCTGTCTGCACTCAAAGCAAGGAAACACACACCTGGGAACAATCTATCTGCACACAACACAAGGAAACACACACACCTGGGAACAATCTAGCTGCACACAACACAAGGAAACACACACACTAGGAAACCTTCTCACATGCACACACATGGAAACAACCTCACAGGATGCACCTGGGGACAATCTGACAGGATGTAAGTAAAAACACACGCACCTGGGGACAATCTGACAGGATGCAAGTAAAAACACACGCACCTGAGGACAATCTGACAGGATGCAAGTAAAAACACACGCACCTGGGGACAATCTGACAGGATGCAAGTAAAAACACACGCACCTGGGGACAATCTGACAGGATGTAAGTAAAAACACACGCACCTGGGGACAATCTGACAGGATGCAAGTGAAAACACACTCACCTAGGGACATTCTGATTGCACAACATAAAAGAAACACACACACACAACTGGAGACATTCTGACTGCACACAATACAAAGAAACACACACACACACTGGAGACATTCTGACTGCACACAATACAAAGAAACACACACATACACACCTGGGGACAATCTGACAGGATAGGAGGAAGACATTGTATCAGACTTCAGCTGGATGGCCTCAGAAAGCAGTGATCTTTTCTCTCTCAGGATTCGACTGCGGTCCTCTGAAAAAAAAAACAATACCGCCCCTCTCCCACAATGTTAATCCATTCAAAAAGAAAGAACAAAAAATTTGGTCAATATCTTTAGGATTCTGAGAGGTCATTACCCACAGAATTATGATGTTTACATCCACACGACGACTCCAAAGAATTATGTTTACATCCACACATTAATTATGAGAGTTCCCTCTCCAGAGAATTATGATGTTTACATCCACACGATGATTATCAGAGATCCCTATCCACAGAATCATGATGTTTACATCCACATGATGATTATCAGAGTTTCCTATCCACAGAATCATGATGTTTACATCCACATGACGATTATCAGAGTTCCCTATCCACAGAATCATGATGTTCACATCCACATGATGATTATGAGAGATCCCTATCCACAGAATCATGATGTTTACATCCACATGTTGACTATGAAGAGTCACTATCCACAGAATCATGATGCTTACATCCACATGATGATTATGAAGAGTCACTATACACAGAATTATGTCTACATCCACATGTTGATTATGAGAGGTCACTATCCACAGAATTATGTTTACATCCACATGATGATTATGAAGAGTCACTATCCACAGAATTATGTTTACATCCACATGACTATTCTAATTCTTCCACTAACTTGTCCACAGAGCACCGTTAAGATGTCTGTAACCACAAGGATATGTGTCGTAATTGGCCGTCTTTCTCATGATGACAGAGCATGTATCACCTTCTGTGACCAGTTTGTTGTGGACTGGCTGTCTTTCTCATGATGACAGAGCATGTATCACCTTCTGTGACCAGTTTGTTGTGGATTGGCCGTCTTTCTCATGATGACAGAGCATGTATCACCTTCTGTGCCCAGTTTGTTGTGGATTGGCCATCTTTCTCATGATGATGCAGCATGTACCACCTTCTGTGACCAGTTTGTTGTGGATTGGCCGTCTTTCTCATGATGATGCAGCATGTACCACAGTATAAGATGACAGAGTCATGTGTTTTGTTCTAGATGTCTTTGTACAGCTGATAAACCATCCACCACTATGACCACACAGCCATGTGTTGTGTATGGAATGTCTTTCTAAAGGTTAGCATGTATAACTGTCCCTGACAATAATGTCATATGTTTTGTACTAGATGTCTTCCTAATGATCACAAAGCATGTAAAACTGTTGGAGACAACAGAGTCATGTGTTTTGTACTGAATGTCTTTCTGATGATGACAAAGCATGTACAACTGTTTGTGACCATAGCATCACATGTTTTGTAATGAATGTCTTATAAAAAGTGTGTGAGCATGTACAACTGTCGCTGACAACCGAATCATGTCGTTTTGTACTGAATGACTTTCTAAAGGTGAGTAAGCATGTACAACTGTCTGTGACAATAACGTCCTGTGTTCTGTATGGAATGTCTTTATAAAAGCAAGCATGTACAACTGTCCGTGACAATAACATCATGTGTTTTGTACTGAATGTCTTTCCACAAGTGTGTAAGCATGTACAATTGTCTGTGACAACAGGGTAATGTGTTTTGTACTGAATGTCTTTCTAAAGGTGAGTAACCATGTAACACTGTCTGTGGAAATATTGTCACATGTTGTGCTTAACATCTCTAATGATGACAAAGCATGTACATCTGTCTGTGATAATGAAATCAAGTGTTTTGTACTGAACGTCTTTCTAACGATGAGTAAACATATACACAACTGTTTGTGACAATGGAGTCAAGTGTTTTGTATTGAATGTCTGATGATGACAAAAAGTACATATAACTATGTCCACAGTCATGTGTTTTGGACTGGGTGTCTTTCTCCTGAGGAAAAAGCATATATATAACTGTCTATGATTTCAGAATCTTGTGTTTTGAATTGGATTTGGATGTCTCTCTTTTCTGTGACAACAGAATGATATGTTGTGGATTGGATGTCTTTATAATGATGACAAAGCATGTGTCACCCTCTGTGACAACAGAATGATGTGCTGTGGATTGGACATCTTTATAATGATGACAAAGCATGTGTCACCCTCTGTGACAACAGAATGTCATGTTGTGGATTGGATGACGACAAAGCATGTGTCACCCTCTGTGGTCACAGAATGATATGTTGTGGATGGATGTCTTTATAATGACGACAAAGCATGTGTCACCCTCTGTGACAACAGAATGATATGTTGTGGATTGGATGTCTTTATAATGATGACAAAGCAAGTGTCACCCTCTGTGGTCACAGAATGATATGTTGTGGATTGGATGTCTTTATAATGATGACAAAGCAAGTGTCACCCTCTGTGACAACAGAATAACATGTTGTGGATTGGATGTCTTTATAATGATGATAAAGCATGTGTCACCCACTGTGACAACAGAATGACATGTGGATTGGATGTCTTTATAATGATGACAAAGCATGTGTCACCCTCTGTGACAACAGAATGATATGTTGTGGATTGGATGTCTTTATAATGATGACAAAGCATGTGTCACCCTCTGTGGTCACAGAATGATATGTTGTGGATTGGATGTCTTTATAATGATGACAAAGCATGTGTCACCCTCTGTGGTCACAGAATATGTTGTGGATTGGATGTCTTTATAATGATGACAAAGCATGTGTCACCCTCTGTGGTCACAGAATGATATGTTGCGGATTGGATGTCTTTATAATGACAAAGCATGTGTCACCCTCTGTGACAACAGAATGATATGTTGTGGATTGGATGACGACAAAGCATGCGTCACCCTCTGTGACAACAGAATGATATGTTGTGGATTGGATGTCTTTATAATGATGACAAAGCATGTGTCACCCTCTGTGACAACAGAATGACATGCTGTGGATTGCATGTCTTTATAATGATGACAAAGCATGTGTCACCCTCTGTGACAACAGAATGATATGTTGTGGATTGGATGACGACAAAGCATGTGTCACCCTCTGTGACAACAGAATGACATGCTGTGGATTGCACGTCTTTATAATGATGACAAAGCATGTGTCACCCTCTGTGACAACAGAATGACATGCTGTGGATTGCACGTCTTTATAATGATGACAAAGCATGTGTCACCCTCTGTGGTCACAGGGTGAGGTCTCTTGAACTGAACTTCTCTCTAATGAGGTGAAAGCATGTACCACTGTCTGCCCCCTTGAGGCCTACTCACTCCTCTTCTGCTGGCGTAGGAATCGACGGTGTCTTTGCCGCTCTTGCTTTGACACAGCTGATGAATCCGCAGAAGAGAGGTGAAGAGACGAGGATGTTGGCACGCCCATGCGTCCGTCATGGCACAGACACACCTGGCTTTGGTCCCCCTGGAGCAGTACGTTGTTGGCATGGTAACTGCCCTCGCGGTTGGCATGGCGGCACTTGTGCAGTCGCATGCGTCCTTTGGAGTCTTGCTGGCAGTACCATTTCTGTACAGGAAGGATCAATACACATCACTGATCAACTGGCAGTACCATTTCTGTACAGAAAGGATCAATACACATCACTGATCAACTGGCAGTACCATTTCTGTACAGAAAGGATCAATACACATCACTGATCAACTGGCAGTATCATTTCTGTACAGAAAGGATCAATACACATCACTGATCAACTGACAGTACCATTTCTGTATAGGAAGGATTAATACACTCCATACACAAACCGGCAGTACTAATTATGTACAGAAAGGATCAATATATTTTATGGACTGGCATAACCATTTCTGTATTGAAAGGATCAATCCACGTATCAATGGACTGGCAGTACTAATTTTGTACAGAAAGGATCAATACACCTCATTCATAGACTGGCAGTGCTAATTCTGGACAGAAAGGATTGATATACTTCATCCAAAGACTGGCAGTACTAACTGTACAGAAAGGATCAATATACTTCATCCATCTGGCAGTACTAATTCTGTACAGAAAGGATCAATATATTTCATCCGTGACCTGGCAGTATAATTCTGTACAGAAAGGATCAATATACTTCATCCATCTGGCAGTACTAATTCTGTACAGAAAGGATCAATATACTTCATCCATCTGGCAGTACTAATTCTGTACAGAAAGGATCAATATACTTCATCCATCTGGCAGTACTAATTCTGTACAGAAAGGATTTTTCCTACTAAAACTAGTTTTATGATATACTTACCTGTCCAAACAAACGCCTTATTTCCCACAACGTGGAACATCAGGAAATTCCCCCAAAAGAAAGAATCATACGGACAGTGAGGAGCTTGTGCTATTCAACCTACAGGAATATGACTGCTCCCTCTTGATTGAAACGAACTCACTTTACTCCTTAACAAATCAGTTTTCTCCCTTTTTCCTAACTGGCGGGAGGAGGGAGGGACTTTTAACTGTTTGGACAGGTAAGTATATCATAAAACTAGTCTTAGTAAGAAAAATCCTTTTCTTCATACATGTCTGTCCAAACAAATGCCAGAATATCGAAAAGGATGGTGCGATTTCACTTGGAAGTAAGAAGTTTAAATTCAAGCACAAGGATGCCTGAAACTCATACCAGAGTTCAGCATTAGAACCAACATGTCTTTAAACAAGACTCCTGGAGGCTTAAAGATAGTCCCCGCTCTCCATTATGCAATGAACAATCAAGCCAAAAAGTAGTCAGGATCAGGAAAAGGAGAAGACCCTTAAAATCAGCCTAACACAGACAGGTTCCCAACCAATGTCTAGTAGGTTAATAATTGTTCACACTGCAACACAGAACATAGCACAAAATCAGTTGATCAATGTGCCTTCACAATGACTTCAAGCCAATGTGGATCAGTTGATCAATGTGCCTTCACAATGACTTCAAGTCAATGTGGTAACCAACTTGTCGCCAACAGTTCAGCAAGTGGGCTTGTAGGGTAGTGCAGACTGAAGAGCTGCCAGCTGGCGCTTCATTCAGTCATTTCCCTTGTCATCCAGTCAATATCATTCAATATCATTCACTCAATTTCATTACTTCCTTCATTCTTTCCATCACTATGTGTAACGTGTCATTCATGGAGACACAGATGGGTTTCTGAGTCAGGAACTGGTCCAACTGTGACGACCATCAATAGGGAAGCCAAAAGGAAATCCTTACTTTGATTTGATTCTTATAGTATTTCTTTTTTTTTTTTTTTTTTTACAAAACTCCAAGAGATCATGGAAGGGGAATCCCGAATGGGGAAAGGGCACAGATTGAAGAATAAAGAAAGGATAAACCTCCAAGCTCTTTCCTCAATCTCAGAAATCATCATACATCTAAATTCAGTAGCAATGATTTAATTTCCTTATAGGAAAAAAAAAAATCACTTGGATTACACATATTGAATAGCTCAGGCTTTCTCTGCATCTGTTCAAAGTAAGAGCAAAGTTTTATGCCCCTTTTCTTCCTCATTTGCTGTTGTCATACTAACCAAACAAACGTAAACAAGATTGTGTTCTATGTTTTACTTATGATGTTTCCGTAACCGTAGTGTTGCTATTTAACCCAAAATGTATATAATTCTATGCTCATTACAAAGTTCGCGATTTACCCTTTCCATTGATATACAACAATTGCTTGTTAGGTTTATATTTGGAGACGTAAAATAAACTCAAAAAGTGCAAAAATCGTGCGTCTGCAACGGTTTGCAAGCACGTGCGGTGCACGCATCTGCAGGGAAGTGATGTTGCTCTGCCGCGCCCGTCTGGAAAGTATTCAGCAAAAGCACATGCAAGAGCACCGAAATCAGCAGCAGCAATCACCCGATTGCAAGAAAAAGTACAAAATACTTAGCTGCTCCGAGTGCTGCCAACACACTGTTACATGGTACAAAAGATAGGAAAGTCATGGAATTTTCTTTCTTTCTGCGTACGCTGGCTTATATACTCCTGCAAACACTGCCTGTATAGACAGGCAGTGGAGTTTTGTGGGTATGACCTTTTTTTTTTATCCCGCCATTAAGGCAGCCATACTCCATCTTCGGGGAAGGTGCATGCTATGTGTAACATGTCATCCATACCAACGGCCAAACTGGCCTTCTCTTCTGAAAGTCGGTGATGGGATTTTACTTGTGTGCAAGATGTTGTGCGTGCGTCCACCCACGGAACCTTGGTTTATAGTCTCATTCGGTGGTCTGTGTGGGGAATGGAGTCGGAACCAATGTTAACTCCGAGGGAAAAATCCCCCTGTACCGAAATTCGAACCCGCAACCCTAGGATCACGAGTCCGGCGCTCTACCAACTGAGCTATTCCGGCCCCGGAAAGCCACGGAATGAATGGTATGACAATCTTGCTATGATACCAGTGACACAGAAGGATTGGACAGCTAATGGAAAAAAGAAAGAAAAGACGCCCCCACCACCACCCTGTTCCCTCCACTCCTACCGCCATGACACTGACCTGATTGGGCCTGCAGGGCAGCTGGAAGGCCTTGCGTGGCTTGGAGCACTGTCGCAGGATCTTTTGCTGCTTGGGGGTCAGGTAGAGCAGCAGGTTCTTCTGGTTCTGCTGCATCAGCTGAGTCTTCTCCTCCTTCATCCGCAGCTTCCACATCCTCTTTGACACTTTCCTGACACATACACCGCATCTTCCTGTACTTTACACATCCTGCCACATACACCACATCATCCTGCACTTAACACATCCTCTGTGACATTTCCTGATGCATACACCACACCATCCTGCACTTAACACATCATGTCATATACACCAACCACATCATCCAGCATTTAACGCATCATGTCACATACACTAACCACATCATCCTGCACTTAACACATCATGTCACATACACCAACCACATCATCCTGCACTTAACACATCATGTCACATACAACAACCACACCATCCTGCACTTAACACATCATGTCACATACACCAACCACATCATCCTGCACTTAACACATCATGTCACATACACCAACCACAGCATGTCATATACACTAACCACATCATCCTGCATTTAACGCATCATGTCACATACACCAACCACATCATCCTGCACTTAACACATCATCCTGCACTTAACACATCATGTCACATACACCAACCACACCATCCTGCACTTAACACATCATGTGACATACACCAACCACACCATCCTGCACTTAACACATCATTTCACATACACCAACCATATCATCCTGCACTTAACTCATCATGTCATATACACATCATCCTACACTTCACACATCCTCTTTGACACTTTTCTGCCACATATACCACATCATCCTGCAGCTCAACACATCAAGCCACATTCACCACATCATGTTGCACCATCAAATTTCACTGATGGTGAACCTCAAGAGTTCTAGCCCAGGAATGAAGACACAGAGAGAGACTAGCACCATCAGTTACAGTTTTTAACTTGGCCACAAACTTAATTTCAGCCAACCAGTATTTTGTCAGAACAAAATGTGAGCTGCTTACAGACATTTATATGATAATACAACATGAAAGAGATTTAACTCAGAAATTAAACCATAAACACATGCAAAATCAACTTGCACACATATTCGCACTAGCACACACACACACACACACACACACACACACACACACACACACACACACACACACACATAAACACACACACACACTCACTTACACACACACACTTACATACACACACACACTTACAAATGCACACACACTTTCACAAACACACACACACACTTACACATGCATGTACACACACGCTTACTCACTCACAAACACAACACACACAAGCACACTTAGACACACACACACACACAATGTGACAGACAGAGTGTTACCCTCTTTCCAGCAGCACACTGTCCCTCCAGGGTCTGTCGGTCCTCAAGAAATCGTTCACTTCCCTGCGAAACCGTCAACACAATCAGTCCCACAATCCATCACCGAGTCAATCAGTTGGTCAGTCAGTCAATCAACCAAATAGTCCATAAGTCAGCCAATCAGCTGTTAAGTCACTCAACTGATCAATCAACCAGTCGATCGGTCATTAAATCAGTCAGTCAATCAGCCACTCAATCAGTCAGCAAATCAATCATTAAGTCCATCAATCAATTACTGTTTACTGATCAATCCTTCAGTCACTGAACTGATCAATCAACCAGTCAATCAGTCATCACATCAGTCAGTCACTAAGGTCAGTGCCTAAATAATCTGTTAATCAATAAGATAGTCAAACCAATCAATCAATATGTAAATGATCAGTCAATGAGTAAGTAAATAAGCAGTCAATCAATTATTCAACCCTTCCATTTCTCCCCTCCTCCCTCAGACTCCCATCAATGGTAATCGCAGAACGACAGACGGTGAAGAAGTGAAACTGACAGGTGGATGACAGGAGACAGAAGAGAGGAGGAGGGGGAAGGGCATGACAGTGACCAGGAGAGACTGAGGAAAAGAAACGTAAAGGTGAGACAGAGACAGAGATGACAGGTGACAGAAGAGAGAGGAGGAGGGGTGACCAGGAGAGACTGAGGAAAAGAAACGTAAAGGTGAGACAGAGATGACAGGTGACAGAAGACTAAAGAGGAGGGGGAAGGGACGTGACAGTGACCAGGAGAGACTGAGGAAAAGAAATGTAAAGGTACCAGCCGCCGTGGGCGAAGTGGTTAGCGTCGTGGACTCCCGGCTGGGAGGTCATGGGTTCGAATCCCATCAGAGTCATGTGAGTTTTTCTGCCCCGACCGGCTCCTACCCAGAGTTGAGTTTGCTGCGGACTCAGTTCGGAAGACTGGGACCACACAGTCGAGTTTCATCCACTTAATGGATGCGTTTCTGAGAGTGTTGCTCCAATTTCCTGACCAACACTGCAGGTGCCTGTATCTCTCAGGACTGGTTGACGCCGGGATATATTATGAAAGGAAGCGTAGAGTACAGCCCTGTCATGTAGTCTCAGACCGAAATGGAAATCCGTAGCATCATCTTAATCATCCTCATTCTCATTGATCAGCATTAAAAAAAAAATGTCTCAAATTCTGTGGCCCTTCATGCCCTGCTCTCATGGTGACCTCAATTTTGATGTCCTCTCCACGTCTGAGGCCTTGGTTTGGTTCCGTCGGGGTCACCGGTATTGGTGAGTCCATGGGGGCTGTCGTTATACGAACGTGGTGGCGCCCTCTGGAGGGAGAGCTCACTCACGCCGGCTCCGCGACTAAGCCATTATTGTCGTCAGTAGGGGGCTTAGTAGGTGGTGTCCTGCGTATGTTAGATCAGAACAGGCTCCACTGAACACCACCGAAGTGACTCGGCAGCAGTGCAGTGTCTCCTCCGGTAGGTTGCCTCTTGACGACTTGACATTGACTGCTCTCTGTGGATTGCCGGTGCTGAGGCTGCAGCGGGACCGACCGGGCTGTGGCTGTGGACGGGGTGCCGGAATGAGCGGCGTGGGTACACTGCCTCTGAGGCGGCGCAGAATTTGGGACAGCAAAAAAAAAAAAAAAAAAAAAAAGAAATGTAAAGGTGAGATAGAGACAGGGATGACAGGAGACAGAAGAGAGGAGGGGGGGGGGGGGGGGGGAAGGGGCATGATACTCAGATAGTGACCAGGAGACTGAGGAAAAGAAATGTAAACGTGAGATAGTCACAGGGATGACAGGTGACAGAAGACTAGAGAGGAGGGGGAAGGGGCATGACAGCGACCAGGAGAGACTGAGGAAAAGAAACATAAAGGTGAGATAGTCACAGGGACGTAAAGGTGAGATAGTCACAGGGATGACAGGTGACAGAAGACTAGAGAGGAGGTGGAAGGGACATGACAGTGACCAGGAGAGACTGAGGAAAAGAAACGTAAAGGTGAGATAGTCACAGGGATGACAGGACAGACAGCAAATGAGGAGGGGCAAGGGAGTGGGGGAAAAGCGGGGGATAATGACAATGACAGGTAGTGAGAGAGAGAGTGATAATGAGCAGGTTTAACCTCTGCCTACCGCATGACTTTGTGCTATATGACTATGTTAATACCATGCCAAGAGAGGTAACTCCGCAACATACATACTTGCCATACAGAAACCTAAATAAAAAAATTTGTATTTAACTTATCAATTCTATAAAACTAATGAAAAAAATTCAAAGACATCATTCCATCCAAAACAGCCATTTTTTCCCATATATAGTGAACTGGTACACAAGGAAATAAAACGAACAGACAAACTCTACTTCAGTGTTCTCGGTGCTGAAACAATTTTCCCTAAAGTCACTGTACCACAGAATGTCATGGGTTAGGAGCACAGAGTGATTTTCCAAGTCTAAACAAAGTACTGAAACCTTCAGGAACAAAATAAAGTCATTCTGTATGGTCTGCACACTAAATAATCAACTTTTGTTGTGATGGAAAAAAAACCCAACCAACCTTCAACAATTTTGTTAAACTGAAGGCAAGAAGATTTGTCTTCTAACTATTGAGTGGAAAAAAATAACAAGAACAGATTATTTACTGGATACTGGACTTAGATTGTGATGGAATTCAGCAAAATGTGCTTTTGCACAAGTGCACTGAGCAATCATAACCCCCCCCCCCCCCCCCCCCCCCCCCCCCCCCCCCCCCCCCCCCCCCCACCACACACACACACACACACACACACACACACACACACACACTGTGGTGATGATGTACCTCTTGTCCGTCTCCTCTTTGCTTTTTGATAGACAGGCAGTTTTTAATTTGGGCCAGAGTTTATGTTCATCCTTTTCTGCTTGCTTTTGTGCAGCAAATAAATTTGTTTCTCATTAAAAGTCTGCCAAAATTCCTCTGAAATCAAAAGGCTAAAGGTGACGCTCCCACAGGCAAATCATGGGACACACCCACTGACTGACTCGGTTTCCTGGTTATCAAAACATGGGAAACGTTTTGGGGGCTTCACTTCTTGTAGCCAACCACTCTAGTCAACAATTAAGAATCTCTAGCAAGTTTTGTTTTTCAAATTTTCATTTTTTTTTTTTTTTTGGGGGGGGGGGGGGGGGGGGGGGGCAGCACCAATGGACTATTTGAGGTCGTCATTATCATCACCCGAATCATTATCGATTCAGGCCTAAAAATCAGTCACCAGTCTAACTTTACTTATAACTAGGTCAAGATCGAAATCCGAATCGTCTTGCTTCAAATCTTCTTCAAGAGCGTAGCCCGCAAATACGCTCTCTTCATCATTATCAATCAGAAAATGAATTCTGCAAGTTGCATCCGCCATTTTCCCAGATCCGCCATTTTCCCAGATAATCTTCACGAAAAAAAAGCTGAACTTTGAAAATTCACAGCAGCAAAACCACTCCACCAAAACACTGCAACAACAAAAAAATGGCATCCAGAAACTTCCGTACTGGAAGACTCTTCTGTCACGATTGCATTCTTGGATATGCGATGGTGAAGCGAAAGTTGTTGACCTAGTATTCAGCAGTCGATCTCGGTCGATCCGGTATTCAGGTAGAGGAAATCTCGCAGTCGATCTCGGTCGATCCAGTAGGCATTGGGTTAAAAAGAGAGGAAAGAGGCATGAGTATTGAGGATACAGCATGAGGTGTGGATAGAGCGAAAATGAGAGAGAAGGGGTTAAGGCATGCCAAAAAAGAATGGACAGAGAGGAAGAGCCAGATAGAAAGAAAATGAGACAGAGAGAGATGGGAAAGGTGTTTAAAAAAAACACGAAAGAGAGTGAGGGATGGACAGAGAGGCTGCAAGGCAGAAAGGAGAAGGCCGTATCAAAAAAAGAGAGGAAAGAGAGGGAGGAATGGTTGTCAAGGAAGCGAAACCTCTCACAAAGGGCCTTAAGCGCTCTAAAGGAAAAGAATGTTGCGCATGGTGGAGAAAAAGGAAATGGGCTGATAAGTAGTAGTGTGTCAAGGAGGTTGAAGTGGTCAGGTAATTAACCGTCACGTGATAGATGGCACCTCAGGTAGTGAGGACCCTCTCGAGTTCGAACCTTCCCGACAGCGAAAGTGAGGAAAGTTTAACCACTTCGACCTTGGAGGTTCAAGTGGGCGCTAAAAACTCAGTCAGCTGAAGTTGCTTTGTAAACAGACCTGAAAGAGCAGGAGTCTTGGGCTTGTTCAGATGGTACTGCCGTGGGAAACTGTGTTGATGCTTTGTCAGGCTGGTTGAATGCATGTGGACATTGTTGTCGTAGCTTTCTCCAGGATAATTACTGTGTTAAAGTGGCTCCCGGAGTCGGCGGGAATTTTCTATGTCCATTTGGTGCGAAGTGGCTGTTTCTAAGCAATTTGGTAAGGATGCGTGTAAATGCTGACGTGTGGAAGAATGTAGCCAAAGGGGAATTCAGTGTACTTGTGAACAAGGTGGTGGAGAAGCAACATGGGCGAAGGCATGGCCTAAAGGGAAATCCTTCATGTCCATCCCTATATAAACTGAAAGAGAACACCACAAGAGACAGAAGAACAGAGGAGGGAGAGGAGAGAAGAGTGAGCAGGACACAGTAGGGTTGAGAAAAAACGTGGTCTGGGAGACAGAAGTGACCTTGCTGTCTTAGGGAAAAAGACAAGCTGAAGAAGAAAAGACTGAGTTTGAAGCCCAGAGGTGGATGAAAGAGACAAAGAAGAAGATTTCTACAAAGAGTTCCCAGAGACGACCACGAAGACTCAGTCCTGAAACCTGGAGCCAGTCAACCAAGGGCATCACCATCACCCAGTGCTGAAGAAAACTTGAAGTGACTTGTTCGAGAACTGTATTGTGAAAGTGTGTGTGCGTGTGAAAACCTGGCCAGGTAAGAAGCCATTTCATTATAACCGGGATTAGGAAGTATTGATCTTTTATGTTTCGATTATTCCATTAGAAATTGTATTTTGTGTTCTCAGTCGTGTTAGGAGAGAAGCGAATGCGTGACATCCCATTCCCAAGGAGAGGTGAATGGTTGGTGGGTGCATGAGTGCGCATACGCATGTATGAGAGCAGAGATAACCTTGGTGTGTGAAGCCTGCCTAATACATCAACTTCGTTCACTTAACCCGTTCCCTGCCTGCTACGAGTGCCACCCATAGTGGAAACCAAAAATCACTATGCCCGTATACAAGTGTTTCTCATAGTAACTTCATCATGGAAAGAGGAAAACTCTTAACGGGTGACAACCATCTAAAATGTTTCCACCTCTTCTACTGATGTCAAAGAAAGGGTTCTTTCCCTTCAAGCGACCGGCCACTGACCATAGGATATGCAAATTCTGAGTTGAGAGGTAACAGCTGATTAGCATATTCAAGATGGCAGCTCAACCTAGCACTTCATCGACGCGTCCCATTTTGAAGCGTTACACTGCGCTTGATGTTTTAGATGACATTCTGAATTATCAAGATTGTGGTGAAGAAGATCTTTAAGGATTGGATCCTGATACCAGTGATGAGGAGGAGACGGATGGGAATCAGAACCAGCCACTTTTATCGGAGATAGGGGCTGGTGATGACGTGGCTTCATTGTTTGTTACACAAGATAGCAGTGAAGAAAGCGCATGGGGCGTGGTCAGCAACAGCTGATCAAAGAATGGCAAGAAGCTGATGCACAGCCCCACAACCTTGCTGTTGTTTTCACTGGGAATCCTGGTCTGAAAGTCAACTGTGCCAATTTTCGGCTGTACAGCTCCAGTCTTCAGTTCCTTCATGAACAGAAACCGGTCAGGCAAGTAGCTCTATTTTTCTTTTTCTTTTTTTTTACTACTTGATTCTTCATTCCTCCATATTTATTTTCCATGTTTCTCTTCTTTGCCCTATTTCCTTCTCAAATGTCATAGTTATGGCAAATAATGACTGTATGGATAAGTGGGACTCTGTGTGTGTGTGTGTGTGTGTGTGTGTGTGTGTGTGTGTGTGTGCATGTGTGTGCGCACTCTGTATGCAAGTTTTCCATACAAGTTTGTTCATTTTGTAAAACACTGAAGCACTCATCCACAGCAGGTTGTTTTCTTTTTTGTACCATTGTGGTGTTTTTACATTCGTGTGTTTGTGATACTGTTAGTGTGTGTTTGTGTATATGTACACATGTGTGTGTGTGTGCGTGTGTGTGTGTGTGTGTGTGTGTGCCCACTTGTGGGTCTGCTTACTTATCTTGAAACTTTCATTCTGTATTTCAGATTCTTCTTCAGTTTCTGCATTTCAACGACAATGCAGCCATGCCAGTGGAAGGTGATCCAGGGTACGACTGGCTCTACAAGATCCAACCCATTCTGGATCATCTGCATGAAAAGTTCCAGGAAGTTTATTTTTCCAGTCTACAGTGTTGTTGTTTTTTCTCACCGTGTGCATGTGTTCATGATTTTGTCAGTGCTGTGACCAGACCGAGTGCTATCAGTGAAAGAAGACCAAGTGGAGTATAGAATGAATCCCCATGTGAGTTTGCATGATTTGGACAGACAAAAAAAAGAACGCCATCCCCTAAAATTATGAAGCAGGGAATGCAGACAACCTGAGGATTTTGTCCAAGCCTATGAAGTTTAGGACAGCAAGTGCTGGATTCCTATGTAGAACAGCGTGGCAGTAATGTGAGTACATACTGTATGTTCAGAAACTCTAACACAGTTCCTTAAGTGTTTTGTGTGATAACAAATGGATACACATGTGTGTGGGTTTTTCTTTTTTCTTTTCTTTTTTACAACATGCAATTGTTTATATTTTTCTTCAGACTGTTTTGTACCCACAGTTGTCATTTGAACATTTACCAATAAGTAATATGGTATTCATTTATACTTTAACAATTTGGACCATGCTGTATACTTACAGCGATGTTGAGTAAACACTAACAGAAGTTTTTGTCAGTCTTTTATGGCTTTTATGCGTTGTAACATCTATATGTGTTCAGAAACTGTTCTTTTTTTGTATAACCACCATTCATAATATCCTGTCCATGCCTTAAGGACAACAAAATTTCATTATTCTTATCTACCATCTGCCTTGGGGTGTAAGGAAAAATAAACCATAAAATGTAGTCATATGTCAACAAATACATAAGCAGTGATGGAGGTTCTGAACCTACCCCAAATAGTAAAATTATGCCCCTTTCTAGAAGAATTGGGGTACCCCCAGTAACATACAGATTATTACACAGAGGGACGTTTACTGAAAACAATATGAATCCCAGGTGTTTGTAATGTTGTTGAACAAACACCAAAAGGTATTCTGCTGTGTTTAGTGGGCTTTTATGTGCCGAATTGTTCTAAAACTCTCAAACTGAAAACAAAACAAAAACTCTTTTACCATATGTTATTAGTGTGCACTATCATTATTACCAACAAAATCAAATAAATAATTACCTAGAAAATAGTACCCCAATTATGAGCAGATTGTCATCAAGAATAACATTCAATGGGATTTATATGACTGTCATGTGTTAGTGCTGATGTTGAATAAGTAGTAAGACCACTTTTTCAGTGTTTTGACTGATTTTGTTTGGCGCAATGCGTTTGTGTATACTCGAAATCTGTTATTTTTGGCAAAATTTTTATAATTATGTCAATTTCTGCTACACTAATTATCAACATAATCAAGTCATTTTGACATAACATTGTAGACAAATGCATATCAACAAAACAAGTCAAAAATCAGAGAGATCTGTCAAGAAGTAAGTGAGCAGTAACCTTCGGAAATGAAATGAGGTAGGGAACAGTAAACGATAAACAGTAAACAAGTGGGGTATGTTTTGCTCCCATAAGGAAACCTAACACAGAGTAACTTTTATTCAAGACTGGCACAGCCTTTTAAACTTGAATAAAGTCAAACAAATACATAGACGAACAATCTAATAGTGGGGGAAAAACAAGCGCAGGCCAACAACTGAACTGTCTTCATAGTAATGACCTGGCAAAGATTTGGACTTGAGGGGAGGGGAGAGGGGAGTTTGAAGATGGAGAAACTGGGAACATGAAATTTAAAAAAAAAAACAAAAAAAAATATATGTTACAGATATAAAAAAGCTAAATTTTACCCCGGCATCGAGTTATTCAAATGTGCTATTATACTGTGGCAGTGAAGGGATTAAGCAATACCATCACGATTTCCCCCGTCTTGGACAAACGGATACAGATAAAATAAAAGGCAGAGGAAGTGCAAGACAGAAAACCTGAAACAGAAAGAAAGACAGAAACAATAACAGAAAGACAGACCAAAACCGAGCAGCCACAAAATTCTCCCGTCACACATGTTACAAAAAATTCTCCCTTCACGCCATAAGCAACTCTCCCCTTTACACATACCTCACACACACACACACACAGTGACACACAATTACACAAATGAACACACACACATTCACACATATGAAACACACACATGCACACGCACACACACACACAGGGCCCTGACCCTTGGGAGTTAGACGTAGCTTTGAGGAGAGGCAAAAGGGACTGGCCATCCATGTGGGGGGGTACATGCACCCCTCCCATGTCCAACAGCGTGGCCGCTAGATCCACATTGGCTGCCACGTTGTGGATCCTGCACACATCACACCATTACCCTTCACATGTTGTGGATCCTGCACACATCACACCATTACCCCAGACATGTTGTGGATCCTGCACACATCACACCATTACCCCAGACATGTTGTGGATCCTGCACACATCACACCATTACCCTAGACATGTTGTGGATCCTGCACACATCGCACCATTACCCTTCACATGTTGTGGATCCTGCACACATCACACCATTACCCTTCACATGTTGTGGATCCTGCACACATCACACTTTTACACTGGACATGTGGATCCTGCACACATCACACCATTACCCTTGACATGTTGTGGATCATGCACACATCACACCTTTACCCTTGACATGTTGTGGATCCTGCACACATCACACCATTACCCTTGACATGTGGATCCTGCACACATCACACCGTTACCCTAGACATGTTGTGGATCCTGCACACATCACACCTTTACCCTTGACATGTTGTGGATCCTGCACACATCACACCATTACCCTTGACATGTGGATCCTGCACACATCACACCATTACCCTTGACATGTGGATCCTGTACACATCACACCATTACCCTTGACATGTTGTGGATCCTGCACACATCACACCATTACCCTAGACATGTTGTGGATCCTGCACACATCACACTTTTACACTGGACATGTGGATCCTGCACACACCATTACCCTAGATATGTTATGGATCCTGCACACATCACACCATTACCCTTGACATGTGGATTCTGTACACATCACACCATTACCTAGACATGTTGTGGTACCTGCAAACATTACACCTTTACCCTACGCAAGCGCACACACACACACACATACACACTGACCTTGAGCTTTACACAAGGAGACTCACACACATAGGCAAACATGCACGCACCTGCACACACACAGACTTTGAGCCATTCTTTACATACAGGGACACACACACACACATGAACCAACCTTGAGCCAGGCTTTATGCCTGGTCCTTTAATGATGAGGGGGACCCGTGTATCGAAGTCAAAGGCCATGGACTTGCCCTTGATCAGGCCAAACTGCCCCAGGTGGTAGCCATGGTCCGAAGTGTACAGTATGTAGGTGTTCTCCAGTTCTCCCAGCATGTCCAGCTCGCTGCTCACCTGAAAGCAGCATTCATTCTGCATGTCCAGCTTCTTGAAGACTCACCTTGCGCCGAGGTGGCCCCATGTAACACTGTACTCATAGCCTACATTCACCTGCATGCACAGTGATGCTGCCTAACTCGGACATAGAAAAATGCAGTTTTAACAAGAGACACTGTGTTTAACTTCTAATGTCCCGTACCGCTCCATTCCGCTCGTCGGCGATGATCCTGAACCGCTCCTAACCGCTCAACTCCAGTGCACTCTGGTTAAAAGGAAGTAACGTCGGAAAACCGCTCTCTAGCACGAAAGAGCATACATAGCCTTCTTCCATGTATACAAATGGCGCCAAGTGAATTTTTTCAGCAGTTTTGATTGACAATATATATTTTTTCTGGCTGTTTTTTTCCAATTGTTTTTTTCACATCAGTCATAACAAAATGGTGGACTCTGACTCCGACAGTGGATAATCTTTTCACGGTTTTAGTGCCGATTTTGAGCGAAACACAAACTTTGAAGCTGGATTTGGTGACTCAGAACAAAGTGGCATTTCTGTTTCAAGTGTTCATACCAGTGACCTGTCTGACTGGAATGAAAAATCGTCGATTTCTGTGTCGTCGAGAGATGAAGACGAACGTGTTGACAGCGATGCCGAGTGGACCGACTCGATCAGCGAGTGGGAAGAAGAGCCATTCAGCCGAAGTTTTGGGCCTCAAATTCCCCTTGATGTAAACGCAAAACCACTGGATTTCTTTTTACAACTGTTTCCTGAAGAAATGTTCGTCAGACTGCAAGAAGAGGCCATTCGCTATGCTCGGCAAAAAGGTGATGCTTCGTTCGACACTTCCAATGACGAAATGAAAGTTTACCTGGGCATCCTGTTTTTGATGGGAGCGGTGCAACTGCCAAACTACAGGTCATACTGGAGCAAAAGACCTGAGCTCAGACAACAGACCATTGCTGATGTCATGACCAGAAATCGATATGAAGCTCTCACCAAGTATTTTCACCTCAATGACTCCACTCAGAACCCCAGGCATGGGAATTGACTGAAAGGGAAAACTCTGAAATCTAGGGGGGTCCGGGGGCATGCTCCCCCGGAAAATTTTTTTTTTCAAGATCAAAATCTGTGCAATCTGGGCTATCCTGACTTCATTTTTATGGATTTAAGAACGTAAAAAAAAATGAAGTAAATTAGCATTAAAACAACAAACAAAAACAATTTTCACACAAAATGTTTTTATTCAGTTCTATGAGTTTATCTCCAGCTGACTACAAAGATCACACAGGCTCAAAAAACAAACAAAACAAACAACAAAAACAAAACAACAATCAACCAACCCAACCAATCCAAACAATCACCAATCAACCAACCAACCAACTGGTCAACCAACCAAACAAGAAACACCCCCACACACAAAAGAAAAGTTAAGCCTGCACACATTCACTTGAAACTGGTTACAGACACTGGCACCAGGCATTACCTCTAGAGCTGAGGCAAGCATCTCTGAAGAGAAAACAGGAAGGTATTTGAAGTTTACTGCTGAGAAGACTGTCACACAAGCAGCTCCCCTGTTTACTGCTGTCACTGAGAAGACCTGGCAAACGTTGATTACTTTCCAGAGACGCACACTTATCCAGATGCTTCTTTGAGCGGAGATGGTCAGTCAGTGTTGAAACACCACGACTGGCGTAAGATACGTCTTTGTTGCAGACAATACACCGTGCAGCTCCACTGATATTTATCTTGCGAAAGCGCGTCCCAAGGCGCTCCTTCTTTACTACATCTCCGATTTCCACCTCCACAACTACAAATATCCGCTCCCATTTCCATTTATTTGGGCACTTGTCTTCGAACGGATCGCCGAAGTTTACCACACAACCAAGGCACGCCATGTTGAAAACTCGCCTGTTCAAAGTTTGCGCATGCGCAGAAAGTCACGACATTCACAAATTTGGGCTGCCCGCGAGAGTTAATAGCTGCTGTTGCTGGCGATTCGGGTAACTGAGGCAGGCGTTCGCAGCACGCAAACACAGTACGCTCGCGTTCCGCAATAGTCTCGATCGTCCATACCCAAACTTCCGCGAGAACGAGAACAGAGAACGAGATAACGCTCGCGTTAGTATAACTTGGTCTAGGCCAGCCGAGACCAGTTCAGCAACAGCTAAAACCGGTGCTTTATATTTTTTGTACCCCAGATTTTTTTTTTCGCGGACGCAATTTCGTTTTCGCGGAAAGCAAATTTTACTGCCGCGGAAATCAGCGTTTTCGCTGACAATTCCCATGCCTGAACCCTCCACAAGCAAGTCCCAGACATGACAGGCTTCACAAAGTTCGCCCTGGTTTGGAAAATGCCAGGAGGCTGTTCCCGCTCCACAACAAACCCCATCAAAATACAGCAGTTGATGAAGCCATGGTGAAGTTCAAGGGGAGGTAAGGTGTAGTTTTCTTCAGTATGTTCCGGCAAAGCCGTGTAAGTGGGGCACCAAGGCGTGGGCAGTGGCAGACAGCGAATCGTTCTACCTGATAAACTCCGACGTGTACACAGGCAAGAACACAGCTGCTCCTCACAATCTTCCACTTGGTACCAGAGTGGTGACAGAACTTGTGGAGCCCTGTTACAAGAAGAGGCATCATGTTTATTTTGACAACTATTTTACCTCTGTTCAACTGATGGAGATCTTGCAGAGGAAAACGACCTACGCCACTGGCACTGTTTGTAGGGACAGACGTGGAATGCCTCTTCCCTTCAAGACGATCAAATTCAAGAACTCAGGTGAAATGAAAAAATGGTGAAAGGGCCGAATGATGGCAATCAGCTGGTGTGAAAAAATGCGGCAAGTCAATGTGCTTACCACTGGCAACAAGTCTGAAAATCTTGATCTAAGACAGCCAGGAAAAAGGGGACAGCCAGAAAATCGCTACCCAAAACCTTTGGCGATCCAGGACTATGCCAATAATTTCAATGCCATAGACAAGAATGACCAGCTCATTATGGCATTGCAAACAAAGCAAAAAAATGGTGGAAATACCTTTTCTGGTTCATCTGTGAGGTCTCTATAGTGAAAGCCTACATCCTGTACAGAGATGCTCCAGGGGAAGCCCGACCATGCACCATGTCTCACCTGGACTTCCACCTGGATCTCGCTATGGGTCCGATTGCTGGATTTTTTAAGCGCAAACGCAAGTCAGTGGTAACATCACCTGAAGTTGCAGTGATCAGAACGCCAACAGTTCACCAACCATCAAAAGTCACCACAGCAAGGGGCCTGCGGAACTGTGTGCTTTGTTCGAAAGAAGGGTGGCTGACAGCGGGAAGAAAAAAGATCCAGAGTTTTTTTGAGTGTGTAAGATGTGGTGTAGCTCTGTGCAAGAACAGTGGATGTTTTGCTGCATTCTATCAGTATCAGCAATGAACTTTAGCCATGCTGACATCATCTGTGTACCTGTGTCAGTGATAAACATGTGACTTACCTGTGACAGGATTTACCTGTGACTCACCTGTGACTTGTCACCTGCAAAGTGAGCAGAACTTGGCATTGTTGGCAGTTATTGATAATGATTCCTGTACACAGACTGGAACTGTGAGGTGACTAATATATATGTCTGGTGCCTTTGTAGTAAACCCTGTGACTTTTGTGTCAGACTGCTGTTCATTGGATATTTACCTGGGATTTTACCAGTTGAAATATGCCTCCCCACAGCTAGTAATGGTGAGTAAATTGCATGAAATTTCAAAGCATGTTACTGTTCAATACTAACACACAATCTAATCTTTTCAAATTTTTTATTTATTTTTTAATGTTTGTTTCCATTTTGTTACCTGTAATTTCACATTAATTAACATTTTTAAAAGGTCAAGGTCACAACAAATTCACCAAACACCCAAACAATTGAAGAACAATCATTCTTTGATATGTAAACAAAATTCATGCAAATCCATTGAGTAATACAAGAGTTATAAATTTTTTAAACAACAACCCCTATTGAGCACCATTTTTCTCTAAACTTTACAGGACCGAGGCAAAGGCAAACGGAAATCACTATAGGACAATAAGAGTTAAAATACCACTGCCCTACACACAAAAGCGCACGCACACACATACACACACACAAACAGAAAACACACACACACACACACACACACACACACACACACACACACACACACACACACACACACTCAACACAGCTCACCTTTTCAATCAGGTCATCGACTGACTGCAAGGTCTGTAGTCTTCGCCGCTGCAGAAGGTCAGTGAAGATTTTGAACTGTGGGGTCATAGGTTGCGTGTGTCGAAGCAACCACTGTTTGTCAAAGTTGGGAGCCAGGTTCCAACTAGGAGTTCTGAAGACAACACAAGGACAACTAGGAGTTCTGAAGACAACACAAGGACAACTAGGAGTTCTGAAGACAAGACAAGGACACCTAGGAGTTCTGAAGACAACACAAGGACAACTTGGAGTTCTGAAGACAACACAAGGACACCTAGGAGTTCTGAAGACAACACAAGGACAACTAGGAGTTCTGAAGACAACACAAGGACAACTAGGAGTTCTGAAGACAACACAAGGACACCTAGGAGTTCTGAAGACAACACAAGGACACCTAGGAGTTCTGAAGACAACACAAGGACACCTAGGAGTTCTGAAGACAACACAAGGACAACTAGGAGTTCTGAAGACAACACAAGGACAACTAGGAGCTCTGAAGACAACACAAGGACAACTAGGAGTTCTGAAGACAACACAAGGACAACTAGGAGTTCTGAAGACAACACAAGGACAACTAGGAGTTCTGAAGGCAATGAAGGACTACAGGACTTCTGAAGACAACTTAAGGACAACTACAAATTCTGATGATGAAACAAGGATGAATAGAAGATCTAAACACAAGAACAACTTGACGTTATGAAGACAACACCAGGACAACCAGAAGTTCTGAAGACAACACAAGTTCTAGGGACAACACAAGTTCTAGGGACAACACAAGGACAATTTCGAACTCTGAAAATAACACAAGGCCAACTAGAAGCTCTAAACACAAGGACAACAAAGAGTTCTGAAGACAACATATGAACAACTTGAAGTTCTGATGACAACAGAAGGAGAACTGTAAAATCTGAAGACAACACAAGGACAACTATGGGTTCTGATGACAACACAAGGACAATAAGTACTTGTGGTCAGTGTTGTTGTCATGTGACAGTTCTGTGGTCAGTGTTGTTGTCATGTGACAGTTCCTGTGGTCAGTGTTGTTGTCATGTGACAGTTCCTGTGGTCAGTGTTGTTGACATTCAACAGTTCCCATGGTCAGTGTTGTTGTCATGTGACAGTTTCTGAGGTCAGTGTTGTTGTCATGTGACAGTTCTTGTGGTCAGTGTTGTTGTCATGTGATAGTTTCTGAGGTCAGTGTTGTTGTCATGTGATAGTTTCTGAGGTCAGTGTTGCTGTCATGTGACAGTTCTGTGGTCAGTGTTGTTGACATGTGACAGTTTCTGAGGTCAGTGTTACTGACATGTGACAGTTCTGTGGTCAGTGTTGTTGACATGTGACAGTTCTGAGGTCAGTGTTGCTGACACGTGACAATTATCTGCGATCGTTGTTGTCGACATGTAACATTTAACCGTGGTTGGTGTTAATGACAAACATGCGACAGTTACCTGTGGTCGGTGTTGTAGACAAACATGTGACAGTTACCTGTGGTCCGTGTTGTTGACAAACATGGGACAGTTACCTGTGGTCAGTGTTGTTGACAAACATGGGACAGTTACCTGTGGTCGGTGTTGTTGACAAACATGGGACAGTTACCTGTGGTCCGTGTTGTTGACAAACATGGGACAGTTACCTGTGGTCAGTGTTGTTGACAAACATGGGACAGTTACCTGTGGTTGGTGTTGTTGACATGTAACATTCACCTGTGGTCAGTGTTGTTAAACAAACATATGACAATTACTTGTGGTCAGTGTTGTTCACAAACATGTGACAATTACCTATGATCAGTGTTGTTCACAAACATGTGACAATTACCTGTGGTCAGTATTGCTCACAAACATGTGACAATTACCTTTGGTCGGTATTGTTCACAAAACATGTGACAATTGCCTGTGGTCAGTGTTGCTGACAAACATGTGACAGTTACCTGTGGTCGGTGTTGTTGACAAACATGTGACAGTTACCTGTGGTCAGTGTTGTTGACAAGCATGTGACAATTACTTGTGGTCGGTGTTGTTGACAAACATGTGACAATCACCTGTGGTCGGTATTGTTCACAAAACATGTGACAATTGCCTGTGGTTGGTATTGTTCATAAAACATGTGACAATTACCTGTGGTCGGTATTGTTGACAAACATGTGACAATCACCTGTGGTCGGTATTGTTGACAAACATGTGACAATTACCTGTGGTCGGTGTTGTTGACATGTAACATTTACCTGTGGTCAGTGTTGTTGACAAACATGTGACAGTTACCTGTGGTCAGTGTTGTTGACAAACATGTGACAATTGCCTGTGGTCGGTATTGTTGACAAACATGTGACAATTACCTGTGGTCAGTGTTGTTGACAAACATGTGACAGTTACCTGTGGTCGGTGTTGTTGACATGTAACATTTACCTGTGGTCAGTGTTGCTGACAAACATGTGACAGTTACCTGTGGTCAGTGTTGTTGACAAACATGTGACAATTGCCTGTGGTCGGTGTTGCTGACATGTAACATTTACCTGTGGTCAGTGTTGCTGACATGTAACATTTACCTGTGGTCAGTGTTGTTGACAAAATGTGCTGGTACTGAGGAGCAGCGTCTTCTGGTCCGTGGGGAGCTGGTACGCTGAGCACCATCATAAGTGGCCTGCCACAGACAAACTATCATCATAAGCCGCCTGTCACAGACAAAGTATCATCACAAGCGGCCTGTCACAAACCATCATCATGAGCGGCCTGTCACAAACTATCATCTGGAGCAGCCTGTCACAAACTATCATCACAAGCGGCCTGTCACAAACTATCATCATGAGCGGCCTGTCACAGACAAACTATCATCACAAGCGGCCTGTCACAAACCATCATCATGAGCGGTCTGTCACAAACCATCATCATGAGCGGTCTGTCACAAACCATCATCATGAGCGGTCTGTCACAAACCATCATCATGAGCGGCCTGTCACAAACCATCATCATGAGCGGTCTGTCACAAACCATCATCATGAGCGGTCTGTCACAAACTATCATCATGAGCGGTCTGTCACAAACCATCATCATGAGCGGCCTGTCACAAACCATCATCATGAGTGGCCTATCACAAACCATCATCATGAGTGGCCTGTCACAATCATCATCATGAGCAGCCTGTCAGGGACAAACAATCATCACCTGTGTCCTGTTAAAGAGAAATCATTAAATGCTTACAGAAAAATGCAGTCCAAGCACAAAATCTCGAGTGTTGTATCAAGACTCGCTACAAAGCCATTAAATTCATTGCTGACTTGACTTTGTGAAGGCAGTGACGATGCAGCAAAGCAGATATCTAATGGCCCATACATCATTTGATGGAATCATTCACATCTCTGCCACAAGTATGTCACTTACACAGCATTCTTATAGAACAGGGAGTACTTTAGAATGGGAACGAAGGAATGCTGACTGTGTGTCTGTGTGTGTACGTGGTCAAAATGTGTTCCACTCGTTCCAGACAAACTACTGGGCCGATCTTTCTGAAAATTTGTAGGTATGAGGGAGCCGGAATAGCTCAGTTGGTAGAGCGCATGACTCGTAATCTTGGTGATCCTGGGGTTGCGGGTTCGAACCTACGCCGGGGCATTTCGGTACAGGGGGATTTTTCCCTCGGAGTTAACATTGGTTCTGACTCCATTTCCCATACAGTCCTTCGAATGAGACTATAAACGAGGTTCCGTGTGTGAACGCACGCATAACATCTTGCATACACGTAAAATCCCATCACCAACTTTCGGAAGAGTAGGCCAGTTTGGCCGTTGGTATGGATGACACGTTACACATAGCATGCACCCTGAATGAGAAATGGAAAGAATGAAGGAAGTAAGGAAAATGAGTTATCGATTTTGAACGATACTGACTGGATGACACGGGAAACGACTGAATGAAGCACCAGCTGGCAGCTCTTCAGTCGGCACTACCCAGGTAGGCAGCCCGTTGTGTAAACGAGTGTTGATTGTAAAGCGCTTAGAGCTTGGCCTCTAGCCGAGAATAGGCGCTATATAAGTATTCATTATTATTATTATTATTATTATTATGTTAGAGCTTGGCCTCTAGCCGAGAATAGGCTAATTATTATGTTCATTATGGGCCACGGATGATGCCCGATGTTTTAGTTTACCGCTATAGTCGTTACTTATGGCTGTAACGGCCTGTAACAGTTTTTCTTTTATGGAATATCTCAAAAAGTACTTGGCTAATTTTAAGTGATTTGGATGATCTTGTGACTAATCGGAGCCTCTGTCCATATACATGTAAGTGATGTAATGCTGAAACTGGATTAAACAACTATTAAAACCGTTATTCTGCCGTTATTTCTTATATATAGATGGATTTTAATGAAATTTGGTATAGAAAGGTTATCACACACAAATGGCACTTCTATATAGTGTTTCAAAATTTGACCGTTAAAAACCGTTATTCTTGACATATTTTCCGATTTGGATGAAATTTGATATGTACACAGGCTTTAGCCCAGAGAGGACTAAAATACCAGTTTCAAAAGTGTATATCGGTTATATAACCGTTAAACCGTTATTTTGCCATTATTTTTTATATATTGGTGGGTTTTAATGAAATTTTGTATATAGAAAGGTTATCACAAACAAATGGCACTTCCATGTAGTGTTTCAAAATCTGACTGTTAAAAACCGTTATTCTTGACATACTGTCCGATTTGGATGAAATTTGGTATGTACACGGGCTTTAGCCCAGTGAGGACTAAAATACCAGTTTCAAAAGTGTACATCGGTTAAATAACCGTTAAAACCGTTATTTTGCCTTTATTTCTTATCTCACAAAGCACTTGGCCGATTTATCAGCGGTTTGGCAGACTGGGAGTATGTTTATATGCTTCACATCTTGTTTATCACTCTCAGCTGCCACCCACAGGAATTGTTGTCCGGTGAACTACTAGATCTGATTTCCAGTTGCTGAAGTCAATGGCAATGATTCATTTCCAGGCACCTCTGTTTTGCAGCTCCACCAAAGGAGGAAAACTTAAATGCTTGTTGCTTCGCCAGTGTGATTTCATGCAAGCAAAGAGTTGCCTTCTTTCAAGCTACTTGCCACAGCACACACACACATGTGAGAAACTGGATTTGTCTGGCCAATCACAAAGCAGAATTGAAACCAATGTGTACACCACTAATCAAGGATCTAGCAAATCTGCACCTGTCTAGTCCTACCACAACTTGGCTCAGAGAATATTGATATGCCCATAGCTCCTGTGCATACATCAAAAAGGCAAGAAAACCTTGTACTCCATTACACACAACACCCTTCACCCACTGTCAATGTGGCGGTCACAAAATGTATTCTTGGGACACAAGCCATTTCTGAAAATGCATATGCTGTTGCAGTGAGGCCATTCATGCATGTTGTTTGACAATAACTGTGACCTGTGATGTCCATTTTCTTCTTACCTTCCCTCTCCCCTCCCTCAGATCAGTTTCTCTCTCCCTCCTCCTGATCTCTCCCTTCCTCCCCCTCATCACTTTCTCTACCCCACCCCACCCCCACCTCATCTTTTACATAAATAATTCAATGATCTGTGACAATACTGTTCCTGAAAATGAAACATTCGGTACATTTCTTTTGACTGATTTTGCACTGCTTATCAACATGTCTGTAGATGTTAAAAAGTTAATAGACGTCTTCTACAAATTACACACACACACACACACACACACACACACACACACACACACACACACACACGCTCTGCCACCTCCATAGGCTGCCAACCATCCACCCCATTCCTCTTTCCCCTCCTCTTCCTTTTTCTCTGTTCTGTATTACCTTATTTTTCCGTCTAATATTACACCTAGTGGAAAGACATACAACTAAAGATTACAACTACACACACACACACACACACATACACACACGCGTGCGCGCGCACGTTGACGTGGTCCACTGACTTTGAAGGATCCAGCTGTTTCGCACGCTTCAAAAAAGCCACGCTGTCATTGGCGATGCGGTCCGTCAGGTAGTCCTTGTAGTAGTTGTCAGAATGATGCTGTAGCTGTCCCCCATAACTCAGTGTGTAATTGTAGAAACGAGAGTTTCGCACCAACCCAACCCACTTGTCCCATCCGACAGGGGTGTAGGTTCCGTTATACTTGTTGAGGTACTTTCCAAAATAGCCTGCAATGACAGTCTCCAGCCCTTTAGTTAGAGGTTATAGCAGAGTAAATGTATGTGTGAATATCTGTGTGTGTGTGTGTGTGTGTGTGTGAGTGTGGTGTGGTGTGGTGTGGTGTGTGTGTGTGTGTGTGTGTGTGTGTGTGGGTGAGTGTGGTATGTGTGAGTGTGAGAGAGAGAACGTGTGTGTGTGTGTGTGTGTGTGTTGCGTGTGCGTGCACTCATGCATGTGCAGGTGTGTAAGCAAGTGCACACATGTGCTGTGTAGATGAGTGGGTGGGTGGGTGTGTTTGGGAGGGGAGGGGGGGTGCATGGATGTAAAGCTTTTGTTGATTGACTGACTGATGCACCTAAATATAGATGTGTGTGTGTGTGTGTGTGTGTGTGTGTGTGTGTGTGTGTAAATCTCTCTTCACTAACATATGTGTGTGTGTGTGTGTGTGTGTGTGTGTGTGTGTGTGTGTGTGTGTGTGTGTAAATGTAAAGCTCTCTTCACTAACAGATGTAAATTGTCATCATCCCCTTCAGTTATTGGACTGAAATCATCTGTAATGAAACTCCCTGTAAAATCATCTGTAATGAAACTCCCTGTAAAATCATCTGTAATGAGACTCCCTGTAAAATCATCTGTAATGAGACTCCCTGTAAAATCAGAACGCATTCACACCCTTTGACTTTCTTTATGCCTTCATACCTTTTTCCTGTTTGTTTCTTTCATGAATGTGATTTTCTATTTCACTGTGCGATATACACTGATTTGTATGTGATGTGACATCCTGCACTGAAAAAACAAAGCTTCACTGCCTGTGTGACTTGAATGAAGTTTTAAAATCTTTTTTCACAGTAGTTTTACTGTCTGACTGAGTGAAGGAAAAAAATTACAGCGAGTGCTCCATCTGAAAAAAAAAGAAGAAAACTTACAATTTAAAAATGAAAAGATCAACAGTGAAAAGATTTAAAGCGTTTCTCCATAACTGAATCATAGATTTACATCTATGTCAATCACTGAAAAGATTCATAGTTTATATCAATCGTTGAAAAGAAGATTTACAGTGTATGCCTATCCTTGAAAACAAGATCTGTAGTCTATGTTAATCACTGAAAACAAGATCTGCATTCTTGTCAATCACTGTAAACAATTCCCCGAAGTTGGAGTATGGCTGCCTTGACGGCGGGATAAAAAAAACCTGCACTCCCTTTGTTGGGTAGATGGGATTAATCCTTGCCTGTCTATACAGGGAGTGTCCACATGAGTATCAGCCTGCCCACGCAGAAAGAAGGAAAGAAAATGGAAGCAATGTAAATCACTGAAAACAAGATTTACAGTGTAAGTCAATCACTGAAAACAAGATTTACAGTGTAAGTCAATCACTGAAAACAAGATTTACAGTGTAAGTCAATCATTGAAAACAAGATTTACAGTGTGTATCAATTATTAGGGGGAAAAAAGATGTACTGTCTACATCAATCATTGAAAAAAAATATTTATGGTCTCAGTCAATCACTTAAAAAAGAGATTAGCAATACCTGTCAAAGAAGATATTCTTTGTTACTAAAAAGAAGTTTTACAGACTTGTCAATCATAGAAAACAAGATTTACAATCTATGTCAGTTCTTACAAAGAAGTTTTAACGTATGTGTCAATCACTGAAAAGAATATCAATAGTGTGTCTGTCACTGAAGAGATGATCAACAGTAACAGTCTTTGTTACTGAAAAAAGTTTTACAGTCTATCACCCTCTACAGTCTATGTCTAATTGGAAAAAAGTTTTACAGTCTGAATCAATCCTGAAAAGAAGATTTACAGTGTGTGTCAGTCTTTGAAATGCAGACTTCCTATGATACTGTACATTAAGAACAAGTTTTGTAGTCTATACCAATCAATGAAAAGAAGATCTACAATATTACAGTTTACTTCAATTTTTGAAAAGAAACTTTACACCCTGTGATACTGAAGAGAAGATTCATAGTGCTTGTCACTGAAATGAAAATTTAAAGTCTGAGTTACAGGAAAAGAAAATTTAGAGTCTGTTCCTAAAAACAAGTTTTAAAATTTGTGTCACTGAAGTATTAAGAAGTTTAACAGTTTGTGTCATAGAAAAACATAGTGTACAGCTTCCAAGTCACAAACAAAACGTGTCTGACTATCAATTAGATGCTCCTAATCTGTTTGTATTTGTTTGTTTGTTAATCATTTTTCTGTGTACAGTAGAAATAAACATGAGTATCCAAAACACTTGCACACATTTATAATGACATGCAGTACATGGATACACTGGTACCATAGAAACAAAATCATCATCATCATCATCATCATCATCATCATCATCAACATCATCATCACAATGGAGGCATTCAGGGAGTTCTGATGTAGTGAACTTCACTTTTTAAAAAAGACATATGAGTAACATACAAGCACATGCATGGATAGCTATGCATGCAGAAAGGCATTAACACTATGCATTACATGCATACTGATACACTGACATATGTGCATGTAGACATGTATTACCAATGCAGCACACACACACACACACACACACACACACACACACTCCTTCACTATCACCTGTGGTGTACCCTGCACTCTGCAGGTAAGTGGCAAAAGTGCGCGGCTCGTGCCGACGGATCCACTGAGGGGAGGAGCAGTTGTCGTTGTTGGTGTAGACGTTGTGGTTGTGGACGTAGAGGCCGGTCAGGATGGTGCTGCGCGAGGGGCAGCACATGGGTGTGGACACAAACATGTTCTCAAAGAAGGCCCCCTGCTCTGTCAGGTAGTCCTGCAGCTTGGGCATGGCCTTCAGGGAACCTGAACAGGGGACATCACCACAGCTACAGCACTTCACTCCCTTTCTGTACATTGTTCTGACCTGAACAGGGGACATCACCACTGCTACAGCCCTTCACTCCCCTTCTGCACATTGTTCTGACCTGAACAGGGGACATCACCACAGCTACAGCACTTCACTCCCCTTCTGTACATTGTTCTGACCTGAACAGGGGACATCACCACTGCTACAGCACTTCACTCCCCTTCTGTACATTGTTCTGACCTGAATGGGTACATCGCCATAGCTACAACCTGAATGAGGAGACATCACCACAGCTACAGCCCTTCCCTTCTTTACATTGTTCTAACCTGAATGGGAAGACATCACCACAGCATCACAATTCTCTCCTTTACCTCATTCTAATTTGTCTAAGACCAGGCTTTTCCGCTTTAATGCCAGCTGTGGCAGAACTAAGATCCAAGAGACCAAGCTCAACTACAGACTGATCTCAATACCCTGGCTGCATGGGAAGAGAAGAGGTAAATGCAATTTCCCATAGGAAAGTGTCAAACCCTGTATACCAGTACGAAGAGAGAAACAGTGTTTCAAATACAACCTTCATGGACACACACTTGACCATACCAAGGAAGCAAAGTATCTTACCCCTTGAGCGCCAGCATCTGTGTAAATGAGTATATTCCCCTTGCCAAGGGTTTTTGGGCGTTTTTGCATAAAATACACAAAAATTCACAGCTCCTAATCCAGCTAAGAAAACCCCATAAAACTGTACATTTTAGGAATCTGCGTTATTCCTCTATGTGTTGACATCAAAATCAAACAGAAATCTTTATTTGGGTATGAGCATCATGCTGTTATGGAAAAAAAGGATAAAAATTTGTTAGAAAAATATTTGTAAAATAAAAAGATGCAGCTGGAAGTTTTCGCCACTTGGAACTTTTATCCCCGAGTTTCCACTAAATGGCATTGTTGCTGGGCTATAAAAATTTGGTAGTGAAAAATTCGCTTGAAACTAGCTGTCCTGGTTCAAGTTGCAGCTGCTGATTGTCTGCCACGCCCCCTTGACACACCGCCTCTCCCTCTCCCTCTGCCGTGAACCCCCCTCCTCACTTCAGTCCGTCTTCTCTTTCGCCCCGCACAGACTGAAAGCAAATCTTCTTCATGTGTGTCTGTTTCAAGCTGCCGAGAAGCACACACGCTGGCTGGCTCACTCGGCGTACCGATGCTTGTGTCAGCTGGGTCAACTTGACCCATCAATGATGCGTGCACCAAATCATCGTCACTTTCCCATGTGTCGAGCGAATCGACTGACTCAAGATTTGAATCGCCCTCTTCAATCAATTGCGAGAAAAAGTACAAAATACTTTGCTGCTCAGAGTGCACGCGGCTCGCAGGGAATATGGCTGCCGAGAAAAGAGGAATGATCTGAGCATGTGCAAGGCACAAGGCCTTTTCTGGGTTCTTGTCCATACAGACTTTATCTGTGCACGAGGCAGGGATAGCAAACCACTGTTGTTTATTGCATTAGTGAGCCATGGTATAGTATGTGCAATTAAAATGGTAATAATAATGATCATCATGAAATGATGAAGATGATTTCTTATGATAATGATAACCATGACAATGATGATGATGAGAATGATGACGATGACGAAGTCACTAGCAACCAGACCCAAACCCTCCCTACATATGGTACTAACCCAGCAACACATCCTGATCATCAGTCATGATCATCACGATGTTGGGACGATCGCTGCGCTGCCTGCGGGGTCGATGCGGCACCATGTTGCGCCCACGATGCATCTGACCATCCAGGAAGACCTTCCTGCGCCGCACCTCCCCATCTCCATAAGGATTCTGTGCCTCCACCCGGGCTACATCACACCACCCCAACACCAACATCATGGCCACCAGGAGGACCCCTGTTGACATCAGCGGAGACCACCGTTGGGAGTGCTGTCGACTGGCCGCCATTGTGTGGGCCAATCAGCTAGAGACTAGGAGAGGCAGCGTGGAGGCAAGCTGCTAAGGTTTGATTGGCTAGTGCTGTCTGAGAGCGAAGGTCAGCTGGTAAGCGTTTTCTCTGGCTTCCACTTGGCCTTGTGTAGAACTAATGTCTCTGTAACACAGGTGAAGTTAATACATTATTTCCAATAATGTGATGTCTCTAAACAGTCAATACACTACCACCACTGAATAATGTGTACACTGATGTCTGTAAAAGTCAATTCACCAAAATGTGCCAATAATGTGTAAGTATGATTGTGTTAGATGCTGTCAATATACTATTATCTGTCAATAATGTGTAAGCATGATTGTGTTAGATGCTGTCAATATACTTTTATCTGTCAATATGTTAGATGCTGTCAATATAAGATTACCTGTCAATAATATGTAAGCATATCATTGTGTTTGATAAGAATAGGTTTCTGGATTCTGGATTCGACATTAGAAAAGTAGTTACATACTCAGAATCAAAAACTTACTTGGAGAATATTTCGACAGGGTCGCCCTGTCTTCTTCAGCTCACTCGTTGCTGATTATGCTGATTCTGAGTATGTAACTACTTTTCTAATTGTGTTTGATGTTGTCAATATACGCCAGCTATTATCTGTCAATAATGTGTAAGCATATGACTGTGTTTATTGTTGTCATTTATATACTATTATCTGTCAATAATACGTAAGCATATGATTGTGTTTAATTGTTGTCAATATACTATTATCTGTCAATAATATGCAAGCATATGATTATGTTTGTTGCTGTCAATATACTATATGTCAATAATGTTTTAAGCATATGATTGTGTTTATTGTTGTCAATAGATTATTACCTAAACAAATTTTAAGTAAATGTTCGCGAACCGCCAAAAAAAAAGTGGACAACAGAATCACAAGACAAAACATGACGCGTTCGACCTCATACGTCTTCTTCAGGCTAGATACAAAACAACAAGGACAATGAAAATGAACGAGCAATCACTTATCTTCATTCACTTCAGCACAAGATAGGTGTTGAATGAAAACGAGTCTGTCAGAAGGGAGAAAATGTGTGAGTCAAGGTAGTAATGACGATAATTATATTACCGATAAGAATCCTGATAAGCAGGAAGAAAGGTGGCAGAGTGGTTAAGACGTTCGCCTGCCAATCCAAAGTGTGAGAAGTGCGTGGGTTCGAGCCCTGCCTTTCTCGCCCTTTCTTTCCCAGTTAGAATGACAAATCGAACTGAACGTCAAGTCCATCGGATGGGGACTATAAGCGAGTCAGACCTGTGTGCCTTCCTGACCCTGCACACGTTAAAGAACCCATGGCAGTTGAAAATTGAGAAGAGCAGGGGGGTTCCCTGCTGCCCTGGCAAAATTGATGTAGATTGAAGATAGCTGCCTGGTATTTCTTATCAAGCCACAAAAATTGTCACTTACTGTTATCGTGTGCCATCGTGTACCGGTGGAAATGGAGGACACGTATAAACATCGCATGCATCCTATGTGAGAAACTGGAGGAACAAATGAGATAAATAAAAATGAGTGACTGATATTTGAATGGTAAGGGAAACGACTGAATGAGCACCAGTAGGCTGCTCTTCGGCCGGCTCTACCTGGGTAGGCAGCCCGTTCAGTGAGTGAGGTAGTGTGTTTATTGTAAAGCGCTGAGAGTTTGGTCTGTGACCGAGGATAGGCGCTATATAAATACCCAATATACAAGCAGAGGAATACAGTTGGGATTTTTTTCAAATTTACTTTGAAACTGAGGGTTAAAAACACAGTCATACTCAGGGTTTTCCAGTTCAGAGAACAATTTGAGATGGTAATTCAAGGATAGTTCAGCCTGTGGTTGGATAGTGAGGGTTCACCTGGCTCTGCATACAGGCTGTACACAGGGGTGGTGCGGAATGCTTCAAGACACAGACGAAGCCCTTGATGGTGAATAGGGTCCAAGAGTTTCAGGTCAGTTAAGAGGGTCTTGCAGAGCTGTACACAGCACGATAATCCAGTTTTTTACACCTTGCTACCAGTTTAGTTCGATCGAAATTAACTTATGGTCAAGAGGTTTATTTCTCAGCTCCACGGACGCTGCTAACAAAATTACAAAGCATAGATAGTAAGGCTGTTAAGTTGGCACTTGGTGTGCCAGTACACACAAATACGCTCAAAACATACAGAGCAGCTAATATGTTAACTCTTGAGGACCAACGGAAGTTGGCCACCGCAAAGTATGTGACTAGATGTCTTTCAGTTTCTAATTCAGTGACAAATGATGGGAAATGGAGTCAGAACCAATGTGAACTCCGAGGGAAAAATCCCCCTGTTCCGAAACAGCCCGGCGGAGATTCGAACCTGCAACCCTTCGATTACGAGTCTGGCGCTCTACCAGCTGAATTATTCCGGCCCCCAACAAAAGGTCAAGAAGAGGGTGTCAGCTGGGACTCTGTCATGGCCCTTGCGCTCGACAACTCAATAGACGTTGGTCACTCCCTGCGATGCAAGTTCTGCCTTGATTTCTGCCTCCAACACTCCTCTTAGATCTCTACATCTGATTACTCTGTTGCATGAGTTGAGAGTCTTGTGGTGTGGAGATACCTTGATCAGACGATCAACCAAAGAAGTGGATTTCAGCGACAGTTCTGGGTGAAGCTTGGAGGAGCACTCCACTAGAAGCAATCCATTCCCGACTTTCTTCACACTTCTTGGTTTTCCACTGAATCCATTGATTCCTTTTGAGGTTGCAAAAGGACTCAAGCCTGACAGAGGTTTCCCCTCATCTACTCCTCCAACTATCAGCCAGCTGGGCCAGAAGCCTGAAACATTTCTTACCTCACGATCTGAATCTGAATCCGTATTCGAATCTTGCCTGTGTCATTTATGATCTGGAGCCATGTTGAGTTAGTTTATATTCGTCTTTCTCGATTCCCACTTGCCATCGAGTCCCACAATGGGGATGCCCATTTTCAGGGCACCATGATTTCGAAAGAGGTATGCACAGGTCTGAAAGCCTCCCTGCCAAGGAAGCTCCCAAACCTGTTTGACCCAAGCCGCCGCCTTCTACCCTCAGTTAGGGCATGAACACGACCAGCTGCTTGATCGAAGTGGGCCACATCAACGATCTCAACCTCCAGGATCCTATTCTCCCCCATCACAGGATGCACCATATGACAAACACGGTGGGCCTCAAGAAGGCCACAGAGAAAAGAAGAATGTGGGAAAGAAGACTTGATGGGGAGATGAGGATAGAAAAGAGCCAAATAAAAAAGGCAGAAGATAAGAAAAGGAAAAAGGCGGGCTACTATTTGTCTGGGCCCTCACTCTTAACCTTTCTGACATGGGAGACCCTACCAGGGGCATCAATTCCTACCACACTGTGCTCAGGCCAGTCA
>CM031629.1:10763146-10793146 GCA_018398815.1 Conus ventricosus | reverse complement strand
GGTCACTTGTCAAAGCCAAAGGTCCACCTTCAATTAACTCATTCACTGACTACTTCTGATGTGATGGAGTCCATACTACTTGCTGCAATTTCTGTTGTCCAATTACTGCTCATTTATTGACATTTTGTGTAATGTGGTTGATGCTTCTATCTGTAATTTGTGTCATCTAAGCACTGGCTCATTAATCAATGACAACTGATGTGATGGCCCCCATGCTTCTTTCTGCAGTTTGTACTGTCTGATAAATTTGTATTGCTCGATCAATTTGTATTGTCTAATCAATATGTACTGCCTGATCAATTTGTATTGTTTGATCAATTTGTATGGTCTAATCATTCACTGGCTCATTTAATGGCCAGAGACATGATGGGGTTTGATGCAATTTGACCTGTCTGATCACTGGACCCCAACACTTCACAGAACATGCTGATTGAACTAAGTTTGGTGAGGTTAGCAAACTCCATCATCTTGAAACGAAAACAGAAACATCAGGCATTTAAGAACAAAGATAAGACAAACTCAATTCTCGATCTATGGCCCATAGTGATCTCCCAAAGACAGGTCCTACCTGTGGCCCCATAGTGATCTCCCAAAGACAGGTCCTGCCTGTGGCCCCATAGTGATCTCCCAAAGACCAGTCCTGCCTATAGCCCCATAGTGATCTCCCAAAGACAGGTCCTGCTATGGCCCCATAGTGATCTCCCAAAGACCGGTCCTGCCTATAGCCCCATAGTGATCTCCCAAAGACAGGTCCTACCTGTGGCCCCATAGTGATCTCCCAAAGACAGGTCCTGCCTATGGCCCATAGTTATCTCCCGAAGACAGGTCCTGCCTATAGCCCCATAGTGATCTCCCCAAGACAGGTCCTGCCTATGGCCCAATAGTGATACATGTCCCAAAGACAGGTCCTGCCTATGGCCAATAGTGATCTCCCAAAGACAGGTCCTGCCTATGGCCCATAGTAATCTCCCAAAGACAGGTCCTACCTGCGGCCCCCATAGTGATGTCCCAAAGACAGGTCCTGCCTATAGCCCCATAGTGATCTCCCCAAGACAGGTCCTGCCTATGGCCCATAGTGATCTCCCAAAGACAGGTCCTGCCTATAGCCCCATAGTGCTCTCCCAAAGACAGGTCCTGCCTATGGCCCATAGTGATCTCCCAAAGACAGGTCCTGCCTATAGCCCCATAGTGATCTCCCCAAGACAGGTCCTGCCTATGGCCCCATAGTGATGTCCCAAAGACAGGTCCTGCCTATAGCCCCATAGTGATCTCCCCAAGAGAGGTCCTGCCTATGGCCCATAGTGATCTCCCAAAGACAGGTCCTGCCTGTGGCCCATAGTGATGTCCCAAAGACAGGTCCTGCCTATATGGCCCATAGTGATGTCCCAAAGACAGGTCCTGCCTATGGCCCCATAGTGATGTCCCAAAGACAGGTCCTGCCTATAGCCCCATAGTGATCTCCCAAAGACAGGTCCTGCCTATAGCCCCATAGTGATCTCCCAAAGACAGATCCTGCCTATGGCCCATAGTGATCTCCCAAAGACAGGTCCTACCCATGACTCCATTGTCACCTCCCCAACCCTTGTCTCCTCTATGACCCCAATATGACCTCCTTTCCTCAGGTGCCTCCCGTTCCTATTGTCAGGTCTCCCTAACCAAGGTTCCCCCCCCCCCCCCCCCCCCCCCTCCTTCCCACCATGACCCCATAGTAACCTCCCAAACCCAGGTCCCGCCCCTCACCCTCCTTGCCCTGCCCCCCTCCAACCACTCTCCAATGCCCCCACCTCTCTCCTATGCCCCCCCCCCCCCCCCCCCCCCCCCCCACTCAGGCACTATCTGTGATCCCATAATGATCCTGCACCAAGGGAAACAACCCAAGCTGTGTGTTGAATGGAATGGTGCGCCCTTATCCTCGCCTTGTCTCTGGCGTGAGCGGAGCGTGCGTGCGTGCGAGGGTAAGAGTTAATCCCCTCTGGGATTTGTTTTCCATGCCTGATCTATTCGCCTGCCAGCTCTGCTTTCATTGTCCGTCCATACAACCGCCTCCATGATACCGACTGCCAGACACACTTGTTTCTTTTTCTCAGTTGAAAGGGTGAACAGTTTCTTCTGCTGGTAGCATGTCTGCTACAAATGTTCTCTGCATCTTGTTGTTGTCATCAGCAGGAACTGGCATTGATTCTCCCTCAAATGGAAATTGAGTTACCCAGCCTGAACTAATGTTATTCAGCTATGAATTATGTGTACCAGTGCATGTACTATGGGTCATTAGGTTCTGTCCACTGCTTTATTTGATTAGATGGAATTAATTCAAATTCCTTTTATCATGATAAACAGCCCATGTGGTGTGGAGCTAGACAGCCCACGAAGTGTTGGACAGACAGGACAGACAGCTCCTTTGTGTTGGAGAGACAGACAGACAACCCATGTAGTGTTGGACAGACAGCCCAAGTAGTGTTGAACAGACAGCCCATGTAGTGTTGGACAGACAACCCATGTACTATGTAGTATTGGACAGACAGCCCATGTAGTGTTGAACAGACAGAACAGACAGCCCATGTAGTGTTGAACAGACAACCCATGTAGTGTTGAACAGACAGCCCATGTAGTGTTGAACAGACAGCCCATGTAGTGTTGAACAGACAGCCAATGTCGTGTTGGACAGACAGAACAGACAGCCCATGTAGTGTTGGACAGACAGGACAGACAGCCGGCTAGCCAGCTCCTTTGTGTTGGACAGCCAGCCAGCCAGCCCATGTAGTGTTGAACAGACAGCCCATGTACGATGTAGTATTGAACAGACAGCCCATGTAGTACTGAACAGACAGCCCATGTTGTGTTGGACAGACAACCCATGTAGTGTTGGACAGACAGCCCATGCAGTGTCAAACAGACAGCCCATGTAGTGTTGGACAGACAACCACGTAGTGTTGGACAGACAACCCATGTAGTGTTGAACAGACAGGACAGACAGCCCATGTAGTGTTGAACAGACAGGACAGACAACCCATGTAGTGTTGAACAGACAGGACAGACAACCCATGTAGTGTTGGACAGACAGCCCATGTAGTGTTGAACAGACAGGACAGACAGCCCATGTAGTATTGGACAGACAGCCCATGTAGTGTTGAACAGACAACCCATGTAGTGTTGGACAGACAACCATGTAGTGTTGGACAGACAACCCATGTAGTGTTGAACAGACAGGACAGACAGCCCATGTAGTGTTGGACAGACAGGACAGACAGCCCATGTAGTGTTGGACAGACAGCCCAAGTAGTGTTGGACAGACAGGACAGACAGCCCATGTAGTGTCGAACAGACAGCCCATGTAGTGTTGAACAGACAGCCCATGTAGTGATGGACAGACTGGACCGACAGCCCATGTAGTGTTGGACAGACAGCCCAAGTAGTGTTGGACAGACAGGACAGACAGCCCATGTAGTGTCGAACAGACAGCCCATCTAGTTTGAACAGACAACCCATGTAGTGTCGAACAGACAGCCCATGTAGTGTTGAACAGACAGCCCATGTAGTGTTGAACAGACAGCCCATGTAGTGTTGGACAGACAGCCCATGTAGTGTTGGACAGACAGCCCATGTAGTGTTGGACAGACAGGACAGACAGCCCATGTAGTGTTGGACAGACAGGACAGACAGCCCATGTAGTGTTGGACAGACAGGACAGACAGCCCATGTAGTGTTGGACAGACAGCCCATGTAGTGTTGGACAGACAGCCCATGTAGTGTTGGACAGACAACCCATGTAGTGTTGGACAGACAGGACAGACAGCCCATGTAGTGTTGGACAGACAGGACAGACAGCCCATGTAGTGTTGGACAGACAGCCCATGTAGTGTTGGACAGACAGCCCATGTAGTGTTGGACAGACAACCATGTAGTGTTGGACAGACAGGACAGACAGCTCCTTTGTGTTGGACAGACAGAACAGACAACCCATGTATGTAGTGTTGGACAGACAGCCCATGTAGTGTTGGACAGACAGCCCATGTAGTGTTGGACAGACAGCCCAAGTAGTATTGGACAGACAGGACAGACAGCTCCTTTGTGTTGGACAGACAGGACAGACAACCAATGTATGTAGTGTTGGACAGACAGCCCATGTAGTGTTGGACAGACAGCCCAAGTAGTATTGGACAGACAGAACAGACAGCTCCTTTGTGTTGGACAGACAGACAGGGCAACACTGTGCAGTCCAAAGGACCCCACCTTTGTGACCTGTCACTGTGTGTGCAACAATGACCGTCATTCAGTCAGTCACCACCACACCAACAAGTACAATAGACACTCACAAGTGCTGCAGTCCGACCTTCAACCTCCCGTTCAGCTATCACACACACACACACACACACACACAGTGACACACACAAGGTGTTTCATCTCCCACCCTACACCCCCTTCCCCTTACACACCAACGAAACTACATCTGTAGTGTATATTTCTGATAATGTGCATAGTTGGAGATTCTCAGTCCTCTGGAAATAAGTTGCTTTTCATACTCATAACATTTTTTTTAAATTTTATTAAAAGGAGAACTTGATAGAACACAATCTGTTTGAAACAGAAATCAGTTCTTCTGATCATCACTTCACAATGGGCGTCATTGTGAAGTGATGATCAGAAGAACTGTACTTTTTGCAGTGTGAATTTTCAGTCAGACCTAAAAGATTATCAAACTTTGAAGCACTTACTTTCAACTCTGTTGTGTCAAGTGTATTTAATAACCAACAGTCATCTTAAGTCCACAAATAATTTGTCAGTTCAGTTCACTATGGACTGCAATTCACCAAACTACACAACACCCTTCAATGCTGTGCTACATCTCTCAGGGGAATATTAGACAAGGTCATGCTATGCCTCTCTGGCACTTTCTTCAGCTTGTTGCTAGCATGTATTGTAATCAGTTTTCTTTTGGGAAAGGGGTGGGCGGGGAAGAGGGGGAGGAGAGGGGAGAGGGCAGTGAAACTGTGCACACAATAACATAAAAAATTTCATGTCCTAAAATTAGCAAACAGCATCTGAAGAATGGACCGCAAAGCCAGGCAGAGAGACAAAGCGAGATAACAACAAAGCACGTAAGAGAGAAAGACACTGAGGAAGACAGAAAAAGATTTTTTAAAAAGACATACAATGATACATTGATCAAAAGAAATAGAGAGAGATTCAAGTCATGGATGTGTGAAACCGAAAGTGCTTCAAGAACTGTCTAATCTCCGTTCTTCTTTTCTGTCTCCTCTCCGTACCACTTCAGTGCATTACCCCCATGCTGCTCATTGGCATTCACAGTGCATTATCCCATAATGCTCATTGCTATTCACAGTGCATTACCCCATACTGCTCATTGGTATTCACAGTGCATTACCCCATGCTGCTCATTGGTATTCACAGTGCATTACCCCATGCTGCTCATTGGTATTCACAGTGCATTACCCCATGCTGCTCATTGGTATTCACAGTGCATTACCCCATGCTACTCATTGGTATTCACAGATCATTACCCCATGCTGCTCACTGGTATTCACAGTGCATTACCCCATGCTGCTCATTGGTATTCACAGGGCATTACCCCATGCTGCTCATTGGTATTCACAGATCATTACCCATGCTGCTCACTGGTATTCACATATCATTACCCCATGCTACTCATTGGTATTCACAGATCATTACCCCATGCTGCTCATTGGTATTCACAGATCATTACCCCATACTGCTCATTGGTATTCACAGTGCATTACCCCCATGCTGCTCACTGGTATTCACAGTGCATTAAAACCCCATGCTGCACACTGGTATTCACAGTGCATTACCCCCATGCTGCTCATTGGTATTCACAGTGCATTACCCCCATGCTGCTCATTGGTATTCACAGTGCATTATCCATGCTGCTCATTGGTATTCACAGTGCATTACCCATGCTGCTCATTGGTATTCACGGTGCATTACCCCCATGCTCCTCATTGGTATTCACAGTGCATTACCCCCATGCTGCTCATTGCTATTCACAGTGCATTACCCCCATGCTGCTCATTGCTATTCACAGTGCATTACCCCCATGATGCTCACTGTTATTCACAGTTCATTACCCCCATGCTGCTCATTGGTATTCACAGAGCATTACCCCCATGCTGCTCATTGGTATTCACAGTGCATTACCCCATGCTGCTCATTGGTATTCACAGTGCATTACCCCATGCTGCTCATTTGTATTCACAATGCATTACCCCATGCTGCTCATTGGTATTCACAGTGCATTACCCCCATGCTGCTCATTGGTATTCACAGTGCATTACCCCCATGCTGCTCACCGATATTCACAGTGCATTATCCCATGCTGCTCATTGGTATTCACAGTGCATTACCCCATGCTGCTCATTGGTATTCACAGGGCATTACCCCCATGCTGCTCATTGGTATTCACAGATCATTACCCCATGCTGCTCACTGGTATTCACAGATCATTTACCCCATGCTACTCATTGGTATTCACAGATCATTACCCCATGCTGCTCATTGGTATTCACATAGCATTACCCCCATGCTGTTCATTGGCATTCACAGTGCATTACCCCATGCTGCTCATTGGTATTCACATTGCATTACCCCATGCTGCTCATTGGTATTCACAGTGCATTACCCCATGCTGCTCATTGGTATTCACAGTGCATTACCCCCATGCTGCTCATTGGTATTCACAATGCATTACCCCATGCTGCTCATTGGTATTCACAGCGCATTACCCCCATGCTGCTCATTGGTATTCACAGTGCATTACCCCCATGCTGCTCATTGGTATTCACAGTGCATTACCCCCATGCTGCTCATTGGTATTCACAGTGCATTACCTCCATGGTGCTCACTGTTATTCACAGTGCATTATCCCATGCTGCTCACTGGTATTCACAATGCATTACCCCATGCTGCTCATTGGTATTCACAGTGCATTACCCCATGCTGTTTGTTCCATCACAGCCCACTACCAGCAATATGGACCTGTCAATGTCAAGACACCATGAGGCAACCAACCAGAGCAACGCTGCACTACCACCGAGACAATTCACTTGTTTAGTGTTGCCTGTTCTGATCTATAGATGCCCCCTACTGACAACCGTTTAACTTGCATACCCAGCGCAAACAACCCCCTCCCACCCCTTCCCCCTCCCCTAATCCCTTCCCCCTTCCACCCCTTCCTTCCCCCCCATCCCCACCCCAGGGTGCCAGTGAACGTGTCCCTCTAACAGCAACAACAGCCCCATGAACCTACACAAAAACTACCAAAGGGCATGGTGATGAAAGCAAAAAATGAGTTCACTACGACTGTAGGAGAGCATGACAGAAAGAGTTATAAACTTTAAGAATTTGCCTTTTTTATGTTGATCGATGACCTGGAGAGTGGGGGGGGGGGGGGGGGGGGGGGGGGGTTGAAGGGAAGAAGGCAGCCAAGAGCAAAAAATAAAAATCTCAGCCCTGACAAAATGCAGAGGGAGTGGCAGTGGAAAAAAAGGAGGAGTGGAGAAGCATTCCCCCCAATTACTTTCAGGTTAAGGAAACAGGGCGGAAAGAAAAACAGTCTGATCCTGGGTGTGCAGGAGACTAGAGAGCGAGACAGACAGACAGACAGACAGACAGACAGTCACAGAATATGATGATTTGTATCTAAATTGTATACGCCAAAGCCCCTGAAAGGTGGGATAGACAAAAATAACAAAATTAATCAACACTTGTATCAGATTTGCAAAATTATCCAACTACCCAATCAAAAATAACATAATTACTAGCATAAGACACACTGGAAATAAGACAATTTACAACCGCACACCTGCATGAGTATTGCGGAGTGTAATCTTTTCTGAGCTTCATAGAGAAGCCAAAGATATTTCTCAGAAATTGAGAGTTAGGCTGACAAGAGGCAAGACACAGAGAGAGAGACAGAGACAGAGAGAGACTGAAGAGAGATGGACAGAGAGAGCAATCTAGACACTGTAGGCAAGACTGATGTGAAAAAGAGAAAGGGTGACAGAGACAGGAGAGAGAGAGAGAAAGACACAGAGAGAGAGAGAGAGAGAGAGAGAGAGAGAGAGAGAGAGAGAGAGAGAGAGAGAGAGAGAGAGAGAAAGAAAGAAAGAGACTCAGAGACAGAGAGAGAGAGAGAGAGAGAGAGAGAGAGAGAGAGAGAGAGAGGAGAGAGAGAGGAGAGCGAGCAAAAGAGCTCGGAGACTCGGAGAGAGATGACCCTTTCCCCCGACACCTCCCTCGGATGAAGAAAAGCAGTGGGGTGGGGGAAGTTCTGGTACAGAAAGTGATAATGTTGTCATAAAACTAAAATCTGTAAAAGAAATGTATCCATATTTCAAACCTTTATTTATGCCTTCAAAGCGTGGCACATAGAGGCCAGCTCCCATCACAAGTATCATGCAAAGAAGGATCCATGTGGACAGCCTTCTGCCTGAACACTGAGTAAAGTTGCTATGGAATAGGGATCCACCTCCCAGCACATTCCTTCTGCCTGCCATGAGTCAAACTGCCATGGAACACATGAAGCCGACATCTCATGACGCCCTCTGCCCAGATGCAATGGGTAAAGTTACTATCGAACATGGAGCCCACACCCCCCATCACATTCCTTCTGCCTGCTGTGGGTCAAATAATTGGAACACGAAGCCCCCCCCCCCCCCCCCAAATCACATTCCTTCTGACTGCAGTGGGTCAAATTAATTGGAACATGGAGCCCACCTCCCATCACATGCCTTCCTTCTGCCTGCAGTGGGTCAAATTAATTGGAACATGGAGCCCATCCCACACATTCTTTCTGCCTGCAGTGGGTCAAATTAATTGGAACATGGAGCCCACCTCCCATCACATGCCTTCCTTCTGCCTGCAGTGGGTCAAATTAATTGGAACATGGAGCCCATCCCACACATTCTTTCTGCCTGCAGTGGGTCAAATTAATTGGAACATGGAGCCCACCTCCCATCACATGCCTTCCTTCTGCCTGCAGTGGGTCAAATTAATTGGAACACGAAGCCCACCTCCCATCACATGCCTTCCTTCTGCCTGCAGTGGGTCAAATTAACTGGAACATGGAGCCCACCCCCCATCACATGCCCTCTGCCTGCAGTGGGTCAAATTAATTGGAACATGAAGCCCACCCCCCATCACATGCCCTCTGCCTGCAGTGGGTCAAATTAATTGGAACATGGAGCCCACCTCCCATCACATGCCTTCCTTCTGCCTGCAGTGGGTCAAATTAATTGGAACATGGAGCCCACCTCCCATCACATGCCTTCCTTCTGCCTGCAGTGGGTCAAATTAATTGGAACATGGAGCCCATCCCACACATTCTTTCTGCCTGCAGTGGGTCAAATTAATTGGAACATGGAGCCCACCTCCCATCACATGCCTTCCTTCTGCCTGCAGTGGGTCAAATTAATTGGAACATGGAGCCCATCCCACACATTCTTTCTGCCTGCAGTGGGTCAAATTAATTGGAACATGGAGCCCACCTCCCATCACATGCCTTCCTTCTGCCTGCAGTGGGTCAAATTAATTGGAACACGAAGCCCACCTCCCATCACATGCCTTCCTTCTGCCTGCAGTGGGTCAAATTAACTGGAACATGGAGCCCACCCCCCATCACATGCCCTCTGCCTGCAGTGGGTCAAATTAATTGGAACATGAAGCCCACCCCCCATCACATGCCCTCTGCCTGCAGTGGGTCAAATTAATTGGAACATGGAGCCCACCTCCCATCACATGCCTTTCTTCTGCCTGCAGTGGTCAAGCTACCAGTACTATGGAACATAGAACCCCACCCCCATCACATGCCCTCTGCCTGCAATGGGTCAAGCTACCAGTACTATGGAACATATAGAACCCACCCCCCATCACATGCCCTCTGCCTGCAGTGGTCAAGCTACCAGTACTATGGAACATATAGAACCCACCCCCCATCACATGCCCTCTGCCTGCAGTGGTCAAGCTACCAGTACTATGGAACATATAACCCACCCCCCATCACATGCCCTCTGCCTGCAGTGGTCAAGCTACCAGTACTATGGAACATATAGAACCCACCCCCCATCACATGCCCTCTGCCTGCAGTGGTCAAGCTACCAGTACTATGGAGCATAGAACTTTCTACAGTGGTATCATAAAGGTCTGCTACCTTATTTGCTTTCAAAACCAGATTCAGCAACATTTTTTTGATTGTGATGAAGGAGATTCTCACTGATAGCAAAAGTTTATTACTCTGGTGTCATTTTCCCAACAGAAATGACAAAGTCAACTTATTTCAGTTATTGATTCATGTTTATTTATGAGGTTCTTGAATACATGTACAATTTATACTAGATGTGCGTTTGATGTTAGCAGTTAATTTGTTCCAACAATTGGATTCTCTGTTAGTAAATGTAAATTTTCTCAAATTACTTCTGGAATATTGTTTGAATATCATATCTTCACTGTTTCTTGTAGTATCGATCTGTGGAGTACAAAAAAAGCATGCTTTGTCAGTATCATCAAAACCATGAAATATTTCATACGTCTGAATCAAGTCCCCTCTTACTCTTCTTGTTTTAAGTGTTGGAAGTTACGTTTAATCTTTCTTGGTAAGAATACTATTGATCATCTTTGTTGCTCTTCTTTGAACCTGCTCTAGGACTTCTGATCGTCTCTTTAGCCTTGGATACCATACAGTATTGTCATATTCTAGACTGGGTCTAATAATCATGTCTTATAGTTTACAATTGTAAGAAAGTCTCCTTTTCTATAAATGTAAAGGCTCTTTTTATTATTCCAATCATTCTGTTGGCCTTGTATGCAATATGTTTGTCAAACAACAAGTTTTTGTCGAAAGTCACACCTAGGTCTTTTTCTTCCTCACATTTAGATACTTTATATTCCTTGTCCCCAATTTTCAAACAATCATTTTGTGGGTTTGATTTTCCAATACGAAGTACTTTACATTTTTCTGCATTAGAATAGGTTCCAAGTATCAGACAACTGTACTAATATTTCAATATCCTTTTGTAATTCCTGATGCAATTTTGGAGAATTGTAAAGTTTTGTGTCATCTGCAAAATTATGTACTCTTTAGTTCAACAGGGAGATCATTTATAAACACTGTGAATAATATTGGTTCCAAAATACTGCCTTGTGGTATTCCACTAATAACATCAGCACTATGAGAGAAGGAACTACCAGTCCTTACCTTTTGAGTTCTTTATGATAGAAAGTCTCTAACCCAACTAAGTACATAGCCCACTATTCCATAAAACTCCAAATTCTTTAATAGTCTTTCATGTGGTACCGAGTCGAATGCTTTTCTAAAATCCAAATACAATACATCTATTTCTCTCCTTCATCTATCTCCTTTGTAAAGTCTTCCATCACTTCTAGAAGTTGAGTCACACAAGATCTGTTTTTACGAATTCCATGTTGGCACTAGCATATAATTCATTTTCTGTCATATGTTCAAAATAGCCTCCCTAATAAATTATTCTAAAATTTTGTATATATAAATGCATGTTAAACTCACTGGTCTATAGATAGTTCCCTGGGTCTGTTCTCTTACCTTTTTAAAATATTATAATTTATAAATTGTTTTCCAGCCTGAAGGCAGTATCATCTCTTCAACAGATTTAGTAAAGAGTATATAAAGTGGAAGGCAATCTTCTCATTCAGCTTTTTCAGTAGTCTTGATGGAATGGCATCAGGACCGCATGTCTTATTTGGGGTCAGAGATTGAAGTTTCTTTTTTTTATTGATTCCACAGAAATGTCTACATTTTCCAAAATTATACCAAAAGGTTGAAGCTGGACTTAGAGCAGGCACATTATGTATTCAAAATATCTGCCTTTCCACTATCTGTCTGAGCTACTATGCTACTTTCTTTAGTTACTAAAGGACTCACTCCTGTATACATTCATCTTTGTTTTTGATATCTCCAGAAAGCTTTCAGATTATTTTGACATTCCTTTGACAGCTTCGTTTCAAATTCCTTCTTTGCTTCTCTTATTTTTTTGTTACAGGCATTGCGTGCTTCCATATATATAATTTTGATAATATTTTTATGCTTGGTGACAGATGTACATATCATATTTCTTTTTACAAATTTCGTTGTCTTTGCATTCATCCACTTCTCAGATGCATAAAACTCTTCTCGGATCGAAATATGGAATGTAAGCTGGTACACATCATAAATGACATTACTATCTTAACAACTGAACATATAATACTAGAGACCAGCACCCAAACTGTTTCAAAGAATCGTGTTCTTAGGTATTACAGACTCAGAGTGCTGAGTTTGTACCAATGGAATGGAAACTTATATGAGAAAACCTCACTGAGACCTGTGAAATTATCAATTATGCAGAAGACATTAGTTTTGAGTCTTTTTTTTTCAACAGGTAGGCCTATAGTCTGGACTCAATGAGCACCACACACTTTAGGCCTACAGTTAATTATGTACCAAGTACATAAAGTACTGGACACGCACATGTTGGCAAAATACTTTTCCTGCTCTGCTATCACATCATACTGCGGACATGCCAACAGCAAACCCTAACAAAGAGTTTAGAAAAACGGGTCGCAAGCCGCGAGGCTCAAGCGGTGCCCGTAGAATGTAGACCTACAGGCCTCTGTCAGTATGTGCTACCACCACAAACACCACAACAGGTCACTTGACACTCAAATTTTGTCCTCAGCCTTATCAAATTTCCAATCAATAAAACAATATCACAATCTCAAATATCTCAACAATGACTGAGAGAAACACAAACGAACTTTTTACCTTTCAATTCCTGATTTACTTCAGTTGCAGCGCTCATTCCATCATCGCCATCACCCAGCACATGTATGTCTTGAGACGGAGTTCCCTACCTTTCTTACTTTCCGAGCAGACGACAGCTTGGCACAAATTAAAATCTCTGAAGTGTGAAAAACTGACTGGACAACTTCTCCTGTTTTTTTTAAGCCTAACCCGTGTTTTGAAGAGGTCACGCACCCAACGAGCTGAGGCGATTATCCAAAGACACCACTCCTGTCCAGCAGGCTGACCGACCTGTGATTTTCGCCTGTCTAGACAGACAATCAATGAAAATGTCTGACAGTGCGACTCCCTTCGCTCCCACTCGAGCGGAAATAGAGTGCGCGTGAACCCCATTGACGTATCCCGACAGTAACGAGTCTTTTCATTGGACAAACACTTTTAGAGCAAAAACGTTCGTCTTGAACAAAAACATCAGAGAGACAGTATGATCAATTCAATACTGAATAAAAACAATCTGTTTGAACGTAGAACAACTTGTCGACCGCTGCCTGTTGCTATTTTATTAACGACTGGAACGCCAGAACTCAAAACCTTTTGGTTCACGGCCATCGAGCACACGTGCAGACGTAAACAAAAGGTGAACAAGCCCCACCCCCACTATCACTACCCTTCCTTTGCTCCTCAACAAAAGCGGTTCATGTTTACTCATGCAGCCCGATCCGACAGCGGTACACCGTACACAACTGAAGACATCTTTCTCCTTCCATACAGCCACCACAATCACCGTCAATTATCCTGTCATTTTGGGAATTTGGAAACAATATAACCAAAGAAAGATCACGTACAGCGACCTTTAAAAAAAAAATTTTTTTAATATAAAAAAAAATTAAAGAAAAAAAGAAGAAAAAAGAAAGAAAGAAGGAGCCTTCGAGATTCTGGACCGTGACAAACGCCCGTGTCGATGGTCTATGTGGCGGTGCCTATACTGGTTTGGTTTTAATTCTGTTGCATCAGTGTTCGGTTGAATCGATCGTTTCTCTCTCTCTTTTGTTTTTTGGTGGTTTTTTTTTTCCCCCATAAGGGAAGGAAGGGGCTCGGTGTCGTTATAGCGCTGGAAGTGGACCAAGAGAAGGGGAGGAGGATTTAGGGGGAGGGGGGCAGTGGAGGGTGGGAAGGGAGAATTTCCGTCCAGGATTGTTCTTTATGAATGTGTCTTCTATGTATGTGTCCTAGATGAAATACCGCAATTTGAATTGTTGGAGTTGTTTAGCCTAACTTAGTGTATTTCAGTTTGATGGAACCAACAGCTAGTAGCCTACTTTTCACCAGGCCATGGGCTCTCTCTCTCTCTCTCTCTCTCTCTCTCTCTCTCTCTCTCTCTCTCTCTCTCTCTCTCTCTCTCTCTCTGTGTGTGTGTGTGTGTGTGTGTGTGTGTGTGTGTGTGTGTTTTCTTTTGTTTTGTTTTACGTCTTTCCACATCACGTGATATTAGACGGGAAAAAAAAGAAAAAGAAAGAAAAAAAAAGGGGAAAAAATGGGGCCAGGAAAAAAAACGTTACCACAACAAGTCAAAAACATTAACTTATCTGCAGCTATAACACAAAAATAGAAAATCCACTTAATCAAAGATGGAAAAAAAAACACCATCAAACATATAACTCTTTTGTCTCATCTCACCACTGACTTATCTATTATAAATATTTGCCAATTGGACTTTTAGCTAAGTGCAAAAGAAAAGATATGTTTCACTAGCTGACAGGGAAACATTTTGAATAGGCTGTACAGGCGTATTTGGAATGAATTTCTTCATTAAGTTACACAAAAGAATGTGATCAGTTGATATGCTATGACCACATATACAATGTACATTTTTGACATACTTTGTTTTAAAACAGTCCACACAGTGACTATATCCACACTGGTTTTAAAACAGTGTGTGTGTGGGGGGGGGGGGGGGGGGGGGGGGGGGGGCATATAAAGGTATTTTTAATTTAATTACACATTTTAATTTTGTCATTTTAAGATATATTTAAATGCACATTATCAGTATAGACAAGTGAGTAAGAAGTAATTGATATTTAAACCATCGAAAACTACTGACACAAATTGACAGAGGAAAAGATCGAGCGGAAAATCAAAATAAATGGTAATAGGCGAAAAAAAGAAGAAGAAAGGCAACTCTGTGTGTGTGTGTGTGTGTGTGTGTGTGTGTGTGTGTGTGTGTGTGTGTGTGTGCGCGCGCGCGCGCGCGCGCGCGTGCGTGCTTAGTCTTGTGTCTTTATCTTACAGGTGAAAACGTGCAAAAAGCGGGAACCACTACCATGGAGAAGATAATCAACATTCACCGAGGTATCGTCGCACGGACTGCCAGAAGAAATCTTTAGCGGTAATGGAACACAGTTCACTGCGGAAGCTACTACTGACTTTCTGAATAAGAAAAGAGACAAGCACACATGACCCATATTACCTCGCCACCAGTGGAGAGACTCGTCCAGATGCTGAAGAAGAGCCTGAAACAGAATTCAAGTTCAGCCAAAGCTCCAGAACAGCAGCTTTGCAGCCTCCTCTGACTGTGACTGGTATCACTATCGAGTTATTTGTCAAGCGGCAGCTCAGTATGAGTTCAGTTGTCACCTGTGAAAGCGGACCAAGGAGCAATAGTCCTTCACAGACAGAAAAGGCAGAGGAGGCAACATGACCATGGCAAAAAGATCTAGCGTTCGTTCACGCATGGAGACCTGTAGCTGTAAGACAGTGTTGGGGTCCATGGGAGCGAGGTGATGTTACATTTCAACGTTCTGGGCCGACAATGTACATCGTGCAATGAGCCACTAGTGCACTAGCACCTTGCACATACACGAAGACCATCTCGTTTTGGCATTTCATAAAAGAGGACAACACACAGCTGACAGCGACCCACCCTACTCTACCCCTGGATAGCCCCACATGTCCGTATGCAGAGTCCGAGTAATCTCTCGTTCCATCCCTTAGAACTGCCACCTTGCCCCCACCTTCAATGCCAGTACTAGTATTACTGGTACATGGGCCAAAGGCAACGTGTTCAGAGGTTCCAGTCCTTTGTCAGTGACGGCAGACATGCTGGTGACGTCACCTAGGACTCCTACAGCTGAGCTTTCACAGCCAGCGTCATTCCTACCCCCAACTGTCTATCCGGTTGTGAAAAAAGACCAGTTCGGTTGGACCTGTGAACACCATCCTGTTTAGAATGCACTCACTTTCGTTTAGCATCATTCCTACCCCGACCGTCGACCTGTTAGCGGAAAAAGCCAGTCCGGTTTGACCTGTGATAACTGTCCCGTTTAGAGGGCATAACTTTTGGTTTCAATTCGTTCTTTCCGTTACCTGTGCACTGGACTGAAATGAACATCAGAGACTTACCTACCTACGTTACAATCTAGATGACCGGAGGCGTAACAACGGCAAATAGAAGATGCCAGACTGACATACTTGGAGAGAACCTGCCATTTGGGCGAAATTGAGAAAGAAGTGAGGCAGGGAACAATAAACAAGAAAAAGTAAACAAGTAGGGAAACTTTTGCTCCCATAAGAAAACCTAACACAGAGTAACTTTTCTTCAAGACTGGCACAGCCTTTTAAACTTGAACAGACAAATACAAAGACGAACAATCTAATAGTGGGGGAAAAAACAAGCCCAGGCCAACAACTCAACTGTCTTCATAGTAATGACTTGGCAACGATTAGGACTTAGGAGGGGAGGGGGGTGGGGGGGGGGGGATGGAGAAACTGGGAACATAAAATTAAGAAAATATATAAATATATTATAGATATGAAAAGTCTTCACTAGCTGCATGAGGGAACCATCGTAACCCCTTTCGAAGGCAGATCTCTTTGTATTGCCTGCTCCGAGGCCTTTCGTCCGCTGGATCAGAACTCATCCACGGCTGGTTGTGTCTGCGCTCCTGGCGTCAAACAGAGACACACCACAGTCCATAATACAGTGGTGTTCTCACCTCCTAGGGTTTTCAAAAAAGAATCCAACAACACCCCAAAAGCAGCCAGCGAAGGATAGTAAATGAAACCAAACGGAAGTGTAGGAAGGAAAAAAGTTGCTGAAAAACTAAAGACATTATGCAAACCGTATAAAATGTAGGGGACAATCTTTGCGCCTACGCTTGAGGATTCACCCAAGGATGAAAGGGAGATCAAAAGACAAACACACAGACGGACAGAGACAAATAACCTCGATTTAATCGAAACGAAATTGAGAAAGAAATAAGGCAGGGAACAATAAACAAGTAGGGTAACTTTTGCTCCCATAAGAAAACCTAACACAGAGTAACTTTTCTTCAAGACTGGCACAGCCTTTTAAACTTGAATACAGTCAGACAAATACAAAGACGAACAATCTAATAGTGTGGGAAAAACAAGCGCAGGCTAACAACTCAACTGTCTTCATAGTAATGACTTGGAAACGATTTGGACTTAAGGGGGTTATGGGGCAGGGGGGGGGGGGAACACTTCTCTAGCTGCATGAGGGAACCATCGTAATCCCTTTCGAAGGCAGATCTCTTTGTATTGCCTGCTCTGAGGCCTTTCGTCCGCTGGATCGGAACTCAGCAAGGAGACACGCCTGGTTGTGTCTGTGCTCCTGGCGTCAAACAGAGACACACCACAGTTCATAATACCGTGGTGTTCTCACACACCAAGAGTTAAAAAAAAAGAATCCAACAGCACCCCCAAAGCAGCCAGCGAAGGGTAATAAATGAAACCAAACGAAAGTGTGGGGAGGAAAAAAGTTGTTGAAAAACTAAAGACATTATGCAGACAGTTGTGACGGTGTGGAGGGGCAAGGGTGTGTGCAGGTAAAGACAGGCAGATGGTGGTAATGCGAGAACCAAGGGACAGCAGCCAGTCAAGAAGACACAAAGGACGACGTGGAGTTTTTCTCCCTATATTTTCCTTCCATAACAAGCTCAAACCAGGAACACAGCCCTGTGAGAGCTCTCTCTCTCTCTCTCTCTCTCTCTCTCTCTCTCTCTCAGCACTCAGCGCACTGAGTACTCTCTCTGGACACACTCTCGGGGACACTCTGGGGAACACTGTCGCTAGCCTGAGGGAGGAATTGCAGCAGCCACCACCTGCACGGCCACCACTACAGATCGGCAGCTGTGTGGCAGACACGCAACGCTCAAGACGACGGCCCAGGCGGAAGAGACGGAAGTCTGGACGGTCTATGAAAACCGGGTACAAACCCCGGTCCTCTGCCACTGTCAGCAGCCAGAATGCAGACAAGTCTCGGCAACATGGCTCAGCAGCACCCAGGCGACAAGCAGCATCGATTTCGCCTCAGCTGTCACTGGGAGAGCTGCACAATCTTCAGCAGGAGGACCCATCCATCGGGCCAGAGTGGTCCCTGCAGCGTTCCCCCGGAGTGTTCCACGAGAGTGTCCCAAGAGAGTGCTCAGTACGCTGAGTGCTGAGAGAGAGACAGAAGTGCTCCCAGGGCTGTGTTCCTGGTTTCAGCTTGTTTTGGAAGGGAAATAAAGAGAAGAAAAACTCCACGTCGTCCTCTGTGTCTTCTTGACTCGCTGCTGTCCCTTGGTACCTGCACTTACCACCATCTGCCTGTCTTCACCTGCACACCCCTTACCCCTCCACACCATCACACAGTATAAAACGTAGGGGACAATCTTTGAGCCTACGCTTGAGGATCCACCCAAGGATGCAAGGGAGATCAAAAGACAAACACAAAGACCTACAGAAACAAATACAAATAACCTCGATTTAATCGAAATGAAATTGAGAAAGAAGTGAGGCAGGGAACAGTAAACAATAAACAGTAAACAAGTAGGGTAACTTTTGCCCCCATAAGAAAACCTAACACAAAGTAACTTTTCTTCAAGACTGGCACAGCCTTTTAAACCTGAATAAAGTCAGACAAATACAAAGACGAACAATATTTGGGCGTTAGACTGAAATACTGGGCGTTCCAGTGCACGTTTTTGTCCAATAGAGAACCTCCTTCCTCCATTCTACCTCGGAATCAGGAAAGTAGTAAATGTAACTATTACATTGTGTTCTTATCAGTTAGAGTGTGGGAAACGCGGTGTGTGTGTGTGTGTGTGTGTGTGTGTGTGTGTGTGTGTGTGTGTGTGTGAGTAAGAAAAAGAAAGAAAAACTTGTTTATCAAGTAAAATTATGATAAAATACGATTAGAGATTCAGTCAAATGCAAATTAAACACAGTGAGACATTTTTCATTCATTTTGAGAATCTGTCACACAAGCGACAGACGAACCTGATGAACAGTTCTTCGGACCAATGCCCCAGTTAAGGGAGATAATACACCCTTTGTCGTATTACAGAACTGCGACCATCATCAGAAGTCTTGCTAAAATGTACGAAACAATTCACCCAGTCAATATCAATATCAGCCAAGTCACTTTATGTAACATTTTTAACGGGTGTTATCTGTAAATAGGCATCTGTCGTAAAATGGGCTAGAGCCCTTCAGTATTGACAGTTTTTAAAAGCACACAGGGTTTATTGCTTTACACAGTTTCCTTTGTTCTTCTTATATTCTCAGTTGCTGCCACTCTATGTCACTGTATGGACGTACTCACTGTGGGGACATAGTCACGGTGTGGACATAGTCACTGTGTGGACGTAGTCATAGCGTGGTTATAGTCATTGTGTGGACGTAGTCACTGTGTGGACATAGTCACTGTGGATGTAGTCACAGTGTAGGCACAGTCACTGTAATCACTGGGCATAGTCACAGTGTGGACATAGTCACAGTGTGGATATAGTCACTGTGTGGACATAGTCACTGTGTGGACATAGTCACAGTGTGGATATAATTTTTGTGTGGACATAGCCACAGCATGCACATAGTCACAGTGTAGACGTAGTCATAGTGTGGACAGTCACCATGACGAGAATTGGGGGTGGTTCAGTGTCTGCTCTAGGGGAAGGACTTGGAATGCATTCTTTAATAGAGTTATGATGAAATTTCACCTCCACCCTCTCTCTTACTAGTTACGGAAGGAGCAACTTTCCGGTACTAGTCATCGAAAGACATTTGTATTTTTCTTGGTACTCAGTGGCTCAGGGATAAGTTTCCCTTGGCTTGTACTCTTAAAGTACTTGTAGTTTCGAGAGACAGAATTAGATAAATGTTCAAACATTCAATACTGATTGAACAACAAAGAACTAACACAAGTTACGTGCACTTTCACACATCGACTTTATTTGTTTATACAAGGGTGAAATATTCGAATCTATTTCACAAAAAATCAGTTCATGCTGAGTTTTGGTTCACACTGTTTCATCATTAAGAGAGGGAAGGTTCTGGATGAGTTGAGTTGGAGTCCACTTGGAATATCAGAACTTCTCTGATGTCGGAGAGGATAGTTGATCTTTCTGTTGTTGCTGATGACTGATCCACTTCTATGGACCTGCCGCTCAATTGCTGGGTGGTGGTGTTTCTTCACTACCAGACACACCCAGGGTAGATAGGGACCCAGATTCGAGAACAAACAGAACCTGGTCTGTAGTTAAGTAGCTGAGTGTCTGGCTTATCGAGTTCACACACTTGCCCTCTGGCTTTCAGTAAATGTGTATATCTGTCATAACTATCAATATCCACTTTTGTTCAGATTTTGAGTGGAGTTTACAAAAGGGTAGGAGACCGCAATACAATGCTAAACAATGTTAGTCAAATAACTCTTCAATGTTTTTTATGAATTAAATTGCAATAACCTGAAATACACTAAGCCCAAGTACACATGTGGTGCGGACTTAGAGTCTCACACTACAAAGCATTCCAACCATCAACAGTATTCATAAATCTACTTGACAGTTTTCACCTATTATACACACACTGCGTTTCCAATCAGAATTTATCATTCATTGAATTCCATGATTCAGTTACCATCTTAACAGATAGAATTGTATAAGATTGTACACAAAGAATGGGGGTCAGATTGTTTAACAAAGAGTCTTAACCAAACATGGTAATAGCTTTTACCAAGTGGTGGCAGACAAACAGAAAACTCATTCATCATCTTGATAGATGTCACCAAGTATTGGCATAAAGTTATTCTGTTGCCACATGGCATAAATACAATCAATATATAGTCTCGACTTTTAGAAACCTAGTTTCAGCTTACATTTCTGGGAGATCAATGAATCCTAGAAAAGGGGTTCAGAGCAAATGAGATAAGTATCGCCAGAGTGATATACAGGGTCGAACTTTAAGGACCACCCCGAAAAAAGGCCCTTTCTTTTTAAATTGGCCAAAAATACAAGCAATGCATTTTTTCGAAGAATTCGACTGGGAAAGGTTTAAGGGGTTAACAGAGTATTCCGCAAAGCTTGCGAAAGCTGTCTTATTGTCACGTGCGGCATGCAGAGGGGGGGGGGGGGGGGGGGGGGGGGGGGGAGGGGGGGGGGTTTAAAGTTGCAGATTGTTGTCAAAATTGCTTGTTTTTTAAGCAAGAGTGAACACTGCTTCAAACGGTTTTGCACTGAAATTCCAAATGCACGTGCAAAAACCAATGCATTGCAGAGCATTTTACTGACTGGAATGCCCCTAAAAGCAGCCCAACGTGCATAATTCTTCATAACACAAAAAATGCCTCCAAGACGCAAGCTGTCTGATTTTGACCTGACCCGGGCGATTGCATGGCTGCAGGATCGAGTTGGCGTTCGAGAAGTGGCCAGAAGACTACAAGTGTCCCACTCCGTCATCATTTGGCTGAGAGAACGTTTTCAAGCCACTGGAACTGTCAAAGAGAGACCCCGTCCAGGCCAGCCAAAGAAGACCACTGCAAGAGATGACAGGTTCATCCGCAGACATGCTCTTCGGACCAGGACCACCACCTCCAACACCATCAGGCGTCGGCTCCAAGCTGCCACTAACACAGCAGTGTGTGAGATGACCATACGGCAGCGCCTCAATGCTGCCAACCTTCGAGCAAGGCGCCCAGTCCGGAAACCAAAACTGACTGCGGCCCAACGGGCACGTCGCCTGGCCTGGTGCACAGCTCATCGAACATGGACTCGGGCTCAGTGGCGGATGGTGCTTTTCACCGATGAGTCCAAGTTCCAGTTGAAGCCACGAGATGGACGCATTCGGGTGTGGCGGCGTCCCAGGGAGCAGCTGGCAGATGACGTCATCCAGGAGGTCGTCGCTTTTGGTGGTGGCTCCGTCATGGTATGGGGGGGGGGGGGGGGGGGGGGGGCATCAGCAGTCACCACAAGACTCCCCTGTACCATGTGGATGGCAACCTGAACGGCCAACGCTACCTGCAGGAGATTTTACGGCCTTTGGTTGTCCCAGCACTCCAGCAGATTGGGGCTCAGGCTGTGTTCATGGACGATAATGCCACCCCACATCGTTGTCGAGCCGTGAACACTTCTGTGGTGCAAGCTGGCATCACCAGGATGCCATGGCCGGCAAACAGCCCGGACATGAACCCTATTGAGAACATCTGGGGCGAGCTTGGGAGGAGAGTTCAAGAAAATCACCCTGTTCCGGCAAATCGACAGGAGCTGCTGCACTACCTGCAGCAGGAGTGGGCAAACCTCCCCCAGGCACTCAATACAAGAACAGTCAACACCATGAGGCAGCGCTGTGTGGATTGTGTGGCAGCACGAGGGGGGCACACTCGGTTTTGATCAGACTGTAAAGAAACACTCTTTTTGTGAATGTCATTTTGGGGGGTAGTCTCATTCAGGCTCCCTGTCTAATCAGAAAGAATGATTTTTTCGATGAAAGTGACAAAATGTTGTTCACTGATAATGAAATTAAACATTTATAAAGTTTCTGTCGTTTGTCGGTTTTTCTTTCTATGTTTTGTGAGACTGTGTATAAGTGGTCCTTAATTAAAGTTCGACCCTGTACATAGGAGCTACACACACACACACACACACACACACACACACACACACACACACACGACACAGCCATTCACACGGGCGATTTCAATGGCCAGTCTTAGGGTACAAGGATGCTTTGTCCTAGAGCCATCCCCTTGTTCTAACGGGATCGTTTTGATCTAAAAGGTGATGCCAAGCCTCAGTAGACTTGAACGTTGTAAAACCATCAAACGGCCCCACGGTGGACTCCTTGATGGGCGATCATTCTTAGTCCTCCAGTTCCCCTCCCTCGTCCCCACTCCTCACATATCCACGCTCCTCCTCCCCCCCCCCCCCCCCCCCTTCCCGAGCAGTTGGTCACTAATAAATCAGACCTTGATAATGTCAAGTGCCTGGCGTTCTCTCACTGCCGAAGCAACAACAACTGACAATGCCGTCCACACCACGGTTATTCAATTCAGACTCGGGCAAAAGCAATGTAAACTAAAGATATCAACTTCCACTCGCTCTCTTCTCCCTGGCATCCTCTGGTAGAGTCACGGTGTTTGCCGGGCCACTCGGCCTTCGGGTCTGGCCACAGTGATCATGATGTTAAGGTATGTGACTTCTGTGTTTTTGTCTATCTATTTTCATTAGTCTAGACAGAGAAGGTTTTAGTTAAAAGTTAGAATTCCTGGGAATATCTGTTATAATTTGTAGTCAAAATAAATTCGTGTGTTAATTCTAAGAGCCTATTTATGGAAAGAATGTTATATTATGTTCTGCCTCGTTCTATCCCCTGTCTGGTATGTTTGTGAATGGGTATGAAGAAGTTTCTCTTACATTTCACACTGGCATATCAACCTCACTGGCTCACTTTTAGCCTCGAATCTCTGAGTGAATGATTCTCTCTCTCTCTCTTCTCTCTCTCTCTCTCTCTCTCTCTCTCTCTCTCTCTCTCTCTCTCTCTCTCTCTCTCTGTAACGGTCCTTAGAAATCTCAGTCATTAGTCAGTTGCAGTGTTGATTTATTAACATCCACAGTTATTTGAGTAAGATCCCCATCATCCCCAAACGCTGCTGAGTAACATCCCCGAACACATCTGAGCATAATCCCTTTTGTATAATAGTTCTAAGACCCACACAACACAAATTCCGTTCGTGTGTAACAGTTGGTGGAGAAGCCAGTCTCACTCTGCAGCCAAGCGGGTTGATTCTACCTACACTGCCTTGGTGTAGGAGCTCGTCAGACCGTAGAGTTGTATCAAAGCCTACTATGTAAGCTTATTATAGGTACACTGGCATGGATGAATAATTATGCATAAACCGTTTTTTTTTTTTCCTCTTCTTTTTTGAAATTTACACGTAGAGAGATATTGTTGCAAAGTTCACAGTAAGTTGTCAAACTCGTAGGTTGGTCATCGCCTGCGAATTTCTTTACCACGCAGTACTGCAGAGACGGACATAATGCTCGTTATATGAGTTGAGTTCGATTACCCAATTTTTACATGACGTCACATATTAATTTTTCTTTTCTCATTTTTTTCCACACTCCTCAGTTTATGGTGCGTCGCTGTCATAAAATCGATGTGTTGGCTCTGTTCTCTTTTGCGAAGTGACGTTCTACCGTATATCCTTATTGCTAGTGCACTTATTATGTTCGCCACTTTCTTACTCTAAGTACAGTATATCATTTTTTTTTCTACTTGCTGTGTGCCTCTAATGAGTGTTCAATTCTGCATAAATACTTTGTGTTGAATCCTGTGAAAATATGCTGAATCCCGCATGATTTGTGTAGTTGAGGGGCATCTAGGAAAAAAAAAACAACAACAGAAAAACAAAAACAAACAAAAAATCTCTTGTTAAACTTTGTAACATTTGACTTTGCGTTAAGTTAGTTTCTCTTAAAAAACAATAACAAAAACTCCTTCAAGTAACCAAGACATAACTTCAAACACACTTACAGAGAACAATGATAAGCCACACACCTTTTAGAAAACAATGGCTAGTAAAACATGTTGCTTGACAAGTTGGTCAGACAGTAAGTGTTTCAAATCGTTCGTATACATACTGTAAGTAAAAGCAATCACCAACGTGACTCATTGGCTTACAAAATACATCGATGTGTTCGTTTGCCTTGCATTTTCAATAACGCTTTATCGCTTATTTACTCCAAACACGTTTTTGTAAGTAAATGCCAAGAAAGGATCGGGTATGCTTAGTGCCACTGTTCCTCGTGTCTCATTTTCATTTTATACTTCGTGGTGTCTGACATTTTCAGCCTATAATAAGAAACGTCATTTGAATGAAAGCACCATTTCGTACCTGTGAAGCGTTCCGATATCTGTATTGTCATTTATTGTTATCCGTCAGTCAAGTGTTCCTTGCCACCTCCTGCCACTAACTTCTCAGTGGACTGGCACCTACGTGATCCCCACTCTCATCCTCCCCCACCCGTTCCCATGATCTGTGGTTAGCAAGGGTTTCCTCCCCCACCCGTTCCCATGATCTGTGGTTAGCAAGGGTTCCCTCCCCCCCCCGTTCCCATGATCTGTGGTTAGCAAGGGTTCCCTCCCCCCCCCCACCCCCCGTTCCCATGATCTGTGGTTAGCAAGGGTTTCCTCCCTCACCCGTTCCCATGATCTGTGGTTAGCAAGGGGTTCGATGACCGAGACTGAAATTGATCACACGATGTGTATGGTTGGTTAGGGGGTCTGACCATGCGTGTGTACACACTGATAGCGTCCCGTTAGCTGTTGGTTGTGCTGGTGTTTTATTGCTCTTTCTCCCCCTTTGTCACCTTGTTGTAAGTCTTGCATCAGTCTATCGATCAGGCACAGTTTCTCTTCTCCTGATTGAATAGCGCTAATGCTGCTTCCCTAAGTCACTGCCCACACCTTCCTCATGCCCTCTTCGGGTCCGGTTTCATTACGGTGCTACCATTGCCACATCATTGATCACACCGCCGCCGCCGTTTGCTCTAAGCACGGCAGTAGCAGATAGTCCCCTCATGACTTCCAAAGCCAGGATTGGTTGGCATGAGAGGGACACGGTTCACGACTCTGAACTCGTCCCGCACATAAGGTCATTCTCTAACTGTAGTAACAGTGATTGCTTTTTCTCTGTCTACATTCAGAACAATCCCTACATTGACTCACCCAATCCCTGCACTTTTTCCTCGTGTCATTGACATGTCAGTTCGTCTTGTTGCGTCTTGTTTGTCTGATTCGTCTCGTCTACAATATCCACGTTCAAGTGATAAGCATAATGCTTCAGTTCTCAACCTACAGCAGTTATATTATCAGTCCAGTTCATGTGTAAACAGATCAGCTTATTACTTTACATCAGCTGCTCATTATGTTACTGCTATACAATTCAAACGCCCACGTGCGTACGTAATGAATATTCCTGCAAGGTCGGTGTTGTCTCTGTTCGTTTACTGTCATTATTCATGGTCCGCCTTCCTTTTCCTTGATCCACGATCGGTTTATTATGGCACACGACTGGGCGCTGACAATCCACTGCATATAATCCCACTTCTCCGCCCACTGCTATTAAGCTTACTCCTAGCGGCACATCACGCCACGTTGACTTTACAATGCTACTGCCATGGCTGCTACTACTACTTCTACTACTGTACCGCGCAAATGCCGCAGGACCAAGCGCTACGGTCCTGAATCTTGCCTGTGTACATATTGTTCCATTACACAGCTTGTATTTGAGAGTCAAGTGCTGGCAACTCTCTGGCTGGTAACTCGTGCTTCCGTGCAGGCCATTCTCAACTCTTCTTACACAGCAGTATACATAAGAATTATGCACTAGCGACTCTCCCGCTGGTGGTATATCTCCTTCGTGCCAGTAGATTGTAAACTTTACGAGACTACATATTAAATTTCATTACTCAGCATTGTATATGAGTGTCATGCGCTGGCGACTCTAATGCTGGTAATACATCGGGTCCATTGTCAACGTTCAGATGATTTCTTTTGTGTCGATCACAGCCATCTCCCCTCCTCATCCCCCCCCCCCCCCCTCTCCCTCGCCCTCCATTCGTCAAGAAGAACCATTTATCGTAATATTTGTGAGGTACTTTTGTTCTATTCAGAAGAAGAAAAGAAAAAGAAACACCCGAAGGTGCTGGGGAGGACCAGAGAAGCACTGTCTTCGCCTGCCTTTAGAGCAGTCCTGTACCACCCTTGGAGGCCTGCGCTGTGTTGACAATGGGTACAGGCACGCACAGGACACTCCATTAAGATATCAAGGGACATAACTGCTCCTGAACAGAGGTAAATTAGACTACAGGATGCAGCTCATAACAGCCTTAAAGTAGCATCCCCATGGGTGTCCCAGCCCGTATTTCATGACTGCAGAGCCCACCGGCGAAAAACACCACCCTCCAGCTGCCGAGCACACCCACAGACCCAACCACCCCTGCCCACGGACAGATGAAGACAGTGCCACTCCAGACACAGCCAAGCTTTCGCCATACGGTCTTATGTGCCCTCAAGAGAGAATCCAAAGTTGTAGTCTTTCCCACTGTCAACAGGACTTTCCCTGTGGTCAGTGGGTCTTTCCTCACCATCACTGGACCTTTCTCCAGGGTCAGCCTAGTTAAGGCAAAGAAGAAAAAGAAACACCCGAAGGTGCTGGGGAGGACCCAGAGAAGCACTGTCTTCGCCTGCCTTTAGAGCAGTCCTGTACCACCCTTGGAGGCCTGCGCTGTGTTGACAATGGGTACAGGCACGCACAGGACACTCCATTAAGATATCAAGGGACATAACTGCTCCTGAACAGAGGTAAATTAGACTACAGGATGCAGCTCATAACAGCCTTAAAGTAGCATCCCCATGGGTGTCCCAGCCCGTATTTCATGACTGCAGAGCCCACCGGCGAAAAACACCACCCTCCAGCTGCCGAGCACACCCCACAGACCCAACCACCCCTGCCCACGGACAGATGAAGACAGTGCCACTCCAGACACAGCCAAGCTTTCGCCATACGGTCTTATGTGCCCTCAAGAGAGAATCCAAAGTTGTAGTCTTTCCCACTGTCAACAGGACTTTCCCTGTGGTCAGTGGGTCTTTCCTCACCGTCACTGGACCTTTCTCCAGGGTCAGCCTAGTTAAGGCAAAGAAGAAAAAGAAACACCCGAAGGTGCTGGGGAGGACCCAGAGAAGCACTGTCTTCGCCTGCCTTTAGAGCAGTCCTGTACCACCCTTGGAGGCCTGCGCTGTGTTGACAATGGGTACAGGCACGCACAGGACACTCCATTAAGATATCAAGGGACATAACTGCTCCTGAACAGAGGTAAATTAGACTACAGGATGCAGCTCATAACAGCCTTATTTATGTTTGGATATTAACACGTCTTTCTGGTGTTTCAGGAACTGCTGCTGAATCAAAGGACAATTTTTCCATAAGCCACACCATTTAAACAGCATTTTCACCTCTGCGGTTTATTTTTGTTTCGGAGCGACTGCGCGGTCGTCTTTCCGGTCACGTGCTTTGTCCATCTCGGTATGACGCGACTCCTTACATTCGCACAGACCAACTCACAACTTCATCCACACATTTGTTGTTTTCTTGGATTATATGTAAATTAATACAGGTGCATACTCATACAAAGTTTTTACAAATATATCCATTCAACTATTGTCGGAGCTGCTTTCAGTCTCTTTGCCCTACATCATTGTTTATCAGCGTCACGTTACACATCATGTTTCATTCTGTCTGCACAGCGCAAGTGATCATCTCTGTGCGTATGCGCATTCATCCTGTTGTGTCGTGTTACGGATCCTTACGTTTTGTTGACGTAACGACGTGTCTTCATGTTGACGTGTCATCCACTTTTCATTCATCTGCTCATGCATGAGTTTGTTTCTGTCACCACAAACCATTATTCATCTCATTGCCCATGGCCATGGTCATCATCTTCATGTTCATCATTGTTTCATCTTCATTCGTCACTGCAGGTGTTATCTAACATATTCACTGTTGTCTTTTGTTAAGCAAGTTACTGCTTTGTTCTGTCCGGCTATCAGCCGTGTTCCAATTCATCAACGATGCTGCTGTATGAATAGATGTTTTTTCTTTTTTTTTTCCTTTTTTTGGAATTAAAGAAAAATAGATGAAGTCTCCATCCTCCTATTTGTTTCCACCATTTTTTTTCTGCATCAACTCTCACTGACGCAGTGTATCTGTATGTTCCTTGAGGCCTACCGATGGACATTTTCTGCATCAACTCTCACTGACGCAGTGTATCTGTATGTTCCTTGAGGCCTACGATGGACATTCTCTGCATCAACTCTCACTGACGCAGTGTATCTGTATGTTCCTTGAGGCCTACCGATGGACATTTTCTGCATCAACTCTCACTGACGCAATGTATCTGTATGTTCTTTGAGGCCTACCGATGGACATTTTCTGCATCAACTCTCACTGACGCAATGTATCTGTATGTTCCTTGAGGCCTACCGATGGACATTTTCTGCATCAACTCTCACTGACGCAGTGTATCTGTATGTTCCTTGAGGCCTACCGATGGACATTTTCTGCATCAACTCTCACTGACGCAATGTATCTGTATGTTCCTTGAGGCCTACCGATGGACATTTTCTGCATCAACTCTCACTGACGCAGTGTATCTGTATGTTCCTTGAGGCCTACCGATGGACATTTTCTGCATCAACTCTCACTGACGCAGTGTATCTGTATGTTCCTTGAGGCCTACCGATGGACATTTTCTGCATCAACTCTCACTGACGCAATGTATCTGTATGTTCCTTGAGGCCTACCGATGGACATTTTCTGCATCAACTCTCACTGACGCAGTGTATCTGTATGTTCCTTGAGGCCTACCGATGGACATTTTCTGCATCAACTCTCACTGACGCAGTGTATCTGTATGTTCCTTGAGGCCTACCGATGGACATTTTCTAAATCCTGTGCGTGATGACCTGTCCGTGGAGGTACCTTTTTTTTTGCTTTTTCTTTCCTTTTCTTTTTGTAATTAAAGAAAAATACGTGAGGTCTCCATCCTCCTATTTGTTCCCATCATTTTTTTTCTGCATCAACTGTCACTCACGCAATTCATCTGTATGTTCCGTAAGGCCTACCTATGGACATTTTTTTTTAGCTTTAATATTTTGGTGTTTTGAACAGATCGTCTAGGTTCATCAGTGTGCTAAAGTTTGGTGTGCTGACACCTTCGTTTTCTTTGTGACAAAATAAAAAAGAAAGGAAGAAAAGAGGGGAGGTAAACAAACAGACAAAGAATTCGTAATGACTGAATGTTACCAAAATGAAGAACAGAATGCACAGTTGTGTAGCCAAACTAAGCTGAAATCTAGAGGCGTCAAGGATGAATACATAC
>CM031629.1:10748146-10758146 GCA_018398815.1 Conus ventricosus | reverse complement strand
TTCTTTATCTGCATCTCTACATGTCATTAACACACACACACACATTTTATATATATATATATATATATATATATATTATGTGTGTGTGTATTAATGATATGTGGAGATGCGATATATATATAAACTTATAAATTCCAAGGATAAGTACCGAGCACCATTCCAGCAACTTACAGAGCAGTTTGGTGTTGTAATGACTGCAAGAAATATTCAATTATAAACAAAGCTTACTCTTATGTCTTAGATTGAAAAAATAGGGAGAGATAAGCATTCATATCTGCAGTGGTAGATAATTCTGCCTAACTAACAGCATGTGCTTGAGTGGATGAATGGGGAAAACTAAAATAAAATATATGCTTCTCAAATGAGCCTTCAGCAAGCTTATAGTCTCCAATTGGGAGACGATCTCCAATGGGGAGAAAGCTCACTAACATATAACTCCTGGTCAGATACCGATATTTCGAAACCTGATTGTTTCTTCTCAGTGACCGCGGACAGTGGTACTTTGACTCCTCTGCCTTTTCGGTTTTAAAAAGAATGCTATCCCAGAAAAAAACTGGTGTGCAATACCGTAGTATGTTTGTTGAGTTTTCAAAAAACTAACCAAAGGTGCCACCTAAGAAGCAAAAGAGCAAAAGGAAAGAGCAAAACAATTAGATACATTTTCTTGTGAAAAGTAGAAAATATAAAAAATAACCTCTTCAGACACAAGTGCTGAGGGCCAGTTCTTAGAATGAATCCTCAAGGGACTAAATTACAATAGACATATAAATTCCAAGGATAAGTACCGAGCACCATTCCAGCAACTTACAGAGCAGCTTGGTGTTGCAATGACTGCAAGAAATATTCAATTATAAACAAAGCTTACTCTTATGTCTTAGATTGAAAAAATAGGGAGAGAAAAGCATTCACATCTGCAGTGGTACATAATTCTGCCTAACTAACAGCATGTGCGTGTGTGTGTGTGTGTGTGTGTGTGTGTGTGTGTGTGTGTGTGTTGTTTCATTTCACCAAGGCCTTTTATGTCAGATGTCCAGCTCCCATTTCCCCAGTTTCCTTTCAACTTTATCTGTCCGCCTGTTAGTCTTTTACTCTGCCCGCCTGTCTAGTCTGTCGGCATTAACGAGCGCAGCATCTTCTCCGTGACTTTTTCCCCGCTTTCTTTTCTTCCCGTCTGTTTCTCAGCATCTCTGCATGTGGAGAGAGTATGGACCGGATTGCCAAAGCCTGTGACGACTTCGGTCTCACAATCAGCACGAAGAAGACCGAACTTTTACATCAGCAATCTCCTGCAAGAAGAGAGGAAGAACAAAAGTACGCAAGGAAACGAGAAAGTCAAACAAACAAACAGAGAAAAACTCACCTGGGATGCTGAATATTTTCACTTTTCTACAAGAGTGCATGATACTGGAAAGTACTGACAGTCATTCCCTGTTTCAAATAGCGTCAAGCAGGGCTGCGTGCTAGCCCCCACCCTCTTCAGTATGATGTTTTCTGCCATGCTGATAGATGCTTTCCGAGATGGTGACATCAGAATTGGCTTTGAATACCGGACTGATGGAAAGCTCTTCAACTTTAGGAAGCTACAAGCCAAAACCAAAGTCCAGGAAAACACTGCCTGTGACTTTCTCTTCGCCAATGACTGCGCATTGAATGCTGCCAGACTGTTATCACGAACTGCCGACAGTGACGAGGAAGTTGCTTGTAGGATTGCTAAGGCTGGTGCATCCTTCGGCTGACTCCAAGACAAGGTGTGGGAAAGACGAGGAATAAGCCTGCGGACCAAACTCAAAATGTGTCGTGCAGTTGTATTGCCATCTCTGCCTATGAAACTTGGACGGTGTACAGTTGATATGCCAGGCAGCTGAACTCTTTCTACATGAGATGCCTCAGAACCTTTCTGCACATCCAATGGCAGGACAAAGTACCAGAAACAGTGGTGCTTTAGAAGGCCTTTGTGAAAAGCATTTATGCAATGCTAATATACTTTCAACTCAGGTGGGCAGGCCATGTACACTGTGTGGATGAAAATCGTCTCCCAAAGAGACTGGTTTGTGGCGAGCTGCTGGAAGGCAAACATTCCCATGGAGGACAAAAGAAGCGCTACAAAGAGGCATTGAAGGACTCACTCAAGTGCTGCAGCATCGCCCCTGCCTCCTGGGAAGAAGCTGCACAAGATCGCTCAACCTGGCACATCATGATCAAATCCGAAGTGAAAGACTTTGAAACGAGGCGAGGGGACAGGAACAAAAACGTCAGCTTCGGAAAAACAGAGCAACGCCGTCTTTAAGCCTGGCTCATCTCCAAGTCTGCCCTGTCCACACTGCAGTAGACAATTCAATGCTTGGATCGGCCTGATCAGCCATCTTCGTGCACACATCATCACCTAGTAACAGCAGAAGTCGTGATCATCTTCGCCCGCAAAGGACCAACGATATATACAAACCCATTTGTTTGTATTATTTTGAACTTGAATTTAACCCTTTACTCTTCTGCGATATGGAGTGTTATAACTGAACAAATCAGAAGATTAACAACAAAACATTTAGGTAAATTCTCCCCTCCTGATAGTATTTTACACAAGTGATAAATAGATGTAAAAAAAATATGGGTCTGTTGTGGGACAAGTCAGGCCAAGGCTGTTAATGTGGATGGGAATTCGGAATGAGCGGCGTTGATGCATGGCATCACTGAACTGGCACGGAAGGGAGAAAGAAAATATTAAAAAAAAGAAAAGAAGAAAAAAAAGAAAAGAAGAAAAAAAAAAAAAGAAAAGAAGAAAAGCGTTAGTACTCCAGGTTTTACATAGCCTTTCATGTCTTTAAATACCGTTTTTTCCCCTCGTGTCAATAGTTCATTTGTAATTGCTACATACCCGCCCTTCATTCCCTCCCCACCCTACTCATACACACACACACCACACACACACACACACACACACACACACACACACACACACACACACACACACATGCGAGCGCGCGCGCACGCACGCACACATGCACCACTTTATCTCTTTCTTTTGTTTCTTTGATGGTTATATGTGTGTGTGTGTGTGCGTGTGCGTGTGCGTGTGTGTGTGTGTGTGTGTGTGTGTGTGTGTGTGTGTGTGTACGCGCGCGCGCGTGTGTGTGTTATCTCTTCGCTTTTTTTTTTCATCCATCAAGGGAGTGTGCTGGATTTTATGAGTGCTCTGATGTTCCTTTTCCGTGCAAGTACCTTCTTGCCAGTTGCTCTCTGTTTTCTTTTTTTACTAGTTTCCCCTACAATGTGAGGATCAATGTAAAAAGACACGAAGTTACCTGGCTGTTACCCTCGTTAACAAAGAGTTCGCCTTGTCTTGTCTTTCTTCTCCCCGTCCCCTCTTCCATGACCCCCCCCCTCTCTCTCTCTCTCTCTCTCTCTCTCGGTCTGTCTCCCTCCCCTCCTTCTCTCTCTCTCTCTCTCTCTCTCTCTCTCTCTCCCTCCCTCCCTCCCTCCCTCCCTTTTAACTTCAGATGGGGAGGTCAAGGTCGGCAACAAAACATGGCGCAGCTGATTTATTGGCTGTTCTTCAACTGAGTGTTGAAATATCAGAAGTGGCGGATTCAGACCTGTTTGTGCTTTGTCTCCTGTACAGTGTATCTGTTTCGGACTTACAGATTTAGTGTGAAAATGACCGACACAGGGTAGTGGAGAGTCAAAATTGGACTTTCTCATTCTTCATGTGTGGGGAAATTCTTGTCCTAGGTGAGAGACAGTTGGTAGGCACGAGCAAGGTGTGACGCCGTGCATGTCAGCGATGTGACATCTATCTGGACCTGCCTGCTGGTTCTTACCTGGCTGGCTTGCTGTGCCAAACACGCTATTGCTACTGCTCTGTGTTCACCCTGTGGTTCTTTTCGAACATTTCTGTTCAGCCTCTACAATCTGTGAGTGGAACATTGACTGGAAATGTTACCAGCCAGGATTCTCTCTCTACCCCTCAGAGTGAAATGACTGTCGACTGCCATTGACCCACAGTGGATGTCGTTCTTCCCACCCTGTGCATTGCTGTGTTTGTATACACATCACAGCGAGTTAAACTAAGCGGCGATGTGGAAGAAAACCCCGGCCCTTCATCCGACCAAGTAAAGAACAGTGCTTCACCTGAAAATCAAGAAAATGAAATGAAGAATCTAGACACACAGGAGAACATGAAGCAGCTGGAAATAAATTTGAATCAGAAACTAGATAGCATTCTGGCAATAATGCAGTCTCAAGCTGAAGCCCTACAAAGCCCTACAAAACCCTAAAAAGATGTAAGCTTACTACAACGTTTTAGACATGATCAAGAAACCGTGAAGAATTCTGTCGCTGATTTGTGTCGTGACGTTGGCGGCATCAAACAGGGTGTACAGAAAAACTTTGAGAAAATCACGTCACTATCTACGCAGCAGGAGTACCTGTCAGAAACAGTATCTGATCTAGAGATGGAGGTAGACCGTCTGGAAGGGTTCTCAGGCCGAAACAACATTAAGCTTTTCGGCATTCCAGAGGCTGTGGCAGGGGAAGAAGAGGACTGTGCTGAAGCTGTGAAGAATGTGCTCAGTATCTACATCCCAGGTAGAAGCAGGAGCGACGACGTCATCGAACGGGGACACCGCCTTGGCAGGCCCAGTGCCCACACCCCTACCCCTCGACCCATCATTGCTAAGTTCCAGAGATGGGGCGACGCCATGCGGATGATGAAGGACGGGCCAGCACGGCAGGATATGGAGCGTGACGGGCTGAGGGCAGCGCTGATGAAGGACCGGCCAGCACGGCAGGATATGGAGTGTGACGAGCTGAGGGCAGCGCTGATGAAGGACCGGCCAGCACGGCAGGATATGCAGCGTGACGGGCTGAGGGCAGCGCTGATGAAGGACCGGCCAGCACGGCAGGATATGCAGCGTGACGGGCTGAGGGCAGCGCTGATGAAGGACCGGCCAGCACGGCAGGATATGGAGTGTGACGGGCTGAGGGCAGCGTTGATGAAGGACCGCCAGCACGGCAGGATATGGAGCGTGACGGGCTGAGGGTGGTGCAGGACCTGACCTGGAGGCAGACGGCTGATGAAGGACGGGTCAGCACAGCAGGATATGGAGCGTGACGGGTTGAGGGCATTGCAGGATCTGACCAGGAGGGAGACGGCTGAGCTGAGGGAGCTGCGCGCACAAGGGAAGACGGGTTACTTCGTCATCTGGAGACTGCGCGTCAGGGACCAGCGAGGGGCTCCACCCACAGGCAACCATCGTGCTGATCCATCCAACAGACGTACTGGACTCTCCCTTGGGGTCGGCGTGCTGGACCCTAACTGGGGGATCGGCGTGCTGGACCCTCCCAGAGAGCCAGGCATGCCTCACCACCTGGGACAGCTGATCACCTGTCCAAAACGAACAGTCCTGATGCCGAATTTAGGGAAATCCCGAGTGTGTTGACAGACGACAGCACGCCACGACCACACTCTGACCCTATTCTGGACCAGCTAACCAGAGACGATGAAATGGAGAGCAGCGAAAATTCTGTGCATGCACTGAACAGTTTGCGACCCAGAACCAGGTCAACCACCCGCCAAGCTACTTTGAATCCGCTGGGTGGGCAGGCAGGTGGGACGGTGCATGTGGAGAGAGGGAACATGCAGTGGGGGAACGAGGTGAGGGAGGGAGTGATGTGAGGGAACGTGGTGTGAGGGAACGTGGTGAGGGAGGGAGTGGTGAGGGGGGATGTAGTGAGGGAGGAGGTGTGCGCGAACAGGGGGTAGGCCGAGACCTGCAGTATGAATGTAGGACACGTACGCAGGACATTTCTACGCATGCACGTGTTAACAAACCAGACACTGGGGTTTACCTTTACCTTTACCTACCCCTTGACATCGTCTGTTGTCGTTGGGGCACCCCTAATGATCCGGCCACCACTCTCCTCCATCTGTCCCTGTCTTCCACCGCTCACTGTGATTCCGCTGCTGGTAAGTGTAAAACAACAAGCTCACTAAAATAAATACTGAAATCAAAAGAGGGCACTGGGGTAGTCTTCAACAATTACGATTGTGTGGGCTCAAGAAATGAGTTTTGTTACTGATTGGAATTTAAATGGTTTAGTTTCATAACTGACAAATCCTGATTTTCTTAATTAGATAACTTGTTTTGACATTTGTTTTCTTTGCAAAACATTTACTGTGCTCTCTTTTGATTTCAGTATTTATTTTAGTGAGTTTATTGTTTTACACTCACCAGCAGTCAAATGATCCAGCATGGGCAATTGGTCTGGTGGGACTGTAATGCTGATAAAAAAGCATGTCAGAATATGTTTCTGCAGTGGGCACAAAAAAATGTGATAACATTTTGAGTTGCAAGATATCAAAAGAACTGTTCAATTGTGAAATAGACGTTCTTTTCATTGGTATCTACAATCATCCAATTAAAAGTCCATGTTTTAATGGTAGGGATTATGACTACTTTGCAAAAATTGGAACTGTTTATTTTGACGTTGTTAGAATCTGGTGAAGATTTGTTTTACCTGTTTGGGGGGTGATCTGAACTCTCGAATTGGTGACTAGTTTTTAGCTACTAGAACTGATGATGATTTTGTGGTACCATTAGATACTACATTTGAAAGAAAGTCTAAAGATGGTGTGAATAATTTTGGTAAAATGTTAATCCAATTATGTTGTATGCTTCAGTTAACACCTTTAACTTTTTTTAAAATGGAGATAGACATGGAAACTTTACTTTTTTATCAGATAGGGGAAATTGTATCATTGATTTCTTTTTGTCGTCTGCTGATTTTGTACAGTATCTAAAATGTATGTCAGTCACAGCACTTGCCCATCCAATTGATTGTTGTTAACGTAAGCTTAATCAACCCCGATGGTAAATCAAACGAAAATGAAGAAAACAAAACGTACACAAACTAGAATGGGACCCAGATAAACTCAAATGTATTTAGATTATGTGACCTCAGATGAAGGAAAGAGAGCAATGGATGACGCAATGAACGATATTGAGATTAGCTCGGAGTCAGCACTGAGTCACTGAAAATTCTATTATCAGTCGATTCGTAAGTACAAAATAAAGACGACAGCGCAAAATGTTGGTCGCCAGTTAAGCGAGCAACACCACAAATCCAAAAACACGCCCATATCGACGTACAACGATGGAAAAATCATTTTTCTAAGGTTTTAGGACAACATTATATGTTCATAGATGCTGAAGACCAAAATAACCCAATTGGTATTGCTGAATTAGATGAAGAAATAACCAGTGAAGAAGTTATTCTAGCAATTCGTAAACTTTAAATTGGAAAAGCAGCAGGCCTAGATGAAATAAATACCTGGTGAATTTCTCAAAGCAGCTTAAAATATTGTTGTACCTTTCCTTACTGAACTGTTCAACAAGTTTTATGATAACGGGGTTTTCCCCGACGACTGGTCACGCTCAGTTATAGTTCCTTTATTTAAAAAAGTACAGTGGTATCTCATTATTAAGTATTGTAAGTAAAGTTTTCACGTCTGTTTTAAACAAGCGTCTATACACATGGGAGAGAAAAGAAACAAAAATTTGTGAAGAGCAAGCCGGATTCCGAAAAAAAACCACCCTATGAAACAATTGATCATATATTTACTCAAATATCCATGATTAAACAGCGTTTGTCAGGAGAGAGAGAGAGAGAGAGAGAGAGAGAGAGAGAGAGAGAGAGAGAGAGAGAGAGAGAGAGAGTGTGTGTAAAATGTACGTTGCTTTCATTGATTATATCAAAGCCTTCGACTCTGTTGAGACGGATCGTCTTTGGCTAGTTCTTAAAAAAGATAAAAACGTCCACTAAAATGCTACATGCTTTAAGGCATACATAAGTCAGTCCAGTCGTGCGTACGTTGGGAAAGTGAAATGCCGGACTTCTTTGACTGCCCAGTCGGCGTGAAACAGTGATGTATGTTGTCTCCCCTGATTTTTTCTTTATTGATAACCGAAGTTGCTGGACAAGTTACACAGCATGGCAAACACGGATTCAGTTTTTGCCAGGCTTACAGTAAATCTTTTTATTGTTATTTGCTGATGATATATGTTTGCTATCGACAACTCCTTCAGGGCTACAAAATCAATTGAATAATCTTGATAAAGCATCAACTTCTCTAGGACTTAAAGGGAACTTGAAGAAAACAAGATTTATGGTTTTTAGAAAAAGGGGACATTTATCAAAAGCAGAAAAATGGTTCTGTGAGGAAAAGAGATTGAAGTTGTTAACAGTTATAAGTATTTGGGATTTACTTTAACCACAAAGCTATCATATGACATTGCACTCGAAGAATATGCAGGCAGGGCTAAAGCCAAAATGGTAGAAATTATGAAAACTATGTGGAACTTAGGAACAATGGATAGAAGTATGTTTTTTTTAAACGTTTTGATGCACAAGTGAAACCTGATCTTTTATATGCAGCAGAAGTCTGGGGGCAGTCTCATCTACATGTAATTGAATTACCTCACTTGTTTGCATGCAAACGGTTTTTAAATATACGCCCAAATACCCCAAATACAATGGTATGCGGTGAGCTAGGAAGGTATCCCTTGTATGTAGATAGTGCAATAAAATCAATGCGCTGCTGGTTCAAATCGCAAAAGCTGTCACTCGCTAAACTACCAAAACAAGCATAGGAAATAGAAAAATCAACTTAGTTATTTCATTGTACAAGAAATCGGGTTGTACAAACAACTTGGGTATCTTCGATAAAACATTGCTTGGATACTTATGGCTTTTCTTTTGTTTAGTTAAACGGTGGAGTGAATTACGAGAAACTGTTTCTAAGTGAACTTAAACAACGCATGATGGACTCTTATAGACAAAATTGGGATGGTAAAATACTTGACAGTGATATATATATATATATATATATATATATATATATATATATATATATATATATATATATATTCAACATATTGTTCCTTCAAATCCACATGGCAGCCTGAGAAATATTTAACTAATATTACAATTTTCGAATTTAGCAAAGTGTTCATGAGATTTCGACTTGGTATTAGTGATTTGAATGTCCATCAAAGATATACACTATGTCCATCAAAGATATACACTATGTCCATCAAAGATATACACTAAACTCCCAAGACTGTGCATTCTTTCACCAAATGGAGGACGAAATACGTTTTATGATTGTTTGTCCATCCTATGAAGATTTAAGAGATAAATACATTTTGCCTCATACTACAAATGTTCGTCAAGTATCCTTGCTTCTTTTACTGCAAAATGAAAAGGGAGTTGTAACTCGCTCTGTAGCTATGTTCATTTTAAAAGCACTGAAACGAAGAAAAGAACTGCCGTGCCAGAGTAATTTCAGGAAGAACATAAATTGTTGTTATGCAAATATTTTCTTTCATAATTTTCTGTATATGCGCCGAGCGTGCGTGTTGTTTTAGTTTTATCTTCAGCCACGCCACTCTTCCACCATTCTTTCTTTCACTGACATGTGATCAAGACTTGTCGAGTAACACACCACCTGAGTTGAGACTCAACACAAGAGAGGAGTGGGGCCATACACGACTGGTGAGAACATCACTCACCAACCTGTGAGAACATCACTCACCAACTGATGGAAGCAGTTTCCAACACCATACACAGCCAGACTTACGATAAGATAAGATAATGTTGCTTATAGCCCACCCGAGGGGTGGCTTACCCGACAAGTCTTGATCACAGGTCAGTGAAAGAAAGAATGGTGGAAGAGTGGCGCGGCTGAAGATAAAACTAAAACAACTTGGAAAATGAGATGCAGTAATATCTTCATGGCTAGAGTCTATGGACTATCAAAATGTGTGTAGTCTGCTTTTGTTTTTGACCTCATTGCAGATAGGTCGGTGGTCTTTGCAATTAAACTATTTGAGTTTGAGTTTTGAGTCCCTTTTAACTTCCGATGTTGTCTGAATAAAACTGTCTTCATGTACAAAATCATGAATAAACTGACACCATCTGAACTCTACGGAAGTTTCTATTAAGT
>CM031629.1:10713146-10743146 GCA_018398815.1 Conus ventricosus | reverse complement strand
AGACCAACAGAACAGTGACCTAAGCCAAGTTCTTCCCAACAAACAACGGTGGGGGGTCGTTTGGAACACCGCAGAAAACGGGAGGACAACAGGGCGAAGGGCAGAAAGGTGCAGCTACAGACCAGTCAGTCCGGGTCTGCAGGTCCACAGCCCCCGACGGCGGCTACAGCGACGGTGACAAACGCACAGGGGCAGGTCATCCGATGGATCGGGATGCGCGTCTCCCCTCCAGACCGTGTTCTGGACAGTGTGCCAGAACAGCCAGGGAAAGGTGACGCAAAGAGGGCCCACGGGACACAGCGTCGCCGGATCCTTTGGTCTTGCGAGGAAGCCGTCAATTTTCGGACTCCGTGCAGAGATTTCCCCCGACGCTATGCCCGGAGCAGTGCTTGGAGACTGTGAGGAACCCATCAGTGACTTGTGAGTGACGTGTGGAGGTTTTCAACTCTCATCCTTCTTCCCCTCCTCGTCCAAACAGGACAGTGAAAGGACAGTTCAACAGGTTCAATGAGCGAGAAAACCAAAAGGATATCTTACAAGTAGGTCCGATGCAGTGTTTCCAAATTTCGTACAAGTGCTCGCGATGTGTTTGTGTTGTGGGTGTGTGGTGCTTGTGTCTGTGTGTGTGTGTGATGTGTGTCCATCCCTCTCTCCCTCCCTCTCTCTCTCTCATCTCTCTGCTCTCACTCTCGCTCTCTCTCGCTCTCTCTCACTGTGTGTGTGTGTGCGCGCGCGCGCCGCGCGTGTCGTGTGTGTGTGTTGGGTGGTGTGGTCTGTGTACATAAGGAGAGAAGGTGTGTGGTTTCTCTCTCTCTCTCTTTTCTCTCTCTCTCTCTCTGTGTTGAGAAGGGGGGGAGCGGGGGGGGGTCGGGGGGTTAGAGTGAGCGAGAGGGTATGGAAAGTATATATTCATAAGGGAATTCATAAGTATATGTAGGTGCATGTGCATTTGGGGAGAAGGGAATGTGGAATTTGTGTGCGGGTGCATGTATGTGTGGGTGCGCGTGTGTGTGCGCTCGCCGCGTGCACGCGTTTTGTACATGTGGGTGTGTGTGCTTGTGTGTGTGTGTGTGGGGGGTGTGTGTGTGTATGTGTGTGTGTGTGTGTGTATGTGTGAGTGTGTGTGTGTGTGTTGTGTGTGTGTATGTGCCGTCGCATGAGCGTGTAACTTGTACTGTGTGAGAAGTAAATGTGACGTTTGATTGCATAACAATGAACCATGTAGATATATTGCATGAAATGTTATGTCTGCTCCATGTGTTGAAAAATGTTTCGATGGTTTATGAGCAGTTTTTGATTCCTGTTCCTTACCCGTAACACCAAGGAAAAAAAAGTGAGGTGTCCACACGTATGACTGATATTTATATTTGTGTATGTGTGTATGTCTAGGTCAATTTGTATACGCGGACTGGACTTTGGGGTTTTGGGTTTCTGTGATCAGCATTAGGGACAAAAGTCCAGAAAAAGTGCGTGTCAGACATCTGGATTAATTTAAGACTTTGATACATGAGCCAAACACGTATTGTAAGGGGGAGGGGGGGGGTGGGGGGTGCGCGCGCGTGCTGGTGTGGGCGTTGCGTTTGATGGTATGTGTGTGTGCAGCGTGAGCGTGTTGTATGAAACTTTGTGAAAGTAAATGTGTGACTTTTTGATTGTGTAACAATGAACCATTTTAAGGGTGGTATGGAAGTTGTCGCTCCATGTGTTGTTGAAATGTGAGGTTTATGAGCACTTTTAGATCATGCTCCTTATTACCAGTAACAACAAGAAAGACCAAAGTAGGTGTACACACATGTTGCACGTGCATATTTATTAATGTTCATGTGTGTATACTAGATCTTATATGTCTTACACAGACCGAGATGTGGTTATCTATGCACATGTATAAGCTCCGAACGGGTGCTTGTCGGACATCTGGATATGATTAAGATTTATGCATAGCACATGTTTTGGGGTAAGGTGAGTGTTAGTGTGTGCGCGGCGCGCGGTGGTGTGTGCGACCACGTGCGCGCTCGCGTCCGTGCGTGTTTGGGGTGTGATTTGGTAGCGTTGTGCCACATGGTGGGTTTGGAGGAAAGGGGGGGTGGGGGGGGCGAATGGTTTACGCGTACGTGCAATTTGGGTGAGGGGGGGGGGGGGGGGGGTGTGTGTGGTGTGTGCTTATGTGTGTGTTCGTGTTTGTGTGAGTGGGGGGGGGGGGGTGTGTGGGGGGGGGGGGGGGGGGGGGGGGGGGGGGGGGGGGGGGGGGGGGGGGTACGTGTGCGGGCGCACCCGAGTATTTGTGACATATTTTTGTACAATGGATCTTTTCTTCTTTTCTTCCTAAAATACTGGTTCACTCACAAACGAGTAGGTCACCAGTTGGTTTTGTTTGATTTGGTTTTGCTGTTGAGGCCACATAACCTAAGAAAAGACTAGAAGTAAGGCTGATTTATCATTCCGCAACACAATAGTCCTATAATCATCAACGTTCAGCTGCTCCTGTGTATATGTCTTTTCCGCTCCCTTTGGACTTGTAAGTCACTTTTTCCTCATGTTTGATAAACACTTGACCCTTTAAAACCTGTGGCAGAATGTCCTTCTCACACTCTGAACTCTCGAAATCTACATTGTGTGTGTGGGATATCTGATGAAGTTGTACACCTTTAGATGAATTTTTTTCCAGGTTCGGATTGGGAAAGATAATTGTTTCCTTTCAGCTTCATCTTAAGAGAAAATAACTTGCAGACTCCACAATCAATATGAAGCCAAAACTGTCGGATATCTTGATGTTTATATTTCCTTCTTTCTTTCCTTTCTTTCCCTCTTTCTTTCGTTTATCCCTTCGTTTCTTTGAGGTGTGTGTGTGTATGTGTGTGTGTGTGTGTGTGTATCAGGGGGAAGGGGGGGGGGGGGGGGGGGGTCACGGTCCGTGAATGAGCTGTGTTAACCAGCTGGAGACGGGAAGTATGTATTTTACGGAACTGCCACGTTGTGAGTGTCTCAATTTTGTAAACTTGGTGCTGAGATAGTAAGGAAGAGTGGCCACCCTTTTTCCCCTCCGTGAGCCCCCCCCCCCCCCCCCCCCCTCCTCCCGCCGGGGAAGAGAAAACAAAAGCCATAGAGGGGGTGGGGTGACGGGCCCTTATTACATTCCGGGAGATTCTCTGTCATCTACCCTGTCCCTCCCTATCGTCGCTGCCTCTGCCTCCCGCCTCTCTCTTTCTCTCTCTCTCTCTCTCTCTCTCTCTCTTATTTATTTATGATCATCGTTACTATTATCGTGATCATAAACTTTACTACCAGTGGGCTACTGCTGCTACTGCAACTGCTACAGCTGCTGTCACTACTGCTACTACTGCTGGTGCTGCTGCTACTGTGGCTGCTGCTTCTTCTGCTGATACTACCACCACTACTACAATTACTGTAGCTGCTGCTGTCACTACTACTGCTACTGCTGCTGCTGCTGCTACTATTGCCTTTTTCACTACTATCATGATTATCATGGGCAGTAGTTTGCGTTATCTGCACAGATTCTCTAACGGAGTGATGTATTCTCAGTATACGGACCTACCAAACAGGTGTATTTTTCGCCTGGCAGATTTTTTGCGCAAGTTTGTGGATGTTTAGAGAAGAGGAGGTGGTGGGTCGGTGGGCGGCGTGGTGGTGGTGGAGGGGGGGGGGGGGGGGGGGTTGCGGACGAGCGGGTGGGATGGAGGGGGGGGGGGGGGGGGATGCGGCATGAATCTGATGATGTTTGATGATTTGATGATGTTCATTCAGAGAAAAGGGAAGGGATTCTAGTTCGATAAATCTAATGTTGCTTTTTGTATGCTGTATTTTTTTATGCTTGCGGTTTGCGAGGTTTTGTGTGTGTGTGTGTGTGTGTGTGTGTGTGTGTGTGTGTGTGTGTGTGTGTGTGTGTGTGTGTGTTTGTGTGTGTGTGTGTTTGTGTGTGTGTTTTCTTATGTTTTTTTTGGTTGATTTTTTTGGTCCGTTTTGGCACATAATATAGAACATTGTATATATTTGAATGTGAATTTCAAGACTTGAATGGCAACAAACGGCGTTCAAGTGCAGACTTCAAGTGCTGAGTGCACTTTTAACATTATAATTCTTATTGTTATCATTGGTTTATTTAAGACTTTCTCCTCGTTTTGTTTCTTATGTTTATACGTATACAGCCCGTGTCTGTACATACATTAGCAATATTGACATCTCGCAAAGAATGTTGTCTGGTACAAAGATAGCAGGTATATCTCATAGCCAAATGGACGGTCCTAATTCACATTGGGGTAATTACGCAAGTCATGATTACGATGATTGTTCAAATGCATGCTTTTGTAAGTATATTCCTTTTTGCCTGCCCATTGTGACATTGAAACTGGATTCCTGTTTGTTGCTTCTATTCCCCCTGTGGCACTTGATGATCTTTTATGTAATGTTTTTGACTACAAGGAAAACACCATGGATTCAGTAGGTAAACAAGGCAAACATGTTAACAATTTCATCATTAAACTGTCAAGGTCTAGGGAACTATCAGAAAAGAAGAGATATATTTCATATTTTAAGAAAAAAACAATACTCTATATATTGCCTACAAGATACTCATTTTGAAAAAGATATGGAAAAGTGTATTTATGCGGAATGGGGGTATGACTGCTTTTTTCTCCTCATACAGATCCAATGCTCGAGGAGTAGCAATACTATTTAACAATAATTTCGAATTCAAAATAAATAAGGTGGAAACGGACATGCAGGGTAACTTTATCATCATATCATTTACAACGAATGAAAAGGAACTGTTGCTAGTAAGTGTTTATGGACCAAACAAAGAGACCCAGCATTCTATGAGGAACTCACAAATAAGATCAAAACGTACAACAATAACAACGTTATTGTGGTGGGGGATTTTAATATGGTACTAGAACAGGACATTGATTGTTACAATTATAAACACTAAATAACCCAAAAGCCAAAAAAGTAGTTGAGGATATGATACAAGATTTGTCATTAGCAGATATATGGAAAAGAAAACAACCCGGATTGTAGGAGATACACATGGCGTAGACCTACCCCCTTGCAACAGAGTAGGCTAGACTTCTTCCTTCTGTCAGAATATTTAATTTGGTATTTTGAAGATGCTGACATTTTACCAGGCTATAGATCTGACCATTCACTGATTACACTAAAGCTTCAATTCGGAAAGAAGATTAAACACAAATCTTTGGAAATTTAATACATCTCTACTAAAAGATAAAGAATAATAGACGGAATAAATAATCTAATAAAAGAAATAACAGAGGAATACACAGATAAAGATGAGGGGAATGATATTAATGCTAACAATAGCCAAGATGAAAACCAGTCCGACAGCTCAGACCCTAAACTAACAGTGTCTGATCGGGTCTTTCTTGACTTCTTACTAATGAAGATAAGAGTAAAATCCATCCAGTATGCCACAATTAAAAAAAGAGAATCACAATGTAAAGAAAACAGACTTATGCAAACTATCAAAGATATTGAGAGTAAAGAACTTAAAATCAGAGGAGGATTTGAAGAAAATTGAAGAGAGTAATAGAGAATTGATATCACTAAGAGAAAAGGTCATGAATGGTGTACTACTAAGATCAAAAGCAAGATGGGTTGCTGATGGGGAAAAGGTTAGTAAATTTTTCTGCAGTTTAGAAAAGCGTAACTTTATTAGCAAACAAATTGTTAAATACTGGATGGACAGGGTAATACACTGGACAAACCAGAAGACATAAAAGTTACAGTAAACATTTTTTATGAGGATCTATACCGAAAAAGATCAATGTGAAATGCAATATTGATGATTTGGTGAATAGATACGAAACTAACAGAAGAACAGACTAAATCATTACAAGGAGAAATAACAATAGAAGAAGCAGGGATTGCATTGAAAAATATGAAGAACGGAAAAAGCCCTGGATCGGATGGGTTTGGAGCTGAGTTTTTCAAATGTTTTGGAAACAAATCGGCGTGTTTGTAACTCGAGCTCCTAAATGAAAGTTTCAGAGAGGCGAACTATCAAACACCCAGAAGAAGGTATTATAATCTGTATACCAAGAAGGAAAAGCAAAAGAATATGTAAAAAACTGGAGACCTATTTCACTTTTAAACCTTATATACAAAATTGGCTCCACTTGTATTGCTAACAGAATTAAAAAGGTCCTTCCATCACTGATTAGTGAAGACCAGACAGGATTTGTCCCAAATAGATACATAGGTAGTAACATTAGGTTAATTTATGACATAATACACTATCTCAACATAAAAAATATCCCAGGGATGCTAATTAATTTAGACTTTGAAAAGGCGTTCGACTCATTAGATTGGGATTTTATGCACAAAGTGCTAGAGGCTGTAGGTTTAGGTAAAGATTTATGTAAATGGATAGACGTATTCTACAAAAACATTAAGTCTACAGTAATCGTAAATGGCCAAACATCATCATGGTTCTCAATAGAAAGGGGTTGTAGGCAAGGAGATCCAGTTTCACCGTATATCTTCGTATTATGTGCAGAAATATTATCCGTAATGATCAAAGAGAAAATAGTATTGAAGGTATACAAATCGGGGAGAATGAACACAAGATATCACAATTTGCCGACGACACTCAACTGATGAACACAGGGAATAAGAAATCATTTGAAAAATCTATCGAGATCTCGACAGGTTTGGGAAAACATCAGGTTTATTTTTAAACAAAGAGAAAACACAAGTAATTTGGCTTGGAAGACAAAAGCATACTGAAATAAGATATATGGAGCATTTAAAGATGATCTGGAATCCAAAAGAATTCAAAATATTAGGAATTTGGTTTACTCAGGACTTAAACACACATGGAAAAAAGAAACTACAATGATAGAATGATAGAAGTGAAGGCACTATTTAAAATTTGGCTAAAGAGAATTATTACCCCTTTAGGAAGAATTGCAGTCTTAAAATCATTAATTCTGTCAAAACTAACTTACCTAAAGGTTGATGCTTCCAAATCCACCTGACACATTTGTTAAAGAATTACAAGACTTATGTTACTGGTTTGTATGGAATAAAAAACAAGACAGGATTAGTCGAAAAAACAGTTATTAAAGATGTACAGGATGGTGGGTTGAATCTACCTGACATAAATGCTCTCATCACTGCATTAAAATTAACATGGATAAAAAGGCTGAGACAAACAACACACAGATGGAGAGACATGCTGATTTTTTCATACCCAATTATTGAGAACATTGAGAAGTACTCTCCTAATCATCTGTGCATCACCACTCAAGACAATATTTTCTGGAAAACATGTATTCATGTCGTATAAGCAGTTCTATTATAAAATAAAACCCGAAAATGCTAGAGAACTACTTGCAGAACCAATCCTTTACAATGAACATTTTAAAGTAGGAAATAAACTAATAAAACACAAAAACTGGAACAACAGAAATGTATTTAGAGTATCTGATTTGTTCAAAGCAAATGGAGATTCACTATCCCACGGGGAATTTAGAACAAAGTATAATATCGAAATAGATTTCCTATCTTATGGTGGATGTATATTATGCATTAAACGATACATTAGAGAACAAGGGTTTGAGAATGAGATAAAAGATAACATTGAAGCAGAAGTCAACACAGCACTAAAGAAAATATATTCTGTAGATAAAGGTTCCAAAACTTATTACAGAGTTTATAGTAAAAGATAACTGGGAACCAAACTGTTGTGCAAAATGGACAAAGAAGCTGAATAGACAGATACCTTGGAAGAAATGCTTTAGAAAAAATTTACCAAATTAAGGATATTAAGCTAAAATGGATGCAAATGAGAATAGTGCATCGAATAATTGCAACTAATGTAGCTCTGAAAGAATGGGAATAGTAGAAAGTTATAACTGTAGTTTCTGTAAAGAGGAAAAAGACAGCATTGAACTATGTTCTGGAGATGCATACACGTCAATGAGTTCTGGAAATCATGCAAGAATTAATAAAAGGAAAGTGTTTAATTTGCGAATAACCTGTCTCTGACTGAAAACACAATAATATTTGGAGCAGATGACAATTCCAGAACTGATACTACATTCGATCTTATAATACTGATAGCCAAACACTACATTTTAGCTGTAAAATAAATAAATGTAAGCCTTCAATAACAGTATTTCTAAAATACTAAAGAGAAGATACAATCTTGAAAAATACATAGCAACTGTACAATTGAATCTGCTAAAATTTAACACTAATTGGATCAATTATGAAGTATTATTTGAAAATTGATAATCAAAATCATAAGATACCTGGATTTAATACGTGCATGAGAGGATATGTTCAGGATGTGTAGGTAATTTTATATGTGTCCAGGACGGGGGAAATCGTGATGGTATTGCTTAAGTGCACTAAGTTGATGTATTATTAGTCAGGCTTAACACACCAAGGTTATCTTTGCACTCATACACGCATATGCACACTCATGCACCCACCAAACATTCACCTCTCTCTGGGAATGGGATGTCACGCATTCGTTTCTTTCCTAACATGACTGAGAACAAGAAATACAATTTCTATGCTACTTATAATCAATCATGAACAATCAATCACACACAATGAATAAATCAACACATTAAAAAATCAATACTTCCTAATCCCGGGTTATAATGAAATGACTTCTTACCTGGCCAGGTTTTCACACACAACCACGCTTTCACACCACACCACAGTTCTGAAAAAGTCTCTTCACGTCTTCTTCCGCACTGCTTGATGGTGATGCCCTTGGTTGACTGGCTCCAGGCTTCAGGACTGGGTCTTCGTGGTCGTCTCTGGGATCTCGACGTCGAACTCTTCTTCGTCTTCTTCACCCACCTCTGGGTTCAAATTCAGTTTGTCTGTCTTCACCCACCTCTGGGCTTCAAACTTAGTTTCCTTCTCTTCCAGCTTGTCTTTAACTCTAAGACCTTGCTGTCTCTTCTATCTCCAGACCACGTCTCTCTCGACCCTTTCTCTGTCCTGCTCACTCCTCTCCTCTCTCTCTCTCTCTGTGCCTTCTCTCTCTCTCTCTCCTGGTGTTGTTCTCCGACACGTTGTTCCCCCTCAGTTTATATAGGGAGGGAAACAAAGGATTCCCTTCGGGCCATGCCTTTGTCCACGCTGCTTCTCAAACCCTAGTTCACAAGTACCCTGAATTCTCCACTCGCGACATTCCACACACATCAGCATTTACACACACCCCTACCTAATTGATTAGCAAACACACACTTAGCCCCAGATGGACATCGAAAATTCCCGCCGACTTCGGTGGTCAGTTAACACAGTAATTATCTTAAGGAGGGTTACTACAACCTCCACACGCATTCAACCAGCCTGACAATAGAACCAACACAGTGACCCACGGCAATACCATCCAAACAAATCCAAGACTCCTGCTCTTCACTGACTGTTTACACAAGAACCTCAGCTGACTGAGCATTTAGCGCTCACTTGGGGTGCCGAGGTCGTAGTGGTTACATTCCTTCCCCCTTTCGCCACCGGGCAGGTCCGAACTCTCTCCTAGGTGTTGTTTGTCATCTGACCACTTCGGCCTCGTTCACACAGTTCGGCCGTGTGCGATGGTAAGGTACCCTGGTTAATTGGTCTATTACCTATTTGTATACCACGTACAATGTCCCTTTGTCTCCAAGCGTCTAATGCCTTTTGTGAGAGGTTTCACGCTCCTTGACAATATGGTATTCAAATATCATTGAGTGTGGTTGTAGCCTGTGGCCCGCTGCTTGTCTGGCATGGCGATACCGCGGCTGGGACCCGTAGGCCGATCGGCAACTTACATTTATTTAAGATTTCTTTTGATTGTTAAAGAAATATGAAGACACAGATGGACGGGATTTCGGTGCTGGTGTGTACACCCAGCTGGGAAAATGCTTAAGTCTGTTTAAATTTATATTTTGAAGGATCATTGCAGTGAACATAATTATATATATTATGCGCTATATACAACAGCTATCACATGGTACCACACGGAGAAAACATTATTTCATTATTATATATTGCAAATAATTATGTATATTGTTTAAGTATTATGAATTCATAAGAAGAGAGAAAGTGGAGGGTGGGTGGGTGGGGAGGGGAGGGGTGTGAGTGGAGTGAGCGGGTGTGTTTGGTTGCCTTTATGTGCTTGTAGTTGGTAAGAACTCAGAGGATTGTGCTTAGTGAATTTAGTTTGTTTGTGTATGTGTGTATATCCAACAAAAAGAAAAAACCTTTCCTCGGCATACATTGAACTCTCACTCAAATCCATTCAATTCGGAAAAAAAGATAACTCGTTTCTAATACGTTTCACGGATTATTTACTACAATATTGTCAAACATGTACAAATATCATTAACAACAAAAATGTGTGTTAATTTGCATCCGGAAATGTACAGCAAAGAGAAATATCATGTTGATGAAAGAATGGAGAAGAGAGAAAGAAGGAACTGTGGAATGGAAGAGAGAATGAGGAAAGAAATAAAAAATGTATTTAAAAAAAAAAAAAAAAAAAAAAAAAAAACTACTGGGTCGATCGTTCTGAAAATTTGTAAGTATGTATATTATGGGTCAAAGATGATGCCCGACGTTTTAGTTTACCGTTACAGCCGTTACTAACGGCTGTAACGGCCTGTAACGCTTTTTCTTCTTTATGGAACATCTCAGAAAGTACTTGGCCGATCTTTGTGAAAATTAGGAGGTATGTTCATTATGGGTCTCGGATGATGCCCGATGTTTTAGTTTACCCGTTATAGCCGTTACTAATGGCTGTTACAGCCTGTAACGGTTTTTCTTCTTTATAGAATATCTCAAAAAGTACTAGGCCGATCTTTCAGAAAATTTGTAGGTATGTTCATTATGGGTCACGAATACTGCCTGATGTTTTTAGTTTACCGTTATAGCCGTTACTAACGGCTGTAACGGCCTGTAACGCTTTTTCCTTTTTATAGAATATCTCAGAAAGCATTTGGCCGACCTTTCTGACAATTTGTAGGTATGTTCATCATAGGTCACAGATGATGCCGATGTTTTAGTTTACCGTTGCAGCCGTTACTAACGGCCGTAACGGCCTGTAACGCTTTTTCCTTCTTTATGGAATATCTCCGAAAGTATCTTGGCTGATCTTTTTGAAAATTAGCAGGTATGTTCATTGTAGGTCACGAATGATGCCCGATGTTTTAGTTTACCCCGTTATAGCCGTTACTAATGGCTGTTACAGCCTGTAACGGTTTTTCTTCTTTATAGAATATCTCAAAAGTACTAGGCCGATCTTTCAGAAAATTTGTAGGTATGTTCATTATGGGTCACGAATACTGCCTGATGTTTTAGTTTACCGTTATAGCCGTTACTAACGGCTGTAACGGCCTGTAACGCTTTTTCCTTTTTATAGAATATCTCAGAAAGCATTTGGCCGACCTTTCTGACAATTTGTAGGTATGTTCATCATAGGTCACAGATGATGCCGATGTTTTAGTTTACCGTTGCAGCCGTTACTAACGGCCGTAACGGCCTGTAACGCTTTTTCCTTCTTTATGGAATATCTCCGAAAGTACTTGGCTGATCTTTTTGAAAATTAGCAGGTATGTTCATTGTAGGTCACGAATGATGCCCGATGTTTTAGTTTACCCGTTATAGACGTTACTAACGGCTGTAACGGCTTGTAACGGTTTTTTCTTCTTTTTAGATATCTCAGAAAGCACTTGGCCGACCTTTCAGAAAATTTGCAGGTATGTTCATTATGGGTCACAAATAATGTCCGATGTTTTAGTTTACCTTTATACTGTTACTAACGGCTGTAACGGCCTGTAACGGTTGTTTTTCTTCATGGAATATCTCAGAATGTACTTGGCCGATCTTTGTGAAAATTAGCAGGTATGTTCATTATGGATCAAGGATGATGCCTGATGTTTTAGTTTACCGTTATAGCATTACTAACGGCTGTAACGGCCTGTAACGTTTTTTTAATAGTTTTTTTTAATGGAATATCTCAGAAAGTACTTGGCCGATCTTTGTTAACATTAGCGGTATGTTCACTATGGGTTACGGATGATGCCCGATGTTTTAGTTTACCGTTATAGCCGTTACTAACGGCTGTAACGGCCCATAACGCTTTTCTTCTTTATGGAATATCTCAGAAAGTACTTGGCCGATCTTTATGAAAATTAGCATTTATGTTCATTATGGGTTACGGATGATGCCCGATGTTTTACTTTACCGTTATAGCCGTTACTAACGGCTGTAACGCCCTGTAACGGTTTTTCTTCTTTATGGAATATCTCAGAATGTGCGTGGCCGATATTTCTGAAAATTTATACATATGTTCATTATGGGTCACGGATGATGCCCGATGTTTAAGTTTACCGTTAGAGCCGTTACTAACGGCCCATAATGGTTTTCTTCTTTATGGAAAATCTCAGAAAGTTCTTGGCGATCTTTCTGAAAATTTATAAGTATGTTCATTTTAGGTCACAGACGATAGCCGATGTTTACCAGAATAGCCATTACTAACGGTTACACCAGCCCAAGACGGTTTTTCCTCCTTATGGAATATCTCGCGCGTATTCAGGATAAACTGGAGTACGTTTATATGCTTTGCATCTTGTTTATTGTTCTTACTGGTTTGTCTGGCCAGAAGAAGACTTTCTGGTCGAAGCGCCTTGTTTCTGTCTTGTGTGTGGGTTCTATTCAGGTAGTTGTCAGGTGATGTGTATTGATTCAGTCCGTGTGCTTGTCTGATAATAATGTTATACGTCAGTTGTGTGGTTCTCTCGTGACTTTTTAATATGTTGCTCTGTATGATATGGTGATATTATGTGTTGATTCTGTTCATTTGGTGTGTGGTGATACTATGTATTGGTTCTGATCGTGTGTGGCGGTCTGTTGATGTCATGTGTTGGTTCTGTTTGTGTGATGGTGTGGTTGTAAAGTGCTCGTTCTGTTCATGTGACTGTGTGGTGGTATTGTGCACTGGCTCTGTTTTTGTGATGATGTGGTGTAAAGTGTTGGTTCTGTTCATGTGGTAGTGTGGTGATGTTGTGTATTGGTTCTACTCATGTGGTAGTGTGTTGATGTTGTGTATTGGTTCTACTCATGTGGTGCTGTGGTGATGTTGTGTACTGGTTCTATTCATGTGGTGGTGTGGTAACATCATGTGTTGGTTCTTTTCATGTGACGGTGTGGTGATGCTATGTGTTGGTTCTGTTCATGTGATGGTGTGGTGATGTTATGTGTTAGTTCTGTTCATTTGGTTACATTATGTGTGGTTCTGTTCATGTGGTTACATTATGTGCTAGTTCTGTTCATGTGGTTGCATTTGTGTTGGTTCTGTTCATGTGATGGTGTTGTGATGTTATGTGTTAGTTCTGCTCATGTGGTTACATTATGTGTTGGTTCTGTTCATGTAATAAACAACTCACAAGCCCATGTTTTCCACTGTTGATCACTTCAATTGCTAGCTCATTGACAAAGAGGGAAAACAGAACAGGACTGCAAGCATCACCTTCCCCCAACCCCAGTTGTACAGTTAATGTAATCTGTCAGTTTATCCCAGCAACGAACTCTAGCTCTAACCACCTCATACATGCTTCTGATACATCTGAAAGTTTACCCTTAATACCATGAATCATGACTGGCCAAAGAAGATTTCTGTCGAAGGAATTGAACGCATTTTCAAAATCTATAAAAACGGCATACAATTTTCGATTATGGGAAAACTGCTGCTGAACAAGAGCCATCACAGTAAACATGTGGTCAACAGTCGAATAACCTTTTTTTAAACCAGGTTGGTGACCACCAGTAATGTTGTGTTCCTCAATCCATTCTTGCAATCTGTTATTTATTATCATTCCATATGTTTTACTGTTTATGTTACTGAGACCGATACCCCTCAAATTGTTTGGATTATTAGCGTCACCTTTTTTAAAGATAGGTATGATTATTGACTCCGTCCAGTTATCCGGAAACATGCCGTCATCAAACAGTTTATTGAAAAATTTCAAGCAAACTCTTACAATTTGGGCAGAACAGTGTTTGAACAGTTCACCAATAATGCCATCGGGGCCCGCTGCTTTACTTAAAAAAAAATATTTTATTTTATTTTATTTAACCAATTTTTTTGTAATAGGAAAAAGAACATGAAGTGATACAGGAAAATGATCAGAATCTATGCGTTCTGCGAGAGAGAGAGAGAGAGAGAGAGAGAGAGAGAGAGAGAGAGAGAGAGAGAGAGAGAGAGAGAGACAGACAGACAGACAGACAGACAGACAGACAGACAGACAGTTTCAGTTTTCTCAAGGTGTCACTGCTTGAGGACTAGTCCATAATTATACGCTACACCACATCCGCCAAGTTTCGAGACCACACTGCGCATAATTTAGAGCACTAAGATTAGAGAATTCAAGAAGAGAGTCTCATGGCTACAATTTAGCAGATGTCTGACTTACGCATTAGCCCAATGCGCTGATGAAACCTAACACTGGCTGACATTATTATCATTGTATGTGTGTGTGGTCAGTGTACACGTGTGCAGGGTTGTGTTGGCACTGGCCCCGTGTGTGTGTGGTCAGTGTACACGTGTGCAGGGTTGTGTAGGCACAGGCCCATGTGTGTGTGGTCAGTGTACACGTGTGCAGGGTTGTGTAGGCACAGGCCCATGTGTGAGTGTGGTCAGTGTACACGTGTGCAGGGTTGTGTAGGCACAGGCCCATGTGTGAGTGTGGTCAGTGTACACATGTGCAGGGTTGTGTAGACACTGGCCCATGTGTGAGTGTGGTCAGTGGACACGTGTGCAGGGTTGTGTAGGAACTGACCCATGTGTGTGTGTGTGGTCAGTGTACACGTGTGAAGGGTTGTGTGGGCACTGGCCCATGTGTGTGTGTGTGGTCAGTGTACACGTGTGCAGGGTTGTGTAGGCACAGGCCCATGTGTGAGTGTGGTCAGTGTACACGTGTGCAGGGTTGTGTAGACACTGGCCCATGTGTGAGTGATCAGTGGACACGTGTGCAGGGTTGTGTAGGCACTGGCCAATGTGTGTGTCCATGGGTATGCAGGGCGCGTGTGCATGACGATGATAATGAAGAAAAAAATCGGAATTCCAAGCCTTAATATTGCTAGAATACGTTTTGAGAGACAGACAAACAGATATGCACGCACGCACACACGCACACACACACACACACACACACACACACACACACACACACACACACACACGCGCGCGCACGCACGCACGCACGCACGCACGCACGCACGCACGCACGCACACAGAGGATAGTAATGATGACGACGACGACGATGATGATGATGTTGATGATTCATTAAGGCCGTTGTCCCACACAGAAGGAATACTATACACCAAATGTTATGTGCAAGGTTACGTGCACGTTGACAAATCACGAAGACTGAGCACATTTAGCGGTCCTAAATGACGAAACAAAAATGCCTCACACATGAAGTAAATCACAAAATTTCACATAACCTTTTTTTCTGCGAGTGAAAAGCAAACTGGATCAAAACTGGTTAGGAGAGAGAGAGAGAGAGAGAGAGAGAGAGAGAGAGAGAGAGAGAGAGAGAGAGAGACTGGTTAGGAGAGAGAGACAGAGAGAGAGAGAGAGAGAGGAGAGAGAGAGAGAGAGAGAGAGAGAGAGAGAGAGAGACTGGTTAGGAGAGAGAGAGAGAGAGAGAGAGAGAGAGAGACTGGTTAGGAGAGAGAGACAGAGAGAGAGAGAGAGAGAGGAGAGGTGAAGAGAGAGAAGAGAGAGAGAGGAGAGAGGAGAGAGAGAGAGACTGGTTAGGAGAGAGAGAGAGAGAGAGAGAGAGAGAGAGAGGAGAGAGAGAGAGAGAGAGAGAGAGAGAGAGATCACGTGAACACGTGTGCAGTGAAACAAAGACAGACTGACAGAGAGCCCAGTGAAGAGTATCATGTCGATTTTACGCCCAGGAGTGGCAGCGATCTGAAGACAGAAGAGAAAGCAACGGAGGCGTTGCCAAGACAATCCTCACGCCAGATAGCCGTGTTCAGTGGACAAAAACTGCACGGAAATCTGTTGACAGCTGGACAGAAGGAAGACAGTTCAGAAGCGTTGGATGTTCCACATTTCCGGAGGAGAGCAGAGGCGTGTGTCGTGGTCATGGGTAGAGACGAAAACATTTGATTTTTTTTTCTTAGAAATGCAAGGTAATGTATAAATTGGTATGCAAAGAACGCCGGTGTACCACACAATTCCACCGCATGTGAGAATAGAGGGGATACAACGACTAGAATCAAGGAAATAAATGAGAGAGACCTTGCAGAAAGAAAATCAAACACACAATGACGGCGTACTCCCCATGTCCAAACGTACAGCCCGAAGGGACGGCATCCGCCTCACCCTCCATCGTCCCTCTCACCACCACCACCACCACATACCACCCCTCCCCCTCCCGCCCCCACCGCTCCCCTCAGCGTTCTTCTTGCAGTCCCTGCCGTCACCTGACGGTGCACAAACCTCCCTCAAACCCCGCCTTCCACGACGACGACGACGACGCCGACAACGGCGGTGAGGGGAACCACCGCCATCTTCTCCCCCCTGCCCCCTTCACTCCTCGAGCTGAGAGCAGCAAGAGACCCGACCTCAGGGCGAGCGGAGGGTCGGCGCGCCACGACCGCCACTCCCCCGTGATTCAGTTGTCCTCCAACGGCAGCGACGACTACTCCGCAGGACGCGTCAAGCCGACAGATGACGTGGACAACCCAACGATCCAGCCCACGGTCAAGTCGCAAGTGCGCCGACCCTTGGCGAGTGTGCCGGAGTGGACACCGGGCGGACCCCGTCTGAGGGAGGCCAGGCTGTCGCTGCTGGGGAAGCCTCTAACCTACAGACCCACATCCGGGGACGTCCGCTTCCGGCGGTTCCAGGCCAGGGTGTACAACTTCCTGGAGCGCCCCAAGATGTGGACGTCTTGGGCCATATCACCTGGCCGTGTGAGTACAGCGCTGTGCTGACTGTGGGAGTGGGGTTTAGTTTGTTGTTTTTGTGAGTGCAACAGTGTGTTGTTTGTGGGAGTGCGGTAGTTTGTTGTTTTTGTGAGTGCAACAGTGTGTTGTTTGTGGGAGTGCGGTAGTTTGTTGTTTTTGTGAGTGCAACAGTGTGTTGTTTGTGGGAGTGCGGTAGTTTGTTTGTGTGTGTGTGGTGTTAATGCTGTATTGTTTGTGTGGGTGCAGTATTACTTTTGGACGTGTGAGTGCAACACTGTGTTGACTGTGTGAGTGCAACAGTGTGTTGTTTGTGGGAGTGCGGTAGTTTGTGTTGTGTGTGTGTGTGTGTGGGTGCAATGCTGTTTTTGTTTTGTGTGGGTGCAGTATTACATTGCACGTGTGAGTACAACACTGTGTTGACTGTGTGAGTGCTGCAGTATGTTGTTTGAGTGAATACTATGTTGTTTGTGTGAGTGCAATACTGTGTTGTATGTGTGAGTGCAATGCTGTGACTACAATACTGTGTTGTACGTGTGAGTGCAACACTGTGTTAATTGTGTAAGTAATCTGTGTTGTCTGTGAGAGTACAGTACTGTGTTGTCTTGTGCAAAGGTCCTGTCGCTTTGCCGTGTTAATAAAATACTGTGTTGTTTTGTAGTTCTGTCACTATGCTGTGTGAATGTAAAATAGATTTCTTTTGTAGTTCTATCACTATGCTGTGTGAGTACAATATGGTGTTGTTTTGTTGTGTTGTACTCACATACTGTGCTGTTTTGATTTGTACTTTTGTCTCTATTTTGTGGGAATGCTGGAAAGCGTTGTTTTGTCCTACCACAATGCTGTGTGACTACAATACAGTGTTGTCTTGTTTTGTAGTATTGTGCTCATATGCTGTGTTGTTTTGATTTGTACTTCTATCACTAAGTTGTGGGAGTGCAATGTAGTGTTGTATACAGTTCTATCACTGTACTGTATGAGTACAATGAAGTGTAGAGAGTGATATCTTGTTCTGAAGTAGCCATCATCACCAGTGTTTGGTATAACTATTGGAAGGGCCTTGACGTGTTGCGTATTAGACATCATCAATCATTTTATGTGAAACTTGCATGGGCCTGTGATTTTGTAGAACGACTATGATCAATTATGTTCGATGTAACTATTGCATGGGCCTGTAACGTTGTGTTGTAACTACCATCAACCATCGTGTTTGACGCAACTATTCCATGACGTGCAGCAACGACGATGTTTGATGTACCAATTGCATGGGCCTTTGATGTATGCTGTATTGGCCACTGTGAATGCTGTATTACAGCTGCCACCAACACCACACCAGGCGCTGTCCACAACCCTAGGAAAAACCTCACTTGGCGCATCAAGCATTGTCCTCCGGGACTTCATTGCCAACACACACACACACAACGTATATCCTGGGCCTGTGACGACATGTGAAGCCCTTCAATGTTTGATGTAACTTTAGCATGTGCCTGTGGAGTCCCTGCAGCCAGCGAGAGCCCTTGTCAGTGATGCTTGAGGCCCTGTCCTGACGGGTCCAATCCTTTATCGGTCTAACGTCTGCGCAGATTCTCACAATACCCCGGGCACACACTCTACTGCACTGTCAACATTGTATCGGCATCTCAGACACTGTGAACTGCGCTCTTACTGCTCACGTAAGGAGCACACACACACACACGCACGCACGCACGCGCACACACACACACACACACACACACGCACATACACACACACACACACACACACACACACACACACACACACACACACACACACACACACACACACACACGTGCGCGCGCGCAAACAACAGACTACTGTGTATGTCTTCTTTCATGCTATGATTTGGAGTTAATTTGTAATGCTCAAAACACACAACCGAAGACTGCTGGCGGTATTGTCTGGCACGCAATGAATTAGTATGTAATGCAGAGAGCACATAGCTACAGAATGCTGCCCATACTATATTTCATAACAGTAGTCACAGGTAGATAAATCTGAATTATGGCTTTGATGTCTTTATTATCTGTCAGAGCGCTGTGTCATTATCCGGATAAGGTCGATAAATCTGAATTATGGCTTTGATGTCTTTATTATCTCTCAGAGCGCTGTGTCATTATCCGGTTAAGGTCGATAAATCTGAATTATGGCTTTGATGTCTTTATTATCTGTCAGACCGCTGTGTCATTATCCGGTTAAGGTCGATAAATCTGAATTATGGCTTTGATGTCTTTATTATCTGTCAGAGCGCTGTGTCATTATCCGGTTCAGTTGATAAATCTGAATTATGGCTTTGATGTCTTTATTATCTGTTGATGCGTTGCATCATTTCCTGATTCAGGTTGATAATTTGAGTTCTTGTTTTGTTACGTTTTTAAACTGTTCCTCGTAACGTTTGCTGACCAGATGACATATGTAAACAAATCACTAATCGACCCAAAAGCTTCTTGATGGCCCCAGAACCTTCCGGAAAGCTGGAGCAGCTTTCAGAAGGGTGCAGACATTGTGTATGGAATATTCCACTCATTCTAATAGGCTCTACTATGTACCTGTTTTCAAACTTTCAAGAAACATTCCATGTACTTAAACTGGCTATGCTACGCCATGACTCTGGAACTTCTGACGAAAGAAAGTATAATCTAATTGCTGAGAGAAAGCGTGATATCTGTATGTTATTGTAGTTATTACAAGACATGTCTCGGTGTTAGTACCGCTCATTGGAAGATGGAAGTTGTGAGACCGTGTCAGTACCGCCCATTGGAAGATGGAAGCTGTGAGACAGTGTTAGTACCGCTCATTGGAAGATGGAAGTTGTGAGACAGTGTTAGTACCGCTCATTGGAAGATGGAAGTTGTGAGACAGTGTCAGTACCGCTCATTGGAAGATGGAAGTTGTGAGACAGTGTCAGTACCGCTCATTGGAAGATGGAAGTTGTGAGACAGTGTTAGTGCCGCTCATTGGAAGATGGAAGTTGTGAGACAGTGTCAGTACCGCTCATTGGAAGATGGAAGTTGTGAGACAGTGTTAGTGCCGCTCATTGGAAGATGGAAGTTGTGAGACAGTGTCAGTACCGCTCATTGGAAGATGGAACTTGTGAGACAGTGTCAGTACCGCTCATTGGAAGATGGAACTTGTGAGACACCTGCTGGGAGTGGAGATTGTCAGCTTGTCACCAGAGCCCACCTTTTCTCGGTCTTTGGGCAATTCACGACTAAACAGTTCCAGCTCATGTCATTCAACTCGGAAAAACGATCCAAGTGTTTTTTCAAGAAGTGATTCGGAGAATTGGCACCGGTGTCAGCACTGTCTTTCATATCACCATCACCATTACCAGGACAACCTTTCGTTCACCATCATAGCCGTGACAGCCTCCCACCACCACTACCACCATCATCACAATGACACATCTTGTATCACCATCTTAAACATGAAACCCTTCACACCCCGCCTTTATTGTTACGATCACATCACCACTGTGATACCCCGCCTACCACCACTACCACCACCACCATGGGCATTATCACCATCTTAAACATGAAACCCTTCACACCCCGCCTTTATTGTTACGATCACACCACCACTGTGACACCCCTCCTACCACCACCGCCACCACTGTCGTGACCACCATCACGTCACCCCTCAGATCACCATCATAATCGTGACACCACCACCGCCAACAACAACAACAACATCACCACTTTATCATCACAACACTTTTCTGTAAAAGCCTGCCTGCCATCACATTTCTCGGTGACGTAACCTACTGACGACTGTCACCATGCAGACTGATCCGAACACGCAATGTCTCTTGTTGCTAAGCAGTGAATGGGGGGTGAAGAACAATCAACAGTTCCTAGATACCAGTGAACGGCAGATTGCGCAATGTGACTGGTTATCATCATTCCATCACACAATAACTGTCTCCTTTTTTTTTTTTTTTTTTTTTTTTTTTTACATTTATAGCGCATGACAACAGAGACGAGGATCGTAAACGAGGACCTGTACGTAAACACACGACTGGTTTGCACTGTTAAACAACATTGGTGTTATCCTTGGTGGTTTGTTCGTCTGTTTGTTTATTTGTTTGTTTTGATGCGTGACAAGTTCATTGCACTACTTCCTTGCTTTCATGGTGGCGTGCAGGAAAGACTACAAAAACATGGGGGAGAGTGGGGGGGGTCCGTTTTCGGTTGGAAAAAATATGGAGGGAAACAAGGCTGTCTTGACCTTCACCCTCTTTTCCATCTTATTTACTGTGATCCTGATAGATATCTTTATTGACAGTGATCCTGATAGATACCTTTATTTACCGTGATCCTGATAGATACCTTGATTGACAGTGATCCTGATAGATACCTTTATTTACAGTGATCCTGATTGATTCCTTTATTGACAGTGATCCTGATAGATACCTTTATTGACAGTGATCCTGATAGATACCTTTATTTACTGTGATCCTGATAGATACCTTTACTTACAGTGATCCTGATAGACACCTTTATTTACCGTGATCCTGATAGATACCTTTATTTACAGTGATCCTGATAGATAACTTTGAAGGCTTTGACATTTCGCACAAATGGCAAACTTGCCAACCTGCTCCGTCTTCAGGCCAAAGCGTTGAACGTTATTCTGCTTGGGTTCCTCTTGATGGCTGACGGCACTGGCCGCACACTCCGTTGGGAAAGGCCAGAACATGAACACTATCTCTGGATCAGCCGGCAGACATTTTGGTCTCTCTGTTTGTCTCAGCAAGAACGGAATCCGTGTTCATACTGTGGAATCACCGGCCACATCTGCTCCTCCCTCAACACCAGTTTTCATCAAACCCAAAGATGAAGACCGGGGACATGTTCTGTTTCGGCAGCACCGTGAGCACCAACGGGTACCTGCAGGCGGAGGGGACGCTGCGAGTTGCCAAGGCCGGCGCTAACACTGGCAGGCTCACAGAGACATTGTTGGAAGATCATGGCATTAGTCTCACCGCCGAAACTGGCGTGCATAGAGTAGAGGTCATCAGTGATCAGCCATATTGCTGTGAAACCCACCAACAGCACATGTGACAGGTGTTCACAGTCCACCAGGGTTTCCTGCACAATTAAGTGGCCAGACAAAGTGTCCATCTTCCAGGTCTTCCAGGAAAAGTGTGGACTTTGCGTCGTTGAGTGTCTGGCACATCGAGCGTCAGTTAAATGGGCGGGACATGTCATCTCCAGGGAGGACAGCAAGATCCACACAATGCTTCTCCAGCAGCCATAGCATGACCGTCATGGACCTCTCATGAGGACAGACTGTCCAGCCACAAGAGCTGCAACATGGACACAATGACCTGGGAACACACTGACCTTGACCGGCCCTGGTCACAGCGGTGCCACCCAGACACCAACACTGGAATTCAGGCCAAGAGGAACAGGAGGAATCCGGGCTTAGCTCACAGAAGTCCTTCCGCTGCAACTTCTGCCGCAAACTGTGTGCCCTCCAAATTGGTCTCTTTTCCCACATTAAGACACAGTCCGGTAAATAGTCTGTATGTCCACCTCAGTTTCAGTGTCATTAGAGATTTAGCACTGCATGCTGATTGATCCCTACACGCTAGACAACAGCTGCTAAGTTTCGAGACCACATTGCGCATGATTTAAAGCCGAAGGATACATGAATTAATGACTAAGATGAGAGAATTATAAAGAGGGTCTCATGGCTACGAATTAGCAGATATCTGACCTACGTATTAGCCCAACGCGCTGGTGAGACCTTGGGTACCTACCTAACAGTGGCTGTGCCATTATTATCATTGTATGTGTGTGTGGTGGGTGATCACGTGTGTGTGTGTGTGTGTGTGTGTGTGTGTGTGTGTGTGTGTGTGTGTGTGTGTGTGTGTGTGTGTGTGTGCACGGGCCCATGTGTGTGTGCCAGTGTATGCTGTGCGCATGTACTATCTGCCCACTGGTCTCTCAAATCGATGCAAGATTCTGTTCCAGCTGGCAGAGGCAGAGTCAGGGTCAATGGTGTCGGCAATGTGGGTGATGATCCTGTTCAGGATGTCTCTGGCAAGCGCTTTCCTTGCCATACACAAATAAGGGAGGTGAAGGAGGGATCCACAATGATCATCATGCAACGTTTTGTCTCACTCCCTGCACAGTGAAGGCATCCTTAAAGTCTTGTGGTCTGTCACCATTCTGCCCGATGATCTGGAACAACAACGTCAGTCTTTTAAAGAGAACTTCTGTTCCATTATCGTAAACGCCTGCAGGAACGCTGTCTTCTCCAGATGCTGCCAGATGGGTTCTGCTTCAGCGCTTTTTGTCTGGTCACTGAAGGGTCGGCCCACTAGTGATTCCCGTAATGGTGATTGTCGCAATGTTGATTCGGATATCTCTCAGCGGTGTGTTGATGTACTCTGCCCAGTAAGCAATCCTATATTTCTTCTTTGTCAGCATGTAGACTTGTCATAACAAGGAACGGGAGTTCAGCCAAATGCCTTAAGTCTACATTTGATACGAAAGACATCGTTAGCATCGGTTACTGTTTCTAAATCTTTCCCGTTTTTCTATAATCGATTTTTCAACTGCATGTTGCCTCGCTTGCTGGTCTTCTGGCTTCTTCTTGCTGAGATGGGCCTCATCGTTCTGGTAAGACTTGACAATGACTTTGTGGACTTCCTCATCATTTTCATCGAAAACCGCACAACCTCAAACCAGCCACTGCAGCGGTATAAATGGACCGTCAAAACTTCAATTTTTCTTCTGTATTGTCTTCTGCAGGGTCTCTAAACGCCAGGGACTTCTGGATCTTCTACGATGTGCTGTACAGGGTCACTTACGTCAGGGACTTCTGGATTTTCTATGTTGTCTCCTACAGGGCACAAGACGTCAGTGACTTTCGTATTTTCTGCATTGTCCCCTGCAAGATGACAAACTGTCCGGGACTTCTTGGATCTTCTATGTTGTCCAGTGCAGGGTCACTTGACGTCAGGGACTTCTTGATCTTCTACGTTGTCGCCTGCAGGGTCACTTGATGTCACTGATTTCTGGTTCTTTTACGTTGTCTCCTGCAGGTTCACTTGATGTCATTGATTTCTGGATCTTCTACGTTGTCCCCTGCAGGACCACTTGACGTCACTGATTTCTGGTTCTTTTACGTTGTCCCCTGCAGGGTCACTTGACGTCAGAGACTTCTGGATCTTCTACGTTGTCTCCTGCAGGGTCACTTGACGTCAGAGACTTCTGGATCTTCTACGTTGTCCCCTGCAGGGTCACGTGACGTCAGAGACTTCTGGATCTTCTACGTTGTCCCCTGCAGGGTCACGTGACGTCAAAGACTTCTGGACCTTCTATGTTGTTCCCTGCAGGGTCACGTGACGTCAGAGACTTCTGCATCTTCTACGTTGTCTCCTGCAGGGTCACTTGACGTCAGAGACTTCTGGATCTTCTGCGTTGTCTCCTGCAGGGTCACTTGACGTCAGAGACTTCTGGATCTTCTACGTTGTCCCCTGTAGGTGTTTCCAAATCTTCTTTTGCAACACCTCAGTGGCTGAACATACACGAGCAATGTTTGGCTTCTTCGAGGACTTTAGTCTTCCTGTAAGTCCGCTGGAGTTTGGTTTTGCTTCCAGAATAAGGAGTGATCAGACCAACATTCACCCCCCCCCCACCCCGGCCCCCCACACAGCATGTGATATACACATCACATATGAACATAGTCCAACATGTGCCATTGCTTCGGTCAGGGATGCATCCATGTGGTCTTGAACTGATACGTTGTCTGGGGATGGTGTTCGTCATGGAGAGATCATGCTTTGCATACAGTGTCAGCAGCATCAATCCCTTGGAGTGGCATTGTCCAGCAGCACAGCACCCAAAGATGTGTGGCCAGGAGGAGCAGCCCATGTCTATCCTGCATTAAAACATCCACTGATACTGAAGATGTCGTTGTGGTTGACCAGACAGGAGTCAGCACAGGTCCTCGCAAAAGGCGTCTTTGATACCATCAGGGTTTGTCGTCGTTGGAGTGTATGCACTTATAACAGTGACAAGGAAGTCCTTAGCTAACCTATGGCGCCAGATCTTGGAGTCATCGCCGGTACCTCAATGCAGATTCCTGGAGAGCTCGTTACTTGTGGTAAAACCAGCATCAGATGTTGTTAGGGCGTCTGGGGGCTTTCCAACGCAGTAAAAGGTGTGCACTCCACTGATTTCCTCCAGCTGCCTTTCACCTTCAAAGCTGGTCTCGCTCAGGTCTGTGATGTTAATCTTGTAGCGGTCAAGCACGCTGGCGGCGAGAACTTTGTTCTGATTGGTCGCCTCTGTCCAACAAGAATTGTAAATCCCATTCCCTAAGGGTCAGTTAGGGGCGTATTCATTCTTTTCTTAGCATTGTCTTGTCTGTGTAAGTGGACGTGCAACCAGGCATGGTCACCTGCCAGATACTTCATGGCGTAGCCTTTGTTTTAGAGTTCGATATCTCCCCCTACCCATGCGTGGAGAGCAGTGCTATCCCTGAAAAGGGCTGACCATCACACCAAAAGACCAACAGGCAGGATCATGACTGAGCCACAACCTCAGTGCACAAGTCTTAAAAAACACCCCGTCTCTTTAGACCTTTGGCGATCCAGGTATTTGCAATGCGATAACTGAGTAAAAGGATCTTAAATAAATGTTAGCGAACCGCCCGGAGAACGTGGACAAACGAGTCACAAGACAAAACACAACGCGTTTCGACCTCTTAGGTCTTCCTCAGGTGAGACATAAACGAATAAAACAACGAAAATTCACTTAGCTTTGATCGCTTCAGATCGCTTAGGGTTCAGCGCAAGGAAGAAGGCGTTGAATGAGAACGAGGCTGTTGGAAGGGAAATAGTGCGTGAGTCAAAGTCGTAATGATGATAATAATATTACTGATAGGAATTCAAAGCGATCTGAAGCGATCAAAGCTAAGTGAATTTTCGTTGTTTTATTCGTTTATGTCTCACCTGAGGAAGACCTAAGAGGTCGAAGCGCGTTGTGTTTTGTCTTGTGACTCGTTTGTCCACGTTCTCCGGGAGGTTCGCTTACATTTATTTAAGATTTGTTTAGATTTCCGCCTGCAGTCGTCTCGCTTTGCAATGAGAAAAAGGAGTTTTGTCTACTCTGAACTGATTCAGGGCATCAATGCCGTGGCAAGTACAGCGGTCCCTGGGACTAAATCCCAACCGGCACAACCCCAGTCCATCCTTTACCCGAACTCTCAAACATCCCGTACCTACCCTGACTGAAAAGGGTAGTTTGATGAGCTCCCAACGGAATGAAGCCGCAGAAGGAAGGTGGCACTGCTACACATCGTCTGTGACATCTGATGCAGAGTATTGTTTCCTTTCCTTTTCCTCTCACTTGATATGGTGTAAGCTTTGCTTACTGTTCAGTTGTCTTAGAATTCTGCAAGTGCAGTGGATATCACGGCGTTTACTGTTTGGTTTCTGTTGTTGTTTTTCCATTAGTTTACATGTGATTTGGGTTGCAACGCTCTTCAATGTCTGCCTGCCTGCCTGTCGTCTCTCTCTCTCTTTGTCTCTCTCTTTCTGTTTCTGTCCGTCTGTCTGTTTGTCCGTCTATCTCTTTGTCCGTCGGTCTGTCTGTCTGTCTGTCTCTGTCTGTCTGTCTGTCTTTCTCTGTCTGTCTGTCTGTCTGTTTCTCTCCATTCCTCCCTCCCCCCTTCCCCCTCCCATAGTTGCTAATAAACTTGTTTAGACTGCGACATAATATGACATGAAATGTTGCGTAGATTTTCTATCCCTTACACTGATCTGAAATCTAAAGCTCAGACTTGGATCAAAGACCTCTGGCAAGACGACGGGAACACGTAGATGGATAACAAACTCTTTCAAGGTGCAAGACGACGGGAACACGTAGATGGATAACAAACTCTTTCAAGGTGCAAGACGACGGGAACACGTAGATGGATAACAAACTCTTTCAAGGTGCAAGACGACGGGAACACGTAGATGGATAACAAACTCTTTCAAGGTGCAAGACGACGGGAACACGTAGATGGATAACAAACTCTTTCAAGGTGCAAGACGACGGGAACACGTAGATGGATAACAAACTCTTTCAAGGGTGTCCAGACTTTAAAGAGGTTTTATCATCTTCCACTGCCGGCCATAAACAGGAAACACTTTCCTGCCGATGACGCGCTGGCCGTTCTCTCTACACCCACTCGTATCCTTGAAAAGGCGAAGAAGCCTCTTGGTGCATTCTGTGTAAAGTACAACTCACTATAAAGAGGATTGGGACTTACTTGGTATCAGACATAAATGCTTTACAGCAGACTCCATGAAAACTTGTTCAGAGATGTTCTATCTTACATGATTTTTGAGTTCCCGAAACAGACAAATGTTTTTCATCTTACAACAGTGTTGTTGTTTTTGCGCGTTTAGAAATCTGTTTTAAGGAGTTCTCCTTTTTTTTAACCGAAAATGTTGTGTGTTTTTTAAAAGATTTTTTTAAAGTTGGTGCCAAAGTGGGGTAACGGCTGGCTGAAATTGAAACAAGAGCAAAAACAGAATTATTGCACCACCACACGCATGATTATTTTCAAACGTAACCAAAACATCAAAGAGCCAGTTGTGTACACAGCTCAAAAGTGAACAAAATTATTGCACAAAGTCGCATGATTCTTTTCTCTGCTAAAAACCCAACTGCAAAATCTATCCTCTCACCAGCCCAGACGCCATCCTACACGGCCTCAAAGGCTCGTTCAACGTTAAACGTACATTCTCTCCAGCTGCAACGTGAGGCGACTTCCAAGTCAAACATACATTCTCTCCAGTTGCAACGTGAGGCGACTTCCAAGTCAAACATACATTCTCTCCAGCTGCAACGTGAGGCGACTTCAAAGTCAAACATACATTCTCTCCAGCTGCAACGTGAGGCGACTTCCAAGTCAAACATACATTCTCTCCAGCTGCAACGTGAGGCGACTTCCAAGTCAAACATACATTCTCTCCAGCTGCAACGTGAGGCGACTTCCTAGTGGAAATCTAAACAAATTTTAAACGTAATTAATAGCGAACTGCCAAGAAAATGTGACACACAAGACAAGACAAGACAAAACACGACGCGTTTCGACCTCTTAGGTCTTCAGGCAGGATACAAAACACTCAACGCAACATAAATCATGTCAAATCCTGGCGCTTTGGCAATCACAGTGACATCGTTTAACGCACCATGCAGGAACCCCGTCTTATCGCCAGACTAGGGTCCTCTGCCCACCTGATGCCAACATCCAGTAGTAGTACATATCTATCCACCCCTCCACCTGCTCCCCCTCTGCCCTCCCTACACCAGCCTGCAGTGCTGTCCACAAATACATTAGCATACCCCTCAGTATTCAGCACACTTATCTGTTACAGCTAGTTCCTCTTCTCCCCTCCTATCGCCGTTCCTGTTTTCTGTATCAGTCTATTCTAATCGTTGTCATCTGTCCACTACTATTCTGGTTTCCTTTCAATTAATAATCCGTCATCTGTCCACTACTATTCTGGTATTCATTTAATAAATAATCCCTGTCATCTCTCCACTACTATTCTGATATTCTTTTAATTAATAATCTCTGTCATCTGTCCACTACTATTCCGGTATTCATTTAATAAATAATCCCTGTCATCTCTCCACCACTATTCTGGTGTTCTTTCAATTAATAATCTCTGTCATCTGTCCACTACTATTCTGGTTTTCTTCCAATTAATAATCCCTGTCATCTGTCCATTACTATTCTGGTGTTCTTTCAATTAATAATCCCTGTCATCTGTCCACTACTATTCTGGTTTTCTTCCAATTAATAATCCCTGTCATCTGTCCATTACTATTCTGGTGTTCTTTCAATTAATAATCCCTGTCATCTGTCCACTACTATTCTGGTTTTCGTTCAATTGATAATCTCTGTCATCTGTCCACTACTATTCTGGTTTTCTTCCAATTATTAATCCTGTCATCTGTCCACTACTATTCCGGTATTCTTCCAATTAATAATCCTGTCATCTGTCCACTATTATTCTGGTATTCTTTCAATTAATAATCCCTGTCATCTGTCCACTACTATTCTGGTTTTCTTCCAGTTAATAATCCCTGTCATCTGTCCACTACTATTCTGGTTTTCTTTCAATTAATAATCCCTGTCATCTGTCCACTACTATTCTGGTATTCTTTCAATTAAGAATCCCTGTCATCTCTCCACTACTATTCTGGTGTTCTTTCAAATAATAATCAATGTCATCTGTCCACTACTATTCTGGTATTCTTTCAATAATAATCCCTGTCATCTGTCCACTACTATTCTGGTTTTCTTTCAATTAATAATCCCTGTCATCTGTCCACTACTATTCTGGTGTTCTTTCAATTAATAATCCGTCATCTGTCCACTACTATTCTGGCATTCTTTCAATTAATAATCCCTGTCATCTCTCCACTACTATTCTGATATTCTTTCAATTAATAATCTCTGTCATCTGTCCACTACTATTCTGGTATTCTTTCAATTAATAATCTCTGTCATCTCTCCACTACTATTCTGATATTCTTTCAATTAATAATCTCTGTCATCTGTTCACTACTATTCCAGTATTCTTTCAATTAATAATCCCTGTCATCTGTCCACTACTATTCTGGTTTTCTTTCAATTAATAATCCCTGTCATCTGTCCACTACTATTCTGGTTTTCTTCCAATTAATAATCCCTGTCATCTGTCCACTACTATTCTGGTTTTCTTCCAATTAATAATCCCTGTCATCTGTCCACTATTATTCTGGTATTCTTTGAATTAATAATCCCTGTCATCTGTCCACTACTATTCTGGTTTTCTTCCAATTAATAATCCCTGTCATCTGTCCACTACTATTCCGGTGTTCTTTCAATTAATAATCCCTGTCATCTGTCCACTACTATTCTGGTATTCTTTCAATTAATAATCCCTGTCATCTGTCCACTACTATTCTGGTGGTCTTTCATTAATAATCAATGTCATCTGTCCACTACTATTCTGGTATTCTTTC
>CM031629.1:10685646-10703146 GCA_018398815.1 Conus ventricosus | reverse complement strand
CTCACCGTGTTCCCGGGCAACAAAATTTGATAATGGGAAGATGTTACCAGCATGTTAATGGGAAGATGTTACCAGCGTGTTAATGGGAAGATGTTACCAGCGCGTTAATGGGAAGATGTTACCAGCATGTTAATGGGAAGATGTTAATGGGAAGATGCTACCAGCATGTTAATGGGAAGATGTTACCAGCATGTTAATGGGAAGATGTTACCGGCATGTTAATGGGAAGATGTTACCAGCATGTTAATGGGAAGATGTTACCAGCATGTTAATGGGAAGATGTAAACGGACTATAAAAATTTGTTCACGTGCAGGTCTTCCAAAAATGTTCAAAATTTGTCATGCACAGGTGTTATTAGAATGTTTCCATGACGAAAACATTGGTTTATAGAATGATGTCAGAATATTCCCGAGAGATACCAAATTTGTACAAGGTCAGGTGTTGTCACTACGTTCCTCGGAAAATAAAGTTCTTCAGGGTCAGGTGTGTTCGCCATGTTCCCTGGACAAGACATTCTTTCATGGTCAGGAATGACCATGATGTTCCCTGGACAACACATTCGTTCATGGTCAGGAATGACCATGATGTTCCCTGGACAACACATTCGTTCATGGTCAGGAATGACCATGATGTTCCCTGGACAACACATTCTTTCATGGTCAGGAATGACCATGATGTTCCCTGGACAACACATTCGTTCATGGTCAGGAATGACCATGATGTTCCCTGGACAACACATTCGTTCATGGTCAGGAATGACCATGATGTTCCCTGGACAACACATTCTTTCATGGTCAGGAATGACCATGATGTTCCCTGGACAACACATTCTTTCATGGTCAGGAATGACCATGATGTTCCCTGGACAACACATTCTTTCATGGTCAGGAATGACCATGATGTTCCCTGGACAACACATTCGTTCATGGTCAGGAATGACCATGATGTTCCCTGGACAACACATTCTTTCATGGTCAGGAATGACCATGATGTTCCCTGGACAACACATTCTTTCATGGTCAGGAATGACCATGATGTCCCATGGTCAGAATGAAATTTCCTCGTAGTCTAGAGTGAAAGTAAAAAAACAAATGTCCGGGTATTGGGGAGTGAGGAGGGGGAGTGACGTGTCCTGGAACACCGCTATCAAATGATACACCTCAGCCTAAAGGTCAAGGAAAATGAGACAAGTGATGAGACCTGCTGCACGCGTACGACTGCGAGGATGCTAAACGAGTTTCCACTTATGGCAGCCATTTACTGTGAAAGCTTGCCAATAGGTCGTCTCCCTTGCTCCCACTGGTGTCTAACAAGGTTGACCTTCTCGTCGCATAGCCGACTGTTTCACTCGCTCTGTTTCCATTACAGATTTCTGATCACATGAAAGGCATTCTGACGCAGAAATGGATGTGAATGCCAACGTGTATTGACGTGGAGGAGGATGAGGTGTTTCAGCTGGAAGAAGATGGGTGCGTTTTGTTTGGACATGGAAGATGACGTGTTGACGCGTTTAAGGCATGAAAGAAAATGGCGGTGCTGCTTTGACTTGGAAGAGGATAGAGGTGTCTTGTTTCGACGTAGAAGAAGGAACCGATAACTTCCTTTGACGTGAAAAGGATTGGGGGGGGGGGGGGGGGGGGGGGGGGGTGGGAGGGGGGGGGGGGGGGGGGGGGGGGGGAGTCTTTGTTGTCATTTGGAAGAGGTTGGAGGTGTTTATTTGTTTTAACGTGGAAGAAAATCAAGTTATTTGTATTGAGCTGGAGGATGACGGAGATGTTAATGCTGACTTGTTTTGACGTGAAAGGAGATGAAGGTGTTGGATTTTCAGAACGTGGAAGAGAACAAAGGTTCTGACTTGTTTTGATGGGGAAGCATACCGAAGTGTTGACTTTTTGACGTGAAAGAAGATGGAGGCATTGATTTAATCTTGCTTTTACGTGGAAGTCACTTGTTTGAACGTGGAAGAGGCTGGAGTTGTTTATGTTTCTTTACGTGAAAGAAATCACCCATCAAACACACTACCTTATCGCTGATTATGGAGACAGCTTTTTCACCCATCAAACACACTACCTTATCGCTGATTATGGAGACAGCTTTTCACTCATTACACAGATAACTTTACAACTCATCATATAACTTCATCACTCATCACACACATCATCACGATGACATAGAGAAACTTAACACTCGTCGTAGAAACACTCATAATTCTCATTACACAATCATTTTACTCATCACACAACCTCCTCACTGATTCTACGGGCAACATTGCCACTCATCACGCAGACAATATTACAACTCATCATACAGACATCATTACTGTTCATTACACAGACAATATTACCACTCATCATACAGACATCATTACTGTTCATTACACAGACAATATCACCACTCATCATACAGACATCATTACTGTTCATTACACAGACAACATTACCACTCATCATACAGACATCACTACTGTTCATTACACAGACAATATTACCACTCATCATACAGACATCATAACTGTTCATTACACAGGTAATATCACCACTCATCATACACACATCGTAACTGTTCATTGCACAGACAATATTAACACCCATCATACAGACATCATTACCGTTCATTACACAGACAATATCACCACTCATCATACAGACACCATTACCGTTCATTACAAAGACAATATCACCACTCATCATACAGACATCATAACTGTTCATTACACAGACAATATCACCACTCATCATACAGACATCATAACTGTTCATTACACAGACAATATCACCACTCATCATACAGACATCATTACTGTTCATTACACAGACAATATCACCACTCATCATACAGACATCATTACTCTTCATTACACAGACAGTATTATCACTTATCATACAGACATCATTACTGTTCATTACACAGACAATATTACCACTCATCATACAGACATCATTACTGTTCATTACACAGACAATATCACCTCTCATCATACAGACATCATTACTGTTCATTACAAGACAATATTACAACACATCATACAGACATCATTACTGTTCATTACACAGACAATATCACCACTCATCATACAGACACCATTACCGTTCATTACACAGACAATGTTACCACTCATCATACAGACATCATTACTGTTCATTACACAGACAATATCACCACTCATCATACAGACATCATTACTGTTCATTACACAGACAACATTACCACTCATCATACAGACATCATTACTGTTCATTACACAGACAAAATCACCACTCATCATACAGACATCATTACTGTTCATTACACAGACAATATCACCACTCATCATACAGACATCATTACTGTTCATTACACAGACAATGTTACCACTCACACAATGACAGCTTCACCAATCATGACACAATGTTACCCTGATTATACAGTATACCTTACCACTTATCACACAGACAAATACCAGTGACCACACAGCGAACTTATAATTCATCGCAAAGACAGCATGACCACAAACCGTACGACAATTTTACCACTTAACATATACACAGACTTATCACTCAGCACATACACAACCTTACCAGTCCTTATGCAAAAAGCCTTACCATTACGCTCATTACACCGAGAAACTTACTACTGATCAAAGAGACAACGTTATTACTTTGCTTATGTTTTCAGTTTTCAGTCGGAAACGACTTTATTGTTCATGACACAAGCGCGCCCACCATTCATCACAAACGCAGCCCTACCACTCATCACGCAGGTCGCTATACCCTTCATCTGATAGACGACTTTTTCGCATTGTGACACGTCCAAGTGTTTAACGAGATCGCACATACCGTTAGTACACTACGCCACGAGAAACCCCAACATCGACACTCTGCACGGCAGGGGGCCACAAATCATGGTGTGGAACTGCTGTGACATTAAAAGTATGTACTCGGAATTTTTGGAATGAATGGATGAAAAGAAGTGCACTGCTGGTGAACAAAAACCATCCAGATATCACCGGGAAGAGCAGCAAAGGACTCGATATTATTCTCCACACGGATCGTCAAAGTGATAGGTTTTGATTGAATTCACTGTCATGAAGCAAGTTCACATCTTCAAGACTGAGTAACATGCTAGTCGAGCCAACAGCTCGAGGAGATTTGACTTCCCACGCCATGGAGGCTGGAGCAAGGGGACTCAGGCTCGTCAGTCTTTGATTTCACAAAACAAAAACAAAAATAAAAACAAACAAAAAACCCAGCTCTTGGCCTCTGGGAAGAAGAAGACCTGCAACCCAAGATAATAGTAAAAGCAGCTGAAAAGAGTGCCAGCAGGATCTGGTCGAGAAGAAGCTAAAGCACACTTCATGAGGTTTGAATGTCCAACTTAGAACAGCTTTCTCTAACAATGTAGGTAAAACATCTGTCTGAGATGGCACCGCCCACCCATTCAGAAGTTGCTGATTGAAATGCCAGGACTGGAGAGAAAAAAAAAGAAAAAAGAAAAGAAAAAGAAATAAATAGACAGCAGGGGGGGGGGGGGGGGTATCTGAGAGTCCTGAACTGGATGCAGCCTGGTCCACACAGCGTGCGAAGAACTCAGGGCTGAAACATCTGTGGAGATAGTGGGGGCAGTGAGGCGAAGGGGCTTCTCCTCTGAAGACCTTCTGCTGTCAAACATCTGTGCAGATAGTGGGGGCAGTGAGGCGAAGGGGCTTCTCCTCTGAAGACCTTCTGCTGTCAAGCTCTTCCTAGAGTTTTTTTTCCCTACCAACACACAGCCGGAGGTCATTGGGGAAGGACAGGATGGCACTGTGAAAGACCAAAGTTATGGATGGCTCCCTGCCTTGCCTCTCTCCAACTTGCCACAAGTACCAAAGAGCGAAAGTTGCTCCCAGGATTCACCGAAAGTGGGAGATAGTAATGAATCCATCTATGCCAACCCATGCACGACTGGAACTCCTCGGACCATAAATAACGAACAAGTGGCAATCCCATTCTCCACTGAATGCGTCAATGCGATCCACGTAACACATAGGAAGACGGATGACTGAACAGCAGCGCACTGCACTAGCAGATAAAATAGCGGCCAGGATTCAAACCACAGTGCCAAGGACATTAACGCTGATCATTCAGACGAAGAGTTTGTGCAGACTGTCAACGCCAGTCGCCAGAAGCCCAGCATCCCACCCGCAAGTATGAAAGAGGAATGAGAGAAGTGAGACGAAACCTGCCTACGCTGATAGGAAGGAGCACAGTGGAGCACACACTGGTCGCATTAGGGGACATTGTATACGGAACCTGTAGCGACGGCTATGGAGTGAAAGAAACAAAGGTGAAGCTCTTAAGTTTCCACACACCAGCGAGAAAGGGATATGTACGGAAATGGATGGAGGAATCTCGAAGAAACGGATGGTAGCTGCCTCAGAACTTAGACGAAAAGACTAGAGGGGGTCTTGGAAGATGCATGCACAACATGATAACATCAGAACAGAAGAATCAGCAAGAAGGAGACAGAGCAAGAAGAAGAACAGATTGCTTTTGCAGTAACTCCTTCCAATTTACCCGGAAGATATTCAAACAGCCCAAATCAGACACTGACGGTGGACAAAGAAGTACTTGAGCAGCATCTCAGAAAAACATATTCCGACCTCCACAGCGAACCACCAGCTACAGTCCAGGGGCTGGTGCAGCTCGCCGCGCCAGAGAACAAAAATTCTCATTTATAAACCACCAACATTGGATGAGGAAAAAAGTTGTTTAGAAAGCTAAAGCCTAATCTTCGTCACGACCCAGTGGAAATATTTAAATGTATGTGAATGGCTCCACAAAATAATAAAAGCAACTTGGACGAATCTGAAGATCAGTAATGACTGGATGCTATCTAATGGAGTGTGTATTCCCGGAGAGCAAAAGTAGAGTGACAACCAGTACAGACCAGCATCACTTCTGAACGTTGAAGAGAAAATGCTCTTGTCTTTGCGGCCAGGTTGGCTAACTGCCTCTGAGAAAATGAGTATACGGATTTGTCAGTCCGGATAGGAGGCACCACTGGAGTGTCTGGTTGTGGAGTGTCTGGTTGTGTGGAACATGCCGCTATGATTTTCAAAGAATCCGAAGAGCTAATACAGAGAAAAAGATCTCGACGTGATGCGTTTCGATCTAGCAAACTGGTATATGCATATGCTGTTCCACACAAGGTGATTCAACTGACCTGCTATCCGTCTTGGAAGAGTGCAATGTGAGCAAAGTAAGATTGCTGAACATGTTTGAGGACTATGGAAACAAGGTAGTGAGATCAGTCAAGACCAAGCCAAAGACTTGGAGCAAAATGTCAAGTTCAGGAGGCAGTGGACACGGCAAAGGAAATCACACATACAACAGTACCACTCATCACACATACAACAGTACCATCATCACACATACAACAGTACCACTCACACACATACAACAGTGCCACTAATCACACATACAACAGTACCACTCATCACACATACAACAGTACCACTCATCACACACACACAACCATACCACTCATCACACACAACCATACCACTCATCACACACACACAACCATACCATTCGTCACACACAACCATACCACTTATCACACACACACAACCATACCACTCATCACACACAACCATACCACTCATCACACACACACACACACACACCACACACACACACACACACACACACACACACACACACATACACACACACACACACACACACACACACACACACACACACACACACACACACACACAACCATACCAGTTAACACACACACAACCATACCACTCATCACACGCACAACCATACGACTCATCACACACAACCATACCACTCATCAACACACACAACCATACCACTCATCACACACACAACCATACCACTCATCACACACACAGCCATACCACTCATCACACACACAACCGTACCACTCATTACACACACAACCATACCACTCATTACACACACAACCGTACCACTCATTACACACACAACCATACCACTCATCACAGACACAACCATACCACTCATCACACACAACCATACCACTCATTACACACACAACCGTACCACTCATCACACACAACCATACCACTCATCACACACACACACAACCATACCACTCATCACACAACCATACCACTCATCACACAACCATACCACTCATCACACACACACACACACACACACACACACACACACACACACACACACACACACACAAACACACACACACACACACACACACACACACACACACACACACACACAACCATACCACTCATCACACACACAACCATACCACTCATAACACGCACAACCATACCACTCATCACACACACACAACACACACACACACACACAACACACACACACACACACACACACACACACACACACACACACACACACACAACACACACACACACACACACACACACACACACACACACACAACACACCACACACACACACAACCATACCACTCATCACAACACACAACCATACCACTCATCACACACACACAACCATGCCACTCATCACACACACACACCAACCATACCACTCATCACACACACAACCATACCACTCTCACACACACAACCATACCACTCATCACACACAACAACCATACCACTCATCACACACACAACCATACCTCCTCATCACACAGACAACATCACTTTTCAATCACACAGACAACCTGGCCACTCATCACACAACACACAACACACAGACAATACACACCAAACAAACCCACCAACAATCATCACACACAACATCACTATTAATCACACAGACAACCTGGCCACTCATCACACACACAACTTCACTATTAATCACACAGACAACCTGGCCACTCATCACACAGACAATATCACTATTAATCACACAGACAACCTGGCCACTCATCACACACACAACATCACTATTAATCACACAGACAACCTGGCCACCCATCACACACACAACATCACTATTAATCACACAGACAACCTGGCCACTCATCACACAGACAATATCACTATTAATCACACAGACAACCTGGCCACACATCACCCACACAACATCACTATTAATCACACAAACAACCTGGCCATTCATCACACACACAACTTCACTGTTAATCACACAAACAACATGGCCACCCATCACACACACAACATCACTGTTAATCACACAAACAACCTGGCCACCCATCACACACACAACATCACTGTTCAAATCACACAAACAGCCTGGCCACCCATCACACACACAACATCACTCTTAATCACACAAACAACCTGGCCATTCATCACACACACAACATCACTATTAATCACACAGACAACCTGGCCACTCATCACACACACAACATCACCATTAATCACACAGACAACTTGGCCACATCATCACACACACAACATCACTATTAGTCACACAGACAACCTGGCCACTCATCACACACACAACTTCACTATTAATCACACAAACAGCCATACGATTCATGATGCAGACAACTTCACCACTAATCACACAGAGAACCACATCCCTTATCACACAGACAATATTGCTACACGTCACACAAACAATATTACCACACGTCACACAGACAATATCGCCACACATCACACAGATAATATTGCCACACGTCACACAGACAACATTGCCAGACGTCACACAGACAATATTGCCACACGTCACACAGACAATATTGCCACACATCACACAGACAATATTACCACACGTCACACAGACAATATTGCCACACGTCACACAAGCAATATTACCACACGTCACACAGACAATATTACCACACGTCACACAGACAATATCGCCACACATCACACAGACAATATTGCCACACGTCACACAGACAACATTGCCAGACGTCACACAGACAATATTGCCACACGTCACACAGACAATATTGCCACACATCACACAGACAATATTACCACACGTAACACAGACAATATTGCCACACGTCACACAAGCAATATCACCACATGTCACACAGACAATATTACCACACGTCACACAGACAATATCGCCACACATCACACAGACAATATTGCCACACGTCACACAGACAATATTGCCACGTCACACAGACAATGTTGCCACACGTCACACAGACAATATTGCCACACGTCACACAGACAATATTGCCACACGTCACACAAACAATATTGCCACACGTCACACAGACAAAATTGCCACACGTCACACAAACAACATTGCCATACGTCACACAGACATTACTGCCCCATCACACAGACAATATTGCCACACGTCACACAGACCAATATCATCACACGTCACACAGACAATATCGCCACACATCACACAGACAATATTGCCACATGTCACACAGACAATATTGCCACACGTCACACAGACAATATTGCCACACATCACACAAACAATATTGTCACACGTCACAAAGACAATATTGCCACACGTCACACAAACAATATTGCCACACGTCACACAAACAATATTGCTACACGTCACACGGACAATATTGCCACACGTCACACAAACAATATTGCCACACGTCACACAAACAATATTGCCACACGTCACACAGACAATATTGCCACACGTCACACAGACATTATTGCCACACGTCACACAGACAATATTGCCACACGTCACACAGACAATATTGCCACACGTCACACAGACAATATTGCCACACGTCACACAGACAATATTGCCACGTCACACAAACAATATTGCCACACGTCACACAGACAATATTGCCACACGTCACACAGACAATAATTATTGCCACACGTCACACAGACAACTTTGCCACACGTCACACAGACAATATTGTCACACGTCACACAGACAATATTGCCACACGTCACACAGACAATATTGTCACACGTCACACAGACAATATTGTCACACGTCACACAGACAGTATTGCCACACGTCACACAAACAATATTGCCACACGTCACACAGACAATATTGCCACACGTCACACGGACCATATTGCCACATGTCATACAAACAATATTGCCACACGTCACACAGACAATATTGCCACACGTCACACAGACAATAATAATTGCCACACGTCACACAGACAACATTGCTACACGTCACGCAGACAATATTGCCACACGTCACACAGACAGTATTGCCACACGTCACACAGACAATATTGCCACACGTCACACAGACAATATTGCCACACGTCACATAGACAATATTGCCACACGTCACACAGACAATATTGTTACAAGTCACACAGACAATATCGCCACACGTCACACAGACAATATTGTCACACGTCACACAGACAGTATTGCCACACGTCACACAAACAATATTGTCACACGTCACACAGACAATATCGCCACACGTCACACAGACAATATTGCCACACGTCACACAGACAATATCGCCACACGTCACACAGACAATATTGTCACACGTCACACAGACAGTATTGCCACACGTCACACAAACAATATTGCCACACGTCACACAGACAATATTGCCACACGTCACACAGACAATATTGCCACATGTCACACAAACAATATTGCCACACGTCACACAGACAATATTGCCACACGTCACACAGACAATAATAATTGCCACACGTCACACAGACAATATTGCCACACGTCACGCAGACAATATTGCCACACGTCACACAGACAGTATTGCCACACGTCACACAGACAATATCGTCACACGTCACACAGACAATATTGCCACACGTCACACAGACAATATCGCCACACGTCACACAGACAATATTGCCACACGTCACACAGACAATATTGTTACAAGTCACACAGACAATATCGCCACACGTCACACAGACAAATTGTCACACGTCACACAGACAGTATTGCCACACGTCACACAGACAATATTGCCACACGTCACACAGACAATATTGCCACACGTCACACAGACAACATCGCCACACGTCACACAGACAACTTTGCCGCTCATCAGGCAGTGGAATGAAAAGAACTGATCAACAAAACACACAGCCACGTGTCCGCCCGATTTCGGTGTGTGCTTTTTTCATGCTGGCTACGTGTCCGCCCGATTTCGGTGTGTGCTTTTTTCATGCTGGCTACGTGTCCGCCCGATTTCGGTTGTGTGCTTTTTTCATGCTGGGACACTCACGTTCTGTCAATCAACAGGGGAGGACGACCAAGAAGACTTCCTATTTCTAACGAATAAACTGCAGTTAATCAGGTTTTTTTTTTAAATTTTCTGTTTTGATTAATTTAGTTTTTCTTTTAGTTGTGATGATAGAATTACTTCCCAAATTCATTATCTTTTTTTTTTTCTTACCACACGTTATGTCAGTTTCAGTGACATCAAGGAGGCGTGACTGCGTGCGGTCTAGACCATCTTCGTGACGCCACATTAGCTTCGCCATGAAAACATAGCGCGCAGCAGTTATAGATAGATTAGTAAACCAGTGAACGCGTGATGCTGTAGGAGTGGGCAGTCTGAGTAAAAGAAAGACATCTCATGCTACATGATAATGTAGGAGTGAGCAATCTGGAAAAGAAAGTTTTACGTGTCACAGGATATTATAGGACTAAGTAATGTGAGCAAATGAACAATTTTATGTTAATTGTTTTTAGGGTAAGATAAACTGTATTATCGCAAAAGAGACATTATGTCAGGTGTTACAATTATCACCACAGCAAAAAATGGACAGAACATTGAACATGTATGAAACGAGTAAAAAACATACTCCTACGTTTCGAAAGTTCCCAAGATGTCTGTGTGTGTGTGTGTGTGTGTGTGTGTGTGTGTGTGTGTGTGTGTGTGTGTGTGTGTAAAACACAGTCTGGGAACCAAGGGAGAGAACTCAGATAGAAATCTCACCGAGCTCCTTCCACCCGACAGACGGCAAGACACAAACACAAGTTTGACAGCACGACTTCACATAGAAATCAATGAACTTCTCAATGTGCACGACTTCACATAGAAATCAGTGAACTTCTCAGTCACTCACATTCATTCACGACAACGAGAAGAATGACCCGAAAGAGCGTCACCATCCAAGTGATTCATGAACCTAAATATACCAGAAGGTGTCACGGTATCTTTTGATCCTGGGGGTGAGGTGTGGTACCGTAGGAAATGCTTCCGATGAAGCCATACATTAACTATGAGAAGACACGCCTACACTTAGGGGAGATCACTAATCACGCTCAACATAATCTTCCACTCAAACACGGAATGACTTCCACCACAGGGAGACAAAAACAGTCGTACTTCAGTAGAAAAAAAAAACCTTATCAAGAAAAAAGGGCTTCCTCAGAAAGCAACAAAACAAAACAAATACTTTATCACTCAAAATGTTCCCATAATACCTCTCAAGAGGAGTGCAACAGGATGAACTTACGGGATTAATTCAAATACAAAATACACACATTGGGCTCACATCCAGCTCCCAGCTGTCAACACGAATTTCACGAAAGAAAAACAGGGATCCTTTCATCCGAAGCTCAGTCACCATTCACCGCGCAAACAAAAGATCCATAGGTTTCAAAGTAAGGCGACTGCAGACGGAAATTGGAACAAACTTAAACAAAAAGTTACTTTGACGTCGAACGAATGTAACAAACAAGTTACAAGACAAACACAACTTTTAACTTCTTTGTTTCTTGTAACTTGTTTGTTTCTTTCGTTTTGCGGCGCAGCCATTTTTCTTCTTGTTATTTGGTGACAAACTCACCTGGATACGGATGACAAGTAAAAGGTGACAGCCTATGAAAATCAGTCTTTTGTATGGATGCAGGAGCATCACCCCACGATACACAATCTAATCCACATATCAGTTTGTCGACGTTTCAGATCACATGTCCCTTTTCTGGATTTTAGTAGGGCAAACTAAAGACCTTTCTTGGGACGTTTGTAGGGGAAACTAAAGACCTTTCTTGGGACTTTTGTAGGGCAAACTAAAGACCTTTCTTGGGACTTTTGTAGGGCAAACTAAAGACCTTTCTCTGGATTTTAGTAGACCTTTCTCTGGATTTTAGTAGGGCAGACTAAAGACCTTTTACTGGACATCAGTGGGGCAAACTACAAACCTTTTACTGGACATCAGTGGGGCAAATACAGACCTTTTACTGGACATCAGTGGAGCAAACTACAGACTATTTTTACTGGACATCTGTGGGGAAAACTAAAGACCTTTTATTGGACATCAGTGGGGAAAACTAAAGACCTTTCTCTGGACTTTAGTAGGGCAAACTAAAGACCTTTATCTGGATTGTAGTAGGGAAGACTAAAGACCTTTTACTGGACATCAGAGGGGCAAACTACAAACCTTTTACTGGACATCAGTGGGGCACACTACAGACCTTTTACTGGACATCCGTGGGGCAATCTAACGAGTTCTCTCTGGACATCAGTGGAGCAAACTACAGACTATTTTTGCTGGACATCAGTGGGGAAAACTAAAGACCTTTTACTGCACATCAGTGGGGAAAACTAAAGACTTTTCTCTTGACTTTAATAGGGCAAACTAAAGACCTTTATCTGGATTGTAGTAGGGCAGACTAAAGACCTTTTACTGGACATCAGTGGGGTAAACTACAAGCCTTTTACTGGACATCAGTGGGGCAAACTACAGACCTTTTACTAGACATCAGTGGGGCAATCTAACGACCTCTCTCTGTGGACATCAGTGGGGCAAAGTACAGACTATTTTTTTTATACTGGACATCAGTGAGGGAAACTAAAGACCTTTTACTGGACATCAGTGCGGCAAACCAAAGACATTTATCTGGACATCAGTGGGGTAAACCGAAGACCTTTTCCCTGACGTCAGTGGGGCATACTAAGACCTTTTACTGGACATAAGTGGGGCAGACTAAAGACCATTTACTCGAAATCAGTGGGGCAATCTAACGACCTTTTAATGGACATCAGTCGGGCAAACTAAAGACCTTTTCTGGACATAAGTGGGGCAAACTAAACTAAAGATCTTTACTGAACATCATTGGAGCAAAACTAAAGAAATTTCTCTGGACATCAGTGGGGCAAACTAAAGACCTTTTACTACACATCAGTGGGGCAAACTAAAGACCTTTCTCAGGACATCAATGAGGCAGTCTAAGGACCTTTTACTGGACATCATTGGGGTAAACACACACACACACACACACACACACACACACACACACACACACACACACACACACACACACACACACACACACGGTGCGATCTTACCACAGCCTTGAGCATAAGATATAGTTTTCTTGAAACTGAACAAATTCGATGAAACAGAAGCACACAAAAAGCACACAAGCTGATGCAGAACACTTTTGAACTCTTCGCATGTCACAAAATGCTAGCGTAGAATCGAACCAGCTGGAATTCAATGTTGGTGGTGGATTAACGCTTGGAACTGATTGTTTTTTTTTGTGTATAACATACTATGTGAAATGTTATTAGTGCTGTGTGTTTGAGCCACTGTCAGATGTATATGATATTTTGTATGTACAGGGCACTGTTTAGTATTTCCAGGTGTTTGGTAGCTGTGTAGCTTTGTTCCAGACAACCTATGGTGTTTTATTGGTTTGTACCCTTGTTTCAGACTTTTCATGATGCTTTGTATGCCTGTGTGCGTCGTTGCTCCAGACATTTATAATGCTTAATCTATATGTGTACCATTATTCTACATATTTCATGATGTTTTAAAGGCATGTATCATATTCTCCAGACGTTTTAATGATGCGTTATATGTATGATTATTCCAGAGATTTCATGTTCATGGAAGTGTGCCAGGTATTTTTTTTTGTAGATGTACATTACAGTACCAGGTACTTAGCAAGATTTGTATCACATGGTTTTACATACTATTGTTTTATTTCAGTCAAAATGGTTTAGGCACTTTATGAAATTCATGGTTGATGTGCACGTCTGCTTTAGATGTTTCATTGTGGTGGAATAGTTCCAGATATTTCATGAATGTTACGGTGGGAACCCTGTTTAAGACGCTTAGGATGCTTTATGTGGTAAATATATAATTGTTGTAGATATGTTAAGATGCTTTATGTGGTAAATATGTGGTTAAAGCGCGAGTCATTAAGTAGAAAATGAGCATGTCCAGAGGGTCATGGGTTCGAATCCCAGCCATGGCTCGTCCCAAGATGGGGAAAAAAAAGGGGCAGCAGAGGGACATCCGGAGTCATGAACCGGGTGTGGCCCAACCCCCCTAGAGTGTCAGGAGATAAGGGCCGAAACACTTGCTTGAAGGGGGCTTCTCTTCTGAGGACTCTCTGCTGCCACGCTCTCCACGAGTTTCTTTCTACTAATTGTTGTAGATATGTTAAGACTCTTTATCTGGTAAATATATAATTGTTGTAGATATGTTAAGATGCTTTATGCGGTAAATATATAATTGTTGTAGATATGTTAAGATGCGTTATGTGGAATACGCTTAACTGTTCCAGACATGTTCGGAAGGTTTACGCAATGTTTGTGTCACAGCTTAAGACATGTCAGGATACTTTATGTGGTGCACGTATCACCGTTTCACATATGTTGGGATGCTTTATGTGGTGTATATGTCGATGTTTCAAATATGCTTGGAAGCTTTGTATGATGTATTTGCCAGTTTTCTCAGATACGTTATGATCTGCATGTGCTGGTGGCGTGTCAGTTTCACAGATCCCATGATAATTGTGAGATGTGGTGTGTCACTGTTCAGTGATGACATGGCGAGTGTCTGTCTGCCCATGTGGAATGTGCTCTGTCACTGCTTTAACAATGTATGGGTGACTACTTAACCATGAGATGTGGTTTTCCTCACTTTCAGCTATGTCATGGTGACTGCTTGACCAAGGGATGTTGTGTTTTCACCTACATCGTGATGATTGGCCATGTAATCGTTGTCACTTTCCACCTGTGTCAGGATTAACCATATGGCAGTGTGTCACTGTTCAGCTGTATCATAGTGATTGTCTTACCATGGCATGTGTCACTGTTTCAGCTATGTCATGGTGATTGTGTGTCTGACCACGGGAGTGCTGTGTGTCACTGTTTCAGCTATGTCATGGTGATTGTGTGTCTGACCACGGGAGTGCTATGTGTCACTGTTTCAGCTATGTCATGGTGATTGTGTGTCTGACCACGGGAGTGCTATGTGTCACTGTTTCAGCTATGTCATGGTGATTGTGTGTCTGACCATGGGAGTGCTGTCTTCCATCACCCATCTTCAGCCTCTGCTGAATCACTATGCCCTTTATTTGGTCAGTGAGTCTCTCTGTCAGTCCAACAGTTTCTGAATCAGCCACATTCTGTTTCTGTCTGTCTGTCTCTGTGTCTATCTCTGTCTCTGTCCATGTCTCTCTGTCTCTGTCTCTGTCTGTCTGTCTGTCTCTCTCTCTCTCTCTCTCTCCCCTCTCTCTCTCTCTCTCTCTCCATCTCCCTCTCCCCCCCCTCCTCTCTCTCTCTCTCTCCCTCTCTATCTCTCTCCCCCCTCTCTCTCTCCCTCTCCCTCTCTCTCTCTCTCTCTCTCTCTCTCTCTCTCTCTCTCTGGGAATGAGAACGATAGAGAATGGAAACAGCGCATTTTAATGTGATTGGATGTCATGTTGGCATGCATCTGTAACTTGTTTCATACTGGGGTATGTCATTTAAGTTTTGGTATATGTTTGATGATGTAGGTTTAAATGTTAGAGCCGAAGAAAAGACAAACGTACATGGACTGGAGTTTTTCGTTCAAAAGGACATTAAGGGATGCAACATTATTCCAGCAGATTCAAGACCAGCCCCCTGAAATCGAAAGCAGTTCCATTTGCCCCCTTTAACTTCGCGAGGAGTCTCCTGTCGTTCTTCTTAAACAGTTTCCTTAACAAGTCTACTGGGTCTTGCTGCATGGCAGTGCCAACATATTTTCTTTTCCTGGTCGGTGTAATTCGGTTTTCGTATGGTCCTCTGTGCTTCCTGACGGTTTTTGTTGATTGATGATATGATCAAGGTATAGGTTGATTGATGAGATAATCAAGGTGTTGATTGATGATATAATCCAGGTATAGGTTGATTGATGATATGACCAAGGTATAGGTTGATTGATGATATAATCAAGGTATATGTCGATTGATGATATGATCAAGATATAGGTTGACTGATGATATGATCAAGGTATAGGTTGATTGATGATATGATCAAGATATAGGTTGACTGATGATGTGATCAATGTATAGGTTGACTGATGATATGATCAAGGTATAGGTTGATGATGATATAATCAAGGTATAGGTTGATTGATGATATAATCAAGGTATAGGTTGATTGATGATATGATCAAGGTATAGGTTGACTGATGATATGATCAAGGTATAGGTTGACTGATGATATGATCAAGATATAGGTTGACTGATGATATGATCAAGGTATGGGTTGACTGATGATATGATCAAGATATAGGTTGACTGATGATATGATCAAGGTGTAGGTTGACTGATGATATGATCAAGGTATAGGTTGATTGATGATGTGATCAATGTATAGG
>CM031629.1:10668146-10680646 GCA_018398815.1 Conus ventricosus | reverse complement strand
TACTGTGCTAATGCCAAACGTCTTCAATACAAGCATCACATCTGGAGCTTGCAGGCATTAGTATTGCTGCAGCACAGATCTGTCTGCCCGATGAACACAAACTGTAATGGGTCCATTGAAAGGTCAGTCCAAGATTTCAGAAAACTAAAGCACAAGACGTTCTAAAATTTTCATAGCTACAGATGTCAGTGCAACCGGTCTTTAGTCATTAAGAGTGACTGGTTTTGGCTTTTTCTTTAGGAACAGAGACAATGATTGCTGATTGGAAGCACGATGGGGACTTTGCTTTGATGTCCTCACGAAGTAAATGAAGGTTGCCCTCATTTGATGAATCATGTTCTGTTAGCACAGTTGGATGTTCTGTGACCTGTTTGTTGTAGATTTCAGAGCAATATTTAACAGTCTCTTCTGCCTTTCACAGTTGTAGGTTTCAGAGTAATATCTAATAAACAGTCTCTTCTGCTTTTCACAGTTGTAGATTCCAGAGCAATATCTAACAAACAGTCTCTTCTTCCTTTCACAGTTGTAGATTTCAGAGCAATAATTAACAGTCTCTTCTTCCTTTCACAGTTGTAGATTTCAGAGCGACATGTAACAGTCTCTTCTGCCTTTCACAGTTGTAGATTGCAGAGCAATATCTAACAAACAGTCGAGTCTCTTCTGCCTTTCACAGTTGTAGATTGCAGAGCGACATGTAACAGTCTCTTCTGCCTTTCACAGTTGTAGATTGCAGAGCAATATCTAACAAACAGTCTCTTCTGCCTTTCACAGTTGTAGATTGCAGAGCGATATGTAACAGTCTCTTCTGCCTTTCACAGTTGTAGATTGCAGAGCAATATCTAACAAACAGTCTCTTCTGCCTTTCACAGTTGTAGATTTCGGAGCAATAAGTAACAGTCTCTTCTTCCTTTCACAGTTGTAGATTTCAGAGCGAAATGTAGCAGTCTCTTCTGCCTTTCACAGTTGTAGATTTCACAGCGATCATCAGTCCACCTTTCACAGTGTCTTCTTTCTTTCACAGACAGTTGCCATCTTTGTCATGAATGGTGCTGACTTTGCTTTTGTTTGGTCAGGTGATTAACAATCCTGAGGCGAATATTCCTCCTGTGACTCTTGGAATTGCTTAGCTATGTCAGGATCTGTTAGTTTGTGAAGAATGAATATGACACGATTATTTTTCACTGTCCTTTTGCTCTTCAAACGTACTGTGATGTTCCGTCATGACCAGGTCGTGGCCACCAACATCAGCTCCTAGAAATGTCCTTGTTTTACCTCTACTGATGCCAGACCTGCACCTGTCTGTCTGGCTGTGGCACTGACCATGTGGCACTGACCTTGTGGCACTGACCATTTGGGGAGTGCCGTGTCCGTCTTGGGATGAGTTATACTTATCAAGGGCGTTGTCAAAAACCAAGTCATTACCACTCGCAAATTGCAGCAGGCGTAATCCTCTATCATTGGGGGTCTCACTACAATAGCAGCCGCAGAAATTCTTCCAATCGTCTCAGACATCTGTACCAACCTTGGCATTCCAGTCACCCTGAATGATGAGGAGGTCTTTCTTGTCAGCTTTTATTGATGACCGTTTGGCGTTTGGAGAAGAATTCGTTAATCGTCATCATCACAGTCTGATGTGGACGTCTTTATCTGCACTCCCGTGATGCTGAATGGTTTCCTTCCTAGGTGTACATTTTCATCACCAGAGATTTGCCAAGGGAGGAAGATGGAGGGGAAGACAGAGGGGGGAAATTACCGACAGACCACTTCGCAGAATGGAAAGCGAAAACATTGGCCTAGTCCTGTGCTTTGGCAAACAACTGATCAAAACTGGAGAACACTGGCGAATTGTTCTTCTGTGTGGCAACCCAGTCACTGCCCACGGAGTTTCGGTAGAAGTGAAAGAAAACTAAGGGCATACTTTAAAGCGGTCTGTTTCGTTCTTGGAGAGGAGTGGGACTGAAAGGTTGAGGAGATGGGATGGCGGTACAGTAAGTCTGCTCTACGTTTTCTACAACTTCTCTCTCTGATCCTAGTTCTCCTCCTTCAGTGATAGTACTGTCTGTATGACAACCGTTTATCTTCTTCTTTTTTTTTGTTCATGGAGATATTATGGAAGCTAATATTTGACACTTACATGGTGATATTATGGAAACTTACACTTTACACTTCCATGGAGATATCATGGAAGCTAATATTTTACACTTATATTACCATAGATGACAGGTGAACTTACACAAGTTTTCGTTAAAAAATTTAGGCGATAACAATGAAGATATTAGTATGAATGATATTGAGGAGACAGAGTGACTATGGTAATTTCTAGGAGATGCTAATGGTGATGTAAGCGGGTATGGTGATTCTTCAGGAAATCATGGTGATAACGAGGTCAGTGTTTTTTTTCAGGAGATACTAATGATGGTATGGGTGACGGTGGAGCTGGTGGTGCGGGTGTGGTCAGCCGGGTGCCGATCTCGTTACCAGGGAGTGGCTGGCAGGTGGCACTTTCTCCAGAGACCCCTGTGTATCATTGGTGAGGGAGTGGGTTGCTTTCAGCACAGTGATAATGACATGTCACCACGCTGATCTTTAGTGAGGGAGTGGGTTGCTTTCAGCACAGTGATGATGACGTCACCACACTGATCTTTAGTGAGGGAGTGGGTTGCTTTCAGCACAGTTGTAATGACATGTCAGCACACTGATCTTGGGTGAGGGAGTGGGTTGCTTTCAGCACAGTGATAATGATATGTCACCACGCTGTTCTTGGGTGAGGGAGTGGGTTGCTTTCAGCACAGTGATAATGATATGTCACCACGCTGTTCTTGGGTGAGGGAGTGGGTTGCTTTCAGCACAGTTGTAATTACATGTCAGTACACTGATCTTGGGTGAGGGAGTGGGTTGCTTTCAGCACAGTGATAATGATGTCACCACGCTGTTCTTGGGTGAGGGAGTGGGTTGCTTTCAGCACAGTTGTAATGACATGTCAGCACACTGATCTTGGGTGAGGGAGTGGGTTGCTTTCAGCACAGTGATAATGACATGTCACCACGCTGATCTTTAGTGAGGGAGTGGGTTGCTTTCAGCACAGTTGTAATGACATGTCACCACGCTGATCTTTAGTGAGGGAGTGGGTTGCTTTCAGCACAGTGATGATGGCCTGTCCCCACACTCATCAGTGATATGATTTCACATCATGCATGTAACTGTCTTCCCAGTTTCAACACCGCTCAAAACATCTAGAGGTTGACTGACAGACTGATAGAATGATTAACTGATTGGCTGGTGGATCGTTGTGACCATCAGGCTCCAGCCTGATCCTGACACGCTGCTACACAGAGAAGGAGTGGGAACTATGCAGGACAGTTATTCCATCTCCTGCTTCATTGATTGACTGAGTTATTGATTCATAATTGATTGACTGGTTGATTGATGACTGAGATATCGAGAGAGAGAGAGAGAGAGAGAGAGAGAGAGAGAGAGAGAGAGAGAGAGAGAGAGAGAGAGAGAGTTGGTCAATTGATTGACTGGTTGATTATAGAGTACTGATAAATCAGTCTATTAACTGACTGATTGATGAGCTGATTGACTGGTTGATTGATTGATGAATCGATTGTTGAACTAAGTACTTGGCTGGTTGATTTGTTGGTTGATTGATTGATTCATTCACTGGTTCTAATTAACCGATTGGCTGATATGTCTGTCAGACACCATCCTGGTCATGTCCAGCCTCACCATACTGGCAGTGGTGGGTGCTACCCAGGACAGTTACACCACCACCGTCCTCAGCGGCCTCCGCTTTTTCCAGATTCTGCGGCTGGTGAGGATGGACCGGAGAGGCGGCACCTGGAAACTGCTGGGGTCTGTGGTGTGGGCTCACAGACAGGTCAGTGCCTTCTGTCTGCCTGCTACATCCACACTGGTCAACACGCACCTGCAATGCTTCATATCATGCCTAATGGACTGTCAGTGCCTTCTGTCTGCCTGCTACATCCACACTGGTCAACACGCACCTGCAATGCTTCATATCATGCCTAATGGACTGTCAGTGCCTTCTGTCTGCCTGCTACATCCACACTGGTCAACACGCACCTGCAATGCTTCATGCCTAATGGACTTGAAGATCATGACATTATGATGATGATAGTGATAATGATGATGATGATGATGATGATGATGATGATGATGATGATGATGATGATGATGATGATGATGACGACGACGACATCAATTATAGCTTAGTAATAATAATAAAAAATAAATACGACACGAATAGTAGGAGTAGTAGTACTAAGAATAGTGGCACTGGCAGCAGTAATAGTAGTAGCAGTAGAAAAACTAACAATAACAACAATGATGATGATGATGATGATGATGATGATGATGATGATGATGATGATGGTAACAATAATAATAATGATAATGATAATAATGATGATGATGATGATAATAATGATGATGATGATGATGATGATGATGATGATGATGATGATGATGATGATGATGATGATGATGATGATGACAATGATGATGATCAGAAGACGAAGAACACCACCACCACCAACAAGAATAATGACAAGGTAAATGTGTGTCTCCACATGCTTCTAGATCCGTCCGGGCTGCGAAAACAAAAGCAAGGAAAAAGGAAAATTAACCAGTAAAAACATGTAACGAATAGAAAGGAACCGCAACGTTTGAGCTGAACTGATGCGTAATGATGAAAAGTGAAGCAAAACTATTGATAACAATACTACTACTACTACTACTACTATAATAATAATTCTTTTTAATTCTTTTTATTTATGGCGCTTAATCTAACATCACAAGTCCTAAGCACTTACAAATACGTAAGAAGGTTAAAGAAGACAAAAATGAAACCGATAAGAAGATGAATATTGCAATAAGTACCATGCATCTACAAACAAGGGTGCATATTGACACCCACCCAGGCGCGCACGCACGCACACACACATACATACACACACACACACACACACACACACACACACACACACACACACACACACACACACACACACACACACACACACACACGCGCGCGCGCACACACGCACGCACGCACGCACGCACGCACGCACGCTCGATCCCAGACACACTGTCACACAACAACGGACACAACAGCATGCACGCGCACACACACACACATACGCACATGCCCCCTCCCTCCCCCCACACACACACACGCACACATTAGTCGCAGAGCCAATTTGAACTAAAACTATTGAGTTGACCTGATGTGTAATGATGAGAAGAGAACAAAAACTATTGAGCTGAATGATGTGGATATTATGTGTAATGATGAGAAGAGAACCAAAACTATTGAACTGAATGATGTGTAACGATGAGAAGAGAACTAAAACTATTGAGCTGAATGATGTGTAATGATGAGAAGAGAACCAAAACTATTGAACTGAATGATGTGTAACGATGAGAAGAGAACTAAAACTATTGAGCTGAATGATGTGTAATGATGAGAAGAGAACTAAAACTATTGAGCTGAATGATGTGTAATGATGAGAAGAGAACTAAAACTATGGAGTTGACCTGATGTGTAATGATGAGAAGAGAACTAAAACTATTGAGCTGACCTCAACCGTTCAGGAGCTGCTGACCACGCTATACATTGGCACCCTGGGTTTGATCTTCACGTCCTACCTTGTGTACCTGGCGGAGAGAGAGCACCCCCGTCCCTCCAGGCAGAACAGAGACGACCTGCGTTCCTCGCCGCCCACGTTTTCTAACTTCGCTGATGCGCTCTGGTGGGGAGTGGTGAGTGACACTGCAACACTGAGTGACGCCACAAGACTGCAGAAGAGAGAGAGAGAGAGAGAGAGAGAGAGAGAGTCGTTAAGGTACAGGAGATGGATAACGGGGAAAGGGTGGGGGCAAAACAATATGGAGGAAGCGAAAGCTAATTTGGTTGTGTTTTCGTTTTAGGTGGTAAAAAAACAAAAAAAACATGGGATACTTCGTGGTAGTCGCTTAATTTTTGTTTTATCTCCTTCAGTACAGTCAGTTATTATTTCCCTTTACGCCTCCTACAGAAGATCCAATTTTAAGGGTCAGAGATAAATCACAGTTTAAAGAATACAAAAAGTGCGAAACATGCGGTCAGAGACCAGACTACAGGAAGAAGTCCTAGCAGCAGTGAAGTCGCTTAAGTGAAGTGAGGCTGTAGACGTTTACAACATTCCTGCAGAACTCTTGAAACATGGCTGCAGAGGCAACATCCCAACAGCCGTCTGCCATTAAATTTGACACACTGGCGAGCAGCCTGCACAAGGGACTCAAACATAATCACCACATTCCCAAAGAAGGAAATCCCCAGCACTTCCACAGCTATTGCACCATCAGTTTGAGAGCCATTTCAGCCAAGTAATACTTAAAATGATTTGGATGAGATTCCAAAGAGAAGCAGATGTCATCATTGCCAAAGAACAGGCTGGAGTCTGCTGAGGCAGAAGTGCCATCGAACCGATTTTCAGCCACCACACCCGTGTTAAAGAAACACCCATAAAACCAGACTTCAGGAAGTCGTTCAAAGGTCTGAAGGGGGCGCCTAGGCCACAGTGAAGAATGTTTACATCGAGCAAAACGTAATTAGTGCCATCCAGCATAGTCAAAAGATGTCGGTGCAGTGCTCATGTAACGTGATGCTGTAGAGTTGTTCCATACTTCCCAAGTGCTTTCCTTCACCATAATCTAGCAGACAGGAGTTTTTTTTTTGCGTCCCGATTGTTTTATGGTTTTCAATAGAGCTACTGGTTCTACTTACATCAGTCTGTGCCGGTGGTTTGTAATGAATTGGGGAACTTAAGGAACGTGTTTACGGCTATGTAGAGTTTCTTCACCTCTTCAACTGTTGGCTGAGGCCCTGTGTTGTTGTTGTTGTTGTGTTTTTGTAACACTGCAAGCCGGCATTTTTGCCTCCTTGCTGCGGCTGTCAGCCAGGGGCCAGGTAACGTGCATCCTCTGTGGCAGCTCCACTGTCTGTTACTGCCATCAGGGAGGGTCGGTAATGTTACACAAAGAGGTGAGCTGACTGTGCCAGCACCACAGGCATACGACCTCACCCTGGTTTGATCACTCGTCAGAAAAACCTGTCTGTTGGTGTTCACCTACCCTGCAAGCGCTCCTACCGTGCGGCCAGAAGAAAACGTCGCCAGATCGAGGTGCTCTGCGGCACATCACCCTCGTACATCATGTGGTCTAGCCGTCAGCTGACTGCAGGACTGTGTCACCCTCGTACATCATGTGGTCTAGCCGTCAACTGACTGCAGGACTGTGTCACCCTCGTACACCATGTGGTCTAGCCGTCAGCTGACTGCAGGACTGTGTCACCCTCGTACACCATGTGGTCTAGCCGTCACCTGACTGCAGGACTGTGTCACCCTCCATCCTGTGGTCTAGCCGTCAACTGACTGCAGGACTGTGTCACCCTCGTACATCATGTGGTCTAGCCGTCAGCTGACTGCAGGACTGTGTCACCCTCGTACACCATGTGGTCTAGCCGTCACCTGACTGCAGGACTGTGTGGTCTAGCCGTCACCTGACTGCAGGACTGTGTCACCCTCGTACACCATGTGGTCTAGCCGTCAGCTGACTGCAGGACTGTGTGGTCTAGCCGTCAGCTGACTGCAGCACTGTGTGGTCTAGCCGTCAGCTGACTGCAGGACTGTGTGGTCTAGCCGTCAGCTGACTGCAGGACTGTGTCACCCTCGTACATCATGTGGTCTAGCCGTCAGCTGACTGCGGGTCTGTGTCACCCTCGTACACCATGTGGTCTAGCCGTCAGCTGACTGCAGGACTGTGTGGTCTAGCCGTCAGCTGACTGCAGGACTGTGTGTCTAGCCGTCAGCTGACTGCAGGACTGTGTCACCCTCGTACATCATGTGGTCTAGCCGTCACCTGACTGCAGGACTGTGTCACCCTCGTACACCATGTGGTCTAGCCGTCCTGACTGCAGGACTGTGTGGTCTAGCCGTCAGCTGACTGCAGGACTGTGTGGTCTAGCCGTCACCTGACTGCAGGACTGTGTCACCCTCCATCCTGTGTGACACACTCTGATGTCTCCCAGCCCCTCCCCTCCCCTCCCCCCCCCCCCCCCCCCCCCCCCACCATCCACAGCCTGTCCTACCTGATCCCCAGACCTCTTCAGAATTCAGCTTCATCTCTTCCCACTTCTCTGTGCACGTGTGTATTCAATGCACAGGCATTCTGCGAGTCAGCCAAATGTTCAGCGATCTGATTGTGTGTCCATGAGTACTGCACTAACATGGTGCTGTGCTCACCATAATCTGGCAGCATGAGTCCGGGGACAGGGACGAGGCGAGGTGCTCTATTTGAACACCCCCAGGCTACACGTTTGTTCTCCTTCTCCAAAGCCAACAAATTAAGTTCAAACATTGAGGTAGCCTTGCCTCGTTTGTCAAGAACTCGTTGTTCAACACTGTGCTGCAACAGCTAACTTTCCTGATGCATACATGTCTTTTGAACCAACTCACATGACTCTGCAGATCTATCAGTAATGTGTGGTCTTTCTTTCTTTCTCTTTATACCTTCAAGAGAATATTACCAGTTCATGACATGAACTTTACAGCTGACTGCTATCTTGGAAATTGTACAGTTCACTATTGATGCCTGTTGTTTGCAACGCCTAAAGCTTACATGTCGAAAAATGTGTTTGTCTGTTCTGTATGGTGTGGTACATAAGTGCTATTTGTGTGTGTGTGTGTGTGTGTGTGTGTGTGTGTGTGTGTGTGTGTGTGTGTGTGTGTGTGTACTTGTATTTGGACTGTTCACAGTATTGCTGTAGACTGATTAAGTCCTCCTATAAGCACTTTTTCAGTGCCATTCATTCATTCAGTGCCAGTGTTTCCGTTTTTAGATAATGCCGTGCTCTGGGCAATATAATTTTGGTGGCCAAGTAAGGGGTTTCAGCTAAGTACCCGTGTGTGTGGTTTTGATGGCCTAGCGACAGCATTTTTCTACCCTGTTATTTCACTGGTGTTAATTCAGTGCATTATGAGATGTGGTTTTCTACCCTGTTATTTCATTGTTGTTAATTCAGTGCATTATGGGATGTGTTTTTTTTACCCTGTTATTTCATTGTTGTTAATTCAGTGCATTATGGGATGTGGTTTTCTTCCCTGTTATTTCATTGTTGTTAATTCAGTGCATTATGGGATGTGGTTTTCTACCCTGTTATTTTATTGTTGTTAATTCAGTGCATTACGGGATGTGGTTTTCTACCCTTTTATTTCATTGTTGTTCATTCAGTGCATTATGGGATGTGGTTTTCTACCCTGTCATTTCATTGTTGTTCATTCAGTGCATTATGGGATGTGGTTTTCTACCCTGTCGTTTCATTGTTCATTCAGTGCATTATGGATGTGGTTTTCTACCCTGTCGTTTCATTGTTCATTCAGTGCATTATGGGATGTGGTTTTCTACCCTGTTATTTCATTGTTGTTAATTCAGTGCATTATGGGATGTGGTTTTCTTCCCTGTTATTTCATTGTTGTTAATTCAGTGCATTATGGGATGTGGTTTTCTACCCTGTTATTTTATTGTTGTTAATTCAGTGCATTACGGGATGTGGTTTTCTACCCTTTTATTTCATTGTTGTTCATTCAGTGCATTATGGGATGTGGTTTTCTACCCTGTCATTTCATTGTTGTTCATTCAGTGCATTATGGGATGTGGTTTTCTACCCTGTCGTTTCATTGTTCATTCAGTGCATTATGGGACGTGGTTTTCTACCCTGTCGTTTCATTGTTCATTCAGTGCATTATGGGATGTGGTTTTCTACCCTGTTATTTCATTGTTGTTAATTCAGTGCATTATGGGATGTGGTTTTCTACCCTGTCATTTCACTGTTGTTCATTCAGTGCATTATGGGATGTGGTTTTCTACCCTTTTATTTCATTGTTCTTCATTCAGTGCATTATGGATGTGGTTTTCTACCGTGTTATTTCATTGCTGTTCATTCAGTGCATTATGGGATGTGGTTTTCTACCCTGTCATTTCATTGTTGTTAATTCAGTGCATTATGGGATGTGTTTTTCATCGCTCAGTGACGAACCTTTGGTATTTTTTAGCTAACGATGTGCACTGTGGGATACGGTTTTATCACTCAGATGGTATGTTTCTATTTTTAGGTGACGCTGTGCACTGTTGAATACGGTTTTATCACTCAGATGGTATGTTTCTATTTTTAGGTGACGCTGTGCACTGTGGGATACGGTTTTATGGCTCAGTGGTGGTGTGTTTCTATTTTTAGGTGACGTTATGCACTGTGGGATGCGGTTTGATGGCTCGGGGATGATGTTTCTATTTTTAGGTGACGCTGTGCATTGTGGGTTATGGTTTGATGGCTCAGAGATGATATGTTTCTATTTTCAGGTGACGCTGTGCACTGTGGGATATGGTGACGTTGTCCCCACGACGTGGGCAGGCAAAGTGATCGCCTCTTTTTTCGCTGTCCTAGGAATCTCCTTCTTTGCTCTGCCTGCGGTATAACTTCTGTACCCACACCCCTCCACCCTCACCCATCTGATCATTCTCGATCCATCCACCCACCCCTGAAAGCTTGTTTACCCACACACCCTTTCCTTCAGACCTTCTATATGACCACCCACCTTTCTTTATTCCTCCGCCCCTCCTCTCTAAACCTTCCCAACCCCATCACCCTCCTCTGAACCATCTGTACTCAACACTTCTCTCCAAACCTTCTATACTCCACACACCTTTCACCTCAACTCTGTACCACACCCATCTTCACCTTTGAACCTTCATTCCCACACACCTTCCTCCCGAACCATCTGTACCACACCCATCTTCACCTTTAAACCTTTACTCACACATACCCTCTCCTCTAAACCTTCTATACCCCATCCTCCCTGATCGAAACCTTCTACACCTCACCCTCCCTGATCGAAACCTTCTATACCCCACCCTCCCTGATCGAAACCTTCTATACCCCACCCTGTCTGATCTAAACCTTCCATACCCCACCCTTCCTGATCTAAACCTTCTATACCCCACCCTCCCTGATCGAAACCTTCTATACCCCACCCTCTCTGATCTTGACCTCCTATACCCCACCCTGTCAGATCTAGACCTTCTATACCCCACCCTGTCTGATCTAAACCTTCTATACCCCACCCTCCCTGATCTAAACCTTCTATACCCCACCCTCCTTGATCGAAACCTTCTATACCCCACCCTCCCTGATTGAAACCTTCTATACCCTACCCTCTCTGATCTAAACCTCCTATACCCCACCCTTTCTTATCTAAACCTTCAGTACCTCACCCTCACTGATCTAAACCTTCTATACCCCACCCTCTCTGATCTAAACCTTCTATACCCCACCCTGTCTGATCTAAACCTTCTATACCCCACCCTCCCTGATCGAAACCTTCTATACCCACCCTCTCTGATCTAAGCCTTCTATACCCCACCCTCCCTGATCTAAACCTTCTATACCCCACCCTGTCTGATCTAAACCTTCTATACCCCACCCTCGCTGATCGAAACCTTCTATACCCACCCTCTCTGATCTAAGCCTTCTATACCCCACCCTCCCTGATCTAAACCTTCTATACCCCACCCTGTCTGATCTAAACCTTCTATGCCCCAACCTTTCTTATCTAAACCTTCTATGCCCCACCCTCCCTGATCTAAACCTTCTATACCCCACCCTCTCTGATCTAAACCTTCTACACCCCACCCTGTCTGATCTAAACGTTCTACACCCCACCCTCCCTGATCGAAACCTTCTACACCCCACCCTGTCTGATTTAAACCTTCTATACCCCACCCTCCCTGATCTAAACCTTCTATACCCACCCTCTCTGATCTAAACCTTCTACACCCCACCCTGTCTGATCTAAACCTTCTACACCCCACCCTCCATGATCGAAACCTTCTACACCCCACCCTGTCTGATTTAAACCTTCTATACCCCACCCTTCCTGATCTTAACCCCACCCATCCTCCTGTACATCTTTTATACCTCAACCACCCTCCCCTCTTCGCCCCCTATACCTCGTCCACCCTCCTATAAATCACTGTTACCACACCCCGTCCTCTCAAAGCTTCCTAGACTCCTCCACCCAACCTCTTCTCTACATCTTCTGTATCCGCACCCTGCGGAAGTGTCTCTGCCCCTACCTACCCTCCTCTCGACTGTCTACAGCTCTCCTATCCTCCTCTAAATCTGCATCCCCCACCCTCTCCATCACTTCTGGATCTTGCTTGTGTGCGTACGTGTGTATGTGTGAATGCCTCTGTATGTGGGCGTACAGGCATGTGTGAGTGTGTGTGTGTGTGTGTGTGTGTGTGTGTGTGTGTGTGTGTGTGTGTGTGTGTGTGTGTGTGTGTGCCTTTGTGTGTGTGTGTGTGTGTGTGTGTGTGTGTGTGTGTGTGTGTGTGTGTGTGTGTGTGTGTGTGTGTGTGTTTGTGTGTGTGTGTGTGTGCCT
>CM031629.1:10658146-10663146 GCA_018398815.1 Conus ventricosus | reverse complement strand
CTAGACAGAGATAGATTGTTAAATAAATAGATCTCTCTCTCTCTCTCTCTCTCTCTCTCTCTCTCTCTCTCTCTCTCTCATTGTATGTGTGTGTGTGTGTGTGTGTGTGTGTGTGTGTGTGTGTCACTGAGCATCGTCAGCTGAACAGTTTGACTGGCTTAACACTTGTAAGACTGATTTCTTATTATGGTCATGAAAAATGTAGCATTATTTCTCAACACAGTCACCCTTACATTTCACCGGACTTAGTCATAGCAGTGAGCCCATGTTGTATGGTCAATAGCCTATTATCTCCTGTAAACATTGCCTGGATCATTCAGGAAACCAGCCAAGTGTCTTCTAAACGTCGCTTTGGTCAGCGCCAGTTCTGGTTTCATCTTGCAGACAGTTCGCTCATCTCCGAGGTATCTGGCAAAATGGCGTGCGCTGATCACCCATAATGCCGGGGCGTGGCTCGCCTGTTAGACAGAGGCCTGTCTTTCTGTTGGCTGTCAGAGGTCTTTCTGTTGGCTGTCTGGAGCGCTGTCAGAGGTCTGTCTTTCTGTTGGCTGTCTGCAGGGCTGTCAGAGGTCTGTCTTTCTGTTGGCTGTCTGGAGGGCTGTCAGAGGTCTGTCTTTCTGTTGGCTGTCAGAGGTCTGTCTTTCTGTTGGCTGTTAGAGGTCTGTCTTTCTGTTGGCTGTCAGAGGTCTGTCTTTCTGTTGGCTGTCTGGAGGGCTGTCAGAGGTATGCCTTTCTGCTGGCTGTCTTTTTGTTGGCTGTCAGAGGTCTGTCTTTTTGTTGGCTGTCAGAGGTCTGTCTTTCTGTTGGCTGTCTGGAGGGCTGTCAGAGGTCTGTCTTTCTGTTGCTTGTCTGGAGGGCTGTCAGAGGTCTATCATTCTGTTGGCTGTCTGGAGGGCTGTCAGAGGTCTGTCTTTCTGTTGGCTGTCTGTTGTTTATCAGAGGTCTGTCCGTCTGTTGGCTGTCTGGAGGGCTGTCAAAGGTCTGTCTTTCTGGTGGCTGTCTGGAGGGCTGTCAGAGGTCTGTCTTTCTGTTGGCTGTCTGGAGGGCTGTCAGAGGTCTGTCTTTCTGTTGGCTGTCTGGAGGGCTGTCAGAGGTTGTCTTTCTGTTGGCTGTCTGGACTGCTGTCAGAGGTCTGTCTTTCTGTTGGCGGTCTGTTGTTAATCGGAGGTCTGTCTGTCTGTTGGCTGTCTGGAGGGCTGTCAGAGGTCTGTCCTTCTGCTGTTGGCTGTCTGGAGCGCTGTCAGAGGTCTGTCTGTCTGATGGCTGTCTGGAGGGCTGTCAGAGGCCTGTCTTTCTGTTGGCTGTCTGTTGTTAATCAGAGGTCTGTCTTTCTGTTGGCTGTCTGGAGGGCTGTCAGAGGTCTGTCTTTCTGTTGGCTGTCTGGAGGGCTGTCAGAGGTCTGTCTTTCTGGTGGCTGTATGGAGGCTGTCAGAGGTCTGTCTTTCTGTTGGCTGTCTGCAGGGCTGTCAGAGGTTGTTTTTCTGTTGGCTGTCTGGACTGCTGTCAGAGGTCTGTCTTTCTGTTTGCTGTCTGTTGTTAATCAGAGATCTGTCTGTCTGTTGGCTGTCTGGTGGGCTATCAGAGGCCTGTCCTTCTGCTGTTGGCTGTCTGGAGCGCTGTCAGAGGTCTGTCTGTCTGATGGCTGTCTGGAGGGCTGTCAGAGGCCTGTCTTTCTGTTGGCTGTCTGTTGTTAATCAGAGGTCTGTCTTTCTGTTGGCTGTCTGGAGCGCTATCAGAGGTCTGTCCTTCTGTTGGCTGTCTGGAGGGCTGTCAGAGGTCTGTCTTTCTGGTGGCTGTCTGGAGGGCTGTCAGTGGTTATCTTTCTGTTGGCTGTCTGGACTGCTGTCAGAGGTCTGTCTTTCTGTTTGCTGTCTGTTGTTAATCAGAGGTCTGTCTGTCTGTTGGCTGTCTGGAGGGCTGTCAGAGGTCTGTCCTTCTGCTGTTGGCTGTCTGGAGGGCTGTCAGAGGTCTGTCTGTCTGTTGGCTGTCTGGAGGGCTGTCAGAGGTCTGTCTTTCTGTTGGCTGTCTGGAGCGCTGTCAGAGGTCTGTCTTTCTGTTGGCTGTCTGGAGCGCTGTCAGAGGTCTGTCTTTCTGTTGGCTGTCTGGAGCGCTGTCAGAGGTCTGTCTTTCTGTTGGCTGTCTGGAGCGCTGTCAGAGGTCTGTCTTTCTGCTGGCTGTCTGGAGGGCTGTCAGAGGTCTATCTGTCTGTTGGCTGTCTGGAGGCCTGTAAGAGGTCTGTCTGTCTGTTGGCTGTCAGAGGTCTGTCTGTCTTTAATCAGAGGTATGTCTTTCTGTTGGCTGTCTGTTGTTAGTCAGAGGTATGTCTTTCTGTTGGCTGTCTGGAGGGCAATAAGAGGTCTGTCTTTCTGTTGGCTGTCTGTTGTTAATCACAGGTTTGTCTTTCTGTTGGCTGTCTGGAGGGCAATAAGAGGTCTGTCTTTCTGTTGGCTGTCTGTTGGAAAATCAGAGGTCTGTCTTTCTGTTGGCTGTCTGTTGGAAAATCAGAGGTCTGTCTTTCTGTTGGCTGTCTGTTGGAAAATCAGAGGTCTGTCTGTCTGGCAATCAGAGGTCTGTCTCTCTGTTGCCTGTCTGTCTGACAATCAGAGGTCTGTCTGTCTGGCTGTCTGTTGGGCAATTAGAGGTCTGTCTCTCTGTTGGCTGTCTGTTGGGCAATCAGAGGTCTGTCTCTCTGTTGGCTGGCTGTCTGGCAATCAGAGGTCTGTCTCTCTGTTGGCTGTCTGTTGGGCAATCAGAGGTCTGTCTCTCTGTTGGCTGTCTGTTGGGCAATCAGAGGTCTGTCTCTCTGTTGGCTGTCTCTTGGGCAATCTGAAGTCTGTCTGTCTGGCTATCTGTAAGACAGTCAGAAGTTTGTCTCTCTGTTGGCTGTCTCTTGGGCAATCAGAGGTCTGTCTGTCTGTTGGCTGTCTGTTGGGTTTAAAAGATTCATCTTTCAAAACCACATCATGAATGGCATCCATGTGTTTGTCAGTGGATAATGTTTTGGGACGTCCCGGCCAGGGGACATCGTCTCAGCCGTTCATGCCCTGTTGAATTCAGCAGGTCTCCTCTTGATGGCGGAAAAACATGAGTCCACACCACGAGTCTGAACTATGTGTGTGCATGGATTGCTTTGGGTGCTCAGGCCTTTTTTCTGAAAATCGTAACTCACTGCGTGGGCTTCTGTTTTGTCCATGTTGAGATCTTGCTAGCTACTGCAGACTTTGAAAGGATCTGTCCTGTATAGCATTAAGGGGAAAAAATGAGTTCATGTACACAGTCATGCAAGTGGTGGTGGCAATGTACAATCACACCAGCAGGTTTCAGTGACTTCTCTTTTTCCTTGGTGAGGCCGTTGACTTGTAAATGAAGCTTACCCTCCGAAAAATTTCAAAGATCCTACGATCACGCTGATCACTACCTCATGTGGTCCAGCCAGTGTTCCGAACTACAGACTGCGAGTCTTAAACTGTGAGTATTAATGTGTGCCTTTAGATCATGTAGGAAAATCCATCACCGGACGTTTTGGCAAATCTAGTATGTTTCACCCAAAATCAGTCTTGGCATAGGAAATATTATTCTAGCCACCCATCACGACCAACCTAGCCGACAGGTGGCTGGCTGACTGATGTAAATGACAACACGATTACAGGTGTTCTTTCTGCCTAGGCTTTCAGTGTTCTTGTTCATTCAAAGCTCCTTAAAAATATCAGATTAAACGGTCTATTAACAATACATTAGAACTCGTTATTCCTGAAGACAGCTATCAACTTATTTTCCATATTGGACACACTTTTCCTTTCTTGAACGTCAAATATGGTGTTCTCATGACTCTGTCATCATCATCATCATCACTATGTTGATGATAATAATAATAATAATAACAATTATTATTATTATTACTATCATTAATATGACATTGTCGAGAATGGCCAGAAGTCAATCCGATGCAGGTAGAAGACCTTGACACAAAAGATGACACTGTTAAATGCACTGACGGTTCTGTCACCAAAGGTAAGTCAGGCTGAGGATACACAGTGAAGCAAAATGGCCGAACTATTCAGGAAGGCAATGGCACGCACAGTTTAACAACTTCAAGTCTAACAATGGAGGTAGAGGCAGCGACACAAGCACTCCACTGGCTTTCATCCACAGGCTAGTTTAATACTCAACAAGCCATGATGCTTTCTGATTCTATGAACCTACCTCAAAAAGTGAAAAGTGGAATGGGAAGCTCTGCTTGGAATGAACTAATGCACAGCTTTCCATTGGAGAGACTCATAAGGATGTACTGCCCTGGGCATGCTGGAGTAAAGGAAACGAAAGAGCAGACACACTGGCTGGCAAGGCAACGATAAGAACCGAATGATCTGATCAGCTTGGTCGATCTGATGTGATTAGAAATCTGAAGAATCACTTAATCAAAGGAGAGCAAATCCACTATACCATAGACCATCTTTCAGATCTGAACATCAAGAGAGAAAATGGCCGCACATCAAGACTTAATGGAAGAGCAAGAAACATCACCAACCAAACAAACATTGGAATAATGCTGTGAAGACTCCTAGAGATTGGGGCAAACTCATATTGGGCCTTTCCAATAACAGACACAAATGACCAAACACATGTCAACTGAGATAAGACTTTGAATCTCTCAGAGACCACAGCGTATACTGTAGACGTGTGTGCGCTTGGTGTGTGTTCATCAGTGGGGTGATGCAGGTGTGTTACTTAGAGAGTCCACGGACATGAGGACGCAAGCCTTGGTGTGTGAGTGTGCGACTGTGAGTGTGAGAGAGTGAGTGAGTATGTGTGTGTGTGTGTGTGTGTGTGTGTGTGTGTGTGTGTGTGTGTGTGTGTGCGTGTGTGGGGGTGGGGGGTGGGGGTGTTGTTGTGAGGGGGGGGGGATTTGTTGTTGCGTGTGTGTGCATGTGTGTGAACGTGTATATTGTATTTGATGCTCTTGTTCTTGATCGTAAGTCATCTTCTGAACATTCATTTCC
>CM031629.1:10630646-10650646 GCA_018398815.1 Conus ventricosus | reverse complement strand
TATGGATGTGTCCTTTTAGATTTGGGTTGTAAAGTATGGATGTGTCCTTTTAGATTTGGGTTGTAAAGTATGGATGTGTCCTTTTAGATTTGGGTTGTAAAGTATGGATGTGTCCTTTTAGATTTGGGCTGTAAAGAATGGATGTGTCCTTTTAGATTTGGGTTGTAAAGAATGGATGTATCCTTTTAGATTTGGGTTGTAAAGTATTGATGTGTCCTTTTAGATTGTTGGTTGTAAAGAATGGATGTATCCTTTTAGATTTGGGTTGTAAAGTATGGATGTGTCCTTTTAGAAGTCTGGCTGCAAAGCATGGGTATGTCCTGTTAGAAAACGGTTAAGTAACTGCTCCCATTAAACCTGTTTCCAGAGGAACACGAGTTGTCTCCCCGGTTGACACAGCTGACGGATGGTGACAAGAATGCGATCCGGGTACTTCGCAAGATCCGGTATTTTGTGGCCAGACGCCACTTCCGGGAAGCCCTGCGTCCCTATGACGTCAAAGACGTTATTGAGCAATATTCCGCGGTCATGGGGACATGCTGGGGAGAATTAAACATCTACAAGGCAGGTGTGTGTGTGTGTGTGTGTGTGTGTGTGTGTGTGTGTGTGTGTGTGTGTGTGTGTGCGTGCGCGCGTGCGTGCGTGCGTGCGTGCGTGCGTGCGTGCGTGCGTGTGTGTGTGTGTGTGTGTGTGTGTGTGTGTGTGTGTGTGTGTGTGTGTGTGTGTGTCTGTGTGTGTCTGTGTATCTGTGTGTCTGTCTGTCTGTCTGTATGTGTGTGTGTGTGTGTGTGTGTGTGTGTGTGTGTGTGTATGTATGTGTGTGTGTCTGTCTGTCTGTATGTGTGTGTGTGTGTGTGTGTGTGTGTGTGTGTGTGTGTGTGTGTGTGTGTGTGTGTGTGTGTAAGAGAGAGAGAGAGAGAGAGAGAGAGAGAGAGAGAGAGAGAGAAAGAGAGAGAGAGAGAGAGAGCGAACGAAAGAACGAAAAGTTTTAATTGGCCATGGCACCTTCTAATCGGGATACAATACATCAATAACAATAATAACAATTCATACAGCAAAGTAACATGCTACATGTTGACAATAAGAAACCGACAGATGAGCATACTAAGTGCACACAATGAACACTGCAGTTGGGTTAATTTAACTGGAAGTAGCAGTACGCCTTTTGAAAGCCTTGTATAAATAAATGCATGTGCTGTTCAGTGCGTCTTGATTTTGATTTGCTTTGAGCAAAGCAACTCAGAATAAACAAGGGTTTTCGAAGAATTTCCCAGGAAGGCATTTATACCTTAAATCCTGCAGCACAGGACAACAAAGTAGAAAATGCAATTCGTCTTCATTTGCGTTTTTTGCATAAAGGACATAGCATATTAATATTTGTAGTATTTGCATGTTGGTACTGACGTGCTTTGATGTCTGCATTTCATGATCTGAATCTTGTCAGGTAACCTCTAATATGCCTATCGATATTAAGTGAGATACTTCTCACAACTAGCAGATGTCTTAAAAGTTCTATAAAACGAATGTTGCTCACTGTTCTGGATATTTCATAGCAGTTTTGTCATCGATTATCAATCAGTCTTTGCTGAAGTTGTTGTTGCACAAACGCATTTACATTTCCACCCCTTGATTCATCCAGACATATTCAAACCTATTATGAAACAGAAAATCCCGATTACCTGAAACCCATGACTTTTTACAAAGCAATTCCAATCCCAGCAGCATATTTATGCTTAAAGTGATAATCTATTGTCATCTATTTGTACAATCCTCAGTCAGTTTCTGACGCACTGTACAGATGAACTGATATAGATAGGATGCGTTTTATTTCCCCATAAACACATTCATTCAGTGTCTTCACGTGAAACTCCAAACGTTTCTTAACAGCAAATGAATGAACTTTTTCCGCATCAATTGCAGATTTATCTAAACTCAGAGAGAGAGAGAGAGAGAGAGAGAGAGAGAGAGAGAGAGAGAGAGAGAGAGAGAGAGAGAGAGAGAGAGTGACAGATTTGTCTAAACTCAGAGAACGAAAAGAGAGAGAGAGAGAGAGAGAGAGAGAGAGAGAGAGAGAGAGAGAGAGAGAGACAGAGACAGAGACAGAGACAGGCAGACAGACAGACAGACAGACAGACACAGACACAGACAGAGAGACAGAGAGTGTGTGTGTGTCCATGTGTGTCTGTGCATGTGGTTCCATTTCTACGAGTATAAACGTGTGTTTGTGTTTAGAGTCTGTGAGAGTGAATGTGTGTGTGTGTGTATGGGAGTGTATATCTGTGAAAGTGTGCGTGTATCTGTGTTTGTGTATTTATGTTTTCGTGTCTTTATGCGCGCGCGCGCGTGTGTATGTATGTATATGTATCAAAAAAATTTTTTTTTAAACATGAAGAGTGTTTGTTTGGTGTGCCTGCGTTTATTTTTATACTCTGTGACTGGTCAGTTTCTGGATCAGCAGTGCACCCACACACCACTGAGTGGTGTCCAGCATATTCGAGGGTTTTACCTTCATTTTATATATATCTAAGATATAAGAGCAAGCTTTGTTTATAATTGAATATTTCTTGCAGTCATTGCAACACCAAGCTGCTCTGTAAGTTGCTGGAATGGTGCTCGGTACTTATCCTTGGAATTTATTAGTTCATTGTAATTTAGTCCCTTGCGGATTCATTCCAAGAACTGGCCCTCAGCACTTGTGTCTTAAGAGGTTATTTTTATATTTTCTACTTTTCACAAGCAAATGTAGCTTGTTTTGCTCTTTCATGATTTTCTTTTGCTTCTTAGGTGGTACCTTTGGCTGGTTTTTTGAAAACTCAAACATACTGTATTGCACACCAGCCTTTTTCTGTTATAGCATTCTTCTTAAAACTGAAATTATTATTATTATATTATTATTATTCTTAAAACTGAAAAGGCAGAGGAGTCAAATTACCACTTTTCGCGGTCACTGAGGAGAAACAATCAAGTTTCGAAATATCGGTATCTGACCAGGAGTTATATGTTAGTGAGTTTCCTCCCCATTGGAGATTGTCTCCCCCTTGAAGACTATAAGCTTGCTGAAGGCTCATTTTGAGAAGCATTTATTATTCCCCATTCACCCTCTCAAGCACATACTGCTAGTTAGGCAGAATTAACTACCACTGCAGATGTGAATGCTTGTCTCCCCCTATTTCTTCAATCTAAGACACGAGAGCAAGCTTTGTTTATAATTGAATATATATATATATATATATATATATATATATATATATGTATATATATATTAGTTTTTTGTATATATATACTGTATATACATATATATATATATATATATATATATATATATATATATATATATTATATATATATATATATATATATATAGACACTCTTTCAAATGACTAGACCAAACAAGCAAGTTTTCATCTGTCAACGTTTCGGCACTTGGCCTTCTTCAGGGCACGCTTTATTACTGCACTGACTCACAAACAATGCCTTTCCCCCACCACTCCCCAAGAACAAAGCTCACATGACGGTCAAGATTTAAAGTGTTTAGAACAATGTTCACAAAAGTTTCTCTAATTCAATCTCCATATTCTCTAACATGTTTTAACCCTACTCACCAACAGTCCCCAGCTGTTAACCCACTCCCATCTCTCTCTCTCTGTCTCTCTCTCTCTCTCTCTCTATATATATATATATATGTGTGTGTGTGTGTGTGTGTGTGTGTGTGTGTGTGTGTGTGTGTGAGGGGTGTAATGCGATGTCACATATGTTTGATTTCAGACTGGATCAAATTCTAGGCCGTCAGGGCAGTAAAAGCAAGGACGTGTATGAATCCAACATCTGCCTGGCTTCCCGCATTGTGAAAGCAGAGAGACAGGTACTACAGTGCAAACAAGAGTATCCACAGTTAAGCACCACTACTATTTCTCCTAGAAATCTCTCCAACACCACTACCGCCACCAGCACTTCTGCCTCCGCTGTGATAGCTACTACTACAATCACTGCTGCTGCTACCACTACTACTACTACTACTACTACCATTACGACTACTACCACCACCACTACTACTACCAGTACCACCACCACTACCGCCACTACTACTACTGCTACTACTACTACTACTACTACTACGTTTGCGACTGCTACTACCAGCAACGATTCCTTCATGTACATGTGTCAAACATTTGCCAGGCATCCAGGATATGAAGACTTGTTACAAGTTATAATGAAGAAACTGCGCTAGAATAGTAGCCCAGATCACAGTAATACTGATGCTGTTTGGAAACTGATTAGTGTTAATGATTTTCTATCTATACATAGAACAACGACTTTTGTTGTAAAACGCATATCTTCTCATGTGTCACTGATTTGTTTGACTTCAAATTCGCTGAACAAATAAATCTTGATTCGCTTGGTTTTACGCTTTAAAAAAAATTGGCCTGAAAATCCTTTTAGTTCCACTGACCCTAGAGGCTTTACGCTATTCTTTGTAGGTCTTCTCTGAAGAAAAATTCTGTTCTAACGATAAAAATTGTTCCGCTTTTCTGCTACCTGTGGCCTTTTATATTAGTTTGTGGAGTCAGCCCATCATAGGTTTTTCAAAACTGAACGACCGCAGGCGGAAATTGAAACAAACTCAGAGCAAAAATTACTGATCCACTGAAAGAAAGGGACAAACAAATTACAAGACAAAAACACGACGCGTTTCGACGTCTTTGGTCTTCTTCAACGTCCATTTTGCGCCCAATTTGAGGAGATAAGTGATTGCTCGTTCTTCGTTTTCATTGTCCTGAATGTTGTTTATCTTGTCTGAAGAAGACCAAAGAACGAAGTAGTTTAGCAAGCGAGGACAAAAGGAAATGTGTGAAGGAGGAAGGCGATGGGATTGTCAATTGTGACACCCGTGACCACAACATTCATCACCGGCACTGACCCCGTCGTAGGCTGGCGGAGTATGGGGACTGAAAATGTTATCTGTTGTCAAAATACCTCTTAAATATCTCCTAATTTCAGGTTGATTGCTTGGAGGTAGTTAGCTTATTGTATAGACTTGGTTTATTTGGAGGACAGAGTCAGAAGTTACAGGCCTACAAGGCCGGTTGGTTCATGAATGATTGATTTGATTGATTTAATTTAACGTCTGTTCACAACAATGGTGATATTAGACTAAAAATAAACCAATCCAAAAAAAAACAAAAAAAAAAAAAACGGGCTGCGTAAGAGTTTGTGTCTGTGAAGAAGTTTGCTAGAGCACTTTATTGAAAATGAGGAGGTCGTTGTGTGTCGTGCTATTAAGATGGTGCACAAAGGCAGGATGGATTATGAGGAAATGGGCAAGAACACTGTGATGAAAAACGAATTGTAAAGACTGGCGAGTGGTGAAACTAGTCAATTCACGTGGCTTCATGTGCTTGTTTCACTATAACTTTTAGCTGTTTCGTCTTACTTAGCTCTATTGGACAAGGTATGTGTCATTAAGTGGCCTATGTTGACAAGTGGAAGATGATCAGCTGTTGATCAGTGATGTAAGTTGTCAGGAAAATGACAGTTATTACTCAGTGATGTATGCTTACAAGTGGAAGACGAAGCATCATGAATCAGTGACTTATGTCGACAGATGGAAGGTATGGAGCTATGTTCAGTGATGTGGGTTGACAGGTGGAAACTAGACGTAATTGATCCGGGAGATATGTTGACAGATGGAAGATAATGATATCATGATGAGTGATGTATGTTGACAGATGAAAGATGTGGAGTCATTATCAGGGTGTATGTTGACAGATGGAAGATAATGATATCATGATGAGTGATGTATGTTGACAGATGAAAGATGTGGAGTCATTATCAGGGTGTATGTTGACAGGTGGATGATTCAGTCACTGACCGGTGATCTATGTTGATAGCTGAAAGATGGACAGTCATCGACCAGTGATGTATGTTGACAGTTGAAAGATGCAGTCACTGACCAGTGATGTTTGTTGACAGATGAAAGATGCAGTCATTGACCAGTGATGTATGTTGACAGGTGGATGATGCAGTCACTGACCGGTGATCCATGTTGATAGCTGAAAGATGGACAGTCATCGACCAGTGATGTATGTTGACAGATGAAAGATGCAGTCACTGACCAGTGATGTATGTTGACAGATGAAAGATGCAGTCATTCGGCCAGTGATGTATGTTGACAGATGAAAGATGCAGTCATCGGCCAGTGATGTATGTTGACAGATGAAAGATGCAGTCATCGGCCAGTGATGTATGTTGACAGATGAAAGATGCAGTCACTGACCAGTGATGTATGTTGACAGATGAAAGATGCAGTCATTGACCAGTGATGTATGTTGACATATAAATGATGCAGTCATTGATCCGATATGTATGTTGACACTTAAAGATGCAGTCATTGAACTGTGATGTATGTTGACAAATGAAAGATGCAGTCACTGACCTGTGATGTATGTTGACAGATGAAAGATGCAGTCATTGACCAGTGATGTATATTGACATATAAATGATGCAGTCATTGATCCGATATGTATGTTGACACTTGAAAGATGCAGTCATTGAACTGTGATGTATGTTGACAAATGAAAGATGCAGTCACTGACCTGTGATGTATGTTGACAGATGAAAGATGCAGTCATTGACCAGTGATGTATATTGACATATAAATGATGCAGTCATTGATCCGATATGTATGTTGACACTTGAAAGATGCAGTCATTGAACTGTGATGTATGTTGACAAATGAAAGATGCAGTCACTGACCTGTGATGTATGTTGACAGATGAAAGATGCAGTCATTGACCAGTGATGTATATTGACATATAAATGATGCAGTCATTGATCCGATATGTATGTTGACACTTGAAAGATGCAGTCATTGAACTGTGATGTATGTTGACAAATGAAAGATGCAGTCACTGACCTGTGATGTATGTTGACAGATGAAAGATGCAGTCATTGACCAGTGATGTATATTGACATATAAATGATGCAGTCATGACCGATTGATTGACACTGAAAGATGCAGTATGACTGTGAGTATGTTGACAGATGAAAGATGCAGTTGTACGGTCTGACGCTCAAGATGCAGTGATTGAACAGTGATGTATGTTGACAGATGAAAGATGCAGTTTGTGAGGGTCTCGACGCTCCCCCTCGTTATAGAATTGATGTCATGGGATGAGCGGGGGGGGGGGGGGGGGGGGGGGGGGGGGAGATATAGACAGAAGCATTTACGTTGTCACAGCCAAAATGCGCTCTCACATAGGCGCACACACTCTGTCACTCACATCGGGCTCGCACAAAGGTGACGGGAAACCAATAACATTTCATAGAAAATAATCAGCTTTTATTTAACTTGACTCCGAGCCCCTACCCGTCACTACACAACACACGTATCTGTATCATACAAAAATGTAAACATCATACAGACAGTCTTATAAATCGCATCCCCTGTTCTTCAATTACTCTTTCTTAACTAGGAAAGACAACATTCCAATATTCTGGTTGCACACTTGTTAAACTTAAGAACAAGTAAAACGTCCATAACTTGCCAGCATTCCTTGGTTGACCAGTCAGTTCTCTCATCACACTGTGCGACTACAATCGCTGAAGCTGCCACACTGTTGTGTCCTCCCGATTGGCCAAATCCCAGTTGGGGGACACTGGCAACGTAGCTTGAGTTGTACTCTCAGACCGCGTCTCCCAGACTTCACTGAACTTCACCCTCTCTACAGAAAGGGCTCCTGTTGGCCTCTCCCACAGGTTTTCTCTTGCTGCAAACATCCCACCGTTGTCCGACAGCTCCCTGTCTAGGCCCCAACAGGTTGGCACGTCTTGCCCCACACAGGAGACAATTCTTCTCATTGTTGGCCCCGAGGCTACAGCAACCTCCACTGTCTTACGTCCCCACCCAGGAGAGAATTCTAAACCGTCGTTGGCTTCGAGGCGACAGCAAACCTCTGCTTCTCGCTGTATTTTCTTGAGCCTTCAACAAGACGGGATGAGTTCACTTTCCCTTAAGTGAGTCACACATTTCCTGGTTTTCCGAGCATCTTATATCCATTCTCAGACACAGAGAACCCGAGTTAAACTGGTTAAACCAATGGAATCACTGGCGCATACACAAACACATCACAATGATTTGCACCAATAATTCCCCGAGTTATTTTTATTCCACCAGTTCTCTAGTCACTAGTCACCTAAATACACACACACACACACACGCACACACACACACACACACACACACACACACACACACACACACACACACACACACACACACACACACACACACACACCACAGCTACTAGCACCAACAAAGAGTTGGGTACCAAGTGGTTAATGCATAACCACCAATTCAAACTCATGTTCGATTCCCTAAAGCTACCCATTGTACTAACAGCCTGGACTTCTCCACAAGCTTGGACTGATGCTTCAAGTATTGACTACACTCTATAGACAACAAGGTGCAAATCACTCAATAGGCCGAAACTTTCCATTCATTCCTCCGGACAAGAACGACTGAATGGTCACTGTACCCTGCCTGCCGGCCGGCGGTCACCAAACCATAACGGTCACCTGACACGATCGCCTTTCCTCAGGCCCTCTGGAGAACCTAGTGAATAGCCAGTGGTCAAGGTGGACCTCTTCTCCACCCAGGACCGGCAGGTCGACAGACACTTGTTACTGTCCCACTGTCCCCCTGGACATGCAAATCACTTCCCAGTAACTCTCCCTTCTTAAGTATACGACTCGGAGTATTCCCCCTTGGTGATGCCTGAGTTCGCACACTTGAAGAACTCAAGGAAAGTGATCTCAACATCCCTTAATTTGCTCAAAGGACTTAAAGGACTGGAGAACATTCGGCCGACTCGTCACACAGTCATTGACCAGTGATGTATGTTGACAGGTGAAAGATGGACAGTCATTGACCAGTGATGTATGTTGACAGATGACAGATGGACAGTTAATGACCAGTGATGTATGTTGACAGGTGGAAGATTGACAGTCATTGACCAGTGATGTATGTTGACAGATGAAAGATGGACATTCATTGACCAGTCATGTATGTTGACAGATGGAAGATGGACAGTCATTGACCAGTGACGAATGCTGACAGGTGGAAGATGCAGTCATTGACCAGTGGTGTATGTTGACAGGTGGAAGATGGACAGTCATTGACTAGTGATGTATGTTGACAAATGGAAGATGCGGTCATCGACCAGTGACGTATGTTGACTAGTGGAAGATGTGGAGCCTTTGATCAGAGATATATGTTGCACAATGGAAAACTGACCATCACTCACCAGTGATGTATGTTGCACAGTGGAAAACTGACCATCACTGACCAGTGATGTATGTTGAACAGTGGAAAACTGACCATCACTGACCAGTGATGTATGTTGAACAGTAGAAAACTGACCATCACTGATCAGTGATGTATGTTGCACAGTGGAAAACTGACCATCACTGATCAGTGATGTATGTTGAACAGTGGAAAACTGACCATCACTGATCAGTGATGTATGTTGAACAGTGGAAAACTGACCATCACTGATCAGTGATGTATGTTGAATAGTTGAAAACTGACCATCACTGACCAGTGATGCATGTTGCACAGTGGAAAACTGACCATCACTGATCAGTGATGTATGTTGACAGACGAAAGATTACATTGACAGGTAGAAATATGTTAAATCCTTGACAGTGATGTATTTTGAGAGGTGGATGATAGTCATTGATCAGTGGTGTATGTTAACTAGCGAAGGACGGACAGCCATTGAATACTGATGTATATTGACGATGAAACATGCACAGTCATTGATCAGCGATGTGTTTGCACAGGTGGAAGACGTAGAGTCCAAGCTTGATCTGCTGATCGACCTGTACAAGGAGGACCGCAAGATTCTGCTCCAGCATTTTCATCAGCAGCACGACAGCCCGGGCTGTCCCTCAGCCCTTGCCCCGCCCCCTGGCCCCTTCACGCCTCGCCCCATGCTGAAGGACACGCAGGTCACCAGTGAACCCACCACGCCCACCCAGCCCGTTGTGAACCCCATCAGACCCATGCACAGACACCTGTCAGACCTCGGTCACAGAGTGAGGAAGCGCGTGAGCTACCGCTGCCTGTCACATACAGAGCCTCCCGGACGACTTCAGACCACAACTCTCTTCACAGGCGGCCCTCCCCTCTCTTCTTCTGGAGCCCCTCACCTCATTTTGCCTCCAGACAGAACCTGTCTGGATGACGCCAGTGCCTGCAGTCCTCAGCCTTCGTCATGCCCCGCCACTCCCCCACCGCCTACCTTCACGGTTCCAGACTTTGGCCAAACCCGGATAGCCGAGCAGAGCCCGTCCCATTTCTGGGAGTCTGGTAAAGAGAACAGTTCCGTGAGGGACCAGCACTCTGCTGATGACAGATTGGGCGTTCAAAACTTTTCTGCCTTTCCGTTTGACACTGTTGTCACTGCCTGTGTGACGTCATCGTCACAGGATGTGTTGACGTCATCGTTTGTGAGCAACATGGCACCGGGCTTCGCGATGGAGCGGAGGAACTTAGAGAATCAAGGAGTGTAGCAGCTCTGGTGGTAGAGTTCCATTCTTCCAGAAGAGGGCACGCCAAAGCCTCAAAGTGTTAGAGAGGTAATGTGCGTGTCATACAACATCTTGTTTTAATGATCTGACAGCCTGTTGTAATCAGGGAAATTTCGTTGGAAAGAAAGAGCAGCACTGCACTATCGTTTCTTCAACAGCATGTTTCATTGCAAAAGCGTTCAGGTAAGAGTTTGGGAAACGTCCCACTAGTCCGAGGGTTCACTAATCCGAGGGTTCACTAGTCCGAGGGTTAGGGTTAGGGTAGTCCGAGGGTTCACTAGTCCGAGGTTAGGGTTAGGGTTCAGGGTAGTCCGAGGGTTCACTAGTCCGAGGGTTAGGGTTAGGGTTAGGGTTAGGGTAAGGGTTAGGGTTAGAACCCTACCCTCGGACTAGTAAACCCTCGGACTAGTGAACCCTCGGACTAGTGAACCCTGAGTTTGTGGTTGTCACACGATGAGTGCCGACCCTGACCAGTTCTGTAAGGGCTGTTGCTGTTTAAAAGTGGGTACACCGTCCCCACCCCCATTTTTCACAAACTGAAGTAAGAACACCTCTCAGAAGTGTACAGACAAAACGATACTTTATTCATTCACACTCACAAAAGCACAGCAGCTAACAACATTGCCAATGATTCATCGATCTTTTCGTATTATCTTCCGCCCTTCATTTTCCTAACCATCTATTGTCAAAGATCTTGCAGCTGTAAATCAACATCGTTTTAGCGACTTCAAATATAAGGAACAGGCGGGAAAGACGGACTAAGCGACAGGCATATTAAATGACTGACTGACAGACTAGATAACAGATTGACTAAATGACGGACTAAAAACCAGACAAAATGACAGACAAAGAACATAATAATAATAATGATAATAATGATAATAATGGTTTCTTATGTAGCGCTTAATCAAACGAATTTCTCTAAGCGCTTTACAAAATCATACTACATTCACCCATCTTACATACAATAGTACACCTTACACCCAACTACAAATACTATTACTACAATAACTAACAAATCCTAATCCTACGAGTATGACATTCACTTATTTTTTCAAGTATCACTACAAAAACTAAATCCTATGACGTTTAATCATACAACAAATACATGTAATAGAGAACATACACACACACTACATTTGAAAAGGCCCAGACGGCTATGAGTTAGGTTGTGCCCCCCCCCCCCCCCCCCCCTCCCCCACAGCGTTGACTAATTGTGAGAAAATAGATGGATTTTAAGTTTAGACTTGAAAGAAGAGATAGAATCTAAATGTCTGAGAGAGTTTGGCAGTCTGTTTCACGTCGCTGGAGCTTGAAAACAGAAAGATCTTTCACCAGTAGTAGTCCTGAAGCGAGTCAGCACAGGAGCGTACTTGTCGAGAGAGGGTGTAGATTTTAAGGAGATCTGAGAGATAAGAAGGTCCATTTTCAAAGAGAGCAGAGAAAGTGAGAGTTGAGATTTTGTACGAGATACGGTTTGAGACAGATAGCCAGTGAAGAGAGTGAAGTAGAGGCGAAATGTGATCATATTTTCCTGCTCTACAGACGACTCAGGCTGCATGATTTTGGATTCGCTGTAATCTTTCTATCAGGTATTTTGGAAGGCTGGCCAAAAGTGAGTTGCAGTAATCTATTCTAGATAAGACAAAGGCACAAATGAGAGTTTTTGTAGCATCTGTAGAGAGGAGGTGACGTACGGAGCTGATTCTTCTTAGTTCTAAATAAGCAATCTTGCAAATATTTGAAACCTGTTTCTCAAAGGAGAGGGATTGGTCAAGAATGACCCCTAGACTGTGGACAGAGGTGGAGGCAGAGACAGTACAGTCATTGATAGTGACAGTTGAAGGCAGAGAAGGATGGTTAGGCTGTTTTGTCACGAACATGAGTTCCGTCTTGTCGTCGTATAGTTGTAGTTTGTTGGTTGTCATCCAGTCCTTCAGGTCTGCAATGCAGCCCCGAGTCTGAGAAATCAGTGAGTCAATTTCAGCAATGGGAGCCGACTGATGAAGCCAAGTATCGTCAGCAAAGTTCTCATGTGACATGGCGTGACCACTGATGACGTCAGACACAGGACTAGCATACAGCACAAAAAGGACTGGCCCCAGTACAGAACCCTGAGGCACACCGTACCTAAGAGGAAAACTGTCTGAGTATCTGCCCTGCACACACACTGTCTGAGTCCGTCCAATCAAGTAAGAGATAATCCAGTCGAGAGCTGTGTCTTTGAATCCAAAGGAAGTTTGAAGCCGTGAGAACAAAATATTATGATCGATCGTGTCAAATGCTGCGGAGAGGTCTAACATCGCTAATAAGGAAACATTCCCATCGTCAAGCCCGCAGAGGAGGTCACATACATACATACATACATACATACTAGAGGACATACTGACTAAATGATAGACTGGCTTAATTATAAACTGAATGATAGACTCAGTGACAGGTAGACTAAACGACAGACAGAATAAATGACTGACAGACTGAATGACAGACCGTAAGACAGATAGAGTGAACGACAGGCAAAATGACAGATAAACTAAGCGGCAGATATATTAAAGAAAGCAGACAGACTAAATGACGCGCAAACTAAACCAGACAAGCAAGAGATAGTTTAGTGACAGACAAAATGACAGCCTGAATTACCGACAGACAAAATGACAGCCTGAATTACCGACAGACAAATGACAGCCTGAATTACCGACAGACAAATGACAGCCTGAATTACCGACAGACAAAATGACAGCCTGAATTACCGACAGACAAAATGACAGCCTGAATTACCGACAGACAAATGACAGCCTGAATTACCGACAGACAAAATGACAGACTGAATTACCGACAGACAAAATGACAGCCTGAATTACCGACAGACAAAATGACAGCCTGAATTACCGACAGACAAAATGACAGACTGAATTACCGACAGACAAAATGACAGCCTGAATTACCGACAGACAAAATGACAGACTGAATTACCGACAGACAAAATGACAGACTGAATTACCGACAGACAAAATGACAGCCTGAATTACCGACAGACAAATGACAGCCTGAATTACCGACAGACAAATGACAGCCTGAATTACCGACAGACAAATGACAGCCTGAATTACCGACAGACAAATGACAGCCTGAATTACCGACAGACAAAATGACAGCCTGAATTACCGACAGACAAAATGACAGACTGAATTACCGACAGACAAAATGACAGACTGAATTACCGACAGACAAAATGACAGCCTGAATTACCAACAGACAAAATGACAGACTGAATTACCGACAGACAAAATGACAGACTGAATTACCGACAGACAAAATGACAGCCTGAATTACCGACAGACAAAATGACAGCCTGAATTACCGACAGACAAAATGACAGCCTGAATTACCGACAGACAAAATGACAGCCTGAATTACCGACAGACAAAATGACAGCCTGAATTACCGACAGACAAAATGACAGCCTGAATTACCGACAGACAAATGACAGACTGAATTACCGACAGACAAAATGACACTATTACGGATGGTGTGGCGCTATGTGTATTACTGTCTGACTCACTTTCAAAGCCTGGATGCGTGTAACAATTATTCCCTACACACACCCACACCACACGAGCATGGACAGCCAGCCAACACACAAGTTAAGTTTAATTACACATACTATACCGTGGCTCACTAATGCAATAAGCGGCAGCAGTTTGCTATCCCTGCCTCGTATACAATAAAGTCCGAACAGACAGAAGAAAAAAAAACCTGATAAGGGCCTCGTGTCTTGCGCATGCTCAGATCAATCCTCTTTTCAAGGCAGCCTTTTTTCCCCGCTAGCCTCGTGTACTCTGAGAAGAAAGTATCTTTTGCTTTTTCGCGATCGATCGATTGTTGTTGCTGTTCTTTTGGTGTCCATGCGTATGTTTTCGCTTTAGGGAGAAACGTACGTGAAGCGATTGGGTGGCAAAGTGACGATTCGGAAGGTTTCGTCAATCGATTCCAGCATCTCGCCGACAGGCTCTTTGTCTTTGTTTGCCGCGTTAAAGCCTCCTCTCTCTTCATCGTCACTCTCTCTTTCGTCGTCGTCTTCTTCTTGTCTATCTTCTTCCAAGGGTTCACCTCAGCTCAGCTGCGGTTCTGTTGTCGTAACAGCGAGCTCTTTCTCGCACCCCTTCAATGACGACGGTGATCGACTTTTAGCTGCAGCTCTGTCAATCCCGTCTCCTTGTACCCTAACGGCGATCGACTCAGCTGTGGTTCTGTCGTTCCGTTACTGTATCCTGTGTCCAGTTCAGCTGCGGTTCTACTGTACACGATTCGATTCCTATGGCCGAATCGAGGATGCAAGAGCCCCCTACGTCGGGGGCTCATGGGTCGAGTGATGAGGCAGACTTCACGTCCAACTCTCCGTCTAACTCGTCTGGCGAGCCAAGGGAAACAAGTCCCTCTCAGGGGCCCGACACTCGGTTGGCTCCAGGTGCTTCCCTTCCTCCCGCTCACGCTTCTGTCTCTTATTCGGGACAGAATGCGTGGGTCTCTCCCTCATTTCAGGGCAACCCACAGGGTACTGGCTCATCAGGGCCCCCATATACTGGTCTGAGCCAGCAGGCGCAGCTTCAGCCCCCCCCCCCCCCCCCCCCTATCATGGGGGCAGGGCCCTCTGCCTTGGGCTCCTTGGACCCAGTGGCAATAATTATCTCCCGACCATGGGCTTTCCACAGCCCCCTGCTCCGGGGTTTCCCTGGTGGCCGGGCCTTGTGCTCAGCGCTCCATCAGCGCAGCCCTCTTCTTCTCAGGCCCCTCCGGCCCACCCCACAGCCGATCCTTCCCCTGGAGTTTCTGGGGAATCAACTGGACCGGGCCCGTTGGGTTTATCTCCGTGCACTGGTCCCCCACTGGTGGTCACCCCTCCTGTCTGCGGCTCCGATCCGGTGGACTCGGAGTCGGAGGACGAGGATCAATGCCCTCTTCTTATTCCATCCAGGACTCGGTGGCCATTCTGGCTTCCCTTGTCCCCGAGGTGGTGTCATCCTCTCAGGAGGTCAGGGCTCCTGTCCTTTGGCAGCAGAGCTTGATTGGGGTCTCATCCCATTCCCGCTACCCCCTCCTCTCTTTTAAAGGAGTCGGTCATGGTAGCCGATTGTGTGATGAGGGCCCAAACGAAAGTTAGGGGCACTGAGGTGCAGGACATTACGCCTGGGTCTGTCCCGGATTTTCCTGGAGCGCTGGCGTGTGGGAAAGTTTCTCAAGCCAGAGAAGCTCCTATTTGCCAAGAAGGCTGTCTTGGCGTATGATGCGATCCTGGAATCCACTCTCTCCCTCTACCAAGAGGACCTCCTCCTTGTCCAAGAGAGGTCCAAGTCTCAACCACGGCACGTGGCTCTCTCAGAGCACTGCCTTGCCGAGTGGGAAGAGTCGGCTAGGAGGGGGCTCGAAGCTGTTTCCGCCATGGACTCCTTCTTAGAGGGTCTGGTGTCCGCCCTCATGGATCCCGACTCGGATCCCTTCACTATCCGCCAATCCATAGACCCATCGGCTGTTGTGGCCTTTATCCAGTCCATGTCTGAAGGGCTCAAATATTCGGCTGGTGCATTCGCTAGACTGCATCTCAACTCAGTCCTAGCAAGAAGAGATGCAGTCCTATTGGCATCTTTGGTTGCCCGCACCGCCTCTGCCCGCGCCTCCCTCAGAGCCTTGCCGGTCAAGACTGGCTCTCTCTTTGGGAACCATTTTCAGGCGACCATCAAGAGCCAGGCCGATATTAGGCGGGACCTCGCCTTTCACTCAGGCCCCCCCTCCCCCCCACCCCACGACCAAACGCAAGGCTTCAGTGCTCTTCTCCTCACCGGGTCCTCCGCAGTCCAAGGGCCGAAAATCATTTGGACCCCGACTGGCCCGGGGCAAGCAACCCAACAGAGGTCGGGCGCATGCCTGGCCGGCGGGTCAGAAGCCTTCCCCTGCTCAGACGGCCCACCCCCAATGACTTACCCCTGACCTGGGTCCTTCACCCTCCCCCCAGGGCGACCCTGTGGGCAGTCTGTCCCGGCACCTCAGTGCCTGGGAGCGGCTTCCCGCAAGCCCCTGGGCTCTGCGGGTGATCAGGTCGGGGTTTCATCTTCCATGGGATGCAGTGAAGGCCCCTCTCACTCCTTTCCCTCCTCCTTTCGCTCCTCCTCGTGATCTAGCGGCCTCTCAGGCCTTGGATCAAGAGGTCCTTTAGCTTTTAGCCAAGGAGGCCACAGAGGAAGTCCTCTCTTATTCCTCTCTGGGCTTTTATGGCCGTATTTTTGTGATCCCCAAGGCTTCTGGGGGATGGAGACCCGTTCTGGACCTCTCTCCTCTGAACAGGTTTTTCCGCCTCCTCCATTTTCGGATGGAACCCCCCATGTCAATCCGTGATGCCATGCACCCCGGTGACTGGGCGGTGTCCATCGATCTGAAAGATGGTTACTTCCATCTCCTTATCCACCCAAGGGACAGGATGTATCTCCGCTTCGTTTGGAGGAACCGCGTTTTTCAGTTCAGGGCTCTTCCCTTTGGTCTTGCCCAGCCCCTTGGGTTTTCACGAAGGTGGCCCGGGAACTTTGCATGCACGTTCGGGAGAGAGGAATACGTCTGAAGGCCTGTCTCGATGATTGGCTTCTCCTTGCCTCATCCGGCACTCTGTGCTCCCAACAAGCTCTCCAGGTTCTAGACCTCTGTCAGCAGCTGGGATTTGTTCGCAACGAGGAGAAGTCCGATCTCATCCCGTCGCAACAATTCCAGTTTCTAGGCATGTCCTTCGACACTACCAGGTGGTTGGTTTCTCCAACCCCCCAGCGTCTCGTTCGCCTCCAGCATCTCTTGGCCCATCTCCTCTCTCTGGATCAGGCTCCAGCCAGGAAGCTGGCCTCCCTTCTGGGTCTGATGGAGTCCTTGGCCCCCTTAGTGCCCCTCGGACGACTGCACAAACGCCAGTTTCAACGCCTCTTTCGGAGGCGTTGGTCTCAGGTGTCACAGTCTTGGGACCTTCCTGTCCCTCTGGGTAAGTGGTTCCAGTCATCGGTGGCTCGGGGAAGTCCCCATCACACACACACCACACCCCCCTCCACAGAACAACTTGTTCATGGACGCGTCCCAGTCCGGGTGGGGTGCCCACGTGAGCTCTCTGACGGCGGCTGGGCAATGGCCTCCGGAGATGGGGTCCTGGCACATCAATTGGCTGGAGCTGGAAGCAATGTTTCAAGCCCTCAGGGACTTTCTTCCCTTCCTGAAGGGAAAACACGTTCTCCTCAACACCGACAACACGACCGTGGCGTGTTACATCAACAAGCAGGGGGGGGGGGGGGGGGGGGGCATTCTCACTCCTTGTCCCTAAGGGCGGAACAGCTTCTCCTTTGGTGCGAGGAACAATCCATCCGAATCTTGGCCAAGCAAGTTCCCAAGAAGATCAACAGCCTTGCAGACTCCCTCAGCAGGTCGCACATGATTCTTCCCTCAGAATGGACTCTCGTCCATTCGGTCCTGGAACCAATATGGACTGTGTGGTTCAAACCACAGGTAGACCTGTTTGCTACCCGGTTCAACCACCGTCTCCAGCTGTATGTCTCTCCAGTACCAGATCCAGCAGCTTAGGCTGTGGACGCCTTGTCCATCCCTTGGTCCGGTCTGACAGGCTATGCCTTCCCTCCATTCCCCATTCTGGGAAAAGTTCTCCGGAAAGCATGGGAAGACACGGCCACGCTAATCCTCGTGGCCCCCAGCTGGCCAGCCCAAGCGTGGTTTCCAGAACTGTTGCACCTGTGTCACGTGCCTCCGATACTGCTCGCCTTAACAACAAGGTCCCTGCTTCAGCCACGGTCAGGCATTCCGCACGGCAATCCAGACGTGCTGCATCTTCACGCCTGGCTACTGTGCAGGATGTGCTGTCTACACAAGGCGCCTCCCCTGCGGTAATTAGCCTTGTGGAACACGCTCACAGGCCAGGCACCCAAAGCGTCTACAGTGTCCACTGGAATGGCTGGCTTTCTTGGTGCTCCACCCATGCAGTGTTGCCCCATTCTCTCTCTCAATGTCAGTTGGCGAACTACGTTGCATTCCTTTCATCTGAGAAAAAGCTCTCTGCCTCCTCCGTGAAGGTCCACAGGGCGGCTATATGCACCACTATCCGTCAGTTAGGGGGCCCCTCCTTCGTGGACAACCCTCTTCTGCAGGATCTGGTCAGGGGAGCAGCTCTACAGGAGGCCCGATCCCCCTGCCGTACCCCGGCATGGGACCTTTTCTTAGTCCTCTCCTCCCTCAGGCTCCCCCCTTATGAGCCCATCCAGGAGTGTTCTTTGAAGTTCCTTTCCTTCAAAATAGCCTTTCTCGTTTCCCTGGCCTCAGGGAGGCGCTGCAGTGAAGTCCACGCCCTTAGTGGCCCTCCTGGAGACGTCGCCTCCAAACCAGATGGCTCAATGTCTCTTCGCCTCCTCCCTGAGTTTTTAGCAAAAAAAAAAAAAAACAGTTGCTAGGTTCTCCTTCCCCGACTATCTCCATTCTTCCTCTCACTTCTGTTCTCGCTCCGGATGATGAAGACCGCACTCTCTGTCATGTGTGCGCTCTGCGGGAGTATAAGGAAACGCATGAAATCTTCTCGCTCCAAGCAGCGCCACCTGTTTCTCTCTTCCAACGAAACTTATAAGGAGGACATCAGACGCTCATCAATCTCTCGATGGCTCAGAGAAATAATCAAAGCAGCGTACGCGAGGCCTGAAGGGGACTTGGCTGTCTTTTCACCAAGGCCCCATGAGATTAGAGCATGAGCTTCGTCGCTGACAGTAGCCCACAATGCCAGCATTCAGAGTGTCCTGGATGCCGCGTACTGGCGTTCCCCGGGCACCTTTATCCAGTTCTACCTGCGCGATGTATCACGTCTGCGCGATGATGGGTCCAGGGGCATCGCATCACCTGTGGTGGCTCAACACCACATCTCTGCCACACGCCCTGGCTCTTCTCTCTCCTCCAAACGTTAACCAGGTGAGCCCTCCTTCCAAGTAGTGCTACTCTGCATTGGTGAGCCACGGTATAGTATGTGTAATTAAAAGGATATTTTTATTCTAAAATTACGTTTAATCTAACATATTTACCGTGGCTCACGCAGAGTCCCTCCCTTCCTCCCCGCCTTACTGGTTCCCTTAGGAGTTCACAGTCAGGGTGTTAGTTACCTCGAAAAGAGGATTGATCTGAGCATGCGCAAGACACGAGGCCCTTTCGGGGTTTTTTCTGTCCGTTTTGACTTTATTGTATACGAGGCAGGGATAGCAGCCTGCTGTTGCTTATTGCATCAGTGAGCCACGGTAAGTATGTTAGATTAAACGTAGTTTTAGAATTTAAAAAATCCTTTTCTTTTCTTTTATATGCTGCCTGAACCATCAAGACATTATAAACACATATCACCA
>CM031629.1:10610646-10625646 GCA_018398815.1 Conus ventricosus | reverse complement strand
TAATTGTTCCCTGGCAGATGCCATTGTGTAATGATCACCGGATGTGACACGACAGAACCTCCACCGGAGCGTTCCCGTGGGTGTGCCAGTTTATATTTCATGACTGCAGAGCCCACCGGCGAAAAATTCCACCGTCAAGCGATTGCATACCGCAGCCTCACTCTTTGCTGTTCTGCTGACAGGTGAAGACAGTTCAACTCCAGACACGGCCAAGCTTTCGCCATGAAGTCTTATTTGCCCTCTGAAGAGAGTCCCAGGTTACAGTCTTTCCTGCTGTCAACAGGACTTTCCCTGCAGATGTTTCCTTTTCTTGTCTTCTTTTCCTTACACAATACTTGAAGGAAATGCCTCAGAGTGCAGACCACTGCCAAGGTGAAGACAACGTTGCAGATTTTCTCTCTGTTGGCATGACTCCAGAACTATCACAGGTATATTGATACTGTTTGGTGCAGTGACTGAATGAATAACCCCTACCTTCCTTATGCTTTAATGGATCGATTTTGTTTGTTTGTTTTGTTGTTTTAGTTTGGTTTGGTTTGGGTTTTTTGCTCACTGAATCTTGATTGTAGCTGGTCTTATCTTTGTAACTAGCAATACATCTGAAAAGCCTTTTTTCGAGAGAAGTGAACAAGAACATGACAAAACAAGCGAAACAAAGTGCACTATCTCTCATTGTTGAAGTTGGAAAAAACAATCATACACTAGCCCTTGTATCCGCAGTGATTTTTTATGGCCTTGTGTGTGTGTGTGTGTGTGTGTGTGTGTGTGTGTGTGTGTGTGTGCGTGCGTGTGTGTGTGTGTGTGTGTGTGTGTGTGTGTGTGTGTGCGTGTGCGCGCGCGCGCGCGCGTGTGTGTGTGTGTGTGTGTGTGTGTGTGTGTGTGTGTGTGTGTGTGTGTGTGTGCCTGCACATGCGTGTGCATGCGAAGTGTGTCGATATATGTGTGTGTGTCTGGGTTCACGTGCATGCACTTGCGCATTTGTTGGTTTTGTCCTTCGGCCACATTCCATCTTATCACCAGATTGAAGTCAAAACTTCTGTCCCCTGTGCGCCCACATTCCATCTTATCACCAGATTGAAGTCAAAACTTCTGTCCATTGTGCGTCCTTTTACTAACAAACCAGCCAACAGACGCCAATGAAAACACAACCAAATTGGAAGAGGAAATCGGAACATGATTGTCACAAGGTCTGCCAACGATCCCAAAGGTGACTCTTCGTGCACTGTTGTCAAACTTCTGGTCACTCAGAATCACTCGACCAGAATTGAGTAAAAACCTTGAAACCGTAGGAAAACAATCACCCATCAGAGAGCAACATCAAAGTTCTGAACGTCAAAAATCACTTTTTCAGGCAGAAGTTTAGAGAAACACTAAAACCAACCATGAAAAAGTATGATAACTCAACAGGGATACTAGGTTTCTTCGTCCAGCGATATCTTTCATCATCAAACTTCCTCCCGTCTACCTTAAGTTCTTCAGTCACGTGACCACAGTCTACAGAAGCCTCTTTCATGCCTGTCCCACCTCTCTCAAGATGACACCAAATAGTAGAACAGTACAATCTGCGTATTATGAAGGTGACATGGTTTCTCCAGTTTTATACATAGCAAAACACTCCAGTTTTGTATTATAGCAAAACACTCCGGTTTTATACTATAGCAAAACACTCCAGTATTATACCATATCAAAACACCCCAGTTTATTGTGTCGGAAAACACTCCAGTTTTATACTGTAATTATACAAAACACTCCGGATTTAGTCTATAGCAGAACACTCCAGTATTATACTTAGCAGAACACTTCAGTTTTATAGAATAGCAAAACAATTTATACTAGAGCAAAACACTGCCGTTTTATACTAGAGCAAAACACTCTTGTTTTATGCCATAGCAAAACACTGTGTTTTATACTATAGCAAAACAATCCCGTTTTACATTATAGAAAAACACTCCCGTTTCATACTATAACAAAACGCTCCAGTTTTATTCTAATTCAAACCACTCCAGCTTTATACCATAGCCAAACACTGCTGTTTTATAATATAGCAAAACACTCTGATGCTGAACAATTAAGTAGTGAGGGAAAACAAGTGCAGGCTGACAATTCTTCAGTCGTTATAGTAATGACTTGGCAAAGATTTGAACTTTAATTTAAAAAAAAAAATTGAACACTCCAGTTTTTTCCTATATTAAAAACACTCCATGTTTTTTTTCTACAGCAAAGGGGGCCAGAATAGCTCAGTTGGTAGAGCGCTGGACTCTTAATATTGGCGATCCTGGGGATGCGGGTTCGAATCTCCGCGGGCCGTTTCGGTACAGCTGGATTTTTCCCTCGAAGTTAACATTGGTTCTGACTCCATTTCCTATACAGTCCGTCGAATGAGACTATAAACCGAGGTTCCGCATTCGCGGAGGCTATCGCTAGAATTGAGGAGGTGAGGGGGGGGAGGGGGGAGTGGGAGAGGTCGGAAAAAGGGGAGAGAAGTGTAAGGAAGGGGTGGGTGGGTTGGGTTGGAAGGGGAAAAGGCGGAAGAGCCGGCGGGGGTTTGGGTGGTGATTAGTCCTGACGTTTGACCATGGGACGTTTTTCTGGCTGAGGCCCTGTCTGAACGGAGCGTGGTCACACCTGTGTGGCCAAGCGACAGAAGATAGGTCATAATGAATCTCTCTCTCTCTCTCTCTCTCTCTTTTCTCTCTCTCTCTCTCTGCGTGTGTGTGTGTGTGTTTTGGTGTGTGTGTGTGTGTGTGTGTGTGTGTGTGTGTGTGAGTGTGCGCGCGTGCGTGCGTGCGTGCGTGAGTGCGTGCGTGCGCGCGCGCGGTGTGTGTGTATGTGTGTGTATGTGTGTGTGTGTGTGTGTGTGCGTGCGTGCGTGCGTGGTGCGTGCGTGCGTGTGTGTGTGTGTGTGTGTGTGTGTGTGTGTGTGTGTGTGTGTGTGACATGTACATAGAATCCTATGTACGGGATTTTGATTGAAATCTCCTTTTTTTGTGTGATTTCGTGTAATCAATTCAGTATATGTTGTTGTTGTTTTTTATTTGCTTGAAATTGACGTAAAGCTGACAGACGTTAACTTCAGTTGTAAATTTCCCCCGTTACATTCCTGAACGATTGTCAATTTCGTACGCGGAGTGTGATTTGTGTTGAATGTAAAATTCAGGTGTCATTTACAACAATACCTAAATATTCATATTCATTTTTTCTAACATTTCTTTTTCGCTTTTACTGTTTTTTGTTGTTGTTGTTTTGTTTTTTTAACAGAGATAATAACAGAGATAACGAAACAAAAAGTAACAATGACAGGCAACCAACCCGAAATTAGGTATTACGCAAGCTATAAAAATTAATAAGATAGATAGACAAATAGAAAAAAAAATTAAACCCCGTATAGCATAGCCTTCTTCCCTTTCGCTGAACCCCAAGCGATCTGAAGCGATCAAAGCTAAGTGAATTTTCGTTGTTTTATTCGTTTATGTTCACCGAGGAAGACCTAAGAGGTCGAAACGCGTTGTGTTTTGTCTTGTGACTCGTTTGTCTACGTTCTCTGGGCGGTTCGCTAACATTTATTTAAGATTTCTTATCTATAGTTAATATTCTCAAGAAAACGGATGCTTGTGGGAGACTACCTTCTAACTTGCACTTGTATGAATATGTTTAGCTAAAAGAACAATGAAGTAAACATGCAATCAACTGCGATTGTAACATCAAAACCCAAAGTATGAGAGACTGTTTGACATGCATTTTGTGCGCGGATGCATTTCTCTTTTATCAAATCAGTAATCATACTCTAAAAGCATGTAACATAAGTACATTTCTAAACATATGGTCAATACAATCTTTGAATAAGCCATTAAGACTGCATTTATCATTATCAGTTACTCCAATTTCTTTCCAATGTTCGTATAATTCACTCTTTTGACCTTAACACCACCATTGTTTTAAAAAAAAATAGAAAAGGTACAGGCTATTTCTAAAATCAATAAATCAATTCTCAATTTTGAACTTTTAAAGACAGATAGTTTTCTTCTAACCAGGTAAAAGAAAAAAGGACGTTGCTGAAGTGAATATAACTTGCATTTTGGGGGATATTCAAGAACCGAGCCATTGTGTAATAAACGAAAGATGTTAGATATGACCCAGAGCAGTCGTTTGTGTGCACTGTAAACAGGACATTAGACAGAACGTTGCTTTGTGAGGCTCCAGTAGAAGACATTTTCAGTGAAGATCCAACTTGAAGTGGACAAATTGAGCTTCACCAACGAGATAACTGGTAATCTTTTTAAATGAGTTCGGATCAGCAGTATAGGAGAGACGCTTAAGTGTTGTCAAGTGAAGCTAAATGGCGTTAAAATGTGACGAAAAGTCAATTACAAGTCAATACGTAGAATAAGAAGAAAGGAACGTAATTTCTCGAGGCAAGTGCATGCTGAGCACGGGGGCGGGGGGGGGGGGGGGGGGGGGGGGTTGAGCGGTGATGAGTAGTGCACTGGTTGGAAGTGCAAACAACATACAGGGGTCACGTTGAAGTCTTTTGTTTAACTGATATCTCCAAAGATTGCATGTTTAAAGCATCTCAATGCCATTGGTGGTGAGAACAATGGGGCAGAAGTCAGTTCTTGGGAACTGCTGGACTGAGGATGATTTTCTTCCACAGACCACGATCACCACAGAGATCATGTAACCAGAATTCTGAACACTCCTCACTATTGTCACACTCATACATATCAATATATCTGGCAAGTATTAAGTACATAAATGCAAATTAGATAACCAGACACCTCAATATCTACGTTTTTAGTTCATTTGAAATGCTGCTATGACATCGAACGATTTGTAGCTTGTATCATTATGTCATAGAATCGGTTTCATGTTAGTGGGTTGTTATACAAGGCTTTGTTTGAAAGTTGATATTTAAGAATTGTGAGGCAAACTGTGCTGCAAACGTTTATCTAATCTACTCATCTTCTTTGTCTCTAAAGATAGTTCGTATGATGTATAGGTATTCCTCACATATATATTGAGTTGTTATATCCATTCTCCTCTAATTAACACAGCTGTGCACCCCCTCTCCCCTATTTTCATCTAAAGTAATATTTGTATGTCGATATATTTGCACTTTTGTTCATGTCGTTTGTAATTTGTTCGACAGTGAAAAAAGCAGGAAAAAATATATATCACTTAGTTAAAATTTGGCTTGTAATTGTACGAGAAAGGAGAAACACACAATTGACCCGATTTAAAGAATACAAGAAAGCAACAAACAGGATTATGTACCTTGCCATTTTCTGATGAATGCATGTCCAGCAAGATGATAACTTCCTCATTCATTTGATGGTCAAAGGGACCTTCATGACGATACATGTCTCGTTTATTATATATTCATATAAAATGATGGAAAATACCGCATTCGTTTCACGGTAAGTGATTTCTCCTTGAGGATCAATTCTTCCTTCGTTTGAATTAAAACAAGTTATCCATTCCTCACTTCTTCAATAATGATGATGCTTTTCCCGTTTTTTTTCAGGGAAAACATGACATATACGATTTAAATACCTCATTTATTGATAGAAACCATGTCACCCATGATGGCAGTTTCCTAATGGTGTGTGACGGAAAATATGCCATCCACAATGGTGGATTCTTCATTCGTTGGATGGACTAATACCATCATGATAGTCATTGTCTCATTCGTTCGAAAAAAAAACAAAAAAAAAACGTGTCAACCTGATTGTGAATTCGTCTTTTGTTCGACGAAAACAAATGTCGCCCATGTTGGTGAATTTTCATTTGATTGATGGAAAACTTCTCCATGGTGATGAGTTCTGCATGTGCTCTATGGAAAACATGTCAAATATAATCACTGATTCCTCATTTCATTTGATGAAAACAGCCCATCGTAATAGTGATTCCTTTCATGTGACAGAAAACATGTCATTCGAATTTTTTTTTTTAAATCTTGATTTATTTTATGGGGAAAATATCTTTGAAGGTAACTTTCTCATTCTTTTGATACATTCCCCGTTCGTTTGATGGAAAAATGTCAAACGAATGGTAAATTCCCTATTCGTTTGATATAAAATATGTCAAAACGGGATGATAAATTCCTCTTTCGTTTGATGAAAAAATGTCTAATAGCATAGCAAATTCCCTATTAGTTTAATGGGACACATGTAAACAGGAAGATAGATTCCCGGTGGAGCATAGGCCATCGACGTCCTTCGCCATGCACTCTGTTCTGGGTGTTCTGATCATTCCAGTCCAGTTGGTCCCTTGTTGTTTCCGCTCCGCCTCAGTGTCTCGCTCCAGCTGTTGCGAGGCCGGCCTCTCTTTCTGTTTCCCTGCGGGTTCCAGGTCAGGGGCTTGGCATGTGGTGCTGGATGCTGGCTTCCTGAGGGTGTGTCCGATCCAGCCCACTTCCTTGCAGTATCTGCTTGGCCACTGGTTCCTGTCCCGCACGCTCCAACAGATCTTCGTTTCGGATCTTGTCTGCCATCGGATTTTGTAGATGCGCCTCAGACAGGTGTTGAAGAATGTCTGAACCTTTTGTTGCATCGTCTGTGATGTCCGCCATGTCTCGCATCCGTAGAGCAGAATTGATTTCACATTGGAGTTGAAGATGCGGAGTTTGGTTCTTAAGCTGATTCCTCCAGATTCCAAGATGTTCTTGATCATGACGAAAGCTGCTCTTGCCTTGCCGATTTGGCTGTGACGTCTCGGTCCGTGCCTCCCTGTTGGTCAACCACTTTTCCAGGTAGACGAAAGACTCCACCTCACTGATGGGCTCTCCACCGACAGTGACAGATGTGTTGGCAGTGGTGTTGATTTTCATCAGCTCGGTCTTCATCTGTTTATCTTGAGCCCTGTCCCGGCTGATGTGGTCTCCAAGCGAGTGGTCTTGTCCTGCATCTGGCTGTGGCTGTGGGACAGGAGCGCCAGGTCGTCAGCGAAGTCGGGGTCGTCGAGCTGCATCCAGAGTGTCCACTGTATACCGTTGTTCCTGCCTGTTGTAGTGGTCTTCATGATCCAGTCAATCACAGGAGGAAGAGGAACGGCAACAGCAGGCACCCCTGCCGAACTCCGCTCTTCACTTCGGACAGCTGGCCGGCGTGGGCAATCCTGCAGTTCATGTCCTGGTAGGTGCATCGGATGAGGGAAGATGATCTTCTCGGGGACTCCATAATGCTCAGCAGCTTCCACAGCGTCTCTCTGTCCACACTGTCGAAGGCCTTCTCATAATCTATGAAGCAGATGTAAATTCCTCATTCGTACCAGCCGCCGTGGCGAAGTGGTTAGCGTCGCATTCGTTTGATGACATACGTGTGATGGCATTCGTTTGATGGCATACGTGTCAAACAGGTTGAACAGCACCTCGTTGGTTTGATCGAAGACCTGTAAAACCTAATGATCATTTAGTTACAGTTTGTGGAGAGCACGCGATCCATGAAGGTCAGCTCCTCAATAGTTTGGCGGAGAACATGTCATGTAAGCAGGTTCAATCGTTTCATTAAAAAAAAACCCAAAAGAAACATGTCGTTCATGACACTACACTAATTTGATTCATGGATTAGGTTTATTTGACTGATGGTGAAATCCTCAACGACTTTATGGAATCATGTCAGTTAATTCCCAACCGTTTTACAGAAAAATATCCTGAATCATAGTCATGGTCTCAATAGTTCGATGAAATATGTGTTATACAAGATGAAATATGTGTTATACAAGATGAAATATGTGTTATACTAGATGAAATATGTGTTATACAAGATGAAATATGTGTTATACAAGATGAAATATGTGTTATACAAGATGAAAATTCCTCAATGGCTTGAGGAACATCGGATTATGTATGACGTACATTCCTCAGTCGTTTCTTGAAAAAAACATTACATGCTTGATGATAAAGTCATATATCGTTTCATAGTAAACATGACATGCTTGATGATAAATTCATCAATCGTTTCATAGAAAACATGACATGCTTGATGATAAATTCATCAATCGTTTCATAGTAACATGACATGCTTGATGATAAATTCATCAATCGTTTTATAGAAGAAAAAAGTCATGTCTGACAGTAAATTTATCAAGTGTTCCACGAAATATATGTCATGTTTCATGATAACTTCGTCATTCGTTTCTAGGAAAACATGTCATGTATGAGGATAACTTATCTATCCGTTTTGTAGAAAACATGTTAAATATAGTAATAAATTCGTCGTTTATTTCATGGGAGACATACTGTGTGTGGAGGTAAAGTCCACTATGGTTTGATGTTTGAAATAGTATTAGGTATTATAGCATTCTTTTTTATTGTTTGACGTAAGATTTGTGATATATCAATGCAAATTTCTCCATGTGTCATTTAATAGTGAATGTGTCATGAATGATTGTGTGCTGTGGTTCGATAGAAAACATGAAACGATTGATGAAGAACTCTGTTGTGGTTTGGTTAGAAAACATGTCATGTTTAATAGTAAACTCATTAATGCTTTGATCCAAAGCATGTCTATATCATGACAATCTCTGTACGGCGTGATGTGAGACATGTTATCAATGCGAACAAAACTCCTGCATGCGTCGTCATGCATGACGGAGGTTTCACGCATGACGACACGCTCCTGTCTGGTTTGACTGGAGTGTGTCACATGTAACGGCAGAGTCATGTACGCTTTAATAAAAGGATATTTTGGATTGATTTAATTTAGAGTCTCTTCACAAACGATGGTGATATTAGACTTTAAAAAAAGTGTATGTGTGTAGTGCTTATATGAGTGCGTGTGCGTGCATGCATGCGCGCGCCTTATGTGTGTATGTGTGTGTGTGTGTGTGTGTGTGTGTGTGTGTGTGTGTGTGTGTGTGTGTGTGTGCGCGCGCGCGCGCACGGACACAATGCATGAAAATTTGCCTATTAACGACCAAACAATAATTTTAAACTGATAAATAAATTACAATAAATGAATGATAACAGAACTCGATATAGCCTTTGCTATATCAATCATTTTGGGGCTGTAAAGTATTTCTTGTAAAGCCCCTAAGGAATCAATATCTATCCTTTGAATATTATATAAAGATGTTAGAATTGGACATTCAAAAAGAATATGTTGAATAGATAATGGGAGACCACAAGCGCAATCTACATCCTTAGAAAATTTGGTTTTCCACGAGTTTAACGCATCTTATAAATTTATACTGGACAATGATCTTTGACATAATAACACTTTCGTTTTTGCAGGAAGTTTTTCATTGTTCATACAATTTTCTAATAGAGAAATGATTTCATGTTTATCCAATTTTAAATCTACTTTCTGGATTTTTTCTAAGTGCACCCTCTTTTGCTAATTTATCAGCTATTTCATTTCCATAGATACCACAATGAGATGGGATCCAGCAAAACTCTACAAAAGTTCCTTTCGCCATAACTGAATGTATCATAAATTTTATATCAAAAATTAAGTCTTTCCTTACATTTGCATCCCAATTTGTAAGCTATAAGAAACGATTTAGAGTCAACACAGATTAGAATGCTGTAAATTGCCAATCAAGATCAGATATCCAAGATAAGGCCATAAGGATTGCAATATGTTCAGCAGTGAAAACTGAAAAGTTCTTTCTAAACAAATGATTTCTTTGCTTTTAAATCGGGAATTACAAATCCAGCTCCTGTACAAGATTCTAAAAACTGAACCATCCGTGTAGATTTTAAGATGATGTGGATATGTGTTTTCAATATGTTCTTTTGCTTCTACTGATATCAAATTATATTGTCTTCTTTTTTTAGAGTAGTATAATCTATATCAAAATTTGGAGAGATATGCTGCCATTGAGGAACTGTGGGCATAGTTGGAGGTTTTGAAATGGATGCAATATCGATGTCACATTTTTTAAATAAATCATCAGTATAATTTCGAATGGGCTGCAGGTAAGAAATATTCTGTGCCTTTTAGGAAAATCCGATTTCGAATCAAGAAAGATTTCATTTGTTACTGAATTTGATACAGAAAGACTTCTGGTTACATACTTGGCTGTTGTAGTTTGCGTTGATCATCAAGTGACAAGAGATTAGCTTCTTTATATGTTTTAAAAGTATTAGAATGTACTGGAACACCAAGGGCTATTTTAATAGCTTTACTGTCTATACTTTGTAACGCTTAAGTAATGTTTGAGAAGCTGAAAAATATACTTCCTGTCCGTAAGTCAATTTTGAACGAACCAGACTAATAGAAAGATGTACAAGAGTTTGGGAATCTTGACCCACGATTGAGCACAGATTATTTTTAGTAAAGACAGCCTTTGTCTGGCATTGTTTATAAGATATTCAATATGGAATCTCCAGTTTAATTTAGGAGTGAAATGAACACCTAAGAATTTAACATTATTGGAATATTGAAGAGTTTTATTTTCTAGCACAAGTTGAGGCAAAACTTTTGGATTTTTACCATTGTTGAATAACATTAATTGTGTCTTTTCTCCTGATAGTTCTAGTCCATTTTCGTTCATATATTTATTCAGTTTGTCAATTTCAATTTGATATAATTTTTGTATATATAATATGTTCTCTTATTTGTCTGTTTTTTTATGTTTGTATTCATCCACATTGCAATATCATCGGCATATTGCACTACATGCATACTTTTAGACAGTATTTTAGGAAGATCGTGAATGAGAATTGTAAATAGATAGGTGCATAATGGAGCCTGAGGGATGCCAATGTCAATATCTTTAAACGAAGAGTAACATTTACCAACCCTTGTACAAACTGATCTCTCAGATAAGAAGATTTTATGAATGATACATTGAGCCATTAATCCCAATATTTTTCAATTATAAAGTAAACGAGAATGCCAGACACTATCGTATGCTTTTCTAATGTCAAAGAAAGTAGCAGAGTACTTTTTCTACGAGCAAATTGTTTTTTAACATGACTTGCAAGTTTTACAAGGTGATCGATTGTACTTCTACCTTTTCTGAAACCTGCTTGATTGTTGGGAATTATGTCATTCTTTTCGCAATAATGTAAAATGCGTTTTTCAAACTATTTTTTCTAGTATTTTTCCAACTTGAGATGTTAATGCTATTGGTCGATAACTATCAATTGCAGACCTAGGTTTACCTTGTTTTGGAACTGGTATTACCACTATCCTCTTCCAGAAGTAGGAAGAGTTCCATTTAACCAACATTTTTGGTTTTTAAAACGAGTGAAGTAATTGCTTCCAGCACAAAGGTAAGTGGCATAACAATTGATACGAAATTCCATCTAATCAACAGCTGTCTTATTCGAGGAGAATGAAATTAGTGCTTCTTTAAATTCTTCAAATGTTATAGATGCATTTAAGTAATGGTTTGGATCGGTGTGGGATCACAATAACTATCCTTTTTCTCCTTAGTTCTCTGTAATTTTTGGTATCTGTATGTAGTCTAGTTGATGAGTTATTTTTTGAAAAAGCTTGTACAAATGCTTCAGCTTTCTTGATGATGTTGGAATAGTATTTTTTTCTAATTTAATGGGATATGAAGGTAGATAATACTTGTTTTTTAACTCCTTTACCTTTTTCCAAACTCTGTGCATGTCCTTTGATGAAATATTTCTGAATGACAAAAAATGATTGAAATAGAGACGTTTTGCTTTTGCGACAACCTGTTACTGTGGCTTTTTGCACGTTTCATTTCAATAAAGTTTCCATCAGTTCTATCTTTGAGCCATGTTTTGTATGTTTTTTTTTTATTAGATACGGCTTCTGCACATTCTTCATTCCACCAACTATTTCTCGATATTTTTTATCTGTAGAAGATTTGCACTTTGGCATTGATCTCTCAGCTGCAGATATAATAGCTTTTCTAAAGTTGTTATAAAACACTTCAATATCTTCGTGTTCAATAATGCTGCGATCTATAGATAGAAGGGTTGACTCATATAAACTCAGTCTGCATTATTGTATAAAAACTTTGGTATTTTATCTTCAGCTTCTGCTTCTTCATCAACTATTTGCTCATTTATTTTCACAACAATAGGGAAATGATCACTCCCTAATGAATCATCTTCTGTTGTCCAAGTAGCATTGATGGCCAAATCAGGAGAAATTAAAGTCAGATCGATGGAGGTTGGTCTATGCGTTGATATATCAGGCACTCTTGTTATGCTGCCATCATTCATTAATACTAAATTAGAATCAACAATATTTTCTACAAATCGATTGCAAGATATACAAAGCAATCAGGTTCCAGAATGGAGAATGCGCATTGAAATCACCCAAAATTATCCATTTCTTATTTACATTAGGAAGATGTTTTATCCAATCGGTGTTGTCAGCATTTGGTCCATTTGGATAGTAAACAGAAAGTATGTTTATACTGAAATCTTTGTTCACCTTTAACGATATGGAAGTAACAAAAAAGTTTTCAATGACATTAGTTGAATGATTGAATAACTTTAGAGGACTGTAATTCAAGTCTGATCTGACATAAATTGCAGTTTGAACACGTTTAGTTGACACACTGCAGTCATATAAAGGTGGATAATAAAAACCACGAAATTTAGGTAACTTAAAAGGTTCAGCATTTAAGGATTGTAAGGCCAGAATGCAATAGTTATTAGAATAGATGTGATTTTCTAATTGAAGTAAGTTTTTCACTATTGATCTGCGTTCCATTGTAAAATGTTCAAAGAATTGTTTGCTAAGCTCATTAAACGCTATTTAAAAATATATGCTTTTCAAAGCAATTTGTTTATGACTTTTGAAAGAAAGAAAATTGAACAGGTAACACCGTGACGGATACAAAAATAAGGTCCATTGATGTTGAAGGAGCCCAAGTAGTTGTGCTCTCGGATGCCCTGCAGGAGAAGGTCATCGCTGAGGTCGTTGCAGTCTAGAACAGCCATGGAGGCATGAAGTGTGGAAGGTAGAAGCCAGCATGGTGATGATGGGGGTGACCTCGTCTCCTCTTTGGTTTTTCCCAAAACAATGCATTGAGATGACGACCAGAGTCCTTGCAATGACGCTGGCCCCTTTTGCAGTGGGGTGGATACCGTCAGGGGCCAAAATTGATTTGTTCGAGGGCTGAAGATGGTTGTAAACAAACGTAAGCTGATATCTTTCTCACAGCCAGTTTCGACTTCGTCATGGCGTTGAATAGTTCCCTCTTGATGTCTAACGTTTTGTTCCTCACAGGGGCAACCTGACTTATCACCACCCTGGATTTGGGGAATTATTCTTTACGTCCTCTACACATTTTCTTATTTCTGTGCTACACGCAGTGGGATCTTTCCCTTTCAGATCATTCAACCAACGTGTAATACAACGCAATCAGGATCTGGATCCTCCACCTCTTGAATCACAGAGTTGCAATCGTCCAGAGTAAAAGCTTTTCTTTTAGCGACACGCAGGCCATATGACAGTCCCAAGCGTCTCCCGTCAACTTTGGACATGATGGAATCTCCCAATAAAGAACAGGGGAGTGTCGTCGTCGTCGAATTTTCCGGACGTAGTCTTACCCTTCGGTCTGAGTTTGACGTCTACTTCTTTGTCGTCATGTTCTTTGATGACGTCACTTTTTTCTTTGTTCTTTTCTGACAGGCCTTTTTGTGTAAGGCCTGGCCTCTTTTGCGCACCTTCTTGCTCTTTGTGCATTTATTTTGCTCTTTGCTACTTTCGGATCTTATTTTCAGTATGTCAGCATATGATGGCGGTGACCGTTTGCAAGGTAAAATCAGAATCAGTTTGAATTTCTTTGGTTGCTGTGGAAACACTTGCCTTGACTAGACTTTCAATAATGCGTTTTGGTCCCGCACAGCTTTTTCTAGTGAGACTATTTTTTCGATAGTCCCTGAATCATTTGCAATACTAAGGGAACGGAACCCAGACCTACCTTAGGGGTAAAGCCAGTGCAGAGCAACATTCTTCAAAATTTTCTGCCGTTGCTGGTGTTGTCAGGGCAGGCTCCTCTCGCTGATCACAATGAAAAGTTGCGTCTTTTGGTGAGAGTTCGGCACAGACATTTTCTTAGTCTGCGAGTATATCTGGAACATGTCTTACCTGGAGCTAGCTTTCGCTTACTTGTATATTTCATGTTGACCAGAGAATGCTCAAAAACATCAGAGAAGTCAACTAGGAGTTGTTATATTCGGCCATATTGGCGTAGGAATCCAATAAAAGGATAGTATGACGGCAAATTCATATGTTATAGAAGGGTGCCATGTATGACGGCAAACTCCTATATGATTTAACACAACGTATCATAATTGTGTATTGATTTTCTGCACGCTTTGGTAGAAGGATGTGATGTATGACGACAAACAGTTGTATGGGTGAATAGAAACGTATCATGTATGACAACAAGTTGTATGGTTTCAGAAAAGGTGTCAACTTTGGCGGTAAACTCATGTATGATTAATATTTGATGAATATTTGATAAAAGCTTGTCATAGAAAGCTATCTTGTATTACAGAAAACTCCTTTATGGTTGATGTATGACGGCAAACTCCTACATGATTTATATCAGCGTGTCAGGCCTAATGTCATACGCCTCTCCGTGGAGTAGAAAACATGTGTTGCATGATTTTCAACCGCCATATAGTTTGACGACCAGTCTCATTTAACATAATAAAGGCTTCTATTGATGGTGGGGATGTGTCTTGTATGGTTTGATAGTGAACATGCATATCATGGAGCAAACTCCTGTATGGTTTAATAGGAAACAGTTTGTGCAGAAACTCAGAATGTGTTTTCAAATATGTCCTGAAAGACAGAACACTTTTGCATGGGCTTTAATAGAAAACTTGTCATGCATTGTACCCTCTTCTATCTCTTGACGGAAAACCCGAATTGTGGTTAAAATGATTATGGATAGGATGGTATGTATGATGTCCATGAAAGATGATTATAATGGCTATGATGATGATTGATGATGATGATGATAATGATGATGATGATGATGATCATGATCATGATCATGATGATCATGATGATGATGAGCCGGAGGAGAGGAGGAGGAGGGGAAGGGGGGGAA
>CM031629.1:10605218-10607718 GCA_018398815.1 Conus ventricosus | reverse complement strand
CCCGAGCGTTACTGCATAACACAAGTATACAATTCACTGGTACACAAAGAAATGTGTGGAAGTGACGCTTATGAATTAAGCCTTTACTCAGATGGTATTCGGTTACTAGCATTTGTACAGGAAGTTTTAAATGCCGACTTGAAAGTCAAGAAGTAGAGAGCATGATGTAACAGGCATGGGAGTGAGTTCCAGAGTGTCGACGTACAAAATGTGAATGACGTAAGCCGTACTTCTTTCGTTTACAGGAGGGAATTCGAAGTATTCAGCCCTCAGAGAAAGAACGGTGGGAACGGGCAGTACTATATATGTTTTTCGAAGATTTCATCAATAAAGAGGACTCCCAAATGTGTGCTAATCATTTAACATAGACAACAGATGTTTACTGAATCTTATGCTCGATTTTTGAACCAGTTGAATTACTTCAAGAGATTTGAGGTATGGTGTCGTTTGATACCTCTAGTGAAGACAAGCAGTGGAATTTGGGGTAGCTGGAGTGAAGCTGTACACCAAGTAGAAGATAATTACAATGCTCTAATCTTGACAAGATGCAGGAAGACGCCAACCTTTTCGTTGCCTGCTCTGTAAAGAAAAGTCTGAAAGGGATGGTGTAACGAAGCTCAAGAAAAGATGCTCGTCCTATAGCTCAACTATTTGATGGAAAACATGATGTGTTTTTCAGAGGTATGTAATCATGGAAAACTCCCGATGCTTTTTCACGAAAAAACATGCCTTACACAATAGCAAACCTCTCTGATATATGATGGAAAACAGACTGTGTACTGTTTAAACTCCTCTGTTGTTAAATGGAAAACATGTCACGTGCTTTTATCCGACTCCGCTATTGTTTAACGGAAAAATGTCACATACGACATCAAAATCACGTATTCTTTATGGAAAATGATGTACTGTGTCAAACTCCTGCATTGTTTAATGGGAAACGTGTCATGTACCGTGTCACATTCTTGATATGCTAAATGAAAAAACACGTCACATAGCACGTTAAATTCCTCTTTTACTAAATCGAAAACATGTCGCATAGCATGTCAAGCTTCTGTATTAATTAATGGAAAATGTTAGTATCATGATTAAATCCTGAATCGTTAATGGAGAACATAACCTACACCATATCAAACTCCTCTACTCTTAAAAGGAAAACACGGCAGTCTGATGATATTCACTAAACGTTGATAGGCAAACTCTTCTGTTGCTTGATGGGGAAAAAACAGTTATGCACGATGTCAAACTCTGCTACATCTTGACAGAAAATATAACATGTAAGATACTTTCTATCTTTGGAGAAACATATCAGTAGCTCTGGAAAAAAACACTGAAACATCCTTTTCCTTTTTTTGGAAATATCTCTGTACCACGACAAGCGCCTCTGTCATTCGAAAAAATGCATGACTTATCTAATGACCTCCTCTATCTGGTTTAAATAAATTTATTTTCCACTTTACAATCACGTAGCTTTACAACAACAAAAAAGTGGAAATTTGAACATCAACATGCTATAGTGTGTTCGAATGTTTATAATGTGACAAGGAAATGGCAGGAGACTATTAAAGTTACTATGCTAAACAAAAGACGCAAAAAACAAAAACAAAAAACCCCAAAATACATGCCCACACGTATACAAAATGTAAATATATACATGTACATAAACATACTATACACATACACATATACACAAAATCAAGGAAAAAAGAAAAGAAAGTCGTACGCAAAGAGTAAAGACTAAGGACTATAAAATGCATGATAATCAACCACTCGCACATCATTAACCTTTATATGAAGCGTTTTAGAGAGAGAAAGAGAGAGAGAGAGAGAGAGAGAGAGAGAGAGAGAGAGAGAGAGAGAGAGAGAGAGAGAGAGAGAGAGAGAGAGAGACTTCTCTAGTGATCTCCTCTATCTGTCATGACTTGTCTAATGACCTACTCTATCTGTCATGACTTGTCTAATGACCTACTCTTTCTGTCATGACTTGTCTAATGACCTACTTTATCCTCTGATGTAAGAATAATACAGATGTGCCATGGCAACCCTTGTATTGTTTGATAGAAAACATACACCATTGCCTGAAACCATTTTATTTCTGGAATACATATTGAGTTTCAAAACAAAAGTCTTGCATTGTTTGATGGAAATCATGTAACGTACCACGGAAAACACATTTTGTTTAATGGAAGCTTAACATAATGGTAGCTAATCTACTGACTGGGTGAAAACAGATCACAAGTTCACAAGTTCTTGTCCATGAAGGAAGATTATTTTGTGGTGACACATTGCAATATCACATCATAAAATACAGTGTAAAACACAATAGAATAAAATCAAATTAGTAAGCTTCTATAAACAACGTATTTAAGAAAAATGCAGGACAGTATTCGTGCACACCACTGGTCGCAACAGAGTTGCGCCCCCTCACGTCCCAATCTCTCTCTCCCTCTGAGTGTTGTCCTCCTTTGAGTCCTATCCTTAGTGTGATGAACAAACAATCAAG
>CM031629.1:10587718-10600218 GCA_018398815.1 Conus ventricosus | reverse complement strand
TAGGTGCAAATCCAGCATCCTACATATCTGTAGTGCAACAAGAATACATTTCCTTGCTAGAACAATACTGAGACTGGGTAAAAATCCGGTGTCCTACATGTTTGCAATGCAACAACAAGACATGTTCTTCCACATGAAAAAGTGATATGATACGCACTTGTGATACGTCAGCAATACATTACAGTTTGCACCGAGTTTAACGTTCACACATTATGATACTTCGACAAAACAGTCATCTGTACACCAGCACTACTGTGTACACACTATTCATATTTCATTTCATCTTACGCTGAAAGCAATTTGTGATACTTTAACAATACATTTACCTCGCAGCAAAATTTATGTGCACGTGTTTAATGATAATAATAATAATAATAATGAATACTTATATAGCGTCTATTCTCGGCTAGAGGCCAAGCTCTAAGCGCTTTACAATCAACACTCGTTTACACAACGGGTTGCCTACCTGGGTAGTGCCGATTGAAGAGCTGCCAGCTGGCGCTTCATTCAGTCGTTTCCCGTGTCATCCAGTCAGTATCGTTCAATATCGATCACTCATTTTCCTTACTTCCTTCATTCTTTCCATTTCTCACGCAGGGTGCATGCTATGTGTAACGTGTCATCCACACCAACGGCCAAACTGGCCTACTCTTCCGAAAGTTGGTGATGGGATTTTACGTGTGTGCAAGATGTTATGCATGCGTTCACACACGGAACCTCGGTTTATAGTCTCATTCGAAGGAATTTGTGATACTTTAACAATACATTTACCTCGCACCAAAATCTATGTGCACGTGTTTGTGATACGTCTGCACCTGGTCCACCTTTGCATTAAAATCATCACATACGCATTTGTGATACTTCGACAATACATTCACCTTGTATTAAACCAATACTTACACATTGTAAAACGTTAACGATAGATTCGCCTCATACTAAGACTGACATATATGCATTTACCATACTTTCACAATGCATTCACCTTACACTGAAATCAATATGCACGTATTCCTTATACTCCCAAGAATACATTTAAGATTAATAGGCAATGTCCATAGCCCAGCAGTAAGGCAGTGCTTATATTAATGAGCTATACATTTATGCCATAGCAGCAATACAGGTTTTTTTAACCGAACTTGAAAAGCTATTTTCACCTTTAAAATATTTTTTTTCTGACAAAATACACAATCTAAATATAAGTGTGATGCTCATTCATTATATCATTTACAAACTGACAATCAGCATAACGTAAACAACACATGCAATGAAACTCGAAAAGGAAGGAAAGAAATTCCATGACTGCACAAGTTCAAGGACCACAATCAAATGCAAACAAACGATGCGTTTTGTATGTTTATGACGTTTGACTAGTCCCCTAACTCCGTAGATGTAAATTCTTATTAAAGAGGTGGTGCCCTCTTTCAAACATCATTTTATTGGGGGAAAAAATTAATACACCAGTACTATACGTATCTATGAACACTAAGATCTTAAACGAAGATTTTTTTTCTCATGCCATCGAGGTGCTAATGGTAGTGTTCTTCCCCGCCTGTCTTTGTATATGTTACTGGAGCTAAAATACTTCTTCAATGATAAAGGCCGAGATGCCAAGTATCCTTTTGAAACATATGAAGGGTAGGACTGCACACTCACCTGATCAGAGAGCTGGGATCTTGAGGGTCAGAGTTGATGCAGGTCAGCACTTCTTCTTGCTGCTGCTGCTGCTGATGTTGCTGATGTTGCTGCGGCAGCAGATTTCCGAAGTGGCCAAAGGGGCTGAATCCCCCTGCAGCAGGCAGGCTCCGGCCAAGCGAACCGACAGTCTGGCAGCGCGCAGAGTGCGGTGCCAGACTAAACAGCAGCAGCAGAGTGATCACCGGCACAGCTGGCGTAATCCTCTCCCTTTCTTTGGTTGAAGTTCAAACAGGTCGCCAACAAGAGCGCCTGGGTTTTCCATTCTATAGGTTTGGTCACAGAGAGAATCGGAGGATGCTGAAGATAGACAGACAATTTTGAACGGCACGTCCACTGTTTGCTGCTGTGGTCTGCTGTTTGACCAGAACAGACCTGACCTCTCTCTGTTCCTGCGAGACAGAAAACCATTCATGTACGTGGAGTGATGGGAAGCTTCTGTTTAATTCGCGTCATCAATCAACGTCGTGTGTGTCGTGATGCAGATGACGTCAGAAGGATGTCCCTACAGGTCCAGAGGGCGCTCGCGCGAAGAGAGAGAAGTGACCCATCGCGAGTGACCACATGGAAGGCAAGGCGACCGGGCGCTGGCTGACCGGTAAAAGCCCCGAGGAAGAAGGTTTCAGCTTCTGCGCCGTCAAAAATGGCGTGGAAATCCCATCAAAATTCATATGAGAATTGAATACACGATCTTTGTACCGAATGAAGTTATAATCGTCCGGAGAGAGAGAGAGAGAGAGAGAGAGAGAGAGACGGATACGGAGACGGATGTTTTATTCATACAGGCCATGGCCCCTAATGAAGGGGGTGTTGAGATCAAATCGTTTCAAACAGAAATAAGCAAATCATCAAACATCTAGGCATGCACAAGTAAAAGCATACTCGATATTTAACAACATACAACGATCAATGCTTAACTGCATGCTATACTTCGAAGAGAGAGAGAGAGAGAGAGAGAGAGAGAGAGAGAGAGAGAGAGCTTTTGGTACTTACAGCAGCCTGAGCATTATTGAAAGGGATGTGACCATGTTTCCCTCCGGCCACTTAGCCATCCTGTCATATCCGTCATCTCGGACCATCATCAACAGTGGTGACCATCCCTTCCATTCCCTCACCTCCCGCCCTAATTCCATCCCCCTTACTTCCCCTCTGCCTCGCACCTACCCTCTCCACCTCAGTTGCACGTACAAACACGGTCCCCAATCCTCTGACTCCTAGTTCATCCTGTTCCACACTATGCGGCCTTCTGTGTGCAAACCGACTAATAGCTATAGTAGTGACGTCAAAACAATGACCACCTTATTAAGACAGGTAACACTAAAGGTCGTGAGGGTGACGAGGTTCCATCAGAATGTTTATAATGGTGTTCAACGATATTTATACTCATTATAGGACGATGTTGTTGTCGTTCAATGATATTTATACTCATTATAGGACGATGTTGTTGTCATTCAATGATATTTATACTCATTATAGGACCATCTTGTTGTTGTCGTTCAATGATATTTATACTCATTATAGGACCATCTTGTTGCTGCTGCTGCTGCTGCTGCTGCTGCTGTTGCAGTGACTGGTGCGAACAGAACTGCTTTCTTTTCATGATTCTGTTCCTTAAACACCCTTACACAACTTGTCCTGTTAAACTGCATAGAGTGGACACTTTCTTCAATAGTGCAGCCTCTGTTTGCTAGTAAAGCTTTAAAGAGTATGAGTCTTATATAAATGCTTTCATATTGTTTTACTGTTTTGTAATCTGGAAATAAACATGAAGTGGAATGGCTGACACAGCCAAGTTTATGCTCCTTAATCATGTCAGTAGCTAATCTTCCATGGTATTGTTTGATGTCAGTAGTTAATCTTCCATGGTATTGGTTGATGTCAGTAGTTAATCTTCCATGGCATTATTTGATGTCAGTTAGCAATAGAGTTTCTATCGTCTCGGCAAGGGATCTATCGCCCTAGTGTAGTAGTGACAGCTGCAAAAAGGCTCTTGGTTTTCTCTAAGCCAAATCTAGATTAAGACGGATCGTTTCTTAATGCAGTAGATTTTTTTCAACACACACACACACACACACACACACACACACACACACACACACACACACGCGCGCGCGCGCGCGCGCGCCACACACACACACACACACACACACACACACACACACACACACACACACACACACACACACACACTGACAACAACAACAACAACAACAACAACAACAACAACAACAAATCAAACACAATTAAAGAAAAACCAAACAAGCAAAACAGACACATTATTTGTTATTTCCTCTTGCTCTTCTTCCGAACACGGAAACTATAGTAACATGTGCACATACAGCTTCTAAAATTGCCATAGGTGGCCACAGGGTATATGACGTGGCGTACATCGTGCGATACCATGGGGAATATTGCATCTGATAATTTGTTGAGTTCTTTCTTGTTTCATCTATGGAATAATCCAAATGGTCTAGTTTCGATATTACAGGGGATTTCAGCCCAGTCTTAGGATTTTCTTGAGAGGCTGGGTTCTCCCTCCGATCCCTGTCAGTCGCACGTGGTTCCAATTAAATTTGTAAACTGATGACGACTTTTTTTTTTTTAAATTGGCCATTGTTCCTAATTCGAGCACCTACGTTGTACTTATATTGAACATAGCAGCTCAACGTAGTAGCTCAGTATAGGAACAGTGTGGGTCAGTATCGGAAACACAAGCAGACTGTCATGCTTTATGTAAATTATAAGTTTACTCATTATTATGTGGTGTTGACGCATTAAATTTTTCAAAACGTTGACTTACTGTTCACACTTGCTATCTGATATCTGTTAACTGTTGTTACTTCAACAAGTTTGAAAAGAGTATTTTAAAAAAATGAAATGATAACACGGAAATATGCGTTCACTAACAGCGCAGCATTTCTCTTTTGTGTGACTTAAAGTGTTCACATTCACTATGTGGAATTCTGTGTGGTTGACACATGTATGGCAGACCAAGTGTACAATGTATGCGCTTTTTTTTCCTTTACACATGTGACTCCGGCTCAACCTCAGGTGTCACCCCAGTATGTCTGAACTGAATGAAAATTGATGCTTGGAAATGCTTGTCAACTGATATTCAGTTTTAAATCTCCAATTATATATTTGCTTTTTATCAACTTACAGTCACAATGTAAGGCGTATTTGAAAATACATGCTACGCAGGGAAGGTCAGTTTCGGCATACATCTTTATCGGCTCCATGGGATGCTTCTAGACCATGCCCCAAATCATTCACCCAGGAGCAATTTAGAACTAAAGGGAAGTGATCTTGATTCAAGTCGAGAAACCCCCCATCCCCCCGCATCGCTCACTCCCCTCACCCATCCCTCTTCAGGTGCAATGTGCCTTGATCGATAAGTTTTGTCGTGTGGGATACTGATAATTTTGACAGAGGGGATAATATCATTCTGAAATAGATAGAGCGGATTTAATGGGGAGGGAGTGGGTAGGGGGATTTACTGGGGAAGGGAGTGGGTAGGGGAATTTACTGGGGAAGGGAGTGGGTAGGGGGATTTACTGGGAAGGGAGTGGTAGGGGATTTACTGGGGAAGGGAGTGGGTAGGGGATTTACAGGGGAAGGGAGTGGGTAGGGGATTTACTGGGGAAGGTAGAGGATAGGGGAATTTACTGGGAAAGGTAGAGGATAGGGGATTTACTGGGGAGGGAGTGGGTAGGGGGATTTACTGGGGAAGGGAGTGGGTAGGGGGATTTACTGGGGAAGGGAGTGGGTAGTGGGATTTACTGGGAAGGGAATGGGTAGGGGAATTTACTGGGGAAGGGAGTGGGTAGGGGGATTTACTGGGGAAGGGAGTGGGTAGGGGGATTTACTGGGGAAGGGAGTGGGTAGGGGGATTTACTGGGGAAGGTAGAGGATAGGGGATTTACTGGGGAGGGAGTGGGTAGGGGGATTTACTGGGGAGGGTGTGGGTAGGGGGATTTACTGGGGAAGGGAGTGGGTAGGGGGATTTACTGGGGAAGGGAGTGGGTAGGGGGATTTACTGGGGAAGGTAGAGGATAGGGGATTTACTGGGGAGGGAGTGGGTAGGGGGATTTACTGGGGAGGGAGTGCGTAGGGGATTTACTGGGGAAGGGAGTGGGTAGGGGGATTTACTGGGGAAGGGAGTGGGTAGGGGGATTTACTGGAGCAGGGAGTTGGTAGGGGGATTTACTGGGGAAGGGAATGGGTAGGGGGATTTACTGGGGAAGGGAGTGGGTAGGGGGATTTACTGGGGAAGGGAATGGGTAGGGGGATTTACTGGGGAAGGGAGTGGGTAGGGGGATTTACTGGGGAAGGGAATGGGTAGGGGATTTACTGGGGAAGGGAATGGGTAGGGGGATTTACAGGGGAAGGGAGTGGGTAGGGGGATTTACTGGGGAAGGGAATGGGTAGGGGGATTTACTGGGGAAGGGAATGGGTAGGGGGATTTACTGGGAAGGGAATGGGTAGGGGGATTTATTGGTGAAGGGAATGGATAGGGGGATCTATTGGGATGGGAGTGGGTAGGGGATTTACTAGGGAAGGGAGTAAGTAGGGATTTATTGGGGAAGGGAGTGGGAAGGGGATTTACTGGGGAAGAAAGTGGGAAGGGGGATTTACTGGAAGGGAATGGGTAGGGGGATTTATTGGTGAAGGGAATGGATAGGGGGATCTATTGGGGAAGGGAGTGGGTAGGGGGATTTACTAGGGAAGGGAGTAAGTAGGGGATTTATTGGGGAAGGGAGTGGGAAGGGGATTTACTGGGGAAGAAAGTGGGAAGGGGATTTATTGGGGAAGGGAGTGGGTAGGGGGATCTATTGGGGAAGGGAGTGGGTAGGGGGGTTTATTGAGGAAGGGGTGGGTAGAGGGATTTACTAGGGAAGGGAGTGGGTAGGGGGATTTACTGGGGAAGGGAGTGGGTAGGGGATTTATTGGGAAGTGAATGGGTAGGGGATTTACAGGGGAAGGGAGTGGGTAGGGGATTTACTGGGGAAGGGAGTGGGTAGTGGGATTTACTGGGAAGAGAATGGGTAGGGATTTACTGGGGAAGGGAGTGGGTAGGAGATTTACTGGGGAAGGGAGTGGGTAGGGGATTTACTGGGGAAGGGAGTGGGTAGTGGGATTTACTGGGGAAGAGAATGGGTAGGAGGATTTACTGGGGAAGGGAGTGGGTAGGGGGATTTACTGGGGAAGGGAGTGGGTAGGGGCATTTACTGGGGAAGGGAATGGGTAGTGGGATTTACTGGGGAAGAGAATCGGTAGGAGGATTTACTGGGGAAGGGAGTGGGTGAGGGAGATTTACTGGGAAGGGAGAGGTAGGGGGATTCACTCGGGAAGGGAGTGGGTAGGGGATTTACTGGGGAAGTGAGTGGGTAGGGGATTTACTGGGAAGGGAGTGGGTAGGGGATTTGGGGGCATGCAGTGATTACTGAATGTCACATGGGGGGGGGGGGAGGGGGGGGGGGGGGACGGGGGGGGGGGGGGGCAGCTGCTTCAGTACAGCAGGGAGAAGCTCTGGGCACAGCTTGACAGCAGAAAGTTCTCACAGAGGAAGCTCCCCTCAGACAAGTGTTTCGGCCCTGAAGTCCTTACACTCTAAAAGGGCCGGGATGTATCCAGGTCATGACTCCTCGATGCCCTGCGGCGGCTGTTTTATTCCGCCGCTGCCGAATCCACAACTTTGGGATGGGTGGGTAGACATTTCATCGCGTGCCTTGTTAGGTAGACGTCTCAAAGTGTGGCGTGTTAGGTAGACATCTCATAGCGTGGCGTGTTAGGTAGACGTCTCAAAGTGTGGCGTGTTAGGTAGACGTCTCATAGCGTGCCTTGTTAGGTAGACGTCTCATAGCGTGCCTTGTTAGGTAGACGTCTCATGGCGTGCCTTGTTAGGTAGACGTCTCATAGCGTGCCTTGTTAGGTAGACGTCTCATAGCGTGCCTTGTTAGGTAGACGTCTCATAGCGTGCCTTGTTAGGTAGACGTCTCATAGCGTGCCTTGTTAGGTAGACATCTCATTGCGTGCTTGTTAGATAGACGTCTCATAGCGTGCCTTGTTAGGTAGATGTCTCATAGCGTGCCTTGTTAGGTAGACGTCTCATAGCGTGCCTTGTTAGGTAGACGTCTCATCGCGTGCCTTGTTAGGTAGACATCTCATCGCGTGCCTTGTTAGGTAGACATCTCATCGCGTGCCTTGTTAGGTAGACGTCTCATCGCGTGCCTTGTTAGGTAGACATCTCATCGCGTGCCTTGTTAGGTAGACGTCTCATAGCGTGCCTTGTTAGGTAGACGTCTTACCCACATCACCATCAGGGTCCAGTTTTCAGTGGGGAAATTGAAACCTTTTGAAGGTCACTGTGGTATCTCCTTGTCGAGATCCAGCTGGAACTTTCTTTTTTCCCTTTTTTTTTCTTTGTTTCTTTTTTCTTTCTTTTTTTTACAGCTGCCTTTGCCATTTCCTTTAAGGTTCTGATGCTTATACCCACACCACTAAATCATGTGATACAGATTTTAGCTTTTGGATTGTCCTTTGTTGGCCTTTTTTTTTTACATTTCCTTCCAGTGTCGCCCAGTGTTGGTTTTTGCCACCCCAACCTTTGTCTCTGATTTAGGAAGTTTTTTTTTCACCGATTTGTTGTACAGTTTATTATTGACGGCACACTAGTTTTCCAGTCGTCATCTAATGGCTGTGTGAAGTGACTTTTACTATGGATACATCATGCTCGAATTAAGGTCTGCATATTTCAAGTGCTCTCCCACCCCCACCCCCCTCCCCGTCCATCATTATTCTCTCGGTTTCATCTTGCACCTCTGAAAGAGCGCGTTTTGATAGTCCACCAAGTAACTCATGACAGTCCACCAAGTAACTCCAAACGCTCGGATCAGCTAGCAATTGCTTCCTGGGGACCGTTTTTACGTTATGTGGCCTGTGTGTGTGTGTGTGTGTGTGTGTGTGTGTGTGTGTGTGTGTGCGTGCGTGCGTGCGTGCGTGCGTGCGTGCGTGCGTGCGTGCGTGCGTGCGTGCGTGCGTGCGTGCGTGCGTGCGTGCGTGTGTGTGTGTGTGTGTGTGTGTGTGTGTGTGTGTGTGTGTGTGTGTGGTGTGTGTGTGTGCGTGACAAAGTGTAAATACACAGAGAGAGACAGAGACAGAGAGAGAGAGCGAGCGAGCGAGAGAGAGAGAGAGAGAGAGAGAGAGAGAGAGAGACAGACAGACAGACAGACAGACAGACAGACAGACAGACAGACAGACAGACAGACGGTGTATTGCCCATACATATTCTACTTCTTCTATTCAATTCTTCCCGTCATCGTTCATTATTCATTTTTCCGTTCGTAGCTAACAGTGCAATCCTCACACAGGCTGCTGTCATGTTTCCCCTCCTAGCTAACAGTGCAATCCTCACACAGGCTGCTGTCAAAGAGCAATTCCACACTTTGGTTGGAGTTGTCAGGGCTGCCTTGTATTTCCCGCCCTTTCCAACCTATTCCTGGAATGCGTCATGACTGATAGACTTCAACATCTTGTCAGCACAGTGAGCATTCGTGGAAGAACCCTAATGAACCTTCGCTAGCAGGCAGTGAACAAGACTGAAAACCCGCTGAAAGACCAGATGACATATGGACAAGACATGGCATGAGAAGCAGAGTCAAGGAGAGCACAGTGACGGCAAGACACGTCACTGCCACCAGTGCCACAGTGACGGCAAGACACGTCACTGCCACCAGTGCCACAGTGACGGCAAGACACGTCACTGCCACCAGTGCCACAGTGACGGCAAGACACGTCACAGCCACCAGTGCTGATAGAAACATCCATGGCTAGGAACTATTTAACCTTTCACTTACCTGAGATCCATCATCAGCAAGGAGGGAGAAGGATCCAGACTAGCAATCGTCTCAAAGGCGGCAAAAACAACACCAGCATTGTCCGGATCAACGTCTGTGTGGAAGGACAATTGGTCCAAGAAACGTAAGACAATGCTCCTGCGCGCGCGGGTTGTCTACCATCTCCCTGTATGAATACCAGACATAGACCCTCACAGCGGAATGAAGAAGCCAAGCCTTGGAAACGACGTGACCACAGAATACGTAACATAGACATACTGATCATGTCACCACAATAGTTAACATAGACATACTGATCATGTCACCACAAATACTTAACATAGACATACTGATCATGTCACCACAATACTTAACATAGACATACTGAACATGTCACCACAATACTTAACATAGACATACTGATCATGTCACCACAGAATACTTCACGTAGACATACTGATCATGTCACCACAATACTTAACATAGACATACTGATCATGTCACCACAGAATACTTCACATAGACATACTGATCATGTCACCACAGAATACTTCACATAGACACACTGATCATGTCACCACAGAATACTTCACATAGACATACTGATCATGTCACCACAGAATACTATAGACATACTGATCATGTCACCACAGAATACTATAGACACACTGATCATGTCATCACAGAATACTATAGACACACTGATCATGTCACCACAGGATACTATAGACATACTGATCATGTCACCACAGAATACTATAGACATACTGATCATGTCACCACCGAATACTTCTCATAGACACACTGATCATGTCACTACAGAATACTTCTCATAGACATACTGATCATGTCACTACAGAATACTTCTCATAGACACACTGATCATGTCACTACAGAATACTTCTCATAGACACACTGATCATATCACTACAGAATACTTCTCATAGACATACTGATCATGTCACTACAGAATACTTCTCATAGACACACTGATCATGTCACTACAGAATACTTCTCATAGACATACTGATCATGTCACTACAGAATACTTCTCATAGACACACTGATCATGGCACAAATGAACAAGTAGGACCTATTCCAAATCATCAAGACGCGGATCAAACAATATGAAGATCTACAAACATCAGTGAAGAAACGACTCTCTCCACTTTCTCTCCCCAGTCGGTTATGATTTTCTTTAAGCAGACCTCCCGAAAAGTAACAGAGTGGTCAGCTGTGACTGTTGTCCCTCAACGGAAGGAATGAAGAAAAGCATTTATCAGCCTGAACATGACTCCACAAATCTACCGTGCAATAAGTCAGTGCGTTGATGTTGCTGGGTATCAGTTTCAATCAAATGACAGTTTGGAATAACATTAACATGCAAGCAAATAAATTCTATTTCAAAAGAATGATTCAAATTAATCAAACTTCCTATGAGAATTGGGCGATAACTGGTCGAACACCAAATCTAACAACATCGGTCTTCAATTCCTCAGGCGTTGGACTCCACTACCCGGTAGATCTATACTGTTTCTGGAAGACAAGAACCGAAAGGCTCGACGTTGAGTCTCTGTAATGGCATGGGCAGGCGGTGTGACAAAGGGGAAGAGTTGGCGGGCGGAGACAGGGATTGGGGTGGGGGGGGGGGGGGTGGGGGGGCGTCTCTTCACGTAAGTGAATGTGCATTCGCATTGTCGTAAGATGTGTCAATATTGCACACTTACCTTAAACAATCAAACGCTTTTTTCCTTACACCCCCCCCCCCCTTTTTTTTTCATCCTCTGTGTGTTCCCACCGACAGTATAATTGTCCCCGTGCCACTCATTCCCTTCCCCATACTCAGCTACATCCAGGTGGTGTCCTGTCACAGACCCAGCATCAGCAACCCACAGAGCGCAATCAATGCTAAGCTATTCGTTTCTGTGGTAACCAACCAAAGGAGACACAGCACTGCTAGCGGGTCACAACTGTGGCGTCCAATTGTACAGTGAGTTGATCATCAGTGGTGTCCAATTATACAGTGAGTTGATCATCAGTGGTGTCCAATTGTACGGTGAGTTGATCATCAGTGGTGTCCAATTGTACAGTGAGTTGATCATCAGTGGTGTCCAATTGTACAGTGATTTGATCATCAGTGGTGTCCAATTGTACAGTGAGTTGATCATCAGTGGTGTCCAATTGTACAGTGATTGATCATCAGTGGTGTCCAATTGTACAGTGAGTTGATCATCAGTGGTGTCCAATTGTACAGTGATTTGATCATCAGTGGTGTCCAATTGTACAGTGAGTTGATCATCAGTGGTGTCCAATTGTACAGTGAGTTGATCATCAGTGGTGTCCAATTGTACAGTGAGTTGATCATCAGTGGTGTCCAATTGTACAGTGATTTGATCATGTGGTGTCCAATTGTACAGTGATTTGATCATATGGTGTCCAATTGTACAGTGATTTGATCATCAGTGGTGTCCAATTGTACAGTGAGTTGATCATCAGTGGTGTCCAATTGCACAGTGATTTGATCATCAGTGGTGTCCAATTGTACAGTGAGTTGATCATCAGTGGTGTCCAATTGTACAGTGATTTGATCATAAGTGGTGTCCAATTGTACAGTGATTTGATCATCAGTGGTGTCCAATTGTACAGTGATTTGATCATCAGTGGTGTCCAATTGTACAGTGATTTGATCATCAGTGGTGTCCAATTGTACAGTGATTTGATCCAACACACGCAGGACACCATTTACTAAGCCACCTACAACGACCGTGACTGCTTATTTGCCGATCCAGCATAAGAGAATGCCACCGCATACAGGGGGCCACCAAATCCCTCCATCAACAGTTCCCATGAACAAGTTGGCACCGACCTCTTTGAAGCAGACTCACCACAGGCGTTCACGTGGAGGAGGAATCTTTTCTGAGGTCACCGCCTATCACCAAACTGTGGTTAACATTTTTGTTTCATTTTTTAATG